>JASJET010000131.1:1460000-2660000 GCA_034092305.1 Diaprepes abbreviatus
GTTCTAATTAATTTAATAATAGCATAAATTAGTATTCAAAAGACATGGAACACGACCTATATGGAGGACAAAAGAAAATATGGAACATGCTGAGGAACAGAAAAAAACCAATCAATGAATACGTGCAACTATGTCTAATCGACAGCCAACAATGGGTCAGCCATTTTAAGGACTTACTCCAGGCACCAGCTACAGAAAACAACGTAGACGAAAACCAACAAGAAATCACAGAACTAACAGATGTTAACATCAGTGAAGCAGAGATGCACCTGACAATTAAGAAATTACAAAACAGAAAATCACCTGATACCGACCAAATTACGAATGAGATGCTAAAGTACGGAGGCCCCAGCCTTGTCACAGAGCTCACTGTTCTATTTCAAAAAATACTCCGCACAACGTCAGTACCCAACGAATGGCGGAAAAGCATCGCAATTCCGATCCACAAAAGAGGATCAAAGAAACAACCCGAAAACTACAGGGGAATCAGCCTATTGAATAATTCAGCCAAATTGTTAACCAAAATACTGTCACAACGGATCGTAGACAAGTTAGGGGCGTGCGAAGAACAGCAGAGCTTCCGGAATAACCACTCTACTATCGACGGTATATTTATTATCAGACAGCTGGTTGAAAAATCTATCGAATACGATAAACCGCTGTTCATTTGTTTTGTGGACTTTACACAAGCGTTCGACCGAGTCAAATTGGAACACATAACAGAACTACTGCGAAGAAAACAAGTAAACGAAGCAATCATACGCACAATATACGAAATGAATTCCAAAAACACCATGGTAATTAAAACAAATAACACTCTAACAGAGGAAATCTCTCTATCCATAGGAATAAGACAGGGTGATAGCCTAACTCCAACACTTTTCAATGTAATCATGGACGAAATCATTGATGAGGTAAAAAGCACAAATATTGGGTACTCAATGGGACACAACACCGTTCAGATTATATGTTTTGCAGACGATGTTGCCTTGACAGCAGATAGCGAGGACAACTTACAAAGAATGCTTTTCCATCTCAATCGAACAGCCAAACAATATAATATGAAGATATCTGTGGAGAAAACCAAAGCAATGGTAATAGCAAAAGAACCGGTAAGATGCAAACTAATGGTTGATGACAAACATATCGAACAGGTTGGGAAGTTTAAATACCTAGGAGCACATATAACAAGTAACAGGGCAGTAACGGAAGAAGTACGCACACAGGCCAACAAAGCGGCCATGATATCAGGCCAACTAAGAGACATAATCTGGAACAATAAACATATGACGGTTGAGAGCAAAGCAAGAATTTAGGTCTGTGTAAGACCGATACTGACCTACGGCGCAGAAACAAGAAATGAAACCACAAAGACAAAACAAATTATGAGAACCACAGAAATGAAAACGCTGAGAATGATCACGGGAACAAGTTTAAGAGAGAATAAGAAACACAAAAATACGCGAGGACAGCGGAGTGGGGGATGTTGTGAAGTGGGTTCGAAACCGTCGTAGGCAGTGGAGAGATCACGTGGAACGAATGGACGATGACAGACTAGCAAAAACCCTGATGAGAGAGAAACCAAACACCAAACGGCCGCCTGGACGGCCCCCCAAAAGATGGAGAGACAGCTGGATTTCGACCTCAAACGAGGATCGATGAGGCATTGTATAGATAACAGTTCTACCTAGAAGAAGAAGAAGATAAATAATAAACTTGAATCAATTATATATTTTCCATTTTATTCAATGACCTTTTGCCACCTTTCTTGCAGCTTCATGATTCCGAGCACATAAAAATTTTGGTCTTTATCAGCAAAAAACTGAACCGAGACGATTTAAGGTCATAATCATTTATGAAAGTTTTACCATTCAAAGAATTTGCAAATTTCGAAATAACTGGTAATTAGATGGCGTAAGGGGTGACGATGATATCGGGCCAAATGTCAACCTCACCTCCTCGCGTGGTGGCAATTTTTATCATCCGGTGCACCCTGCTAGACAACAGACGAGGCTCTGGCGACGGAGTCACGCCGGTATATGTATGTACGTGCGTAGACTTGTACACTGCTGCCCAGTGGTAAGAGTTATCTTACCGGCTAGAGCAGGTCTTCCAGTCCTATTTGCTTCAGGAACCTAAGGATGTTGGACGGCTTCAAGGTGGGTAACTCCCCTTCTTCGATTTCGTGTGCTTCCAAGAACCGCATCCTAGGGTTTTCTAGAGTGTTGCACTCTGAAAGGATATGAATAGAGGTTTCGTCCTCCTTTTCACAGGATCTGCATTCTTCTCTGTCTACCAGTCCGAGTTTCTTGAGGTGTCTCTTCAGGTGGCAATGCCCCGTGAGGACCCCTGTCAGAACTCTGAGCTGGTTTTTACTCAAGCTTATGCATTATTTTAATCTGTTCTTCCAATAATTGAATCTCCTGCTTTCTTCTATCCTTAGTTCTTCCAGCATTACGCTGCTACTGAATCCACAGAAAGGCTCTGTCCCCAGAAAAGGCATCTCAGCCCCTGTCCTCGCAAGCTTGTCTACTATTTCATTCCCCTCTATCCCAGTATATCCAGGCGACTTTATTGTTCTTACTCAAATCATTCAGTTTCTCTAGGCATTTCCAGACCATCTTGGAACTGATAACTTGAGAGCTCAGCGCACTAATGGCTTGACTATCCGTCATGATGATAATCTCTTGGTCATGATAGTTTTTCTCCCTGTAAAATCGAATACACATCCTAATGGCATATATTTCTGCCTAGAAAATGCTTGGTGACTTACCCAAGCTTTCGTAGTGTCTGGTGCCAGGTCCATACACTTCTACTCCAGTTCCCTCCGTTGTTTTGGAGCCATCTGTATACCATATAGTGGATCTCTTGCTGAGTTTCTCAATGGTGTTTCTGTCCCATTCGCTCTTGTGACTCAACTTTATGCTGAAGCTTTTCACAAAGTTGAATTTCTTTTTCATTTCAACTTGGGGCATGTCCCAGATTTGTTGATTTCTAGATGCGAGATTGGGCGTTCGTTTTATGACCTCATCTCTCATCATCCTATAAATCGTCCTCTTCGCCATGTTCTCTAGAAATATATGAAGAGGTGTGAGGTTTAGGATTACTTCCATGGCGGCCATTGGGCAGGTTTTCATGGCCCCGGGTATACATGCCCAGGCTAGTCTGAACTTTCGAGAGGTTAGCTCTCGTATTAGTCAGACTGGTTCTTTTGCGCCGGTATAAGTTTTCCAACGAGAATTAAGAAAATGGCTTTCTCACATAGCGTTGAAAGTAATGGGATACAACAACACTTCACCGTCTTTCCCCGGGATAATTATCTTAATATGTAGGACAAAAAGAAAGTAACGGCCCTCAGTTCCGGGCAGAGGTTAGATGGTCAGAAGGTGCTAAGGATCCCCCGAGTTCGACTTCAGGATGTTATCCATAAAGTAGCGACATAGAATGTCAATAGTTTGCGCATATCAGGAAAACTACATAACCTGTTCAAAGAAATGCGGAGCCTAGAAGGGAAAGTAACGGGTGTGAGTGAAATGAAGTGGTCTGGCTCTTAATGACAACTTTAGTGTACTATTCCTGTAGCGACCCTACAGACAACTACCACAGGCATGGAGTTGCAATAGTGCTTGAAAATAAAATTACGTCGTCTGTTATAGATTCTATACCAGTTTTAAACAAGGTAATAATTGTGCATTGTTCAATCTATTAATATCAACCTGATTCAAGTTTATACACCCACAGCTAATAAACCGAAAATAAAGACACAAACCAAGCACTGAAGTTCACAAGGAAAAACGATATTAACATCATAATGAGCGATTTCAACGCCAAAGTCGGTAAGGGAAGATGTGGTGACGTGGTGGGAAATTTCGGTCTGGGTAATAAAAATGATCAAGGAGAGTTACTGACGGAATTTTGTGAGGAAAATGACTTAATTATATCCAACACGTGGTTTCAGTTCCCACCAATATGCCGAGCACCAGGTGATCATCTAAATCATATAATCCGTAATCAAATTGATTACATCTTGATAAATATAGATTTCGAAAGGTTATAAAAAGAGTGGCCGCTTACCCTGGCATGGATATTTCGTCTGATCACAACCCTATAATCACGGATATAAGGCTTCGTTTGGCAAAGATAAAGAGAACAGCTAACAATAAATATATAGTCACAAAGAAACACCGTAACATTCGTCTAACAAATGATGAAGATGATTACATCCATACCCAGGAAGAACTAGCTAAAATCTGGACAGAATACCCTTCGGGACTCATCAGGCCATTGCATCCGGTACAAACCATCATCTCGCATCTGTCTCCTATAAACAGATTCTCTTAGGGAGATCATTGGTGCGACACTTTACTTAAACTATGGGATTCGTAGTTGGTTTGGTTGTCGATGCCGGTTAATGCGACCTCTATCCTTAGAGTACGATGCGAGTGTCGAACTTTGATATATTCCTTTTTTAATTTACCGTCGTGTCACCATATGGCGATTTAACACAATATTGTTGGTTTGTGTTGTTTTTGTGTTATTGAGTGAGCCATCGAGATGTCGCCACTGTGTCTTATTTAACATTTTTCAACCATGAAATCTGTTTATAGGACACAGATGGGAAATGATGGTTTGTACTGATTTTTTTCACACTTTGAATTTTTCCATGACCTTGGAGTTCTCCGTACTTTTTAACATCAGAGTAATATTTATCAATGGTCTTTGTCCGCATAGCCGAGAATTTCCTATTTTATTATATTTATATATTTATTTATTTATATATATATACATATATATATATATATATAAATATATATATATACATATATATATATATATATATATATATATATATATATATATATATATATATATATATATATACATATATATATATATATATATATATATATATATATATATATATAAATATATATAAATATATATATATATATATATATAAATATATATAAATATATATATATATATATATATATATATATATATATACATATATATATATATATATATATATATATATATATATATATATATATATATATATATATGGGGCGTTCTTTGCCTAATCGATCATCCCAAAATTTGACGTAACGTAGACGGTTCTATATGGCTTCATTTTGAAGCTACTCGTATACTTAAGTATTTTTTTTAAACCGTGACATTTTTCAAAAAACCAAGATGGCGGATCCAATATGGCGCTTAAAAAGAACAAACTTTTGAAAACGCACAGAAAAACAATTGACAGATTTTTTAAGACGGCAAAATATTCTGTTTTAAGGCTCAATTCGTAGTATTTTGATGCGTTGATTACGAATCTGGCATCAGAATATAAAAATTCAATATGGCGGCCAATAACCACCGAAATGTATATTATGGCTATAAAAAATAGTACAACCTATTTAAAAGTTCGGTTACGGGGATTTATGACATCTTTGGTTACGAATCTGGTATCAGGATACCGAAATTTAAAATGGCAAATCCAATATGGCGGCCAATAGCTCCCGAAACGCGTACTATGGGTATAAAGAAAGGTACAACCTATTTGAAAGTTTAATTACGAGGGTTTATGATATCGCTGATTACTAATATTGCATCAGAAGATCGAAATTTAAAGTGGCGTATCCAATATGGTGGCCAATAACCCCCCCGTAATGTTTTTGATGGCTATAAAAAAGGGTACAACCTACTTGCATGTTCGATTGCGGGAGTTCATGATATGGCTGATTATTAATCTTGCATCATAATATCGAAATATAAAATGGCGTATCCAATGTGGCGACCATAACAATCTAAATGCTTATTTTGGCTATAAAGTGAGGTACAACCTACAGAAAAGTTCGGTTATCGGTGTTATGACATTGTTGATTACAAATCTTGCATTAGAATATCAAAATTTAAAATGGCGTACCCAACATGGCGGCCTTTGATCACCGAAGTGTATATTATGGCCACAAAGAAGGTTTTTTTTATATGTGGCAATAGGGTGGTGATCGATTTGGCAACGAACGTCCCATATATATATATATATATATATATATATATATATATATATATATATATATATATATATATATATATATATATATGTATATATATGAAATAATATTAAAACGAAACGTCAATCTTTAAGAAAATGAGTTATAATGAAGTTAATCATGTTCTATAAAATCCGAAGAGACGAATTTTCTAAATCACTTAGTTGCATTACATTAAGCTTCAAACTGCTTTAATTTGATCTTGTTTAACCAAATCTGTATCTTTATCGAAAACCTCCGAACTTATAGTCGAATTTGTAGTATCCATATCAATCCAAGAATACCTCCGTTCATTGATGCGATTTCTTGTGACCAACATTTCACCAAAGTTTCGTTTGGCAGGACCACTATACCGGTACACAACGCACGAGCCCAAATTAATAGCACCAGGGTCTCTCGAAAAGGAGACGTAGCCAACGCCAATCAATAGACATGCAAATCTCCCTAATTTATTTGTTGGCACACGTGCACATGAAGTATAGATAAGAGATTTAAAAAAAAAACCAACTAGTCATGCTTTTTTTTGTCGAGATGATTTTATTTTCATAGGATACTTGTTTTTCCTACCCAAGTGCAGTTAAATTTATCTAACGCTTCGTATGTTTAAATTCTTGTTCATTATTCGAAACTAAAACTCAATATTTCAAAATTTAATATAATGATAAATTGGGGTAAGACTAATATGTTAACATGATTAATGAATAATTGAAAATCAAAAGGGTATAAGGTATAATATAAATAGAAAGGGCCCCATCAAGAATGATTAATGCTTGTAGCATGTTCACGTTTCCTTAGTAGTGGACTAACTGGAAATTTTATTCGGAAACAAGTGATTTTCAAACTGTCACCAGTTAAAATGTTGAATGGGAAATTTTACCTCATTTTAACCACTTTCAAAATTACTTAATAGATATTTAAAACTGGGACAGATTTGAAAATGGTAGGAGTCTGACTTTTAAAGTTTGCATTCGCAATAGATTCGGATTCATTTTTTCTTATACAGTTAAATAGAATACATACATCAAATGTAAAAAAGGATTTTAACATTGTAGTATTAGGAATTATTTTAAAATATTTTATTGATTTTTAAATCATACAGTTTATGATGGTAAAATTATCTTGGACGAAAAAGAAATTTTTGAAACATGGGTTAAATGTGTGGAAGAATTATTTGATGATGACAGACTGAATGAATACAACTCCGATGAGCGGACCGGAAATTCTAAACAGTGAAGTTGTATCTGCCATAAGATCTGCAAAAACCAGGAAAGCTATCGGGCCTGATAATGTCCCATTAATACTGTTTACGAGACTGGAGATATACCGGAAAATTGGCTGAGGTCTGTATTCGTCCCAATTCAAAAAAAACAGCGAGCAAAGCGATGCAGTGAGTATATACTAATAAGTCTAATGAGCCACACTTTGAAGGCGTTTCTCAGAATCATCCACAGCAGGATAAGATCTAAATGCGAAGCAGATTTAGATGAAACCCAATTCGGATTTAGAAATGCCCTAGGTACTAGAGAGGCTTTGTTCGCTCTAAATATACTTCTGCAAAAATGCCGGGACAAACACAAGGATGTATTCGTATGTTTTGTCGATTACGAGAAGGCTTTCGACAGAGTGCAGCACAGAAAACTCATAGACATTTTAAATAACGTAGGAGTAGACAGCAGAGACGTAAGAATTATTAAAAATCTATATTGGCGGCAGAAAGCAACAGTAAGGCTAAATAGAAAACTCACAGAAGAAAGTAAAATTCTGCGAAGCGTCAGACAGGGCTGCATACTATCTCCACTGCTTTTTAATATATATTCAGATAAAATCTTTAAACGGGCTACTCAAGGACAACGAATGGGAGTACAAATCAATGGAGAATATATAAATACAATACGATATGCTGAAGACACTGTTATCCTAAGCGACAAACTACAAGACCTGAAACATCTATTAAACTGTGTTAACACTGAGGGTCAAGAAATGGGGCTCAACATAAATATCAAAAATACAAAATTTATGGTCTTTAGTAGACAACCTCATCTTAACGCTTCAATATAAATAGAAGGAAAAAGTATAGACAGGGTGACTCATTTTAAATATCTTGGATGTTATATCACCGAAAATCTAAACCCAGATAAAGAGATAAGGGGTAGAATAGAGACTGCTAGAGCAACTTTTCAAAAAATGAAACCACTTTTCTGCAGTGATAACCTCAACCTAAAACTACGACAGAGAATGATAAGATCATACGTCTGTCCAGTGTTACTATATGGGGCAGAGATCTATACAATTAAGGCTGTCACGATTAATCGGTTGGACGCTTTCGAAATGTGGTTACACCGGCGAAGGCTGAGAATACCTTGGACAGCTAGGCAGATCAACGAAATGGTACTCAATAGGGCCGACACAACTCGTCTACGATTAAACACTGTGAAGAATAGAAAAATCTCATATCTTGGACATATATTCAGAGGGGAGCGATATAGAATTCTTCAGCTAATCATGATGGGTAAAGTAGAGGGACGTAGAGGGGTAGGAAGGAGACAGACTTCCTGGTTGAGGAATATTCGTGAATGGACAGGTATACGTAGCGTGGGGGAACTGTTCCAGCTGGCGCAGGACCGTGAAAGACTTGCCAATGTAATTGCCAACGTCAGAGGGACCTGATATGGCACTTGAAGATGTCATGTATCAATTTCAGACGGATATATATCGTTTTTACGCTGTTACATATAGGTCTGACGATTAAGGTTACATCGATAACGGGTCTGACGAAATTTTTCTATGTTTAAACAATCATAAACAATGCCCTGCTTCAATATCAGCCAGCTATAAATAATTAAAATTTTTAATCTTTTTCTTTTCATTAATAACGATATTGTTATTAACAACGACGCAGTCACGTAGTCTGACTTTTCAATTTATTATTAGGAAACACGTTCCTAACGAAACGAAATGAAATTGAGCGGCTAAAAATAATAATTTTTTTTGCTCTTCAGCTCTCAGACTATTAGTTCGTATTTCATTTGTCAACTTAAAACTTTTACTGCTGAATAAACCAGATGAAACCTGTGCTTTGTAAAATTTTATTATGCCCATGTACAGTACACTCTGCGAAATTTTAACTTTACTGCACATTTACTTCACAGGAATTGTAGTAAATGCAAATTTTCTGCTACATCGCCATCGCAGCTTATTATACATGTCCCTAAAATCTTTTATTTTTCAGATAACGTGAACCCGAAACAATAAAATAAACCGGTAACATAAAAGTCAAAAAAATTTAATTGTTCACATTCTCATTTATAACGCAGAGTTGAAACATAATATTTTATATTTTAAAGTTAATTTGATGATAAATTGGGGTATATTGTCGACAAAGAGTAATAGATTGTCGTGATTAATTGATAATTGAAACCCGAAAGGGTATTATAAAAAGAGACCCATCAGAAATGATTAATGTTTCAGTATATTGTTACGTGAGTGTGGATAAATAACTTAAAATATAATTGGGGTTATCTGGAAATCGAAATGACTGAATAAATCTTCGAATATTGAATTGTTAATTTGAAATTTCGTCATATTTTTCGCTTTTAGGTGCAACGCACTTACAGGTATTTGAACAATCTGCGCAGCCAAGTCTTTTTTTCAAAATGCTGTATAAACGTCTACTTGTGATAAGGAACCCTTCCAAGAACAATATCCAGCCCCTTCTGCCCCTTTCCCCTGCGCCTCTAGAGTGTACTATCAGCTGGAATTCGATATTGTCATCGAGTGTACGTATCCATTCTCGACGCTCTTTTGTGAATGTAAGTTGTCAGCTGAAATATTTATGTCTTTTAGTTCATCCCAGGACTTTAAAGTAATGGATCCACATACTACAGGTAATAAACTTAAATACTATTATAAAATTTTGGTCAACTTATTACTCAAAAGTATGTTTTTAGCATTACAAAAATATATCCTTTCATAGACTTTTTTTTTAATATTTTTCGATTATTAAGGTTTTTGTTATGCTATCGGGATAAATCCGGCTATAATTTTCACTGTTATTAGCCCAGTCATTTGGTCAAAAAAAAGGGGGTTACCTGGAAAGTTTTCCGGGAGTTTTGGAAATTGTTAATTTTATATATTTCGATGTGCTCTTTCCGAATTTCGACTTTGCCACCTCGTATCTCCGCCGCTCGCGCCGCCATATTGGAAAAATGGCGCCTAATAACAGTTTTTTTACAATATCTCCTTTCCGACGCATTTTACGACAAAAACATTTATATATAAAATTAAACTGGAAAAAATTTCCTACAATTTATGTATTAACAATTTTTTTTTTGTAAAATCAATAGTTTTGGCGTACGAGCGCCACAAAGTATTATTCATCTACACCACCACGTTTTTTTCGTATATTTCTCCAAAATATTTTACTATTGTCGCAGGTATTAAAAAAACAGGTATAAGGGTAATGGAGTCGCCTTTGTATCGGGTCCCTCTCTCAACCTTAAACGAAACATCTGGTGGTAGAACTCAAGAGAAGTATTTAGTTTAGTCTGAGTCATCAGTATACGTCTATCGTCTTACAGTGTTGTTTGTGTTTATAGAGCCATGGCTTCTGATAAAGCAAATTGTTTTATTTGTAATAATCCACTATTAGAAAGTGAAACAATTGAAGAGAAGGAAAAAGGATTGGAGACTTTTCGTAAATCAAGTGTTCAAAGAAAAGACAATAAAGTTGAATTTTTGGCGGGATTAAAATCGATAGTGGTTCATGATGTATGTCGAAAACGATATAATAAAGAAAAGTTAATCGCTGCATCATTGCGTAGAGGAAGCGATGTCACGACGCTTCAACCACTACTGCGATCCTCGCACCCAACATTCTCATTCAAAGATCATTGTTTTTTATGAGCTGATGAGATAACAGCACAGTTTTTAGCAAAACAAAAACAGACGCAGTTGTGCAAGCGTAATGTTGTGTATAGTGTGCGAAAATTATCAATGAAAAATAGTATTTCAGAACTAGCTAAAGCTCGTAATGATGATTGGGGTCGAGCAATTGTTGAGCGTCTTGAGCATGTGAATGATTTGGTCGGAGCCGATGCACAGTACCACAATTTCTGCATGAAAAAATTGTATCAAGCACCACCAGCTGAAGATAAGATAAAGAGGTCCGTATGCAAATGAGATCGAAACTGCAATACAGTTTATTTATTCTTATCTTGAGCGGAATTCCGATGAGTGTCAGTTTTCTCTGGAAGAATTGATAGCCAAAATTGAAGGTAATTATCGTCCACACATAAAAATAGTGAAAGCACAACTCCTCAAAAAATATGGTGATGATATTTTAATTGCCGTCACTGCCAATAAGGCTCCGGTGGTTTGTTTCCGAAATACAGGTTTAAGCTATTAACGGAAGTCTAGTACAATCAAAAAAGTAATGACAATGCAGAAGAACGTCGGCGTATTGTAAAAACAGCAGCAGAAATTGTTATAGAGGATATTCGCTCTACGGTCTATGAGACAAAACATTATCCTCCATCAGATAATTTTTTTCAAGACTCTGAGTCAGATATACTCGAAACTATACGCGTTTTCCTAGATGGAGTGATTTTAAGAAACAGACGAGCGTCTTTTGAAAAATGGAAGAAAAAAAGCATTTCTCTCGCCCATTCTATAATTGCAGCGGCAAGGCCGAAATCTTTTATATCATCATTACAGATCGGACTAGCTGCATTTTTATTTCATAGGTATGGATCTCGGCGATTAATAGATGTGTTATCATCTCTTGGATTTTGCTCTTCATACACCGAAGCAATGTTGTTCGAAGTTTCATCTATTATGCGCGCACCGTTGAATATCGATGATAACGCATTTTCTCAATTTGTTTTTGACAACGCTGATTTCAATACGCACATATTAGATGGTAATAACACTTTCCATGCCATGGGCAGTATCCATTGTGTAACGCCTACAACTGCTATCGCTCCTGATCAAATTATTCCACGATTAAATCAAATGTCTGCAACAGTCGTTGGTAGTTTAGGTACCATTGCATTAAAAACATTTGTGAAAAAACACGATACGGGCTTAAAAACAATAAAGATTCAAAACCTCGGTAGCATTCGTGCGGTTTCGGAAGTAGTTATGCAATCCGTTTCAGATTTATTGTGGCTATATCCATCGCAGATGATGCGGATGAAATTTCGGTCTGCGACGTCTCGATCGGTGCCCAAGACGAACTCGCAACGCCTGGTCCATCAGGAATAGCAAAGCGAAGGAGATTGCGCTAAATTTCGAAAGTGTGCATCACATGTGGATTAGGCCTACAGGGGACACCACGATAAAAAAAAAACGCGCCGCTTACTTTACCTCAAGGTGGTGTGGAAATGAGTTTTTTTCCAAAACGCATATTGAAATGTACTTTGCGGCGCTCGTACGCCAAAAACTATTGATTTTACAAAAAACATTGTAAATACATAAATTGGACGAAATTTTCTTTAATTTAATTTTGTATATAAATATTTTTGTCGTAAAATGCGTCGGAAAAAACTGTTATTAGGCGCCATTTTTCCAATATGGCGGCACAAGCGGCAGAGATACAAGATGGCAAAGTCGAAATTCGAAAAGAGCACATCAAAATCTATAAAATACCAATTTTCAAAACTCCCGGAAAACTTTCCAGGTAAAACTACCAAATGACTGGAGTATATTTAAAATTCGTTGTTTTTATTAAAAGCAAAGATTATATAGACACAAGACTTTCACCGCTTATGGACGCCTTGGCAACTATCTTTTCCTTTCCAACTCATTCATAAATTTAGTTACAGTAAATAGTAGTAAAAAAGCAAGAAATGAGAGGATGCATTGTTGCCATGTTGTAGAGTAAATCTAAAATACGGGTACAAGTTTTTAATCCCTCCGTTTTTATTCATTTAAATTTACAAAGAAAATATTTCCATTAATCAGACGATCATTTTATATTTATATTGACGAGTTTTCATGGATATGAAACAGTACTATATATTATCCATTTGTTACGGGTTTTCACAGTTTTATATTAATTTCTCATAGACAATGGCTACAAATTTATAACCAGATCAGTAAAAATGGAAAATTTTGTTTATTTGACTAACTAAACGGTTTAACTTCCATAGCAACAACATAGGGTCTAAAAGTTAAACCTTTTTAGTGAATCTGGCTAACAGGATTTCGACTATTTCTATTATAATACGATATTTGTGTAATTAATTGTGTCTTGTAATGCGGTTAACTAACTGATCATAGGCAAAGTAATAAAACGTAGGTAATTAAAACTAATTCCTTAATAATATGCATGTTTTTTTTTTTTGAAAAAATCAGGCTTTTAAATTATACATTATATAAAATGCAACTCATGACGTAAAAAAATACGTATTTGATATTTTTCGGCATACTCCAATATATTACAGAATGCAACAAATCAAAGGCGGATCCAAATGACCCATGAAAAGTTTTTCTGTAAGTAAAATTTAAAAATATTTCTTAAAAATAAATAACAAAACCTACCTATATATAAAGCACCTTAAAATGGCAAAATTTATTTATAACACAAAAAACTATTTTATTATTTATAATCAAAACTTTTTTTGTAATCAGTCTTTCACTTTGCACCACTACTGAACTAAAAAAAACGAAATAATCGAATTGAAGCTAAAACCGCAAGTAAAATAGCGGATAACCTACTAAAACCGAGTTTGCGAAAGCGAGAGCAGACAATACCTTACACAAAATATCCCCGATATTTTGCGATACTTTCTTAGGATTATTCTTTTGAATTATCACTTTCAGTTCTATCATTTAAAGCAATCATGATCACTTCAACCAACAATACATCGAAGAGGTGTCTTTGGCCGAAGGGACGTGCAGTGTTGCCATATTTCGAAGAAACGTTCAAAAACTGAGATTTTATCATATCATAAATGTAGCACTGTGAGCATTATTTCAACAATAGGCCAATATTATACTATTGTTATAGAGGTGTTCTTTTCTTAAAGAACAAGTATATTTAGGTCATATTCTAGTTTCTAGTTTTGTACTTGTTTTTCTATAAAATCATGTAGCATCTTATTAGTGATATTTAAGAATTGACAACGTTGTGATTTCAGTAAAAGGTCGCTAGGAAGTGGCAACCGCGCATGTTCAAAGAGGGGTTTATCTTCTTTCGTTGGCAAGAGGGGATATGCAACATTGCCACGTTTTGAACGGAAATCCAACAATTCAAATTCTTTTATACTCGTTACGAAGGCAAGTATATAACATTTTATTACTTTATTCAATCTTTTGCAACATTGTAATTATGAATGAGTTGTGTCCTAGCGTTGTGTGCATTTTGAGCGTCAAAATTATAGCATTGGAGTAACAGTCTTGTGTTTATATAGTCTTTGCTAAAAGCTAATATAAAACTTAAATCCGGATAAGCCAAATTTTAGTACTTTCAAATGTTTACATGAAAATTACAAAAAAATCGATTTTTTTCAAAATATGTTTTTTTTTTATAATGTGCGTTTGTTTTAGGTACACCGGGTACCTAGGAAATAAGGATCGTGACCAGAAAGTACTTACTTGATAGCATGCAGAACGAAAATTTGCTCACTTTGTAAGAAAAACTAAACTATTTAAAAGATTAACTTTGATCTTGCAAGGGATAAGTTGAAGACCAAACTGAGACCTTCAAACACAGTATTGCACATTTTAAACCGGAAATAAAACACAGATGAACTAAAAGCACATAATAAAGAAGACGTATTTTTTAAATACAATCAATCGTGACTAGAAGGAACCTTCGCAATTCCTGGTGTTGGTACTGAAACGCTGTTTAGAGAATCGAGTAAAAGAAGTAAGAGAAGGAAAACTGAAGACCTCCGTGCAACTTTCGAAGAGGATTTATTAGTACATGCAGCGCAAGTAGAGTTGAGAAAAAGAGGAAAACGAGATGCATCCAATATTTTCAAGGAAATAGTCAGTACACCAACACGTACAACCAAATATAAGAAGACATATTATCAAACAAAATCAAGTAAGGGAAAGAAATTACCTGTGACACCAATGGACGCTCTACAAATGTTCATACATGCCAATTTCACGAAAAGACAGTACGAAATCATTAGAAAGGTGAATAAGCATTTTTTTCCGTGTCAGTCTTTTGCAAACGGCCAAAAAAAATGTTATCCAGCACCGGAAACATGCACGATAACGAGTAATGGTGCCAAAGTGCAATTACAGCCTTAAATAGAGATAACCGTTCGGCGCCAATCCGAATACCTGAACCAGATATTGTTAACGGTGGAGGAACAAGAGCGGGACACTCTGAAAATAATATCCAAATGGGGTTGCGATGGTTCTCAGCAAACACAATATCAACAAAAACTTATTTCTGAGCTCCTTCGTGCCTTTAAAAATAATTTTTGACGTGAAAAATAAAAATGTGTTATGGGAAAATCCAACATCCTCTTTTCCACGATTCTGTCGACAAATAAGGTTCCGTTTAATGAAAGAGAGTGTCGATGTTACAGAAGAAGAAATTAAATCAATTAATGATTTTATCAAGTCTTTGGTCCCAACAGAGGTTGATTCAAATGGAGTTTGTAGTACAACACTAATTTATAATCACCATGGTCGACGGAAAGGTATGCAATGCAGTCACCGGACACCAACAAGTCAACTATTACAGAAATATTGCGGCGTCTCCCTCTTTACAGGGTACAGCAACGGATGCGTACGGCAGCTGAATATGTCGGAGGCTAGGTTCTTATCTCTTTTAGAGATAGCTGTGCTCTGCTTTGATTACCCAATAGGCGCCACCTGTTTTACATTATCTGTGTTACTGAACTAGTGATTAAACAGGAAAACACTTAGGTATGAGGAATGATTTTAAATTATTGACTGCTGGTGTATAGCTCCATAATGAAACGACTTAATTAAAACAAAATAACATTTCCATTTTACTCCAAAAAAAAATTATTATGTACATAAATTAGAATGGTACCTACAATTTTTTTATACTCTTTCTTGATAACTATTGTTGTTATCTCGTTTTTAAAAGGTTATATAAAATTTGGCCGCAAACGTTGCCAATAATGTAAGTTTTATAAAGAAAGTTATCAAAAAGTTCTTACATGTTATTATATCAAATGAAAATATATTTATATTGTTTTGTTTGCATGAAAAAAATTGATGTAGAGCTCCAATTCTTTAACTTAAAGTTTTCTCCTACCTGGTCTATGCTATGGTACCTCTCACTTCTATTATTTGATCCAGCGCTGTTGCTAGGATTCCTGTTGTTGTTGTGGATGAATGGAGGCTTCACAGGGCCACTTCTATTTCACCAACCAAACGCAGGGTAAGGGTTAAAATAGTCGTAGTCACACGGGCAGGAAAACTAGGGCCGGAACCATCAGAAAGCCTTGACAGCAATATCAAAATGGAAATCACATTAAAAGAAGTGAGATGAAGCCAAAGATGAAAAATACTGGCTTCAGATAGCCCTCATTGATTAGTGGACTTTAAAAAAAAAACACTTGACCGTCTGCCCTTTCAAAGCTGATGACAGGATTGGTCTACTGCCTTCGACGGTTCAACAGTAAAGGGAACGAAAATGCAACCAGACGTGACAAATCTTAGGGATATTTGTATTTACTCTTGCCAACCTTATTCTCAACCTGGAGCACTCTAACCTAGTTCCGAACTTACACTGACCACCAAGTAATACATCAAATATTGACAAGCCATGGAAAATTATCAAAAAGAAAATTATGATCAAACAGTCCAAAGTTACTAATCATGATTAAAACAAAGTTCAACAAAAATTGCCACAAATTCCATACTGCATACTCAACCTTAAATGATCGGTCTCGACATCCCGTGCTCGTGTCAACGAATCGGATATACATCCACAACATTACCAACTATAACCTTATACTTTTAATACTGAAATGGAATGTAAACAAATGAGAATTTATTAAAAATAAAATATTTTATGACTTCAAACCAAATAATGTGATATATAAACCACAGCAATCCACAAACTCTGTTAAGAAGAAAGAGTGATAAGTTACAAGACCACAGTTGTGAACCAAAAAAAACAAATTCCATGTTTACTATTTTAAATTACACGATAAATAATTAAATTTAATCAGGTAAAAATATACAAATTATGTCATATTACTAAAAACATGTAGCACTGATACAAACTGGTAAATTTAAATGCTACAATATCACGACAATAAACCTTGACACTGAAAGTCAGATGTTTGTAAACAATGAGCCAAGGGCCTTTTGAAATAATTATTTATGCAGTTACTTTCCTAGAATGTGTTTCAACTTGACTTACTTGGTAACTTTGTTTAATAATTTATTCACTTTAAATCTACAAAATCTTTGCTAAGGGATCTACTGAATTAACAATGTTCTAATCTAAAAGTTGTAATAATATGAATTTAGTACGCTGAGTTTTCAAGTATGTGTTTGTTTGGTAACTTTCGCAAGATAAAAATACTTTAAACTTGACATTCAATTAGATCTCAATTTCTTTTATCGCTTAAACGATATAATCTAAGGAGAACTTGTACCATTTGGCAGGATTCTAGAATACTAGGATATGATTAACAATATCAATAAAAACAACATGCATAAATAACATTTTCCATAAAAAATTACTGCTCCCTTCGGAGCACCCGTCCTCGTGGTTTTCCCACGAGTATTTTTCTCTTTTTGTAATTAAAGGTAGGAATTATTTTATTAAATTGTTGCATCACGCGAAACATGCCGGACAAACAAACATTCCACTACAGGCCCTTAATTGATCTTTTTAATTACTATTTGTTCCTGTCACGAGAAATATCCACGACTCGGTTCGTTAACATGATGGAAAGCAACTTTGTTCGCTTATTTTTCTATTTGTCTTTTCAAAGTTTGCAGCGATGTCGTTATGGAAAGTAATAACAAGTTTTCAATAAAAAAGTTTTCTTTACGAGGGAGCTTCGTAAAATTTAAGTAACACCTTCAACCGTCATGTCATTGAACCATTACAATGTAGTTTTATCAGGATAATGATTGATATTGTAAAGTTGACTGTTTGTAACTCAAACGAAGGGTAAACCCCAAAGTGGGCCTGGGCACGCCAGGTCTTATCGCAGCTATAACATTAAATACGGATGGTTACACTAAACTCTTACCATAGACAAAATATAAACACAAGACTTTCACCACTTATGGACGCCCTGGCAACTATTTTTGCTATTTTTGGCGAGAGCGCAAGATCAGAAATTTCCAAGTATTAAATCCAACTCATTCATAAATTTAGTTATAGTAAATAGTAGTAAAAAAGCAAAAAATGAGAGGATGCAGTGTTACCGTGTTGGATAGTATGTCTAAAATACGGGTACAAGTTTTTAATCCCTCCGTTCATATTCATTTAAATTTACGAAGCAAATATTGCCATGAATCAGACGATCATTTAATATTTATATTGACGAGCATTTATGGATATGAAACAGTACTATATATTATACATTTTTTTAAATTCAACGGGTGATATTCTTGAGTGTTTGGGAATGTAAACCATGAAAAGAAAGAGTTTCTAAATTCGAACGATATATATATATATATATATATATATATATATATATATATATATATATATATATATATATATATATATATATATATATATTATATATTTATATTTATATAGTCTACGGATAAAAATTAAATTCACGATGTCTGGTCAATAAGCAATACCACAAATAATCAATATCCTACCGACACGTTCCGTCCGAAATTAAGTACAAATATCAATTCCAACGATATATAAGTACGTCAACACAGGGTGTCTGGGTAAGGCGTCGACGGACCCGCTGATGAGCCCTACCGTCGACGTCGAGAACGAAACACCGCTGTAAAATTTTAGGTCAATAATTAATATCAGATTGTATATCGCCGGGTACTGGGACTTACGAGCGAATACAACAATATATATATATATATATATATATATATATATATATATATATATATATATATATATATCTTCTTCTTCTAGGTAGAATTAAGTTCTGTTATCTACACAATGCCGATGATTTATGTATTTATTGTACTGAAATATATAGAAATATGCGAACAAGTGATGATTAGGTGCAATGTCTGCAAGGGCTCATGAAGGCTGTACTGCTTGGGAACCAGAAGAACTTGACGGGTTCCGTTGCTTCCGTTGTTAAGGCAAAGTCGAGTATAAGATGCGGTTATACCCATTTTTGTACCAAGCAAAATCGTAAAAACCAAAGTTTTCAAAATTGATTATTTTTTGTTACTTACTATAATGAAAACCGTGATATCGTTGACCAAATATGTGACTAAACGAGTAAACCAAACGATGGCTAATAAAGGTGATTCATATTCTTTAAAACATTTTTTTATGTGATATTTTGCTTAGCGTCCCAATTTTACCCCACTTGCCCCTACTGCTAATTTTTGTTCATTAATTGTGCAACTTATTAACACAAATAAGCGTTGAGTTAGAAGATCAATAACTCCCAATTTTAGTATTTTACCTAAAATTTAATATGAAAATCCCCGCTTCATAAAATAATGCGCTTTCAATTTTATTTGTTAAAGCTTAAGTCTCGAAAGTTGTTTTCCCAATATAGGCGTAATTAGGTGGACATACTCCAGTTTAATATCTACCCACGTTCAACCTACGATCTAATATTGTAGTTATTATTACTTCGTATTAAATACTGCAAAAATTTAATTGCTTATGCTTTATAGAAAAGTTTTTATAATAATCTTGTAATGTAAATTCCCAGGTAAATATCTTAGTTACGTCAAAGATTATAATAGCTATCGCTCTATTATAATCTTTAGTTAAGTGTAAAACCTTATTATACAAAAATTGGAAAAAGGGGCCTAAAATAAAAACAAAACCTTTATGGCATATATTTTATCTGGAGGAGGCCAGATGGGCAACATACAGAATATGCCAGATTACAATAGTTTGTTACAGGCATGCCACATGGGTAGCATTAGGATGTTGCGAGATATTTTGTCACAATAAGGCATGATATTTAAGGAAATGTCCTTAAATATTATGCCTAGAACTTCAAACTACAATCTACTTGTCAACAAAAAGAAACTATTAAACACAGAAACTTGCAGGTGTACAGTAGTAGGCAAGGGGGGCTGAGGGGACATGCCGCCCGGTCCTAAATCCAAATCTCAATAAGTCCTTCTTAATCGAATCCGAAATAAGGGCAAAATAAGTTTAGTAAGTAACAGGCAGTTTGGAGTTGGAGGTCATAACATAAATGGGATTCTGCGGTGGACCTGACAAAACGATGAGCCTGAAGTTACAAAACTAGACTTTTACCCCTTATGGAGGTCTTGGCAACTATTTTTGATATTTTTGGCGAGAAAGCCAGATGAGAAATTTCTAAATATTAAATCCAACTCATTCAATAAATTTAGTTATAGTAAATAGTAGTAAAAAAGCAAGAAATGAGACGATGCAGTGTTGCCATGTTGGATAGTGAATCTAAAATACGGGTACAAGTTTCTACCCTCTGTTTATATTCATTTAAATTTACAAAGCAAATATTGCCATGAATCAGACGATCATTTTATATCTATATTGATGAGTTTTTATGGATATGAAGCAGTACTATATATTATCCATTTTTTTTATTCAACGGCTGATATACTTGATATTTTGGAAATGTAAAATATGAAAAGAAGGAGTTTCTAATTTCTAAATTTCTCACTTCTCTGATAATTCATAGATGTCGTTCGACTGGCGATATTTTTCAGTCTGACATCGAGGTCGATAGGTGGCAGGTTTGCAATATTCTACCGACATACTTTGTAACTTTTATTTCATATATTAGTGATTTCCTGCGATTGTTGCTCTCGGTCCGATACAGCACCACTGACGAGACCATAAGGTGGTCTAAACGCCTATGGAGAGAGCACCAGAGTGATACTTGTAGAGAATAAACTGTTTGTATATATTCTTTTCTTTTCTCTGTCTGAAAGGAGAATACGTATATAATAACTATATAAATAAGACAGATAGATTTCTTTATTTCTTCCGAATTTTTTTTTAAATACTAGTATATGTTTTTAAACATTTAAAATAAAAGTTACTTTCTTATTCTACTATATTCTTAATTATTTATTTGCATTCTACCCCCTGGTTGCCTACCTATATCTATATGTATGTATATTACAATTTCTAGAGCGTACACATATTATAAATACTTCATTTTTTTTCAGCCATTACATCTCCATTTTTTACGAAATATACACTATAAATACTAGGGCCCAATCCAACCTCTCGCTTTGGGGAGGAGGCGATATCACTACAGCAAAGAAAAGATGGAAATTACCTCTACCCCATTCATATACAAGACAGTTTTTAAGCCTTCATCTATCCACTGCTGAATATAGACCTTTTCCACCATCTATCCATCTTTTTTCGGCAGCCAATCAACATTTACTTTTGTAACTCTTAGCCTCAATTTCAATATTTTAAGCGTTCATTTACTGAGATATTTGTTAGTCACGTGACCCGTTCATCTCAATTTCATTTGGGCTATCTTTGAGATTATTTCTAGAACTTTTGTAACAGGCCTCTGACCAGCGAAAGCGAGTTGACTAAATTAATCCAATGTGCCCTAACCCCAAGTGCATTATCAATTATTTGTGAAAAACCTAAGTTTTAACACAAATTAGGGGTTGTTGGTGAAGTCCTGTCAAACCTCCCGACTAGAATAAAAACTCTAGCCGCCTCACCTTTCTCTCGCTCACCGGGATAGAAGGGGACTGAGGAACACTTCTAAGGAATGAGCCAATTAGGAACAGGTTATCAAGTAACACTCGTCCTGGACTCTTAAGTTAACTTTTTATTCACTGTTTTTTTTTAAATCAGTACCGATTTCCGCAAGTCAAGTTTGGGATTATTTTCTCTCCATTGTCACGTTCGGGATTTGTCAAGATCGGTATCCATAACTTTATAGTCAACACGAAGTTGAATATTAGTCGCAGTGTCAATATCAGGTTATCTCCACTTGGTCACGTTCTGGTAATTATGTTTAAAAGTCAGGACGCGTCGGTTCAGTAACTCCTACGCTCCACTGACCTCGTCTTTTAATTGACGGTGTCAATATCAGGAATTAAGATATATGCACGATCTGTATTTTTTGTAGTATAATATGTTGTCAAAAACAACCTACTTTAAGAACCACGAGCTCCCTAAAAAAATAGAACAGTCAACGTGGCCCCCGAGAGCTAAGCTCGATTGGAAACAAGACAAGTTGACTCTAAGAGAGCAACCCGTAATGTCCTTAATTACGCCGCCGTCTTCTCGCTTTTATAGCAGTGGTGACGTCGCTTTCGCAATTAGGGGAAGCACCGAATCAAACTGCCGCCGTGCTGTTTATTCTCTGGGTTTCCCCGTCTCGACAGAAGAATTGTAGTTTTAGCACTGTATGCCGTATTATTTAGATTATTTTATTTAAGGAGTTTTAGGGAAATATTAAATCTGAAATTTAATATTTTGTCGTAAAATAAGCGTGTATTCACAACACTACCAAAATAACTCGGGGAAAGTGAGCGGAATCCACGTTCCTAATGCAGCAGACATTTTTTTTTAATTGACAGCTCTTGGGGGAGTACTGCCGTCCCTTGAATCCGTCCTTGAAAAATACATCGATTTCTAAGCAGACTGGGAGGGGGCTGATTTAGTTTTACAGCCACGAGCCTCCGATGGGCTTAGTACACCACTGATCCTAATACAGTTCGAATGCAAGGAAATATCAGAAGGGTAGAAGCCCTCCTCAAGGCAGTGCATCGCCACCTGTAGGCCGGTTTTGAAGTCATTAGTTCTCGTCAGTATTGGGTAAGCAAGCGCATCTAAACTTAAGAAAAGCATATTCTTGTAGCAACTTATATTAAACTATGAAGTCTAATATAAGAAGCGCCATCTCCGAGCATTCCACGCATTCTGAATAATAAATCTAGTAGAAATCTTTATACTTTTACTGTTTCAGAGGCCTTCTTACGTGAACCACCTTGTATATAGTATTCGTTATGTTTAATTGGAAATTTGATATGAACTCATTAGCCATACCATACATTCTTTAGTAGCAAAATGCATATTTAACACAGCATTGGAGTTTACAATTTCGAACTCTATTTACGAGGTATAACAGTAATGATCAATATGATAACCTATTCCTGTTTAATGCCTACCCACATTGGAGTGGATCATATTATAAATATCTGGAATTAAACAGTTCAATATTTGATAGTATTCCTGTTGCGCAGTATATTAGCTAATTGAATACGATGGTTAATAGATATAGCAAAGATGAGAATTCATAAAGTTGTAGAATTATCATATTTTCTGCAATATTTGCATATTTTTTATGATGATTGTTTAATGTACTACATTAGTATTTAACATTTTATTCAGATGCTTTGACCTGAATGCATTTTCGTAAAGTCCGATACTCGATTGACATACAGAAGTCTGAAAATGGGACATTACATATATCATGGTTGTGAGTACGGTCTTAAAGAAAATCACGTATTTCTGGTGCTAGCCTTCACAGGTACCGGAAGATCTCTTTTGAGATTTCCATTTCAGGAAACCGATGATTTTTTACAGGTTAATCGGCCATATTTAAAATGTAATATATATTTCTTATGCACTTTTTGGTTGTATTTTGAGGGTTCTCGATTTTGAACTGGATTGTTTTATGTTTTATTTTATCATTTCTTTTTGTTCTTTTTTTTCCTGCTGGTAATCCTGATGTAAACTTTCTTTAACAACAGGGCGGTTAAAATTTTTTTTTTGGCACAACCAAGGAAATTAGAGGGGATATGGAAAACTACAAAAATAGGCAAAATGCCTAAAAAATTAACACAACATGCAGAAAATAAATGTCATAAATTGACATCAAGTGGCTATGGGGAGTAAGCGCAGAAAAAAATAATCAAGGGGGATCAAATCTGGTGATCTGGCTGGCCACTCAATCGTCTCTCTTCTGCCTAGCCAACGATTCGGAAAAACCTCACCAAATTAGCCCACACATGGGCAGCGTAATGGAGCGGTGCTCCGCCTTGTTGGGAATAAAAGATCACGCTGGAACACATCGCGATGTTATGGATCTGAATGCAAAGCTATTAGTGCAGGAATGAGGTCATTTTGAAGAAACTCTACATATCTTGCACCAGTGAGTGTATCGTCAAAGAAATAAGGATCAAGAACTCTTTCGTCAACTATACCATATCAAACGTTCACTTTTTGAGGATTTTGGTTGTTAACTACAAGTACCAATTTACTTTATATTGAATTTATCCACTACTTTATGTAAAAACACTCGATATATATATATATATATATATATATATATATATATATATATATATATATATATATATATATATTATATTATTTTCGGGCGGAACGTGTCGGTAGGATATAGATTATTTTTGTGGCATTTTTGTATTTCTCTTTATCGACCAGACATCGGGATTTTACTCTTATTCCGTAGTACTACGACAAGCCCCCTTTCAAGCAACCACGATCTGTGTCTTGATCACGAATCAAGATGAAAAGCTGGGTGCCCAAGAACTCGACGACGCGCTTCAAATTTCGATCTAATCACGCGGATTCAGTCGCTATGTCTCCAGACTCAATGCGGGGGCAAACTCCATGTCAGCAATCTTCTGGGTCCCGTCCCTAAGAATCCTGAGTCATGGTATAATGTATGAATATCTATCTCTTGAACCTTTCTGGGTCCCGTCCTTAAAGAATTCAGAGTTAGATTTTTTCCGTATGACAACTGTTACATTATTATTAATACATGTCTCTGAACCTTTTCTGGGTCCCGACCCTAAAGAATTCAGAGTTCTGTTTTTTCAGAAAACCCTCACCAGGGATGCTATGTTGTATTCCGTGGGATTTTAATGTAATGGTATTAAAATCCAATATATATATATATATATATATATATATATATATATATATATATATATAAATTTGTCCCTTCGGTTGCCCGAAATTACAATGAAAATAGACCCAAATTTGACAGGCGTGTTTCGTCCACGATACCAGCGGTTTGACTCATCAGCGGGTCCGCTGGCATCTTTGCCAGACACCTTGTATTGACGTACTTATATATAGTTGGAACTAATATTTGTACTTATTTTCGGGCGGAACGTGTCGGTAGGATATTAATTATTTTTATGGCATTTTTGTATTTCTCTTTATCGATCAGACATCGTGATTTTACTCTTATTCCGTAGTACTACGACAATATATATATATATATATATATATATATATATATATATATATATATATATATTATTTAAAATTTATTCAAAATATATTTAACGTCACTTTTAAAAATGTTCTGTTCTTTTTTATTTCAGTAAACATCATTGACACTAAATTGCGGAGCGAAAAAACAACAAATCTAAACAATTCTCAGGTGTAAACTCAAACAGCATTATTTTATAAATAAAAGAAAGGAAACAAAAATAAGGGGTCGAAATTGGATGTAAATCAAGTTAGAAAGAAATTAGCTCGAATTTTCTTTCGGTCTTTACGACGTTGATAAGGAAAAAAGAAAAGGTAAAATCGGGACAGTAACTTAACCTACATAAAAAATTTATGGACAAAAACGAATGTATTTTATTACGTTCTGAAAAATAAGAAGAAATGTATTAACTGGAGCTTTTTAAATTTCTTTTTCAGAGGAATATGTCTTGGTGTGAATGGCTCGGAGTGATTCGTTTTTTCTCTTTCGAACTTCCAGTATTACTGATTAAAAAACAATTTCTCCCTCCAGTACTTTTGGACCAGTCGAATTACCCTCGAAATGAGGTGATTTTGGCATCTAGTGTCTCTAGATATCAACCAATGGGAGGATGTTCAGATTTCCGATCTAATGACTCGAAATCGCATACGATGTGCAGCATGCAGCTCAAGTATCTTTCATAAATATTCATTTTATGCCGATGAACAATGAATGGATATATGTCCCTTCATTATACCAGTGGCTGCCCTTAATTGGTTCCTGCTCATTTAGAGTAGTTTCCTGGCAAATTTCTGATCAGAAATCCCTATAAAACGTCTTCTATGGTTCAATCCCCGTCTGCTGTCCTGTAATTTTTGTGCTCTTTTTTGAACCATTGTTTAACAGCTTCTCGTGCCGCATACCTTGGCACCCCAAGACCGTGTTCTGGCTAATGTACTGAGATGATGAGTCTGCTCCCGCCGGCTCATCGGCTTTTCATTTCCATGCATGCCTTCGTCTCCTGGTACTCACTGTAGCAAAACCCTATTATCTTTGCTACAGTTGTTAGTTCACTCTGACATTCCCAAACGAATCTAGATGATATCTATTGACCCTTGAGGATCATTTAATGCTGCTTGGCTGTCGGAATAAAGGTAGATCTGTTTTCTTTTATAAGCTCTCCTTTTTATCTTACCTGTACACCGTAGAAATACATATAAAGGGTGTCTCAGCGATCGTAAGAATTGTATTCGATTTTCTTGTTATCTTTGTCATACGCGTAGCTTCAATACATAGCTCTATTTAATTGTAGGACAAATATATTACAAACTGCAGTACCAAGTGACGCCAAAAAATAACGCAAATCTTGTACGTTCCTTGACCTTGGTATAGAAAACTGGAAAACTGGGCAAAGTCATAAAACAAAAATTAATAGGGTAGTAAGTAAAATAATACTAAGTTGGCCTATTATTCCTATGATGAGTCTACCAGCGGTGTAGTCTTGTACGAATCTGGCTGCAACACTGCTTAATCGTGCAGTGGTGAGTAGGTACCAGTTAGCATCAATGCTCATGCTCTTATACTAAGAACTAAAAGTTTTTAAAAATAGATTAACAAGAAAATAAAACAAAACGAATAACAAAAAAACCCAAGTTCTTATGTAGGGTTAAAAGACTTCCTTCATTGAAACGTGCTGAAATTCCAATCTCCAGGCTTATTCCAGTAAAAATTAGTCAATAAACAGCAAAACAGGTAAAAGGTAAAGTAGTAAACAACTAAACTCTATTACTAAAACAATTTTAACTAGTTTATAAACCAAAATCCTAAGGAAGGGCGTTTATAACTTCAGTAGACACAAGGAAAACCATTGACAGAGGGGAAAATTAAACTAGAACATGGGGAAATTAATTAAGACATGACAAAAATGGGATAGTGCAAAAAGCAACACAATAATTTCTATCAATGAAAATTCGACAGTGGCGAAAACTCTAACCTAAACAATAAACAAAGCAAAATCTACGAAACTGGTCAAAGAAATTTCAAGAAAACTGTCATACTAAAGGACGAAAGGAAAAATTACATTCGAATAGTAGACAAGAAAATCGAGATTTAATTAGAAAAAGGTAACAGTAAATTCAGTATTAATAGAAATAAATACCCACATCCGCTGTCTAGTGAATATCAAGCAAAACAACATAAATAGAGGTCAAAGAGTAATAATTAAATGTAACATTAAACCGGACTTTGTAGAGTAAGATAAAACACCCAAGCTAGGAAAGAAATTGACAAGGAAGTAGAGCTACGACTTTTTGTAATAAAGCCAAAAAAATGCAACTAACCCACAAATGACGCATATCACTGCACTGATACACCTAAAGGAATTAATTTTATGGTACCGATGAGCCAACCCGCCAAGTATTTATGATATTTTATACAACACACTCAGGGTACTCATGATTAATTTTGATTTTAAATTCCAGTTTAAAAATAAACTTAATAATATTTTTCAAGCAGCGGGTAAATTGGCTTTTCTTCACTTTTAGGGGTGAATTAGTCACAAACGTAAGAAAATAAATTACGCTTTTTGATGACTTTTATACAAAAAAAGAAATATTTTTGTGACTACCCTCAAAAAATTGATGCGATGAGTAAATAAAACACAACTTATCTATGTTTTGAGACATAATATCTAAATAAAACATTTTTTTTATGTACTAGGTATACCACTATTTGAGATAATGGTGAATTGTGTCGTGTTACATAGTGTTATTTGTTAGTATGTAAAAAAATTTACTATATGGCTATTTGGTAGAAGTGCTGAAAATTAAAAAAAAACAATATCTAAAAATAACAACGAATATTTTAAGAATATAGTGTAGAGGCATGTAAATGTGTAAATTACAAATGTACATATATAAAATATTGAAGGTTCACACTTATACTTCAAACAGAATTTTCCGACATCAAAAAGATTCCTTCGAAGACGTCACAATGATATGAAAATCTATATATACTTCTTATTCATTGTATGTTGTTATATTTTCTTTTTGTAGATTCAGTGTCGGGGTATAAACAGTAAATACAAAATCATATTATTTACCAGAATCAAAGGCATAACCACATTCAGGTAAGCAGCTTATCATTTCAAACATCAGTTCAATCAGAAATTGGAGTACACATATGTCCAAAATTATTGCATATTCATTATTATCTCTATCTAGAATCTTCATAGAAATACAAATAACTTTTTCTTATGATCTTTGCTTATCTTATTTTTAGCCGCTAAAATTTTTTTGGCTATTTAAAATTTTTAAATAACAATTTCGAATTAGAGCAAATGCGATGTGTTAAAAAATTTTATTTTTTTTGTTTCCAATAATAAACTACACCGGTCATTCACTAATGGTTCAGAAGATAAATAAGATTCAAAAACCCACTGAAAGAGCATTGGTTTCCCTGAACGGAAAACTTCGGAAGACAAGATAAGCCCTTCGAAAGCCTTTGAAGGCTGGCAACGAAAGCCACGACTACCACCAAACGTCATACAATTACCAATCTGACATATGCTGCGATTCACATTCGAAATTTCGCAGGTTATTCGTGTGTTACACTTGCCCGTTTCACTCAATGAAGGTACATTCCCAATAAAGACACGAAGCGGATCGATGAAGACGATAAAACGAAGCCAATAATAATTATGAGAAGAGAGAGAAAAACTGATAGAATATGTAAAACTTGTTTGAATTATCAAGTGGTTTACAAATTTTTACAGGAAAATATTGTCGATGTATAATCTGTTAATTGAAATATATATTTATCCAAATTAGATACAGTGTTTTATACGATTATTTGGCTGGCCAACAATCATATGTCTAGATGCTAAGGACATCCGCTGGTACTTTGCAATTCAAACCTTACTACCATAATACTTAAACTAATGTAAAATTTACTTAATATCTCAAAGTCTATATTTTATTTATTTACATTGCCCTACAGGACCAGAGTCCCTATTATTAGGCAGAAAAAAGAACAGTTATATAAATCCTAAAGTTTTATACATAATACAGACAGTACAATAAGTATAACATAGCCTATAAATCACAGATAATTATAAATAAATGATTTGACAGCCATTGGCGTAGCTAGGTAGTTTTCCTAGAGGGGGTAGCCCGTCAGTAAATAACCTTTTTCTCAAGATAAAAACGTTTAAAACAGTATATTTCTTCGATATTGTCGATTTTTCTGTGGTGGACAATGAGTTTTGTAGGGGGAGCAGTGTCCACCCTTGCTCCTCCCTAACTAGGTCCATGTTGACAACAGAATAACTGCAGTAAAATATATCAAATTTGTCTTTCAAGCGATCATAAAAGGTACACATCGAGTATAATGGGGAGAATTGCAATACATTAGTTCTTGGTTTTTGGGCAAATAAAAAAATACTGGAGATCTAGTTATCCCTGGAACATGAAAATGAACTATCACGAGCAAATCAGTCACCAAAATCTTGTTATTAACCAAGTTATACAAAAAAAAGTACACGAGCCCAGTTACTGTGCTTCTCCAGATTTGTGAAATTAAATCTTGTCAATAGGCATTCGCCAGGTGTAATAGACAGTGGATAAAATCCATCCGATTTAAAGCGTCAGAATCTTAAAAAAAGATATTGAATTTTTTCTAATTTATATGAGTGTACATAGTAATACGGATGCTAGATAACTGAGGCATATTCCAATTTGCTTCGTACAAGAGAATAATATAACGTACTGATGCCACCAGCGTTCAGTAAGATCGCGACACTATATCATTAATATGATTGAAAAATGTTAGTCTGTAGTCAAACGTGACTCCTAGGTCCTTAATGTAGTCAACCCGCCTTGAAAAAGGAACCGTTGATCTCATAATGATGCAGGAGTGGCATTCTATTTCTTGATAATGACATAACATTGTACTTGTCTACGTTCAGAGGCAGTTTGTCTTTTAGACACCAAGCATTTAATTTCATGAGATCCAGTTCAAGGCTCAAGCAATCGCCAGGATTCCGTATGTCCCGGAATATCTTTAAATCGTCTGTATAAAGTAAGCAGCTGTTATTCAACTCACATATGATATCATGAATAGAAACGTTAAAAAGTAAGGGAACCAAAACAGATCCTCGAGGAACACCCGACATTACTACAAAATTACTGGATCTATGACCACGGTATTCAACATAGTGAGAGCGGTTTAATAGGTAGCTTTCGGAAAATCTAATAAGATTGTCATTAAAACCAAAATCCGACAATTTGGAAAGTAAAACACCGTGATCAAGTCGATCAAATTTGTGTTAACGACGTCGATCTGAGTGCCAGAATCAATACGCTCATACATACTGTACAGTAGTACATAGATTGGTCACGGTTGACTTTCCAGAAGCAAAACCATGTTGCTGATCGATCATAAGAGGTGCTATGTAAAAGTATATTTGTTTCTGAAGAACCCGCTCAAATATTTTTGTAAAATTGCACATTATTGCTATGGGGGCAATAATTTTCAACTCTGGTTCTATCATCCTTTTTAAAAACCAGACAGATTTTTTATTCAATCCATAGGTCAGGAAAAATATATTTCTGAATGCATAAATTATCTGTAAATTTGGTCTTCTCATCGTCTTTAGGCATTATTTTAGAGAGTGAGATAGGGTAAGAATTGCAACCATGACTAGCAGAAATAATAGAGGAATAATTTCACAACTGAATTTACGATGTCAGTAGGATTAGTTGCTTCCTGACCTTGATAAAACATAGCAGATAGTAAAGTGCAATTAGACTTCCTAAGATTGAAGTAGAACCAGAACGATTCGAGGTTCTTTTTAAATTTCGCTTCAACATTTGCAAAAGAAGTACTATAAGACCTACGGGTAAGATTTTTTACGACTGTCCTAGCATTCCTGAAAGATAAATAGTCACAAGTCACCGTAGATCTCTTGTATTTCCGCCATAGCAACTCTTTATTTTTCAATAAGCGAATTACCTCCGTATTGAACCAAGGTGAGTACTTACTATATCTGAACAAAGTCTTTGGTACCGTCTTATTAAGAATTACATTTATATTCTGATAAAATGCCGCCACAGGTTCTACAACAGCAAGACCTTCACGCAGAAAAGACCACTGTCGTTGTTTTGTTTGCACGTTCAATAAGGGCACGTTATCAACAATTAAGGATGATTAAATCAACAGGTCGAATCAGATTCGACAACTCTGCAATTGTTATTAAAAATTTTTTTGTTTATAACTAATGATCAATTTTCAGAAATCCACCTTCGATACTAGTAATCAGAGAGTGATGTTAGATATCTGTGCTGTTCCCCTTCACTATTCCTGAAGAGTAGCTGCATGCAGACCATTCATATGTACGAGGTTTGTCACAAAACTATCAAGCTTACCTTCATATCTCCGTATTGGTGTTATTCTTTATCATCCGGTAAGTGACATCCTTCAAAATAGCTCCCATTTAATTGAATAACACGTTCTCAGCGATGTTTCCACTTCTTGAAGCAGTCCTGGAAGTCAGTTTTCGGAATTGCTTTCAGTACATTCGTCGCATTAGTTTCAACCTTCTCTTTGTCATCGAACCGGTGTCCTTTGAGCGGCATTTTTAATCTCGGAGAGAGCCAAAAGTCGCAGGGAGCTACGTCGGGATTGTACGGAGGCTGGCGAAGCTGTACGACTTGGTGCTTTGTTAAATATTGCTGCACAAGGTTCGATGAATGCGCTGGCTGATTGTCATGGTGAAGCAGCCAATCACCGCTTGTCCAAAGCTGTGGCCGTTTTCTTGTGACTGCGTCACGCAATCTTTTCAATACTTCAACTTAGTATTCTTTAGTGATCGTGTGACCTCTCGGAGCATATTCGTGGTGCACAACACCTTTATAATCAAAGAAAATAGTCAAAATTTTCTTCACTTTGCTCCAACTTTGACGTGCTTTTTTTGGTCTTGGCGATTCAGAATGCTCCCACTGTGAAGACTGTCGCTTTGTTTCTGGATCATAGCTATAAACCCATGATTCATCACCAGTAATAATCTTCTTGAGTACATTTTCATCATTAGAAACCAGTGGTCTTGAACAATTTCAAAGCGAAGATTCTTCTGCTCTGCCGTTAGCAATTTTGGGATGAATTTCGCACACACGCGAGCCATTGCTAAATTCTCGGTTAAAATTCTCCAAACAGTAGTTTTTAGCATTCCAAGATCACTTTCTAGTTTGCGTACAGTCAATCAGTTCGAAAGGGAAGCAAAGAAGATGGGACATCGAAGACAAAACTAAATACATGTTCATGAGTCGGAATGGCCGAAACAGAGACAGAATAGGTCAAAACATCACCATCGATGAATATAACTTTTAACGAGTCAAATAATTTAAATACCTAGGAACAACAATATGCGAAGATAATAACGGATCACAGGAAATAATAGAATACAAGCAGGAAATAGATTCCTGTATGCACTGCAAGATCTGATGAAATCGAAACACCTCACAAGACGAACAAAGATGGACCTATACAAAATAGTTATAAGATCGATAGTTATATATGGTTGCGAAACATGGACGCTAACAGTAGCGAACGAAGAGAGACTATGAGTCTTTGAAAGAAAAATCTTGAGGAAAATCTCGGGACCAACGATAGATGAAACGACAGGACAATACAGAACAAGAACTAACAAGGAACTAGAAGAACTATTCCCAGATACAGATGTAGTAAAAGAAATAAAGGCCAGAAGATTCCAGAGGGCAGGACATATCAGAAGGCTTCCTGACGACAGAATAATAAGACTAGCTTGGAAGGAAGCACCGACTGGGAGAAGGCCACTGGGACGACCCCGACTCCGGTGGAGAGATAATATAACAAAAGATCTCAAAACTATGGGCATCGAACACTGGATGGAGGTTGCGAGAGATCGAAATGAATGGATCCATGTCGTAAAGTCGGCTAAAACCCACCCAGGATTGTAACGCCATGGAGTAAGTAAGTAAGTACAGTCAATCGATGATCTCCTTCAATTGCAAGTCGCACACTGGTGTTATTCCGCTCGAAGGTCGGCTAGAGCGAGAATCACTGTCAACTGACGTGCGGCCATCTTTAAACCGCTTGTACCACTCTTTTATTCTTGCTTTACTCATACACTCCTCTCCAAATGCCTTATTCATCATATTATTTGTTTCCGAACAAGTTTTTCCAAGATTAAAGCAAAACTTGATGCAAATTCGTTGATATAATTTTTACGTCATATTTTACAATAACTAAATGCGACGAACGAAAAAAAGACACTGTAAACAAACGTACACCGTTCACGAACTAACACGTCCAGTCGGTAACGGCGCACACCAACGAGTTCGTAAAGACTTACTCGTGACGCCCATGCCCCGCAGAGGTCCCCCGGAAGTTTTGACGCGGAGATATGAATCCAGGCTCGATACTTTTGGGACAAACCTCGTATTAAGTGCCTTAAACACCTTTTTATTATTTAAACCAATTTGTAACACTTACCTCACCTCTGTTTATAAACTCGGTTGTAAGTTCAGCATGGTTTTACAACACTGTTATTTCGAATGCTACGCTACTGGTTTGAGAAATTTCAATACCCCGATATTTTACACAAAAGAGCGTTTCGGTTCGTCGCATTATTTACCGAACAACGGGCTGAATTTGGGCTGAAAATTCTGGAAAAGCCTCCCATTGCTTTATTACATTCATACGGCAGAAAATGGACAGTGACGAAATAATAAAAATGTCGAAAATTTCATACCATCAGGTTTTTATATTATTTAAAATGTACGATCCCAAATCATTTTTCTTTTTTCGTTTTACCCTAATCTTTCCTTTATTCCACTTTTTTCAATTCAGCTGGTAGGATAAGCCCTAAGATGCTTAAAATAGTATATAAAGTATTCAAATTCTTACCCGGCGAAGAAGGATATTTTTATCCAAATTTATTGATTGGCTGATTGGTTTAGACCTTTTTGCATGGAATATTTTTATATTTTATACAAAAATTTAATAAACAAGATTTTGTGTAGGAACAGTTGGACCTATATGCTTTGTGGTATTTAAAAAAAAACAGGATTAAAATACATCTTTGTTGATAAGTATACCTTAAAGATAAATTTGAGAACACTAATTAAAATTTGCTAAGTAGGCACTACCACCTTTTATTTAACTGATCTTAGTATTTTTTTACAACAACTCAGATATTACGAAAAAAACTATGAATAAAATTTTTATAAAAAAATTTAATAGACAGCGAAAAGTAATAATATAAAATGAAATTTACGAAATCTGCGTCAAAATAATAACTGACAAAATGTGATTCAACCAAAAAGATTGAGAAACACTTAATCCGGAATTATTTTTACGATAGCCTATTTATACCTCTTATTAGTTGTTATTTATTTCAGTTAGTAATAATTTGGCGCCGACTTCAAAAATTTCAATTTCATATAAAAATTTATATTACTATTTTTCGTTTTTTACGTTTTTTAGTGCTGTTTTAGAAGTCAAATCAATATTTTTAAAAATAAAATTTCACCTTTAAATTTTTTATGATCACCTACACAGGATGCCCGAAAACCCTCGATTTTAAATATATATATATATATATATATATATATATATATATATATATATATATATATATATATATATATATATGTTAAATCGTAGATTTTCACGGATGGTAGAATGATTAGTTTGATTATTCCGGGTTTCAATTCGTTCGTTCAAAAAATAGTTTTCACGGTGTTTCTGTCTTAAGGTTTTAATTTTGCCGTAACGCCAAAAACAGTCCCCTTAGAAGAGATAATTTCGAATATAGAAAACATCCTTGAAGAAAATTCCGAACAAGCCAGACAAGACATTTTGAAATCAAGCCGGCCTCCCAACTCAAACTTAACGCGAGCTTAACAGCAAGCCCTCTCATCCTTAAAAAAGAATAAGGAAATAACAATATTACCAGCAGATAGGGGAAATGTCACGGTTGTAACGAACACCAACCAATATATGCAAAAAATGTCAGAAATTCTCAAAGACGCCTCTTACAAACAAACCAACAGAGATCCAACGACATATCTTGAAAAAACTACGAAAGCCAAGATTAAAGCCTCAAAACTAAAAAATGAAAAATCTATAATACCAAGAGAAAAATCAAGCAGATGACCAAAACTGTATGGCTTACCAAAAATACACAAAACAAATGCACCACTCAGACCATGCGCCGTGGGATCTCCTACACAAAAACTGGAAAAATATCCAGCAAGTATCATGCAACCAAGAGTCGAACTGGCTGATTCCTTCGTGAAAAACATCTGACTAAAATGATCAAAAACATTCACCTCGAAGAAAATGACATCTTAGCAAGCCTCGATATAAAATCGCTATATCCAAGCATACCACTGAATGAGACTTTCGACAAAATCGCCATGAACGAGGATTTTCCAGCCTACACAATTGAACTTGCAGAACACTGCCTAAAGAACACATACTTCGTGTTCAATATACCAAATATACAAATAAACAGATGGCGCACCTATGGGGTCCTCGCTTTCACAAGTCATAGCCAAACTTTTTATGATATATTTCGAACAAGAGGCACTGCTAAAGGCACCTTTAAAACCGAAATTTTGGAAACGCTATGTTGATGATATTTTTATAATATCGCTACATGGAAAAGAACACCTGGACGATTTCCTCATATACCTGAACAATATCCACCACAGAATCCAATTCACGCTAGAAATCGAACAAGAAAAGAAACTTCCTTTTTTTGGACTTGCTATTAACTAGGAAACTCAACAACATCTTGGGCTTTAGCGTATATCGGAAACCCACACATACTGACCGATATCTCAATGCAGCGTCACATCATCATCCCTCTCAAAAGCAGGCAGTAGTCAACACACTAGTATCAAGATCTCTCCGCCTAACAGAACTTGACACAAAACAAAACGAAATAAGAGACATTTGAACAGCTCTAGAACGGAATGGTTTCTCACAATCTGATATAAAAAAAAGCCATAAAAAGACAAGAAAAGACTACAACAAAGACCAAAGACTAAGATCAAACAAGGAACAAAGTCATAATACCATACCTAAAAGGAATAACAGACAGAATCGGAAGAATCTTAAGAAAACACAACATACAGCCTATATTTAAACCACAAAAAACAATAGCCAACATCCTGGGATATCCGAAAGACAAGACCAACCTTAAAAATCATGACGTTTACAGCAGTCCATGTGCAGATTGCCATCAAACTTATATAGGACAAACAAACAGGCGAATATCAGCAAGAATCCAAGAACATAAAAATAGCCTCAAAAACAAACAGACAACCTCAAGCCCTATTTCAACATCACCAAACAACCGGACATACCATCGATTTCGAAAAAACAAAAGAAATAGCACCAGTATAGAACTACAAGGTACGCGTCATAAGAGAGGCCCTAGAAATCGAAAAAGCGGGACAGCTAAATAAACGAGATGATGCTATAAATTTTTCAACTACATGGAAAACATTAATAAAAAATCATGAAAGAAAACAACAAAAATCAACTAGTACACGAGAGACCTGCATACAAGAACAAAATATATCTAGATGCATCTCTGTACGTAAATGAAGTAAAAGAGTTGTACGTTTGCTGAATGTGATTTCAGCACTACAATGGCATAATGTGGATATAACCACTGCTATTGCATCTCACACGGAGGAATCCGTGAAAGACGCATAAACGTATATACGCCATCCGGCGGGAGGTCGGCGAAGCCGCTTTCAGTGTTGCACGCTTCCTTCCAATATGTCCGTTGCACAGGCAGGTGCATGTCGGTACCCTGATGAGTCTAGTAAGAGACGAAACATTTACTTCTGCCGTATCAATGTAGCAGTTTTTACTTTCTTCTCGGTGTGGTGGTACAGGTAGGCCACCATCTCGATGGTGATGGAATAGGATGGATTGTATTTTGTAGCAATTTATCCAAACTGTGCAATCTCTAACACGAAAAGGATATGATGGAGCGAAGTTTGCATTCACTGTTCGCATTTTACTTCATATATATATATATATATATATATATATATATATATATATATATATATATATATATATATATATATATATGTAATAAACAGTGTGTCCGAAATCGGTGATGACAGCATAATAACCTGAGAAATAAATATTGTAGTGTTTCAACCCTCATTTTGGAGGTGAAGTCGAACTGATATTCATTCCAGATAGACATTTTGACTACTCCAATCGATCCAAGTCCGTTCCAAATGGATAATTTTAATTTTCAAAAGCGCTCTTCTCAATCTTCAGATTCATGGAAATATTCTGTTTTAGGAGACATTGCGTCATATCTCGAAAACTGTTCATTAACGGACTTTGGGCATATGAACACTTTTGATCAGAAGGGCGTCAAGTATAACATATCAAAAATTCAGACGAATCGACCGGGAACTCAAACCCATAGGGATTGTGCGGGGTCCTTTAAAATTTATCTGGATGCATGTCAGTCAGGAAAAATGACTTTTTTCCCGTGTATATTAGCATAAATAAACGAGAATGTTAACGCCTTAGTTCCCGATTTACGCATAAACCAATTATTCTGAAACATGTGCAAATATTTATCTATTTATATCAGAATTACCAAGCAGACGAGCCGACCCGATTAATCTCCGGATTTTATTTAGTTTAGCAATGAACTTCGAACGTTAATCTTTCCCGGTATTTATATCTGGATTATAATAAAAGTCCTGCGATGGTACGTGACCTAGGAAAAAATACGTATAAGGATAAATATTTTCAATTAAGACGTAACTTATTTCATAACAACACAATATCCCAAGATTCTGAAAATTTTATGTGCATTGCGTCACAAATTACCAAAAATATGGCTCAGTAACCAGGGTGACAAATCAAGATTATTTTTTGAGTTAATCCTTTCTGTCGTAGTTTTTTTAGCACCCTTTTCACTTTGGCATCGCACATATTATTTTAGGATAAAAAACATTTTTTTGAAATAATTCTTAGTAGATATTATATATATATATATATATATATATATATATATATATATATATATATATATATATATATATATGAAAACATAGCAGAGCAGAGCTGTAGGCTAGTGGCAGCACCAGCGTGTGAAGTATCGAGCTAACCTCTATGCCGGAGAGTAGGGATGGGTGATTAAGTGCGCAACTGCATTTGAGTTAAGGTAAAAGCAGAAACCCTCCAGGTTGTAGTGTAGACCAAGCTTTCAACTTACTCTGACCAAAATTTAAACAACAAATCAAAAAAAAAAAGCAAAAGAAAATAGACCTGGGATCAAATAAAACGCTTAATAAAATTTTAATGATAGACTTTAATTAAAATTAAGATTATAGTCATAAAAATCTTCAATCCGTTAACTTTTAGATTATAACGATGGTCTTAAAGTACAACTAAAATTATTCACAGTAATACTTTACAATCTAAAGGTGGGCAACTGAAATGTCGTGTAGAGAGGACAGGTGTTATTCTCACAGGTAAGGTGGAATACAGCTTTCAGCCCAGTAGTAAAATTCGGTAGGGTAGAATGGCCCGGTAGGGAGAACCCCGATGTTTTGGAGTCTAGATTGATTCCTTCGTTGACACGTGCAAACTGCCCAAAATCCCTGTCTCCAGGTTTATCCTGGTAAAAAAAAAACATAACTGTCAATCTGGCAAAAGATACGGTACACCAAAACTCAACAAAATTATCAGGATAATTTTAGACTTTCCACCTCAGAATCCCAAAAATTTGGTAAATAAAAATTGAGATGGAAGTCTGCAGCTGCTTCGGCTGAATCAAACCAGGAAAAACTGGAAAATCAAGGCAAAATGGCCTCGATTTATAACCATGAACGAGCTTGCGCACAAATCGACTTCCGTTAGGTGCGATCAATTGCCACATGTGAAAGAAATGACAGCTCAAAAAGAATGACACTGGGCAACAACATTCGGTTGAAATGCATTTGTTAGTTAAGCTAATTCGTTAATCATTAGACTTTTCCACTCAAAAGAAAAATAAATCTAATAAGTATCCCAGTAGTTATTTTTAAATTCAAGAAATATATATATTAATGCATAAATTGGAATTTCCCGATTTCCTGCAACCCAATATACATACAATTCCATTCAAATGTAAATAAAAATGGCAGAACAAAAAACAAGATCTATCTGAATACAAAAAAGGTTAAGTAAGTTCGATATTGATAAGAAAATACCTAAACACAGTGTAGTGAAATACCAAAGCAGGACAAAATAATGATCAACTTGAAAATAAAATTAATTGAAACTGTACTTAATGAAATGGTTTTTTATACTTAGGGAAAATGATACTGTATTGTCCATAACGACAGTATTTGCAAAATAAGTTTAAATTAATTGAAATAACCACAGTGAACTTAAGCGCAAAATTGAAATATATATATATATATATATATATATATATATATATATATATATATATATATATAAATCAATATTTAAACAAATATTGTTAAGTTCCAAATCTTATTATATTTTGGGGTTTTTCCTCTTCGCTACAATGTTACAATGATAAATTTTGGTAACAGCTACCTCATACGCCACTTAGCGGTGAAATTAATGATTCAAAATGACTTTTAAGAGGTTTATTTTGGCTATAATTTTTTATCTTAAAGTAACGCCAAGGGTAAATTTTGAGTTAGTTGCCTGCTTCCACCCGAGATGAATATAGATCACGAATTGTTAGAAAATCGGTTTTGTTGTTTGCTGGCACGAGTAGCTTAGCAGTTAAGTTCAATTCAATAGGGGAAGAATGGAGGGGCAGCAAATAAAAGTACTCACAGTTTACAGATGAATACAAAAGACTTCAGAACTTTTTTCTCTATAATTTCTTTATTAAATAGCTGATGTAACAGGATACAATGGCTATTTTCTCGTTTATTGACGGAAATGCCAGATTTAAGAAGTATTATTTAATGAGATTAGTAATCTAAAAGATTCAGTTTTCTAACTTTTTATTTAAGGTCACAAGATCTAATGTTAATTAGTTTAATTTATGAATAAAATTGTTTGTGAAAAAAACTAGCTGGTCCTTTGAATATGGCACCTTTTAGAAGCAGCAGCCTGCGTTATCGAGGACGAACCCCGCAAAGTAATAAATTCATTGTCCATATACAGCTCACCAGTAACTTTATAGTTGAACATGTGAGTCCGGATTCTGTAAGAATCATAAAGAAATAATCCTACCGGAAAACTACATAAAAATGACAATTCAAATTTAAAGAATAATAATCGGGAATATAGATGCAAGTATGTCCAACAGGGAATTTGTTAAATACAACTATTTATGGAGAAAAAAATATTTTTTTTTCTTTTCTTAAGTTCCCTTTTCCTACTTCTATTGGAAACTCCTATCTCTCAATGACTACAATGTTTTTTCAACTATAATAAATTCCAGAACTATACCGCCATCAATTTAAATAAATCAGGTTGCTTCAGACAACGAGGAAGCTTCTAAATTCTTCATTTATATGTATAGACCTAAATACTGACTGAGTTGCATAAAATCATTAATAGATAGTTAAATCGATGTTTATTTAAGTTCCAGCAGAGTGTTTATTATAAAATTCACATTAACACCACTAAATGCAAGTAATCTGTTGATATTTAGCTCATTTCAAGAGAAAAGTATATAATTAGAACAAATTACGCGGGAAATATTTATAAAAATTTGGAAAACAAAAACAACTATATGAAAAGATTATATATATATATATATATATATATATATATATATATATATATATATATATACACAAGTGTTTCTCCGGTTGTCAATCCGTTCGTCAATAGAAATATCTTCACGACGTTTCGCCAACATCTCAGCTGGCATTTTCAAGTGATGCTTCCTCGACGGCTGCTCGCCTTAGATTCTTAGATGTATATACATATACATTCCAGATTCTTGAACCATAGATTATATCCTTTTTTCATTTTGTCTTTTCTTGGGTTTTGATTCTTCTAGATCCAACAATTAGCCGCCCGCCCTTTATTTAAGGCTTTTTAAAATTTTTTGTTTTTTTATTCATTTAACTTCTTAAAAATATTTTTATTTAATTATATTAATATAAATATTTTTTTTAGTTTATAAAATGTCTCATTTTAGGTGGGCGGTATGTTTAGGTTTCATTACTTTTTAGTTCAATTTTACTCGCGTTTACACGTGACATATTTTACTGGTCCTCGCGCATTTGGACAAATGTAAAAAGGGACAGAGTAGTAGTGCCATAGTCGTACAGTAATTGTTGTTGTGTAGTACTCGACGTCTTGCACGTCCCTCGCCTTATCGAAAAGGTTATCGTTTGTCTCACAAACATATTAACTCTCGCCTCAAAAACGACCCCAAAATACAGTGACAGTGTCCCCGATTCCTGGTTCCTGTATGATAAAGCTTGAGATTATTCTGGTGGCCACCAAGAAGAATTTAATGAAGTGATTGCGACTACAAGGTAGGCCATTTTAGTATTTGTGTCACACTGTCGTAGTATTTTGTATTTGCTCATTATTTGTATAATTTCTCATCTCCGCAACCAACCTAAATACAGTCTACTAATTACTCTTTGTCTCAATCCCCTACAGCGGACATGTCCGCATAGCCGAGAATGCAATGGCCTGATGAGTCCCATACTGGGACGAAACAGCGCTGTCGTCATTTTTCGGACCCGGATCTGGGCCTTCTCTCGTCTCGCTGTCCTGTTTTTCTGGTGTATTGTTTTTGGTTGGGTTTTAATTAGAGATTTCCATGTATTTGAGATGTTTTGTGAATCATCTCTCTTGATGATGCGCGTTCTATAGTGCTTGATGGGTGCGATCTGTTTGGTTTCCTGGAAATTTATAGTGTGTCCTGTCTCCTGATGATGTTGGAATAAAGTTGATGTGGTTTGCTTATTCTTTATGCGATTTTTATTTTCTTGGACTCTGGTAGATATTCTTCTGTTTGTTTGGCTGATGTATTCTTTTTCACAGTATCTACATGGAATGCTGTACACTCCCTGGTTTTCCAATAGTATTTTGTCTTTGGGATCACCCAATAATTTGTGTATTGTTGTTTGTAGCTTGTAAATTTTGTATATGTGTTCTGTTTTATAGCCTTTTTGATATTGTGTTCTTTGTAGTTATTTTGTTTTAGAGCTGTTGTGATGTTGTTGAGTTCTCCTTGGCAGTTTGTGAGTTTGATTAGTCGCAAGGATCTATAGATTAATGTGTTGGCGACTGATTCTACCTGTGATGAATAGGTATATGTTTTTGTGTGTGAGTTTTCTGTAGACCGTATAATCGATGCTTATGACAAGAAAGTAAAAAAAATCCCCCACGATCACACCTACAAGTAAGTTATAAGAAATTCAACTACATAACTCGAAAAAACGACAAAAACATAAGGAAGGAACGTCGACAAGGCCGATAGTAAGTGCAGTAGATTAACCTACTCAACAACTGTGAAAATACCTGGTCAGCATACTTCAATGACTAAAACAGCCTGGATATCAAATCCCTGTATCCAAGCATACCAATTGACGAAGCTCTAGACTCAGATTGCTATGAACGAGGAGCTCCCACATCAGTTCATTGACTTTTCCGAACACTGTCTTAAAAACACATTTTTTTCCTATAAAAATAACTTCTACCGACTGACATATGGTGCTCCTGTGGGATTTTCACTATCAGCGGTCATCGCAAACCTTTTTATGAAATATTTCGAAACAGAACCTCCAAGAAAAACTAAAACAAAACCGTCCCTCTGGAAACGTTGATATCTTCATCGTATAGCCACACGGAAGATCCAACCTAAACATATTTTTAGAAGAACTAGACAGCATTCATCACCGCATACAGTTCACATAGGTGACCTAGGGAAACAAAGCGAAGTGTAGGCTCCTACTGTGATGGATAAATGGCATAAAGTAGATAAATGGTGGGAACTGCCAACGGAAGGCACAAAATAAGCATGAATGGAAGAAATTTGAAAAGGCCTATGTCCAGGAGTGGACGCTATATATTTATATATATATATATATATATATATATATATATATATATATATATATATATATATATATATATATATATATGTATATATATTATTTAAAAACTTTTTCTTTTCATAGTTTACATTTATAAAAACTCAATATCACCCGTTGAATCTAAAAAATGAATGATATATAATACTGTTTTATATCCATAAAAACAATATATATCTATATATATATATATATATATATATATATATATATATATATATATATATATATATATATACAATTTTTTGGAATATGTCTTTGGAGGTCGAAGTCAATAAGCAGCTACCTTTCCTTGGCCTTCTTATCACCAGAATAGACGACCTAAGCATCGATTAAAAGGTCTACAGAAAATCCACACACACAAACAGATACCTAAATGACGAATCCCACCACCATTGCAGTTATAATTAGTCACCAACACATTGATCTCCAGATCCTTGTGACTAACCAAACCCACGGATCGCCAAGAAGAACTCAACAGCATCATAACAGCTCTAAAACAAAACATCTACACAGAACACAATATCAAAAAGGCTATAAAACAGAACACAAATGCAAGAGCAGAGAAAAAAGAAAAGATGATACATCCAAACTAAAAACCACACTGCCATACATAAAGGGTGTAACAGATATAATTGAAAGAATCCTGAGTAAGCATGACGTATGCACAATTTACAAGCCACAAACAATAATACACAAATTATTGGGCAATCCCAAAGACAAAATACCATTGGAAACCCAGGGAGTATACAGCACTCTATCTAGAGACTGTGAAAAAGAATACATCAGCCAAACAAACAGAAGAATCTCTACCAGAGTGTAAGAACATAAAAGTAGCATAAAGAATAAATAAACCACATCAGCTTTATTTCAATATCATGAAGAGATAGGACACACTATAGAAGGCGCATCGTCAGAGAAGCTTTTGAAATAAAAAAAATGGAAACCGTAACAAGAGAGACGACGCACAAAACATCTCAAACACATGAAAAACTCTAATTAAAACACAATCAAAAACAACACACCAGAAAAACGAAACAGCGAGATGAGAGGAGGTCAAGACCCAGGGAAGCAAGGAAACCAATCAGGCAGAACCAAGGTATAACCTGCGCAAGCGCCAAATAATAAAAAGGCAACAGAGGACCAGCATGCTTATTTCAAGCAACAGTTAAGAAAGCATAACTTAAAAATGCCAGCTGAGATGCTACCTTTGTCCACAGAATCATAGCTTCATCAAAGCTTGGTAATGCTGTTACATTCGTGCGTTTTCATCTGAAGTTTTCAAATGCTGATAATATTTTTTCTTTATTATTTAAAATTATTGTGAACATATTAGTAGCTCTCTCCTTCACACACACTTTTTTCGACTCAAATCTCTTTCACTTTATTAGCTCTAGTCAAAGTGTTTGTGCTTGTCTTCATTTTGTACGATTGTAAACATGAACTAAAAATTATCTTTCCCAAAGCGAAAATACACACATCACAATCGTTTAATTCATACATTTATACCTCAAGCTGCCCACAATAAATTTTACCATCGGCGCCCATGCAGAAACACTCAGAGGCCCTTTAATAATTATGTTTGGAAACCATACAGTCATGTTTTTAATAATTCCAGGAATTTTTTGTTCGACTTATCGAGGGATTCCGTTTATCGAAATTCGAATTAACTGGGACCTCATTAATAGGATTACATTGAAATTTAGCCAAGTAAGAAAAGAAAATCTATTTATTCAGGGATTATATACATGTTTGATTATGAATTAGACGATTAGACGAATTATTGAATGTCAAAAACAATTATAATTTGTTTCTTAGGTAAGTATATGGTGTTTGGATGTGTGTAAATCTTAAAAGTATTACGAGATCGGGGAGAGAAAATAAATATGAAGAATATGTATAAAATAGTTTTCAATTTTTGCGGTATTTGTTACGTTTTCTTATGAATACCGAAAAATACAAGAAGTAATATGCAGAACTGGTAGTTCGGATAGCCAATATATTCTGCTACCAGAAAATTAAAACGCCACAAAAAATATCATTTACCCCGAAGTTCTTTATCAATTTAATACTGTTAGAAAATGATTTCGCTACATTAATCTCTCGGGCGAAGTTGAGGCGGCAGATGCTGTTGATGTAGTAAACTCCAATTTTCGTTTTTCCGGATAGTCGCTTAGAATGAAACCAGCTATTCATGGTTCCATTGCATTTAACTTTTTGGTTTTACATTAATCCAAGAGTATATACATGGGTTTTTCGCTTTGGGTTCTTATGTAAACTAATTTCTTCATTCATATTAATACGTGAATATTTACTATCTATTTACAAACTATTTTTACATAACAGTAATGTCTTGTTTTTGTTAAATAAAGTAAAATAAACATAAATCAAGGTATTATTTTATTTTATTTTTGTGGTTTATTTATTACGGCTGTTTCCAGGGATTATATTATCATTTAATTAATAATTATTATTTTGTCTAGGAATTGAAGTCCATCTTTAAATTAAAAAAATATTATTGCCAAGTATTTTTATTGTATTTTACGGTCAACACTAAATAATATTGGAAAAAATAATATTTTTATAACTAATACAATCCCAATACGAACGGGAATATTTCAAGGCAATTCGCTATGGTTCTGCCTTACAATGAACCCACTGTCACTTCGTTTGAACTCCACCAGATACGGCTTTAGTATTAGAATAAACTACGAAGTAAGATTGAATCCTCTTCTATACATGGATGATCTTAAACTGATGGATGCTACCAAGAACCAGCTCGAAAAAATGCTCAAATTTGTGGAGGAGTTCTCCAGGGATATCGGAATGCAGTTTGGACTTGACAAGTGTCATATTTTGTATATCGGGAAGGAAAAATACAACCGGGAGAATCTGAGGTACAGAGCGGTGAAACCATAGCTGCAATGGAAGCGGAACAAACATACAAATAACTAGGTATGAAACAGGCTAAAAGAACTGGTCATCGTACAGTCAACGTCAAATTGACAACTGAATTTGTTAGAAGGGTAAGGCATGTATTACGAACTGACTTAAATAGTAGAATTTGTTTAAGGCGCTCATCACATAGACAGTTTCTGCACTAAAAATTCAAATCTAAAATCATTAAATCCAATTCTCGAACCTGATGGTTTATTACGCATTGGTGGAAGATTGGAAAAAGCTGACTTATCGTATGATAAACATCAAATTATTCTATCAACTAAACATCCGTTAACAAGTCTTATCATTTTAAATGAGCATCATAAAAATCTTCAAGCTGGTATTTTATCTATTTTAGTTTCTTTGCGCGAAAAATACTGGATAATTCACGGCCGCCGGACAGTGCGTGGTATTCTTTTAACCTGTTATTTTATATATAATAATATTAATAATGTACATTTTTGTAGAATTCTCCGATACACTCAGTTGAAAAAGATTCGAAAGAATCGAAACGTCCTAAAATATAAAATATATATAATAAGTATGATTACTTTATATAAGTACTTTACAACTTACAATAGCATAAAGATCTTTTATTATAACTAGTTTTGCATGAGTTGACGCGCTGCTTCAGCCCATGATTCCATCTGATATAAATAAGAATTATTGAATACGATATTTTCTCGCAAATAATACATTTATTAGTATCTATCACATAAGTATTGGAGTGCCACGTTGATAGATGCATTGATTCTTGACTAAGCTTAACTTTTTTACATTCCTCAATATTTTCTCTTTTTAGATTTTCACTGTTAAATATTAAACTAAGGTTTTTTTATGGGATTTGGGGTAGACAGCGGGGTGGAAAAATGAGTATTTTAAATATTTTTTTAACAGTGGTGTGACGCGTTTTCGTAGGCGGGGAGCGGGAGAGCAAGGTCGTGCTCTTCGGCTCTTCTTCGTTCACGGCAGCGGAACATCGGTCAGTGGATATTTCTCGTGCAGACAGTCATAGGTCAAATGCTCAGCGCAGGGGTATCGGGTCAGCGGCATCTACGTAAATTCGGGATATCCATGCTCTCTCAACTGATCAACGGTTTGACTGCCTGAAGGTCAAAACATCCACTCGGTGGTCGGTTCTCGGGCGCCACCCTCGGGATTTAATGTGGTCGAGGGCCGACTTTATGCACCGGGCAGCTTGTTACAGTGGAGAAACGGCAAGCCAGGGGTCAATTGTGCGTATAAGTACTGGCTGCCGGCTGCCAATTGTCACATGTAATGGTAAAAATGGGACTAGGTAAGAAAACAAACGGTTATAAAACATCCTGTATCCTGTATTCCATTCTTTTATACAAAGACATGACCTAAAACTAACTTAAAATCTAAGATATACAACAATATTAACAAATAAACGGTCTGGAGGGCAAGAGCTGATCACGGTGGCTCATACTGGTCGGTTGCGCTAAAGACGGTAACCCGGCGGTATTATTTACGACGCTATTCACGTACCTCGTACTATACGGTTGCGACGCTATTCACGACGGCTCGTACGCGATTTGTATCTAAAATCCGCGTTCACGGTTCACGGCGCTTCGTATTAAAATTTGACCGACGGCGGTATACACGGTAACAATAACCCGGCATCGTTCGGCGATAGACGGCGTCTCTACACGGCAACGGTCTTTATACGCGGCGGCAGCGATAAGCGTCGGAGCGGCAGTTGTTTAGCGCCCTGGTCACTACGGAAACAATAACAAACTTACGGCATCAGTGCGTGTGTGTATCGGTGACGGTAGGAAGGAAAAGAAGGAACTGACGCTGCCCGTTCTTATAAGGGTCCTCGACAGCGTCAGCAGGATGGAACGACATTGCCCGTTCTTATAAGGGTCCTCGGCAATGCTGGCCATTAGAGGGGTAGGACGTAAGGAAGGAAGTGTATGGTAAACACCATATACACACAAACCTAGCCTCACCTACATTACTAGACCAGGAAGGCGCGGCCCAGCAGGAGACCCAATCTAGTCCGTTTGGACTGTTGACCCGGGCGGAGAACGTGTAGTTCTCCGCGAAATAATGGTCTGCTCGGACTTAAATAGACGGCCTGAGCTCCCACTACGCTGACTTGTGACGGTGTGCGGTGATCGCGCATACGATACTGCTGTATGCGGCGCGCAATTACTATGGTCGGACGCTCTGAAAATCTCGGAAAATTATATTTCCCGGCATAGCGCGGTGAATTTAATTATATTCCGGTAATATTAAAACTTTAAGCAATCTTTTCCCGCAAGAATCAGATTTTTCGGATGTTAAATAAATAAATTAAATCCCGGCGGACATACACTTGCCCAAAAATTTAGTAACTTCGTTACAGTGGTATAATTCTTTTTTCTTTATAAGACAAATAATACAAAGTTATTATATTACGTTTTAACTTCGTTTGAAAAAATTGAAAACAGAAATATTTATTGTAGACCAAGTTATCCCCATATTTGTTGGACTCCGTTCCACAAGTCGTGCTTTGCTGTAATCATCATAACATTTTACTAGTTCATCTAAAATAAATTAAACGAAAAAAATCTTTAGTTTAATAGTTAATCTACTACCTGATCGAAGCTTTTGTTTTAGAAATAAATAAAATGGCGTCCTTTGATAGTTCTCATTCATGGAATGCCAAGGAAAAAAGCACTAGTTTATTGTTTATAAAAAATATAAGTTTTAATAAAAATAACTCACACAGTGCACGTGAATGAGAGTACAGGAGAAATATTAATACCATCACAGTGGCTCTAATCGCTGAATCTCACCTTAAAGAAATATTAAATAAGGGTGGAAGTTGTGTTTCAATGGAATTGTATGTATTGAGCTCTTCGAGATTACTGTTTGTAGAGCCACTTGTCAACGATATCATAGGATATGCCGCAAAATATCTCACAATTGCAATTTCAACATTTTCACCTTAACGATGCCAAATTTTTTAAAATTTTCCAGTATTCGTTTAACACTGTTTCGTGACCCTTTCTGTTTGTAAAAATCTGCGTACACGTCGCAAACAGTATAATTATGCTAAGTTGCATTGTGTAAACTCACCCAAATGTCAACCTTTTTTGTTTTCTATTAAGCATTCATCTATGCATTTTAACACAGTACAAAGAACATATTTTTCTCTAACAAACTTAATACCTGTCCATATACAAAGTTGACGATAAAAATGCGATGCATAAGTCTGCGTACACTATGAATGGATGAATTATGTATGTATGTAAATTCTCACGCAGACTGTGACCAGCAAATCCGGAGCTCTTTATTTCAGGGCAGGTGAATGGCGATGGGAATGGCAATGTGAACTTTTTGACAGTAAAAGCCGTATTCTTAAAAAGTTGCCAAATATGAACGTGCTAAAACCCGAGAATTTCAAAAAATAAAATTGATGACAGATTGAATTGAGCTGTCAGACCGAAAATGTTCGTAGTATATTTTGTTGCCATTTTAGGCAAAAAGTAGTTTTGGTACTTTAAATTAATCGTCAAAAGTAAAAAAAAAAAAATACTGCTGTTGTTATTTTTGTGAAGTTATTGATTGTCATTACAATATTTGTACTTTGCCTGGATTAAATTTATCTTAAATTGACACTCTGGAACTGTTAAACAAAAATGCATACAAAGAGCCAAGTACTTGAAGATTCCAATATATAAAGAAAAGGGGATATCAAAAAAAGCAGCAATCATATATACAAAGTAATATACTGAATAATTGCAGAAAGTCAGCACTGATAAACCTTGAAATGGTGGAAATTATAACTCTACGTAGTATGACTAAAAGCCATCCTCCCAATCCACTACGGAAACTATCCAATCAGTTATTTATTGTATGAATTCACAAAGTGTCCAGCCTCTTACTGCGAGATGCCCTGTTCTGACAAGTAAATTTGAAAGAAAACCTGAAACTTGGACAATGATGGTGAAACTTTATGATCAGGGACCGAAACCAAAGGCCAGTAAGAAGAAGTCCATTAAAGATACTGGCGGATCTCATTCAACTTTAAATGTATATATTTTTTATTTTATGTACCATAAATAAGGTTTTTATGCTGAAGGACCTCATTCGTTGGTCTGTAGGGTTCATATTTATATGTCTCAATAAATTATAATCATAATATTTATTTAATTGTAGTGTCGTATAGTGTTTAACACAGTCTAATTAAGTTAAGTGCTGTAGTTAACATAATTTAAATATAAAAGTTGTTACTTATTTAAATAAAAGTTTCAGATAGCTTACAAATTGTTATTTCTCAAATTTATTATAAGTTGTGTCGTGAAAAGAATTATGTTAAACTTAACTATTTAAAACTAAGATACTCGGTTATTACCACAAGCAGAACTGGCCCCAGAAAAACATTTTTAAATAGCACGGTCATACAATTGAGTAATGAACAGAATCGCCTGTAATAATTTTATATGTCTGTAATCTCAAATTTTCTTAATATTTGCGAGACATATTCAACTTTCTAAGGATATTTTATTAAAAAATTTGAAAATATTAAAAATATTAGGGTATCACCTAATTAACGTTTCAACTATTTATTCAAAAAATAAAACGTGTTAAAGAAACGGTTCGTAAACATATTATTTTTTTTAACGACGAATTATTTTGAAGAACCAAAAATAAAATAAAAATTTTTGATACTATTTTATTTTTTGAAATTCGTGCGTTAAATATGTCATTTAGCGGCTGACATTTCATTTGCGCATGTTTCACCGTTCGCTTGCCTTTCACCGGGCGAACGAGGATATGAGCGATGAACATTTCCAGAATACGCGTTCGCCACCTTTTTACCGTTCACTTCACGTTCCCCAGTACGAGGATAGGGCCCCAGATGTCGCGTTAACTAGTATTACAGAATATTCACTTGTTCTGACGCTATCGCCCGGGTAGCTAGTATTCAATTCAACGCATTAAAAAGTTACGGGTAATAGAAAGAATAGAGAGGTATTGACTGCAAAAAAAAAATTATACTAAAGCAGAGAAATCAAGGAAATTCATATAGAAACATAGGAAGTATACTCGGAAGAAATCATTCAATAGTTCGGCGTGTATTATTATGAAAATGATACTATGTAAACTAAACAAAGAAGTGGACGTCCAAAGAAAATCGCCAGTCAGCAAAGAAAATTTTGAATCCGTGAATGAAGAGTACTTACTTTTTAGTTAGTAGTTAAAGGTATGTAAAAAACGTTGTCCAAAGTTTTTATCATACACGGTGTAAAAAAATGGGGTTATGAATATCACAGCTAGTCCGTCCCTGCAGCTGTGAGTAGTTCACAATACTTTCTTGGGCAGTAATGTGAAGGGTTTTACCTGGCATACATCATATTGAAAAAAAATTGAAATATACCTGGTGGTGTGTAAAAAACTTGATTCCATTGCATCTCATATCTCCGAAAAGGAGGCCTTTACCGGGAGATTACCCACATTTTTCCGAACATCCTGTATACACACGGATTAATCAATTACTGCTCAATAGAGTGAGAAAACGTGAGGTGGTAAAAATGCACATAAAAATAGAACCAGAGTAGAATTTACAGAAAATAACTACCCTATATTCTGACAGTTTTAAGAAGAAAAAAATTCTATTTAAGTGTACTAAAAGAGTAAAAATTATTTATTTTAAACCTTTTTTATCTCTTACTGGGAATTTTTCGTGATTAATGAAAACCTACGCATGTGGTGTCAAAAAAGAGCAGCGGAATTTGCATAACAAAGAAAATGAATATATCATAATCATACCCACAAGATGATCCCTAAATAAATAAAAACAAATTTCCAAATTTAGGACATGCCAGAGATAACATATTGATGTTTTCACGCTTGGTCGTTTTTTATATTGCCGTTTCGTTGACGCACATCTCTAAATAAAAAGGAGGAAATGAAAATCGTCGGTTAGAAGGAATTTCTATAAAATACTCGGAAAATTCCGTCGCACGGGGAAATTTTAAAAGAGATTCCCTGAATGATGTATATCTCGGAAGAAAAATAAAATCCTTTAAAAATAACATTTTAACCATCGATTTGATGCGGCGCACTAAGCTGCAGCTTTTAACACTTAGAGATAGCGACATGAAAGATATTATTTATAGTATGACAGAAACAAACCTAAAACTGTAATATCCTGTTATTTTAAGTAATATATTAACTAGTTGAAAAATCATGGTTCTTGGGTTTAGACCGTGTCAAATTTGAATTATTATCCGACGTTTCACCTACAATTGCACGAGATATCTTCAGGGATCTTTACTCCACGAGATTAGTACACTGAATGACTATCGAGGAGCAACAGCCCGGTATTTATACCCGACTGGTGCAAAGCCAGCCGTGATCCCGCGTTGCAATCGATTTCCATGTGTGATGTAGACTGTAACTTGCATCTCTATTAATATTATTCCGATATTTACAAATTTCGATTGATTTTCTAATTTTACTTTTAAAGAAACCAGACACTAATTTCTTTTACATTAAAAGTGTGACCTGAGCAATGTTGGTGTTCAGCTACTGCAGATTGTACAATTTGTTTCTTTTTTATACATCTTTCATGTTCCTTACGCCAAGTGGATATAGACCCTCCTGTTTCACCTACATACACTTTACCACAAGAGCAAAGTATCTTGTAAACGCCTTCTGTTTGAAATGGAATTGCGTCCTTTGGAGTCTTCAAACATTGTCCAACTTTCTTATATGTGTTAAAAATTGTTCGAATGTTTGATTTTCGGAACAACCTGGCAATCTTGTCGGTGGTTCCGTGTATGTAAGATAAGACAACACTGTCCATAAGAGGTACATTTATGACATATTGTTGAGGAGTTTTTATATTTATTAATAGAATGTTTAATATCTGTTGCCTCTCAGAGCATTAGTCAGTTTTTCTGTTTCTGATTTCAGTGATTGTTCGTCACATATTGGAAGTGCTCTATGTATGTGTAAAGTTGCATTGAGATATCGATTTATATGTATTGGTTTTCGGTACACAGAATGTCATAATTTGCCATTCTCTTTCCTTTGTACTAGTACAGGGTGAGTCAACGATTGGATGAAGTAGGTTTGTGCCGTTTCGGTGAAATTAACAAAGAAACTATATTTATTGTTTGATGCAGTTTATTTTTACGCAGATTTTAAAAATATTTAGGACTCTACAGGGTGAGCCAAAAAACTAGGACAGCATAAAGTTGTATTTTTTTAAATAGAACACCCTATATACGAATCGTATTTTCGATTTAGCTTATAATTTTAAATCTTTTTTATTAAGGGTTTACTATGACAAAACTTTATAGTTTCTGAGATAATTAAGCTTAAAAAAAAAGTCACATTTTCAAGTATCAATTCAATCCTAAATAACGTTTTCAATTTTGTGACAAATATATTCAAATTTGGAATTTAGCAAGGCCAAGGACAAGTTAACATAATTTGTACCTAATATTTGCAATAAAAGCTACTGGGTGTTGAACACTTCGGCTCAAATTTGAACAAGTTTAAATGAATAAATATCTTTTTTTTTAAATGGTACACCCTGTATATTTTCATGTTATTTAATAGAGTAATAAAAACCCTAAAAGTTTTGTTCAATATATCCTATACCTATTTATAATAGTTTTTGAGATATTTCAGTTTTTCTTATTTTCCATACTTTTTTACAGAAATTATCATAGTAGCCATGGCAAAAACAATGTAAAAGAACATTTTTCTGTGTGTCAAATTTATAACCGCAATCGCTTCTTTTGGTTTTTATGTAGTGTAGTTTGGTTTTTTTGCATTCATCTTATATTGTAAAATGAATTTTCCAAAGAATGAGTTAATAGATGATTTATACAATAGGAGAGGCTCAAAAAAATTGCCTTCTTGCTCAAAGAATTTACAAAATGAAGTATCCTGATCGACGCCAGCCTAATACCCATACTTTTCAAAACTTATTGCAAACATTTGATTCTTCTGGTACTGTTGATTATCCGAAACGTAAAGTGGTCAACAAACCAGTAACTAATGAAGAAAAAGAACTACAAGTATTGTTAAATGTTCAGGAAAATCCTTATATTGGTAGCCGTCACTTAGCAGCATTATGTGAAACATCACAATCCACCGCTAATCGTACTACCAAGAAATATAGGTATCATCCATATCACATGGAATTACACCAAGAATTGCATGGACAGGATTTTGAAAGTCGTGTAAACTTTTGTCGTACAATAAATGCGGAGATTCAATTAAATCCAGATTTATTATGCAAGGTAATGTTTAGTGATGAAGTTACTTTTAGAAGTAACGGTGCCGTAAATAGACGCAACATGCATTATTATGCCACAGAAAACCCATTTTGGATTAGAGAGGTGCAACATCAAAACCACTGGTCATTAAATGTTTGGTGTGGTATTCATCATAATCAAATTATTGAACCCCACTTTTTTAATGAACCACTAAATGGCCATAGTTACCTGAACTTTCTACAAGGAGAACTACCCCAACTGCTTCAAGGTCTCGATAGGGATGAGCTCGACAGTATATGGTTCCAGCACGATGGTGCGCCTCCGCATTACCATCGTGAAGTTCGTGCGTTTTTGGACCAACGATATCCGCAAAAATGGATCGGACGTGGGGGTTTCATTGAGTGGCCACCAAGGTCTTGCGACATCACCCCATTAGATTTCTTCCTATGGGGTTATATTAAAAATAAGGTGTATGTTAATCCACCAAACAGTGGAAGATATGCGAAACAGGATTAGGGATACCTGTAGAACAATAACGCCACTAATTTTGTCCAGGGTCCGAGAAAATCTGCAAAAAAGACTAAATTTGTGTATTGCACAAGAGGGTCCTTTATTCGAACACTTATTAAAAAGAAATAATTAATCTCAGTATTTAATAGGTAATTTTTTTGTTTCAATTTAGTATAAAAGTAAATATGTATTTGCCTTGTCGTTATTGTTGTGTTAATTTTTTTACATTATGTTTAATTAAACTATTGCCGTTGTAATATAACGAATAATGTATTTCATCATATTTAACCACATTCTGTTTGTTTCTGTAGTTTCTTTTTATTATTTTACATGGCTACTATGATAATGAAGACTATTTCTGTAAAAAAGTATGGAAAATAAGAAAAACTGAAATATCTCAAAAACTATTATAAATAGGTATAAGATATATTGAACAAAACTTTTAGGGTTTTTATTACTCTATTAAATAACATGAAAATATACAGGGTGTACCATTTAAAAAAAAGATATTTATTCATTTAAACTTGTTCAAATTTGAGCCGATGTGTTCAACACCCTGTAGCTTTTATTGCAAATATTAGGTAAAAATTATGTTAACTTGTCCTTGGCCTTGCTAAATTCCAAATTTGAATATATTTGTCACAAAATTGAAAACGTTATTTAGGATTGAATTGATGCTTGAAAATGTGACTTTTTTTCTTTAAACCTAATTATCTCAGAAACTATAAAGTTTTGTTATAGTAAACCCTTAATAAAAAAGATTTAAAATTATAAGCTAAATCGAAAATACGATTCGTATATAGGGTGTTCTATTCAAAAAAATACAACTTTATGCTGTCCTAGTTTTTTGGCTCACCCTGTAGAGTCCTAAATATTTTTAAAATCTGCGTAAAAATAAACTGTATCAAACAATAAATATAGTTTCTTTGTAAATTTCACCGAAAAGGCACAAACTTACTTCATCCAATCGTTGACTCACCCTGTACATCAAGAAAGGGAAGGGCACTATTTGATTCAGTTTCCATAGTGAATTTTAGGCTAGGGTGTTATTGATTTAGATATCCAGGAAATTATGGAGGTTCTCTGCGCCATGCGGCCAAACAACGAACGTATCATCTACATATCTGCACCAAAATTTAGGCTTAAGAGGAGTAGAAAAGAAGGCGTTTCCTTCGAAAGCTTCCATAAAAATGTTAGCTACCACAGGTGATAGCGAAGATCCTATGGCCGCTCCCGAAGTCTGCTCGTAGAAAGTTCCTTGAAAAGTAAAATCAGTGGAAATCAGACATGCTTTAATTAATTCTAATAGAGTCCATGTTGTTGTTTCGTAATATGTCCGACATTATGGAAACTGAATCATCTATAGGAACATTTATGTAAGGGATTCTACATCAAAACTGATAAAAATGTTTCCTGCTCTAATTCGATGGTTTTTAATCTTTGGACAGTGTCCAGAGTTTTACAAAGAGTTCGGTTTTTCCTGCAAAGGGATGTAAAATTTTGGCCAGATATTTACCTATTTTGTAGGTTGGTGAGTCTATTGCGCTTACGATTGGATGTCGAGGAACCTTTTTCTTTATGTATTTTAAGCAGTCCGTAGAGGCGTGGAATCTTGGACCTGCTTGATTTAATGGCTTTCTTTTCTTCTGGAGTGAGGCTGAAGGCGTTAATAAGGCTTAAGGAACATGAAAGATGTATAAAATAGAAACAAATTCTACCATCTGGAATAGCTGAAGACCAGCATTGTCCAGGTCACACTTTTAATGTAAAAGAAACTAAGGTGCTAGTATGAGTGTCCGGTTTCTTTAAAAGTAAAATTATAGAATCAAACGAAATTTTTAAATATCCAAATAATATTAATAGAGATGTAGGTTACAGTCTACATCACACGTGGAAATCGATTGTAACGCTGGATCACCGTTCGCTGAGCACCAGTCGAATATAAATACCGAGCTGTTGCTCCTCGATAGTCATTTAGTGTTCTAATTTCGTGGAGTAAAGATCCCTGAAGATGCTTCGTGCAATTGTGGGCGAAACACCGGATAATAATTCCAATTTGACGCGGCTAAACCCAAGAACCATGATTTTGAACTTGACCAAAGCCGTGGACGCTTTCGTTCTTTATTAATATATTAACTAATTAATATTTGGAAATTTTGCATTTAAATATTTAAATTCTACTTACTAAAATAAATCAGCGTAACTCGGAAGGAATAACCCAAACTAGAAAAGTGTATTCTATACGTAAAAATAATTTTAAAATGTTCAGATGTAGTTAGCCGATTTTTATTCGTTTTTCTATAATGCCGTAAAAATTTCTCAAATCCATTAGTTTAATTAAAGTGTTTTTTAATAAACAGTAAAAAATAGCGCCATTGCCTCTAAACATTTTCTGCTTCGTCAACGAAGGGCGTCGTTACTGTTACGATTAATTTGTGCCTTGCTTTAATATCAACTGCAGTTTTTTTAATATGTTGAATTAGTAAATCCCGAGTGTCGACTTTTACATTGTATACCTTACTTTTTCTTCCAACCAGTCTCATAAACAAAAGTCTAATGTAGTTAAACCAGGATATCTTGGAGGCCAACTGAGGATCATCAAAACCAATACTAGGCTCGTTTTGTAGGATTCCATAGTCAGCTATAAACTCGTGGTTCCATCATGCCCGTCTGCCTGTCTTTACATCATATGAGTATTTCATTTTTGGAAATAAAATTTTGCAGGTATATGCTTTGAATTAATTTAAAAATAGATCCGAGATGAGATTAAAAAAAAATAGCATACTTTCCCTATGTGAATAGTATGGATGAAAATTTTTGAAGACGAGTTCTCTCGCTCCCCGTCGTCCCCTCCTTTTCCTTCTCCTTCTACTTTTCCTTCTACTCTTTCTCCTTTTCCTTTTTCTTTTCTTTCTCTTTCTCCTTATTCTTCTCCTTCTCCTTCTCCTTCTCCTTCTCCTTCTCCTTCTCATTCTCCTTCTCCTTCTCCTTCTCCTTCTCCTTCTCCTTCTCCTTCTCCTTCTCCTTCTCCTTCTCTTTCTCTTTCTCTTTCTCCTTCTCCTTCTCCCTCTCCCTCTGCTCCTTCTCTCTCTTCCTCGCCATCTCCCCCTCCCCCTCCCCCGCATCAATACTATAAGGTCTTTTCCTAGAGATCTAACTGGACACAGTGTAAAGTAGCCTTATAACGCCGTAAAAAATTTAGGATCTAGGAAATGAGACATGTTCAACATGGTGCCCTGCGTCTTATACCGTCTGCGTCTAATTCCATCATCAACCTCTGAACATCAGCTCTCTCCAACGATGTCTTTGAGACAAGTCAAACGACCCAAACACGATTGACAATTGATAGATTTCATTGACCACCATCTGACTCCATCTATCTTCGAACTCTGAACCATATTTATATCTACCAGCTGCAAGTATATCATTTCATCATTTAAAATATGTATATTTTCTTTTCTATTATTATATTTTCTTAGTTTTCTTAGATCCTGTTTATTTAGATTTACACCAATTGTTATAACGGTAATCAAAAATGAAAAGAATGCCGAAAAACTGAAAATAAATCTATCACCAGATATGGAAAATAAAATAAAAAATATATTCTTAATGATACGAAAAAAAATTTTTCTTTTATTTTCATTTTAATTTCTTTTATGAATTTTTGTCTTTTATAATAAATGTATCTCATGAAGGGTTTTAAATCTGAATCTTGGTATTTGAATATAAATGTGTATGGCGAGAGAAGTGAGAAGGGTGTAGAGGCATTTTTTTTTAATTTCTCAATAAAAAATTTCTATAATCACTCATATTATTAATATTGAATTGTTGTTAGACATTATATATATATATATATATATATATATATATATATATATATATATATATATATATATGTATATATATATATATATATATATATATATATATATATATATATATATATATATATACGTTGAGACGTAGGTTTTCACGGATGGTGGAATGTGAACTGGTGTGTTTCCGGTTTTCAATCCGTTCGTCAGTAAAACAATGTACATGACATCTCTGCTGGCATTCACTTGACAATTATTGAAAACCAGAAAAACATTATTGGAATTTAAGTGAAAAATTACATTAAAGTATTTTTGTCTTTTCGCTAACGTTTCAATTTATTTTATTTAAAACATCTTCAGAGTAATTCTTTTTTTAACTGAAACTATTTAAATTAATATTTTTTAGGTGTATTTAGTATATACAAATGTTTCTGCCTGTCATATTGCAAAATAAAGTTAAAGTTTAACAAGGATTTTTTTTATTAAAAAAAAAGAGTTTCAAAGAGTGGCGTTGCGCCCCCCCCCCCCCCGCAGATTTTTGAATGTCCCCCTCTATTTTGCATCCGTCTTGATGATTGATTGCGCCCTCCCCTCCCGCACCGCGAGGTCTGCGGGGTCGCTATATACGCCACTGGTTTCTAAACATCTGCAATTTTATGCCTTAATAAGGTAGTCATAAATATTTTTGAGAATATTCTTGTCATTTGTGAAATTCATGGTATTGGGTGTTTTTCCTATATACAGATAGATTTCTTTTATGGGCCATTTTTTTAAAATTACTTTGTTTGTATATTATTTCGACATTATTAAAATCATAGTTATGTAGATTTTCAATTGCATGTTTTGCAAGGGCTGTATTATTGTTTGTGTTATGACGTTATATGTTAAATTTATGATGTTGGGTCCTATTTTTTACATACTGGTTTGTTTGACCAATATATACCTGTTTACAATCTAGGCAATTAATTTATAAATAACGTTTGTTTGTTCTTCCTTGGAAATAATATATGCTTTTAACTTAGTGAAATGATATTTTGAATTGTTAGAATATTATGTGGTTTTAAAATTTTTTTGATTGGATGAAATTCTAGAAGTCGATTAAAAATCAGTAGCAAGCTAGTAAGTAATTAAAACAAATGGAGTTTCCAGAAGGAAATAGGATATAAACGAATATACACAATCCCAAAAAATTTCTGAGCACGAATGGGAAGAACACTTTAAAACACTATATAGAAATATAGATTAATCACAACAGAACAACTACCCACCCGAAAATGCATCTGAATATGACGAATACAACAAGGAAGTAAGCCTCCAAACGACGAAAGAAACGATAGCCAAATTAAAAACGAGAAAAGCCCCAGGACCCGACAATATTCCCAACGAACTAATTAAATATGGTGGAAATGCATTACACGAAGAACTAACAAAACTCTTTAACAAAATAATTAAAGACCAAGAGATACCCGAGATAGGAAGAACAGTATAACAGTACCTATTTTCAAGAAGAGTGATAAGAAAATCACGGAAAACTATAGAGGAATAACTTTATTAAATTCAATAATGAAATTATTCACCAAAATCCTTGAAAGTATAATAACTGACTGTTGCAGAATATCAGAAGAACAGCAAGGTTTCCACAAAAACAGATCTACAGTAGATGCCATATTCATCGAAAGACAGATAGCAAAGAAATCTATTGAATTTACTAAGCCGGCTTTTATGTGCTTTATAGATCTCACTAAAGCCTTTGATAGGGTGAGACTGGATGATATTCTGCAAATAATGCGAATTAAAGGCATCCCAAACAATTTAATTAACATAGTTGAACAGCTAAACTCCAACACCACAACACAAATCTCAGTAAGCGGCAATCTAACTAAGGATGTACCGATAGCGTCGGGCATACGACAGGGGGACTCTCTGAGTCCATTAATGTTTAACATAGTAATGGACCAAATAATTGAGAACGTCAAAAGAGCGGCACCAGGGTACAGAATAAATACCGGGGAAATAACAATAATATGTTACGCTGATGACGCCGTCATAGTCTCGGAAAATGAAGACGATCTCCAAAGACTTCTATTTGCATTCCACACCATAAGCAAGCAATTCAACATGAAAATATCAATCGATAAAACTAAGTCAATTGTAATAAGCAAAGTGCCCTTAAGATGCAAACTAGTAGTGGATGACAAACCAATAGAACAACTCATGGCCTTTAATTACTTAGGAGTTGGGATATCCGCAAACCAAGACAGAACAAGAGAAGTAAGAAACCAAGTAAACAAGGCAAATAGAATCTCAGGAAGCCTAGCGGATATAATATGGCACAACACATACATGAGCAAGGACACAAAAACAAAAATCTACAAGACCTGTATTCGACCGATAATGACGTACGCAATAGAGACGAGAGCTGACAACACAAAAACAAAATCAATTCTAAGAACTGCCGAAATGAAAGAAGAATATCGGGATACACATTGAGAGATCACATACGCAATTCAACAATACGCGAGGAACATGGAATGCAGGATATAGTAAGATGGGGACGGAAGCGCAGAAGAGCCGGAATGAGCACATAGGAAGAATGGCGCAAAATAGGATAGCGAGAATCCCCGAGATGGAACACCTGAAACCAGAAGACCAATAGGAAGACCACCTAAAAGATGGAGAGAGTCCTGGATTTCAACATCAAATGAGATGAATGGTTGAGTTGGAAAAAATAGGCTGTAAGCCTATAACAAGAGGAAGAAGAGTTTCCATCTTAACAAAAATGAATATAAAGGGATTTTCTTTACTAAATTGCTGACACTAACTTTACGTATAGAAAAGCACATCCTCTAACATCCCTATTAGTTCGTAAAATTAGACTGGTAAAGTTGAGCATTTTTAATTATCTCCCAGGAGGAAGTTTCAACTCCGTGAGTTTCCCAGCTTAAACTAATTTTACTTATTTCTTAAAAAAAACTATAAAATTAAGTTTATTAAATCAGATTTTTTTGTAAAAGTTTAAGATAAACATTAATTTAACAGAATAATAAACCAAAAATTTAAAAATATTTATTCTTTGCTCTTATAAACTGATTTAAACTTTCGAGAATTACAGTTTATTCATTTTTCTTGCGAATACCGGAATATATTTATTCAAAATAGGAAGAGTTTTATTTCACATTTATTAGGTTTTGAAAACACGTCTTTTATTAGATAATATTAAATTATATCTTAAATGTTTACTTCCGTAAACTTGACGTCTGTGAAGTCAGATATTTACGTCATTACAAAATGAAACACGTACAGATTTTTTTTGGAATTTATAAAATACGTTTCGCACTTTTTAAGATATGACAGACAGAAAAAGGATTGAAGATTAAAAGAGTGAAAAATAAGAAGATGAAGAAAATATATTAAATAGTAAAGAAAAAAATAAGAAATACAGAACGAGGTTAAAAATGTTAAATAAATGAGTAATTGAAAAAAAAATTGTCAGAAAACAAAAGTAAAAATGTCAATTAAAGGGCAGAATGTCATTCTGGACGTAAAAAAATTCTTACTTTGCAAGTACTACAGGCTAATGCATAGGATCAAATTGTGAATATAAGATATACAATAAATTTACAAAATAATACTTAAAAATTTTAAGTTCATTACCCTTCACTAATATCAACCTTTGGAACATGAAATGAATTTAAAAATCAAAAAAAAGGTTATATTTGTGTTTTATTTGTTTAAACTTTTTGTCCTAAATAATAACCAACATTGAGTAATAATACTTATTAAATACTTACATTCAGCTAAGTCTTGTAACTGTTGAAACTCCTGCGGAGACAATTTTTCCCACTGCAGTGCTGACATTTCTTTAAGGGTTCCGCGGGAATTTCAGTGAGTGCGCGGACAGTCAAATTCAAGTAAGGTACGTCATCTGAAAAAAAAAGACATAACCTACAATAATTGGTGAGTTAATATTTTAATTTGGTAAATATGAGAAAGTAAAAAAAATAACTGCCACGCAAAAATCGCCAAATATATTTGGTCCAGCAAGAGAATATCCATGCGTCATAATTCACATAGACTAGAAAATATAGATAATTTTGACATATTTAACACAAATCATAACCGTATTTTTATTATTTTTAATTTTGGCATAGAAACGGTTTTTGACACATTCAATAAAACCTAGTCTTTTTCTCTGAAAAATATTATTTTATTTCTTATGATTTCTTAATAATTCACATACATTAGAAAAAATAGATAATTTTGACATATTTAACACAAATCACAACAGTATTTTTATTATTTTTAATTTTGGCATAGTAACCGTTCATTCAGACTAAAACGTAGCCTTTTTCTCTCAAAAAATTCTAAGTTATAATTTAAATACTTACAAAATACCCATTGTCAAAAATATAATAAGTTAAACATATATAAAAAAATAAATTCGTCCATATAACAAAATATTTTTAGGGCTATCAGTCATTTTATTATTAATTAAAAACATTTTTAGGACATTTGACATTTCAGTTCATTTATTTCTTAAATCATCTGCAGAATTACAATTAAACACTAAAAAGAGATTCAAATGTAATTAATTTTTATATTTAAATAATAAATTGTTTTTACGCTGGTAAACGTTACGTATCTAATTCGTAATCAAAGTCAGTGAAGCTATCTTTGCTCAAATTAATTATAATTGGTTCCTCTATGTCCCCGATCATGAAATCGATTTTTCACATTTTCTTTTATTCTTTTATTATATGGATTTTCCCCAATTTTAGGCAGTAACTTTATTCAAAAAAATCTTTCAAAATTTCAGTTAAATTACTAATTTTGTAAGTTGTGTTATTTCTAGCAACTCTACCTTTTACTTAGAGATATTACCTTCTCCAACGGGCATTTTCCGGACAATGTATAAGAACAGATTTTCTATCTGGTTTTTCCCAGTAAAAATTAAGTTCTCTGAGCAATTTCCAGAGCTCAGTTCTTTTAATTTCAGGTAAATACCGATCTTTATTGATTTTAGTTAGAATTTTGTCGACGGTTGGGACCTGCTTCTCATAATAAAATGTATGTACAACTTCCTTTAATGGAGTTTACATCTCTTCTTCCAACGAGATTTTTCGTCTGCCTGTGACCGAATGTGGCTTGGGAGTACTAAAAATTCCAGTCGTTTTTTTCTCCTTCAGTATTCGATATATAGTAGATTTTCCATCTCATGTTGGAACACATCTCAACAGAGCTTTTAACATTATTATCTAGATATTAATATCTTAAGGCATCATAAACATTCATCGTAATAAGTTTTTCGTTGAGGAAAAATGCCCTGGTTTAACGAATTTGGAATAAATGTAGTTGTGGAAGCCATATCTTTTGGGTATCTTATTAATCTCAAATAATATATAAAAACAAGCACAAACAAGATAAATCATTAAGGACACACTGTAAGGTGTATTTTGCTCACTGACAGCAATTAAATTGAACTATCAGAAGTTTTATTATTGCAGTAAATTTATAAAAGCTTAATAATTCTTAAATATAATTAGATTTACGGCAGTCCTTAGTTACCTGCGGCACTGGAGCAGATACGTTGGAGGTTTCGGTAACAGTTTTATTACTCTCTCTAGTTCTTGAATAGAGTATAGGAATGTGTATGCTTGCGATCGCCCCTCCCCTTCCCAAGAGCTTTGCGTTTAGGAAAATAGAACCGATTCTGCCTTTTATATTAGGAATGTGTATGCTGCAGGCACTCTCACCCGTTGTGATAGCCTCCCCCTTCCCCCAAGAGCTTAGAGTTCAGGAAAATAGACCCGATTCTACCTCTTATACTAGTAATGTGTATGCTGCTCGCACCCTTCCCCCTATCGGCAACTTGTTTTCCTTGTGATCGCCCCCCACCTCTCCAAGAACTGCAAATGCAGAAAAATAGACTCGACCCTGCCTTTTACACTAGAAATGTGATTGTTCCTGGTGTCTCCCCCCCCCCCGCCCCCCCCCGTCGACAACTTGCTTCCGCTTGCTATACTGTACTTTTGTGATATCACCGCCCCCCCCCCCAAAGGGAGAGGCTGAATCCGTCCTTGAATAAACCTGGGAAGTCTCATACTTCGAAACATTTAACAGAACGTTGTTGTGATCTAAGTTCTTCACTTAACTTTTCATGTCAGACAACCAGGCGAACATGGCTGGCATGAGAAAAAGTATTGAAGAAAGAAAGTTAGGGATTGAAAAAGATTGAAAAACTGGTATTTTTACTTAAATTTTATAAGTTTATGATTTCAAGTTGCCTTTTATATTTATATTTTTTAGCCGCTCCAAGTTTTAAATATGTTGGAAACTAAACTATTCCATTTAAAAGTTTATGACATTTAGGTAGTTTAAGCTAAAGTTTATCTTTTTTTTTATGTTCTTAGGCATTACATTGTAGCTATTAAGTCGTTTGTTATTTTTTTCGCAAGTTGTTGGAAATATTATAATAAATATTTTTTATTTAAATCATGATTTTTACTGAAAAGAGTGATAAAGATGGTTTAAATAATTGAATTAAAATCAATCCAACCCTGCTAACTAATAGTTATTTTGAATCACTAAAGTGGGTCGTTGAGAAAAAATTCATTATCAATGTCACATTGAATTGAATTCGTTTTTATTTAAAAATGTTGATTTAAATTTGTCATCTGTCAATACTTTATAATAGAATCTACACTAAGTATTTTTTGTAACCCAAAACTAAATAAAAGTAGGCCCGTCCTTGTTTATTCAGACGTCAACATGTTCAAATGAAGTGCCGACAAACGTAGTGCATAAGGCGAACAATCCTAAATTTTATCCAGTCTAATAATAAAATAAAACTAAGCTTCTGTTGCCTTTAATTACTTTTTAAAGCCTACGCGTCAGCTTCTAATCAAAAATAAAATAAATCAAACAATATAATAAATATAATAATAGGAACAGCAAACAAAAATATTATTCATCTGGAGTACTCTCTAATTTACGATATTTACTCGGATGGAATGTACGAAATATAATAACGAAAATTGATTTAGCTTTTATCAGTAAATGAGGAAACATTAATGAAATTGTATTGTACAGGATGAATTACCCTAGTCATTCGAAGGTGTGGTTATTGATCAGTCATTGATATCTTGAATGATTATTCAAATTTAAAAAGTAATTTTTGTTTATTAGGGTTTGGTATCTCAAATATATAGCGCTTGTTCAGATGAGGATAAATACACGCGAAAGTCCTCGCGCTTTAACAAGGTTGTAGGGATCAATAAGTTCCATCGGAATGCAACGCGCGAACTAAATAATAATAATAATCAAGGAATCACATAACTGGAAAATTCCATGTCACGACGGGATCCAGAACTACTGGCTCAAAAAGTTCTGGTGTATGCACCATCAGCTGGCTAATCTTATTAATGATGTTTTCCTTAACCCAGCAAAAATGCCATTGTTCTTGACCGAAGGTATTACGTCCTCCTACCAAAGGGCTAACATAACACACATGACCCAACTAAGTATAGGCCGATCACCTGCCTACCCACACTGTATAAAGTGATCACCTCCTGCTTGACCCAACGCATCTATACACATTGTGAGCAAAATAACATCATTGCAACTCAACAGAAAGGATACATGAGGGGAGCAATGGGTTGCAAGGAACAATTGATTGTTGACTCTGTCATATGTAATCAAGCTTATACCAACCGAAGAAACCTCTTTGCTGCCTACGTGGATTATAAGAAGGCCTTCGACTCGGTGCCACATGAGTGGCTCAAAACTATATTGAGAATGTACAGAGTCGATAATAATTTTGTTTCCTTTTTAGAACCTGGAGAACTAGGAATTGCAAGTGCCATCCAGCGACACCATCGAAACTAACACCATTCCGATACGAAGGGGAATATTTCATGGCGATTCACTTAGCTCATTGTGGTTCTGCCTTGCAATGAACCCACTATCACGCCGGTTAAATTCAACCAGATACGGCTTTAGTGTTAGAAATAACAACGAAGAGGTAGTCAGAGTGAATCATCTTCTATACATGGATGATCTTAAACTGATGGCTGCTACCAGAAACCAGCTGGAACAAATACTTGAAATTGTCAAGGAGTTCTCCGGGATATCGGAATGCAATTTGGACTTGACAAGTGCCGTATTTTGAACATCGTTAAAGGGAAGATTCAACCGGGGGCTTTTGAAATGCAGAACGGTGAAACTATAGCTGCAATGGAAGTAGACCAAACATACAAATATCTAGGCATGAAACAGGCTAAAAGAATTGACCATGGCCCTATGAAGGCCGAATTGACAGCCGAATTTGTCAAAAGGGTAAGGCGAGTATTACGAACTAATTTAAATAGTAGAAATTTGTTTAAGGCGCTCAACACGTATGCTTGCTCTGCGCTAAGCTACTCTTTTAGAATTGTAGAGCGGAGCAGGACGGACATCCAAAACCTGCAAAGAAAAATAAGGACACTCCTAACAAAAGCACAAAAACATCATCCTCGGAGTGCTATTGAACGTACAATGCTTCCAAGACACCAAGGAAGAAGAGGATTGGTGAATATCAGACGATTCAACGCCGCTACAGCTGAGGGAACAAGATATTACTTCTCAGCACCAAACAGACCAAGAGAAGTTACAAACCTGGCTTCAGAAGCCACTTCATGGACGGCATCTAAATGAGGTCAATCAGGACAATGTTGACAACTCAACGTCGAACTACTGGTTGATTTCAGGACAAATGTTTCCGGAAACGGAGGGCTTCTTGTTAGCTATCCAAGACCAGGTTATTCCGACGAAAAACTATCGAAAGTTCATCATTAGAGAGCCCTCAATAAAAAATGACCAATGCAGATATGGCTGTCGAACATCGAAGACAATTCAGCATATAACTGGGGGATGCCAAGCGTTTGCCGCAACCGAGTATAAGGAACGACACGACTCAGCCGCTAAGATACTCCACCAAGAGTTAGCAGAAAAGTTGAACTTATTACAGGTGGGAAGGGTGCCTTATTACAAGTACAATCCCGAGCCTATTCTTGAGAACCACCAGTTCAAGTTATATTGGGATAGAACGGTTCTGACGGATCAAACAGTAGTTCATAATAGACCAGATACTATACTAATAGATAAAATTTCTAGGCGAACTACACTAATCGACATTGCCATATCTAACAACAACATCCTAAAGCCAAAATACAACGAGAAGATCGCCAAATACAGAGATCAGGACTGGGCCTTAGTGAGCATCTGTATAAGCCGATGCAGAAAGCAATTCTCCTAGCAACAACGCGAACCGTCAGCAAGTTCGTAGGAAATACAGCAGACCATGTCACCTAGGACCCGATAACATGGAAAGGGTTCCAACAGAGCTTCATACTTTTGGTATCTTTATATGCCTGGTATGAGTGAATAATCCCTGGAGGAAGTGCGAAGCCGTTTGGCTTGTAAATCATGCATAATTCCCCTATCAGAATCTATCAAAAGAATTGAGTGCTGCGATATTGGAGTATAGAGGAACCAATCCGTTATGCAGACCGACATTGCCAAAAATTAATTCATCTAAAAAAACTGGATTTCATGTTGGACTTCATGAACAATCGGATTTCACCAGCTTATGTTTCAGAAGCTTATGTTACATACGACAATCAATTGTGCTGCGGCTGCGATAGCTAGAACTTTAGAAATTAAAATTACAACAGAACTCCGATCAGCTAGAACGGAACCCAACACTCCACCATGGGAGAGACGTCTAAGTAACAAAATCGAAGATCTTCGAAAAGATGTATGACAGCTGACGGAGTATATTTGTGGCATAAGAGCAAGTAAACTTCAAAGACCAGTTGAAGAAATAATGAATCAAGCCCGGTACCATTCGCAACATGATCCAGCGAATGGTACGGCTCAACAATGCCACGACACACTGAAGCAAAAGCTTTCTACTTTGCAGGACAACTAAATTGATACAAGACCAGCAATAACCGAAAACGAGACAATGCATTGTTCCGATCAGAAAAGACTTTCTACCGTAAGCTCAACTCTCCACCTAACATGGAAAATAATAGATATCCAACAGATACGGTTTTAGCATAAGAAATAACAACGAAGAGGTAGTAAGAGTGAATCATCTTCTGTACATGGATGATCTTAAACTGATGGCTGCTACCAAAAACCAGCTGGAGCAAATGCTCAAAATTGTGGAGGAGTTCTTCGATTCAGAAAGCAGTTCTCCTTGCAACCGCGGGGACCGTTCGAAAGTTTGTATAATAATAATTCCTGAAGGGAAAACGGAGCCCTTTGGCTTGTAAATCTGAATAATAGTAAAATAAACAAATACAATCCGGAGCCTATTCTTGAAAATAACGAGTTCAAATTTTATTGAGACCAAACGGTTCTAACAGATCAAACAGTTGCTCATAATAAGCCAGACATAGATCGATAGATAAAATTTCTAGGGGAACTACACTGATTAACACCGCTATACCTGATAACAACAACCTAAGATCAAAATACAATGAGAAGATCGTCAAATGGAGAGATCTGGAGGTGCAATGGGCAATGAACAGCATTCACACGATTCTTATAATACTATCAACAACTGGAATAATACCAAAGAACCCCCTGCATTACATCAAGGAACTGGGCCTTAGTGAGCATCTATATAAACCGATGCAGAAAGCAGCTCACCTTGCAACCGCATGAACCGCCGGAAAGTTTGTGGAACATATAGAAGACCACGCCACCTAGGATCCGATAACATGGAAATGGTCTCCCCAGAGCTTCATACTTTTGGTGTTTTTGTATACCTGGTATAAGTCAATAATCCCTGGAGGGAGTACGAAGCAGTTTGGCTTGTAAATCTGATAATAATAATTTCGTTTATTGCCAACAAATCACTTGGACAATGACATAACAGATAGAAAAAAGAAATAAACACTTTATTTCCTGTAAATACAACTCTGATTCTCCCTCCATACGCGTTTCGACCATTTCATGAATTCATCAGTGGAGCTGTATCGAACCGTAAGCAATATTTGCCGGAAACAACTGCTACATAAAACATAAATTCCGAAAAATGTCAGTAGGAGTTTAAAAACCTGCGAATTCGATGTGAAACTGAAAAATATCGCCAGTCACACGACATCTATATTCACCGTAGTACGAAATTTTTAAAAATAAAAATTTCTGTAAGAAATAAAATAAATCGGCTGTGTTTAAATAATTGCCTATATGTATTCTCCTTTCAAGCAAATAAAGGCAAGAATATATACAACCAGTTTATTTCCTGCAAATACTCTGGTTCACTCTTCAGACGCATTTCGACTACCTCATGGTCTCGTCAGTGGAGCTGTATTGAATCGAGAACAATATTCGCAGGAAACAAATGCTATATAAAATATAAATTCCGAAACATGTTGGTAGGATATTAAAAACCTGCCGACTTCGATGTCAGACTAATACATTTTGAATTTTGCAAATTTTAACGATATTATCTTTTGCGGATGGTCTAGTTCGGCACGGAACATTTTTATAGCAGAGAATGTAGTCTTAGAGCAATTAAAAAAATGGATTATCTGACAGGTTCTAGAAATGTAATTAGGAATTTTAGGGTAATGATAGTATATGCACTTTTTTTTATTAATGTAATAACAACTATTTATTTGACTCAACACTCAAAACGTAATTATAAAACAGGAAGGTTGAATACGATATATCCAGTGGACAGGTTTAAGATTACTGAAAAGTGGCCACATTATATGTGCTTAAAATTATATGATAATTTAACTGAATTAAAAGATTGAATCCCAAAAACTGTTTAAAAATTAAATGAAACTTTTGTTAATCGAGCTAAAGCCATATAATTTAAAAGAGATAGGCAGAATTTGAAATACTTGGGAGTAATTCTGTACTCACGACTGAGCTGGAATGATCATATTGAGGCTCGAACCAAGAAAGCCATATGTGCTTTTTGGTTTGTAAACGAGCCTTTGGGTGTACATGGGGACTGACACCTAAAGTGCTATTTTGGATATACACTATGGTGATCCGCCCCATGATAACGTACGCCGCTATTGTATGGTGGCGTAGGACAACAAAGCGCAAACACATTCTTCAACTTGACAAAGTTCAGAGAATGGCTTGTGTGGGAATATTGAGTGCGATGAGGACTGCTCCCACCAGGGCTCTGCAAGTCCTGATGAACCTGCCTCCTCTTCACTTATACATACAGAACGAGGCCCTGAAGACTGTTTATCGTCTCAGTTGCCAGGGACATCTTGGAATTGAGACAAGCGGCGACTCAGGTAGAGAGGTGTCCATCACTCCCCATGCGGACAGACTACATGACGCCGTTTTTAAAACCCAACCTCTACCTGGAGATACTTATGCCAAGTAGAGAGGATTGGGAGGGAGAACAAAATATTCCGAAAAATGGATCCTGGTGGTATACTGATGGATCTCGACAAGATGAAAGAGCTGGAGCCGGAGTATTCGGCAAGACCACAGGAGTCAGCTTTCGGATAATGTGCGACAATTTTAACAGTGGAAATTTATGCTATTCTGCAGTGTGCCCATCTCTGTGAGAGGAACATAGACAGGAATAGAGTAATAAATATATGCTCAGACAGTAAGGCTGCGCTATTGGCACTGAAGTCAAGTGTCGAGACTTCGCGACTGGTGTCTGAGTGAAAGGATGTACTAAATGGTATGATAAGGAAAGGCTGCACAGTCAGACTCGTATGGGTCCCGGATCACTCGGGCATACGCGGGAATGAGGAAGCAGACCGTCTGGCAAAGTTGGGTTTGGCGATTGAACCGTATGGACCCCAACCAATATTACCTGTTCCACTTGCTATTGGCAAAAGGGAATTAAAATCGTTCCTGGAAAGCAAATTTATTGAATCATGAAGGGGAGCTCCTGCAATGAGGTGTGCTAAGGAACATATAACGGGGCCTAGCGCACGGCGTACTAAGGAGCTTCTCTCCTTGGGAAGGAAAGAGCTGCGAATTGTGGTGGGATTGTTGACAGGACATTGTCACCTCCGGGGCCATCTTCATAAAATAGGTGTTGAGAGCGACCCGACATGCAGATGGTGTTTAGAGGAGGATGAAACTGTTGACCATGTTCTCAGAGGGTGCCCAGCACTCAACGGACTGAGACAGAGATATTTCGGAGATATAGTTTTGTTACCGGAAGCAGTTAGGCAAGTTCAAATAACGAGGCTGCTTGGATTCGCAAAGGCGATCGGCTTCGAATAACCTGCAGATATGGTGGGATATAAAGCGCCCAATGGAAGCCTAGGCATCGATGATCTAGTATCACCACCCGTTTTTCATTCATTCATTCATTCATTCGTAGGCAGAATTTGTAAAATTTATTGTTTACCGTTTATGTAATTCTTCTGACGTCATCTCACTTTATGTTGAAAACATGATTTGAAATATAGTGTTTATCTGTTTATTTATTTATACTCGTATCCCTTAAAACATAAAAATATTTTTTTGAAAATTTCCCGTGAGCTAAGTTTGATAAGTATTATTTCAATAAGGATTCCACGAAATATTTTCTCCAAAGTGGTTTTAAAAATATTTTTAAAAATAGGTTTGAAAAATAAGGAGAAGAAAAATCAATTTAATAACTTTTATTTTAATTTAATAGTGTCAAAAAATTTGTTTTAAAAACTTTAGTTTGGTTCATAAAAAAGCCATTTGTTATGTACATGTTCTAAAGCGATAAAAATGGTAATTTTTAATAAACTTAAATTTTCAGTTTAACATTATCAGTGACGCTAACAGCAATATTTTTTTTTTAATTTTTGAGTGATTAAAATAAATATGTAATTTATCTGAAAATTGTGTAAAATAATTGAAAACCTATTGACGAAATCAGAGTCTGACTGAAATATTTTTATGAAGAAATATAGAGGCCATTTTGTCTTCAAATATAACAAATCAAAGAAAACAATAGCTCGGCTAGCCAAACGTATTTACTTTTTCTCTTCTTAGAGTTAGAAACCGAATTCTCCGTGTGAGATCTCAAATTGGTTACTTCCATTCTCTAATTCAAATTTATGTTATTATACAGGGTAACCAGAAAAGCGAAATCTACATAATAACTAACGTTTTTTGACATCTAAATTTTTATAGACAAGTGGAAATTATGGTTTATATAAGAAAATCTGTGAAAAATCTACTATTTAATGTCTTTTTGTGGCCCAAAATCTAGGTAATCAGGCCCGAGATGCCTAGCATATACCAATAGCATATTACAGAATTTATTGTAAGTTATTGTTAACAAGATGGAATTGTATATCCTATTTAACCAGGTCTAGATCTTGACTGAAGTTAGGAAGAGAAAAAATTGTCATCAGTATTTTAACATCAAGCAATGTTGCATTATTTTCCCCAGACGTCATTATTAAAGCGCCACCTGTTGTTGCGTAAGTTAAGATAGTTGATTACTTGGTAAATCGTATAGTTTAGAAAAAGAGTGTTAAATATTATACATTTTTATTGAGCGACCCTGAGAAAATCAGCAGTATCTTCAAAAGTAAGGTGCATATTCATTTACAAACCCCCACCTACCAAACATCCCTAAATAATAAAATAGGAAAAATGTTTCTTTTTATTACAGGCTTAGGGTCATCTTTTTCTGTCGGACAAATTATTATTTACTTTCTATACTTCATTTAAAAACAAAAAATCGAAAAAAGAAAATGATATTAATAAATTTTGGGTCCTCGTGTCGGACTGGAAAATCGGGATTTTTTTTTGTCGGACAATGTTACAGTGTGATTCTACATATTTTTCTTGAGGTATCCCGAAAAAATCAGTTTTATCATTAAACTTTTTCAAGTCAATTTTTTTTTTCACGATTAAGTTGGTAGGCAGCCTTAATGTTCCAAAATTTTTGTTCGACAATCTTTTACTCGCACTTTTCATTGATTTCTCTTTCGATTACATTTTATTAAAAAACTGTATGCATGAATTTTTCTAGTAACGCCAAATTTCTTTCTTTCAAAAAATGGAGAGAGTATGGTAGACTCGACATAATTAAGCCACAGAAGAAGTTACAAGAGTGTATTAATAGGTTTCACTTTCTGTCGGCCGGCACCAACACTATTAATATTAAGGGGGAACTATCAAAACAACATATATTTTCGATTCACAGTCCACCTCCAAGATAAACCTAATTTATATAAAACAAAAAATCACTTTTCCTTTAAAAACGAAGGAAATAGTAATTATCTCATATTTCTTTAATTCGATCCTGTAACAACCAAAAAATAAATATAAATAATTTCTAATACTTTAACACGCTTGGGTATTAACAATCCTAACATTACACTGGGTACACCAGGTTAAAAAATGAAGTCTGCTGTGTTTTTGATAACATTTTTAGCACTTTTTTCCATAGTATATTCAGCCCTGTACAGAATCGAAAAAAAGGAAGGTAAGTATTTTTTTTAATCAAATTGAAATGGCTAAGTATAAAGTCTAATATGACGAGGGTCCTGAGTACCTTTTAAGGAAATTTTCGAGATCCCATATTATTTAATTAGTTAATGTTCCCCGTTACTGTGATTTTTTGTAGGCACACCCGGTTATTGTTATGCAAATGAGACAGGGCCTATGGAAAATGGGGAAGAGAAAAGGGTCAAAGATATATGTGGTAGAGCAAATTGTGAAGAAGATCATGTGATTGTAATTGCTACGTAAGTAAATAACGTGCATGCTACTATGTAAACACTTTCTTACTCTAAATCTATTAAACTATTTTCGTGGAATTTTTAGCTGAAAACGAATATATATATATATATATATATATATATATATATATATATATATATATATATATATATATATATATATATATACATATATATATACATATATATATATATATATATATATATATATATATATATATATATATATATATATATATATTATTTTCTTTCTATTGTGTCTTTTCTTGGGTTAAGGTTCCTTGTTTAACAAAAAATCAAAAACAATTTGACGTTTCGCCTTTTCTTTAAGGCATCTTCAAAAATTTTTTGTTTATTTTATTTATTGATCTCCCTAAAAATATTTTTTATATAATTAAAAACATTTATACACAAACATATTTACAATTTTAAAAAACAAACAAACAGTTTAAAAAACTAGTCAAATTTCTAAAAAAGTATTTAATTTTACCAGTACATATCTTGACATTTTGTTTTTTTATTAATAATGAAATGAAATTTTTGCAACGTCTATTTAGGCACTTAGAATTATATTTTAACAATGGGCCAAAAAAACTGAAGGAAAGCATTATTTGATTTTATGTTTAAGAGGATACTCAATTTTTGATTTATTAATAGGATCGAATATTTAATATTTTTCTTTAAATTAGGCTGGTGTAAATGTGGCTTAAATTTCCTAAATCCGTTCTGTCGTTAACAGTGTTTTTATCTTTTTTAATTTCTATCATTTCCTTTATTTGCAATTTTTGATAATTCATATCTTTGTTTTTAATTTTGGTATTGTTATAATCGAAGGTATGTTTTCATCTTGTGTGTGTTTGTTTAACGCTGTTGAGGCGTTTTTCGTATATTTATGGCCATTCAATCTGTTCTTTAGCAATTGGCTTGTCATGCCTATACATTTTTTGGGACAATTTGAGCAAGGGATCGAATATACTACATTTGACTTATTCATGAGAGGAGTTTTACTTTTTAAATTAGTAAATATAGTATTTAATTTATTATGAGACCTGTGACATACCATAAAATCCTGTTTGTTTAAAATGTGTTTTATGAAGTGGGGGGGGAGACACCAGCAACATTCCCATTTCTAGTGTAAAAGGCAGAATCTGGGTAGCTATTCTCGTTCTTGAGAGAACGATCACCTTGATGGAAAGTGGGCGTGGTTCTCACGAAAAAGTATGAAACCGTATTCTTGGTAACTATTCTCGTTCTTGAGAGAACGATCATCTTGATGGAAAGTGGGCGTGGTTCCCACGAAAAAGTACGAAACCGTATGCAGAATACGGTTTCTTACGTTTTCGTGAGAACCACGGCCACTTTCCATCAAGATGATCGTTCTCTCGAGAACGAGAATAGCTACCCTGGTATATTTTTCTGAATTTGAAGCTCTTGAAGACGGGGGCGATCACAAGAAAAAACAAGTTGCCGACAGAGGGGGATGATGCTAGCAAGAAAAACAAGTTGTCAACGGGGGGCGGGGTGCCAGCAGCATACACATTCCTAATATAAAAGGCAGAATCCGTTCTATTTTCCTGAAGTCAAAGCTCTTGGGAAGGGAAGGGACGATCGCAAGCATACACATTCCTATACTCTATTCAAGAACTAGAAAGAGTAATAAAACTGTTACCGAAACCTCCAACGTACCTGCTCCAGTGCCGCAGGTAACTGAGAACTGCCGTAAATCTAATTATATTTAAATAATAAAAGCTTTTATAAATTTACTGCAACAATAAAATTTCTCATAGTTCAATTTAATTTCTGTCAGTGAGCAAAGTACACCTTACAGGGTTTGTGCTTGTTTTTATATATTATTTGAGATTAGTGAGATACCCAAAAGATATGGCTTCCACTGCTACATTTATTCCAAAATCGTTAAACCAAGGCATTTTTTCCTCAACGTAAAACTTATTACGATGAATGTTTATGATGCCTTAAGATATCAATATCTAGACAATAATGTTAAAAGATCTGTTGAGATGTGTTCCAACATGACACGAGTTGGAAAATCTACTATGTACCGAATACTGAAGGAGAAAAAAACGATTGGAATTGTTAGTACTCCCAAGACACATTGGATCACAGGCAGAGAAGCAGATCCCAACCGTCGAAAAAATTCTAACTAAAATCAATGAAGATCGGGATTTACCTGAAATTAAAAGAACTGAGCTCTGGAAATTGCTCAGAAAACTTAATTTATCATTAATTTGAGCGAAGATAGCTTCACTGACTTTGATTACGAATTAGATACGTAATGGTTACCAACGTAAACACAATTTATTATTCAAATTTTCTGTAACATATAAAAATTAATTACATTTGTATCCCTTTTAGTATTTAATTGTAATTCTGCAGATGGTTTAAGAAATAAATAAACTGAACCGTCAAATATCCTAAAAATGTTTTTAATTAATGATAAAATGACCCATAGCCCCAAAAAAAATTTAATATTATACGGACGAATTTATTTTTTTATATATGTTTAACTTCCTGTATTTTTGACAATGGGTATTTTGTAAGTATTTAAATTATAACTTAGAATTTTTTGAGAGAAAAAGGCTACGTTTTAGTTTGAACGTGCCTAAAACGGTTTCTATGCCAAAATTAAAAATAATAAAAATACAGTTGTAATTTGCGTTAAATATGTCAAAATTACCTATATTTTCTAATGGAGGTGAATTATTAAGAAATTATAAGAAATAAAATAATATTATAAAAACTTTTTATTTTAAGTTTATTACCGAAATAATATTTTATGCCATAAATACTTAATAAACCTCCTTCCGACGCCTATGACAAGGATTAAAATCCTTTTTAACATTTCACACATCCAAATATCTATTGTTATACAACCTAAATAGTCCATTATTATAGACCGATATTTTTGATTATAAAATTTCTAACCCATTCCTATAAAAAATATATGTGATACCGGACTAAAGAACACAGGTAGTTTGCGAAGAAAAAAAGGGTATAAAATGATTTATTACTCTCTCTAGTTCTTGAATAAACTATAGTATAAGAAGCAAAATCGGGTCTATTTTTCTGAACGCCTTTGGAGGGGGGGATCGCCCCCACGGCCCCCCTTGTATCCGGGCCTTTGAGTTCGCACTAAAAAACCGACAGAAAATGGATGGATGCGAGCCTCGGTCGCATTGACTTTTTGTATACCAAATGCATTTATTACCTCCTTTGAGACCTGCCACCCAAGGCCCTCGATAACAATAAAAATGGGCAAAATTCAAAGGAGTCTCGCTGTAAGCTCGTGGGAAGCTCGTCACGGGTTCGTCACGTACTCGGCTCGCTATATTTATACGCACAAGCTAATAAAGACAAATGTGTCCAATGGCAATATATCCTTGGATATTATGGTTCCTTGCAAATCCTTTCTTAGTGGGTGCTTACAAAGTGTTGCTATAGTTTTATCAAAATTTCATGATTTCATCTTTAAGAGTTTGGGGTGTGTGTTGATATGTCACTCAGTGCTGCTTATAAGTATAGATATCTTCGAACATACCCCTGTAGAATTAGCATAACGCGAGAACTAGGGCAAGGTTGTTTGAACGCTGAATAACGTAATAATATTTTTATTTATATTTGAAAAAGTGTTGATAAACAGTAGATACTTCATGTCTTGGTACACACATACCGATTTTATGCTATCCTTTTCTAATTACATTATTTAAAAGAGTATCATATGATAATCGGTACGTCAATTCTTGAAATGAATTTATGGTTGCCTAAATTAATATTATTGTTATTTTCAATATGTATACAATATCTAACAATATTTACCAATAAAAATATGTTCTTAAATCATCTTTTTGTTAATATTAATTGCAAACTTCGCATTTATAGTAATTTCTAACACTTAAAAACACTGAAAAGAGCCACGACAAGCAATTAAACTGAAAAAAAGATAAGTGAACATGTTTATGTCTGTCAAACATCAAAAAAACCTTTTCCCCACCGACTATAAACAGCCTTCAAACAAATCTATTGTTGTTTACATCTATAGGGTATGATCGAAGATAGATATACTATTATTTAAGTGAATTTTCACGAAAAATTTATTGGGTTTGGATTTTGTCGATGGTCTGATTTTCTGCTAAATGGTACAAAATCGTCTAGTGAAATGTTAATGCAAAATTGGATCCTTCAACTTAAAACGTATATTGATTGTTACATTTTTTTAATAACTTCTCTGACTATGGTTTTTAAATTTTAGATGTGGAGTAATTGCAGCAGAATTTGGCATAACAGAACCGGATCTAACGAAAGATTATCCTGACTGTTGTCCTCAACCAAACCCACCACCACCACCACCACCACCACCATGCAAAAACTTGCTAAAAAGCTTGCTTGAAAATATTATAAATATGTTTAGAGAATAATATATTTTTCTTGTGAATATCTTATATTTAGTTTTATTAGTAGCGACGTAATTTTATATCTGCGTCCTGCAAAAAAAAAATCGGCGTACTCAAAATCCCACCACTTCAGTCGCTTAGCGAGGTGGATGCAAAATTTATACTCGACTGAAAATTATCGTCATTAAATCTAGTACTGCCATCAAGAAAGTGGACCAAAAGTCTTGCCAGCAGATGCCAGAGTCACGCGCGGAACTCTCGGTAGCTGCGCGACTTGGCTCGAGCGGATATTTAAAATTGTCACATAACGCTGTATCTAAGACATTATAAAGGGTGTTTTTTTATAGAAGTATAGAACTTTAAGTTGGCAACACTGTTTTAACTGGCGGCCATTTTGTCAGCTGTTAAGTGATTTATGTTTAGTTTGGTTTGGCATTTCAACATGAATAGACTGACGCCTGAACAACGCTTCCAAATTGTGCAAATTTATTTTGAAAATCATGGTTCTGTTCGAAATACGTATCGCGCACTACGTCCATTTTACGGTCAACATAATCGTCCATCAGAGCAATTAATTCGATTAACTATGGAACGTTTTCGCACCACGTTTACTCTAAATGATAATACGCATCCACAGAGACGTCGTACAGTGCGTACAGAAAAAGTCATTGCTGCTGTGGAGCGTAGCGTAGAGGAAGACCCGAATCAGTCTATCCGCCATCGTGCACAGGAATTGGATATGTGTCCATTCACTTTATGGAAGATTTTGCGGAAAGATCTTGGTTTGCGTGCTTACAAAATCCAACTCGTGCAAGAATTGAAGCCACACGATCACCTAACAAGGCGTAGATTCGGTGAATGGGCCCAAAACAAGATTGCCGTTGATCCCGATTTTCATAAGCGAATTTTGTTTAGCGATGAAGCTCACTTTTGTTTGAATGGATACGTCAATAAACAAAACTGCCGTATTTGGAGTGATGATAATCTTCAAGTGTATGTTGAGACACCGTTACATCCAGAAAAACTGACTGTTTGGTGTGCTTTATGGGCTGGTGGAATCATTGGTCCGTACTTCTTTAAAAACGATGCTGGTCAGAACGTTACAGTCAATAGTGACCGCTATAGAGCCATGATTACTGACTTTTTCGTTCATCAATTGAACAACCATGATGTGCAGGAGCTGTGGTTTCAACAAGACGGCGCAACATGTCACACAGCTCGTGCCACAATTGATTTATTGAAGGAGACGTTTGGTAACCGCATAGTTTCACGTTTCGGACCCGTGAATTGGCCTCCAAGATCGTGCGACTTAACGCCGCTAGACTATTTTCTGTGGGGGTATGTGAAGTCGCTAGTCTACGCCGATAAGCCCGAAACGATTGATCACTTGGAGGACAACATTCGCCGCGTTATTGCCGATATACGGCCACAAATGTTAGAAAAAGTCATCGAAAATTGGACTTCCAGATTAGACTACGTCCAAGCCAGCCGTGGCGGTCATATGCCAGAAGTCATATTTAAATTATAATGCCAGAAGGTTATCTTTCGAATAAAGTAAATTTCATGTCAATTTAAAAAATTCATCTTTGTTTTAATCCATTTAAAAGTTCTATACCTCTATAAAAGACACCCATTATAATTTATATTGGTGAAAAATTATAATTCATTAAAGAATAAAAACTTGTACGATTACTTTTCATTTACATACTATGTCTTTTGGTTGATTTATAGAAAACAACCCTCCATGCAAAAATGTATAGTAATGTAACTACAGGGTATCCGGATATAATGATTAATTTTAAAGTATGATGATTCTAAAGAAAAAAATTTAAAAAAGTTCACACGAACGTAGGTCCGCAAGTTTTTCATGAGGAACTACAAGCCCTCAAGGATAGTGCCATAAAAGAGGGTTTTATTTAATTTATTAGGATCTACTTATAAGACAGAAATACTTTAAGTGTAAGTTAGTGTTATTGGAGGTCAGATTTTAAAAATATCAGAGACTCTCTTCTCGCTATATTTTGAATAATGCTTAGAAATATTTTTAAATGATAATTTTATTAAGAATAACACCAACAAATGACTGAAAACACAATTTAATACATACAAAAATCAGTTCAAAGGCGAGTTGAAGAAATCATGAATCGTGTTCGATACCATTCACAACAAGACCCAGCGAATGCTACTGCTCAGCAATGCATTGACCCGCTGAAACAGACAAAAGTTCTCTGTTATTGCAGGACGGCTAAAGGGATACAAGACCAGCAATAACCGAAAGCGTGACAATGCGCTGTTCCAACGATCGCAAAAGACTTTCTACCGTAAGCTAAACTCTCCACCTAATATGGCAGATAATAGATATCTCAATAGAGAACAGGTAGAAGAGTTCTGGGAAAACCAACTTGCCACACCCGCCATTTGTAACATCAAATCTGCCAAGACTACAACTAAATGCAGTTTAAGATATTTACCACCTAGGAAATTTCAGGAATAATCAAGGAATTCTACAACTGGAAAGCTCCAACTCTCGACGGGATCCAGAACTACTGGCTCAAGAAGTTTTGGTGTATGCACAATCAACAGGCTAATCTTATTAATGATGTTTTTCTTAACCCAGCGAAAATGCTATTGTATTACGTACCTCTTCCCAAAAGACCAACACAACACACATGACCCAGCTAAGTATAGGCCAATCACCTGCCTCCGCACACTGTATAAGGTGGTCACCTCCTGCTTGACCCAACGCATCTATGCACATTGTGAGCAAATTATTGAAACTCAACAGAAAGAATGCACGAGTGGAGCAATAGGATGCAAGGAACAATTGATTGTTGACTTTGTCATATGTAGCCAAGCCTGTGCCAACCGAAGAAATCTCTTTGCTGCCTACGTGGAATATAAGAAGGCCTTCGACCTCGTGCCACAACTATACTAAGAATATATAGTGTCTATAATCATTTTGTTTCCGTTTTAGAATGCATTATGTCTACCTGGAGAACTAAGATCCAATTGCAAGTGCCATCCAGCGACGCCATCGAAACTGACACAATTTCAATGCGAAGAGGAATATTTCAGGGCGATTTTCTTAGCCCATTGTGGTTCTGTCTTGCAATGAATCCACTATCACGCCGTTTGAACTCCACCAGATAGGCTTTAGTATTAGGAATAACAACGAAGAGGTAGTAAGAGTGAATTATTTTCTATACACGGATGATCTTAAGCTGATGAGTGCTACCAGAAACCAGCTGGAACAAATGTTTAAAATTGTAGAGGCGTTCTCCGGGGATATCGGAATGCAATTTGGACTTGACAAGTGCAGTATTTTGTATATCGTTAAAGGAAAGATACAACCAGGAGCATTTGAAATGCAGAACGGTGAAACTATAGCTGCAATAAAAGCAGGACCAACATACAAATACATAGCTATGAAACAGACTAAACAAATTGACCATCGCACTGTGAAAGCCGAATTGACAACAGAATTTTTCAGGAGGGTAAGGCGGGTATTACGAACTAACTTAAATAGTAGAAATTTGTTTAAGACGCGACATCCAAAACCTGCAAAGAAAAATATGAACACCCCTAATAAAAGCAAAAACATCGCCCTCGGAGTGCTATTGAACGTAAAATGCTTCCAAGACACCAAGGAAGAAGAGGATTGGTGAATATTAGTATGCAGCTCGACCAACAAATAATAAATTTACGTTCATATTTCCACAGGTTAGCGGACTCTTCCACGTTACATCGGGCAATATGCAAGATAGACGATTCAATGTCGCTACAGCTGAGGGAACAGGATATTGCTTCCCACCACCAAACAGACCAAGAGAAGTTACAAGCCTGGCTACAGAAACCACTTCATGGACGGTATCCAAATGAGATCATCCAGGACAATGTCGACAACTCAGCGTCGAACTACTGGTTGACTTCAGGATAGATGTTTCAGGAAAAGGAGGCTTCTTGTTAGCTATCCCAGACCAGGTTATTCCGACGAAGAACTATCGGAAGTTGATCATCAAAGATCCCTCAATAGAAAACGACCAATGTAGATATGGCTGTCGAACATCAGAGACAATCCAGCACATGACTGAAAGATGCCAAGCGTTTACCACAAAAGAGTATAAGGAAAGACACGACTTAGCCGCTAAGATACTTCACCAGAGTTAGCAGATAAGTTAAAACTATTGCAGGTAGGAAAAATGCCTTACTACAAATACAGTCCGGAGCCTCTTTTTGAGAACAACCAGTTCAAGTTATATTGGGACCGAACGGTTCTGACGAATCAGACAGTTGCTTATAATAAACCAGACATTATACTAACAGATAAAATTTCTAGGCGAACTACACTGATTGCTATACCTAATAACAACAACCTAAGATCAAAATACAATGAGAAGATCGCCAAATATAGAGATCTGGAGGTGCAAATCCGCAGACAGTGGGCAATGAACAGCATCCACACGATTCCCTTAATACTATCAACAACTGGAGTGATACCAAAGAACCTCCTGCAGAACATCAAGGGACTGGGCCTTAGCTAGCATCTGTATAAACCGATTCAGAAAGCAGTTCTCCTTGCGACCGCGCGGACCGTTCGAAAGTTTGTAGGAAGTATAGAAGATTGCGGCACCTAAAACCCGATAACATGGGAAGGGTCCCCACAGAGCTTCATACTGTCGGTGTTTTTGTGTGTATGAGTCAATAATTCCTGGAGGGAGTGCGAAGCCGTTTGGCTTGTAAATCTATAATTTATTCACTTCGCTTGTAGTGTAGTGTTTAACAGAGGCTTAATTATAAAATTTGTTACTTATTTAATAAAACTGTTAAAAATATTACAAATTGTTATTTCTGAAATTTTTTATAATTTGTATTGATGAAAATAATTACGTTTAAAACTATAATACTTGACTGTTATGGACTTAATCGACACAGTTATTTATGTTAAATCCATAATCACAACTAACCATAGAAAAACATTTTAAATAGCATGCTCAGACCATCGAGATATGAACGGCATCTCCTGTAAATAAATTTATATATCTGTAATCTTAAATTTACTTGAAATTTGCGAGACACTTTCAAATTTCTAAGGATATTTTAATTTTAAATTAGAAAATACTAAAAGCAGCGAGGTACCACCTAATTAACATTTCAACTGTTTTTTTCAAGAAGTAAAATGTTTTGAAGAAACGGTTTTTTAATCAAGTATCACAGACATCCAGAGATTATAAAATTGAAACTAACTGGATCAGTCGGGTGAGTTTATAACGTAATACTGTCATTTTATCTTTTTCTACTATCCGTTTCGTTCAACTACTTATGTCGATAAAAATTCGGAAAGCTTTGCGAATTGCTTTTACTCTTATCAGCTGAAGATAACCGATTACATTTAGCCCCTATAATTTTCTTATGGCGACAGCGTCTTCACTGTTATTATAAGTAAACCTCCGAAATGGCCGATAGCATGGCTAGAATGTTTTCAGTTTATTACACGATTAGTAAAGTTACTTTATATGTGCGTGTAAAAACGTCAATATTAATACTATTCATCTATATATAAATAATAATCTCCCTCATTCCTTCTCCATATGCATTAGTTCCCTCCGTCGGGGACCACACTATCAAATTCACCTCACAGCCGTGTCGACCGATTAGCACGTAAATGACGTTTCTAATTTTTCGTGTTTTGGTGGAAAAGACTAATTTCTTAAATTCCCTCTAGTGTGATCTGTGTTGTTCGATAATTTTATAAAGATTTTATTGAGACCGGTGGAAGGTCAAACAGATAATTAAAATGAATAAAATAATATATTACCTTTAAAAAATATTAAATAACTAAAATTTGAAAAGATAAAAAAATATGTTATGACATAAAATATGTTATGGACGTCATAATAATAATTTAATAACGTTTTAAAATTTTTAATGCCAACGATAAAAAATGAATGATAATAATTTGTAAATTATTGAATTATTTATTTGAATTATGTCTATTTTAATAAACTGCATTTAAAGTTAACAATATATGGTGATTTATTCATTATAAAATTACATAACAAAGCAAGGCAAATTTTAATAAACATCCTTATTTAACCATATTTAACATAATCGTAATTATCATGTTGACAGCTGAAGACATAATATTTATGTTTTTAATGATTAGAGTAAATAATCAGCTTCTAAAATGCAAAGTTCATGAAAGTTCTGTGTAGGACTGATTTTTTTTTTGGATTTGGATATTACTGAGACTCTTAAATACTGTCTCCAAATATTAACACAAATGTATTAAAGAATTGTTTTAGTTAAGGTCTCCTTACACATTAATAATTTCTTGAGTAAATTACGAGCGTTTGCTAGCGACTATCGCTAAGGTCGAAGTGGGACACTTTAACCCCAACGAAACGTGCTGTGAATCGGATGCTTTGTAATCTAATTTAAACCCACGAAAAGGATTTATGTTATATACCTGATACACAAGGGATACTAGAAACATGCAGTTGCTCTAGTGAACGATAGATGTTCAGGTTAGTTCAGGTTCATAGGTTCTGTAAGCATATTTTTGACGTTCTTTTTTCGCTTTCGAACAATAACATACTTGGGTGTTTTTTTTAAATCAAAATTTCAGTAAGAAATAAGGAAATCTATCTGCCGTATTTAAATAGTTGTTATATATGTAATTCTCCTTTCAGGTAGAGAAAAGGAAAAATATACAAACAGTTTATTTCGTGCCAATACCACTCTGGTCCTCTCTCCATACGCGTTTCGATCACCTTATGATCTCGTCGGTGGAGCTGTATCGGACCGACAGTAATATTTGCAGGAAATAACTGATATATGAAATATAAATTTTAAGGTATGTCGGTAGAATATTGCAACCAGCCACATACCGACCTCGATGTTAAGCTGAAAAATATCGCCAATCGGACGACATCTATGAATCACTAAAGTAGTGAGAAATTTTTTTAAAAAATCAAAATTTCAGTGAGACATAAATAAATTTATCTGCCGTAAAGATGTCGTCACTTGTTTAAGCCAATATGTCAGAGCTTGCTTTGCTTGTGTGTGATGTGGAAAATGGTTCATCGTTTCCGGTTTATTTTCCTCAATCAAGGAATTGTAAGACTACCAGCAAACAAAAGGTTGGGTACCATTTGGAACTGATCGATTGCACGATTGCGACATGACCAGTTTTTCCGAAAGAACAAGCGACTATTTGGTTTTGATTCATCATAAAAGGCCCATACAGTCAACTGCTGTCTAATTTCGGACTCATATGCACAGATCTAAAACTGGCACTATTTCCTAAATGTTTTTGAAAGAAGCGCAATCATATTTTCTGATAACGACGATTTTGCAGTACAACCGATTTTGGACTACTTTCACGCAACTCGTCCTTGAGCCAGCGACGGTTACGATCGATTTCGCTTAATCAACGATACGCCATGAATTTCATAGGTACCTTATCGTCATATCAAGAATCAGGCTGGAATAAACCACGTCGAAATTTGTAAAAAATAATGACACAAAAATATTTACGAGTTAATTCACTTCGCTAAGATGAAATTTTGAAGTTACTGTAAACAACACTAATAGCGTCCATATGTCAAAACGTTCTGGGTACGTATAACGTCTAAAATGTCAAACTTTACAATGGATATGTCAGATGGCACCTAGCAATACTAGTATTGCCAGTTTTCGAAATATAAACTGCTGCCCTCACACTTATACTTTTAAAACCGTGATATCTTAAATACGATCCTGTACTAACAAAGAGATAAATGTTAAAAAGTTTTAAAAACATTCAAACTGCTTGAAATTTGTCCAGTATCAATTTCAACCTTACATTAATAAATTACAACCAACATGAAAGTTGCCTTATTTTTTATTGCATTTTTAGCTCTTTGTTCGGTTGCATTTTCAGCCGTTTCTCAACACCCTCCTCCACCTCCTGGTAAGTACTGTTTATTACATCGGAAAACAAAATAAAAAATATTTTTTCTGCGATATTACGTTTAATGTATACGCCAAGGGAGCCCCAGTCGCCCCTTTAATTTATATGGACGTACCCAATTTTTTTTATGCATTTTGAACCCCTAAACAAGACTGTTGACTCAAATAATTATATAACAAATTTATTCTACTTCCTGAGAAAACTCCGCGAAATCATCGAGCTTACGTCGTTTTGAAGTAGAAAGAGATGACTCAACGTCGTTAGAGGTAATATTATTTCTAATTTCTGTTAATTTTGATACAAATGATAATATATTTTAATTTGCGATAACAGCGTCAATTTGTCTTAAACGTACCAAATAAGAAATCAATTTGAAGCATTATTTTGTAAAATAAGTTTAACCATGAAAGGAAACTCTTGCTTTTGAGAATTTTGACATACCCTGATGACTGGTTCGTGGTACTAACGTTCCTACTGTTATCTAAGATTTTTTCGATTTTCTCTAGAATGCTGTCTTTTTTATTATAATACGGTACAAACATCTCTAGAATTAAAATTCCATCTTGTTGGGGTCGAACGAGGTAAGCGTTTGAGGACTATTTGAAAAATAAAAAGCTCTAGTGAAGGTTGTCCTCATCGTACTCATTAATCACACACAAGCCATTTTTTGCGCTTTATAAAGTTGAAGATTGTGTTTGCGCTTTATTTTACTAGTGTATATTCAATATAGCACCCTCGGTGTCAACCCCCGGGTGCACCAAAAGGTTCGTTTACCAGCTCAGAAATCACATACGGTCTTTTTGGTAAGAGCCTCAATCAGGGGCGGATCCAGCCTCTCTCTTTGGGGGGGGGGCGGTGATATCACAAAAGTACAGTATGGCAAGAAAAACAAGTTATTAACGGAGGGGGGGGGGTGCAAGCAGCATACTCATTCCTAATATAAAAGGCAGAATGGGTTTTATTTTCCTGAACTCAAAGCTTTTGGGAGGGGGGGGGGGCGATCGCAAGCATACAGACTCCTATACTCTATTCAAGAACTAGAGAGAGTAATAAAACTGTTACCGAAACCTCTAACGTACCTGCTCCAGTGCCGCGGGTAACTCAGAACTGCCGTAAATCTAATTATATTTCATTATATTTAAATATATTTTATAAATTTACTGCAACATAGAATTTCTGATAGTTTAATTTAATTTCTGTCAGTGAGCAAAGTACAACTTACAGTTTTTTCTTAGTAATTTATCTTGTTTGCGCTTGTTTTTATATATTATTTGAGATCAGTGAGATACCCAAAAGATATGGCTTTCACCTCTATATTCCAAAATCGTTAAACCAGGGCATTTTTTCCTCAACGAAAAACTTATTACGATGAATGTTTATGATGCCTTAAGATATCAATATCTAGATAATAATGTTAAAAGCTCTGTTGAGATATGTTCCAACATGACAGGAGTTGGAAAAATCTACTGTGTACCGAATACTGAAGGAGAAAAAACGACTGGAATTGTTAGTACTCCCAAGCCACATTCGATCACAGGCAAACGAAAAACCTCGTTGGAAGAAGAGATGAAAACTGCAATTAAAGGGGTTGTATATACATTTTATTATGAGAAGCAGATCCCAACCATCTACAAAATTCTAACTAAAATCATTGAAAATCGCGATTTACCTGAAATTAAAAGAACTGATCTCTGGAAATTGCTCAGAGAACTTAATTTTTGCTGGGAAAAACCAGATAGAAAATCTGTTCTTATAAATCGTCTAGAAACTGTCCGTTGGAGACGTAAATATCTGTCAAGTAAAAGGTAGAGTTGCTAGAAATAACACAGTTAATAAAATTAGTAATTTAACTAAATTTTTGAAAGATTTTTTGAATAAAGTTACTGCGGAAAATTGGGAAAAATCCATATAATAAAAGAATAAAACAAAATGTGAGAACTCGATCTCATAATCGGTGAGATAGAGGAACCAATTATAATTAATTTTAGCGAAGATAGTTTCACTGACTTTGATTAGGAATTAGATACGTACTAGTGTAAACACAATTTATTATTTAAATTTTTGTTTTTGTTGTATGTTATTGTTTAATGTTGTTTATATGTTTTTTTATTTTTTTATATATTTTTATTTTAGTGTGTCCCACTCTTTAATTTAATATATATTTAATTCTAATTAGCCGTAAGTTTTTTATTATTTTATTATTGTGTTTGTGTCTTTTTCTTAAGCGTGTAGAATTAACATGTTTATCTTATTTTTTGGGGCTATCGTATTTCCATATATAAAAATAAATTAAATTAAGATATCAGTACAACAGAAATAAAAATAAGTAGGTCTAATTTTAATTACAACATAAAAAAAAAGTAATTACATTTGGATCCCTTTTTAGTGTTTAAGTGTAATTCTGCAGATGGTTTAAGAAATAAATAAACTGAAACGTCCAATACCCTAAAAATGTTTTTAATTAATAATAAAATGACCGATAGCCCCAAAAGTATTTTATTATTATATGGACGATCGCCCCCCCCCCTTGGATCCGCGCCTGGCCTCAATATGATCGTTCCAGCTCAGTCCTGAATCAAGAATTACTCCAAGATTGTTCCATTGTATGGAAGGGTCTTTCCCGATATTGCAATTTTTTTGTAAAGAGTACCACCTCGGCCTTGTCGGGGTTTATCCCGAGCCTTTCTTTTTGTTTCATTGGATTTTGTAGACCTCGAAAAAAAATTTCCTCACTTCTTTTCACACAGGAAGAGATACCCTAACTTTTTTTACCGATTTGGCCTCGGATCTGTTTTTAGATCATTTTTAAAATTGTTGAAAGTTTTTATAACCACTAAGTCACTTAAAATATTGATTTTATGATACATTAAAAATGATTTTTCCTATGTGCTAACTCGCCGATTTAAGGGAGTAAAATCACCCAAAAAATATATTTTCAGTAATTTATCGAAAACGAATCAACTAAATCAACCTTCAAATCACTTGTCATAAACAGGGGTAGTCACCAATGTAATTTTTACCCAGGGTAGACAGAAATATATATATTATAATGTTTTTCCTACGTGCTAACTCGTCCATTTAAGGAAGTAAAACTGTCCTTCAAGTTTTCCCCAAAAAATACATTTTCAATAATGTCTCGAAAACTATTCAACTGAATCAATCAATTGTTACCCATAGTAATTAGGAAATCAAATTTTTAGGGGAAATTTAAAGGTTATTTATATTAATGAATCAGCAGGTAAGGAAAATCTCGTGTGTAATGTTTTTTGATATACTACAACATATGACGTAATCAGAAAATTAGATGGGATACACCTTGTTAGTAGGATCTATTCCCAATATTCTTTTAATTTTACATTTTATCCTATAGATAAACCTGGTCACTGTTGGTCGGAATCATCAGGACCCATGGAGAGCGGGGAAGTAAAAACGATTAAAAATAAGTGTGTAAGAGCAAGCTGCAGAGAAAATAGAACCCTTCAATTTGCTTCGTAAGTAAAAATTACTTCTCTAAATTATATAGAGTCTATTTTTAAGAATTAATTGCGAACGAACTACTGAAGATAATTGAGACCTGTTTTTCTTTTATTGGTACAAGCTTCGTCTTTTAAAATGTATCTTTGGAAAATAATAATAATCAAACTCGAGACCTTGGGAAGTCTTGCGTCCCTGCAACTGTGAGTAATTCACAACAATTTCTAGGATAGTAATTTGAAGGGTCTTACCTGGTATACATCATATTAAAAAAAAATTGAAATATACCTGGAGGTTCAATAATTATGTGTAAAAATCTTGATTCCATTGCAGCTCTTTGGGAGCCCATATCTCCGAAGAGGATGCCTATATGAAAAAAGTTTATATGAACTTGTAGTATTCCTTTCACATGTTTTTTCATATCCGGGATCCACATTTTCCCGGACAACCTGTATATTATTTATATATATATATATATATATATATATATATATATATATATATATATATATATTTATTGTGACGATATTGGTGATAGACGCGCACTCGCTGCACGCTACACACTCGCACAAAATATTGCCTAGTTAAAAAAAAATTAGGAAACTTATTTTTTTATTTATTTTTGAATTTTTTTCTTAATTTCCAAAATATTGCCAAAATTTAATTAGGAATATTAATATTTGTTTGTTGAGCGCCAGGTAAAAAATAATAATAATAAATTATTTCTTACCACTTCGAAAAATTTTAAATTTTCAAAATATTCTATATAAAGGGTGTTTTTTATAGAGGTATAGAACTTTTAAATGGAATAAAACAAAGATGAATTTTTTAAATTGACATGACATTTACTTTATTTGAAAGATAACCTTCTGCCATTATAATTTAAATATGACTTCTGGCATATGCCCGCCACGGCTGGCTCGGACCTAGTCTAATCTGGAGGTCCAATTTTCGATGACTTTTTCCAACATTTGTGGCCGTATATCGGCAATAACGCGGCGAATGTTGTCCTCCAAGTGATCAATTGTTTCGGGCTTATCGGCGTAGACTAGCGACTTCACATATCCCCACAGAAAATAGTCTAGCGGCGTAAAGTAGCACGATCTTGGAGGCCAATTCACGGGTCCGAAACGTGAAACCATGCGGTTACCAAACGTTTCCTTCAATAAATCAATTGTGGCACGAGCTGTGTGACATGTTGCGCCGTCTTGTTGAAACCACAGCTCCTGCACATCATGGTTGTTCAATTGATGAACGAAAAAGTCAGTAATCATGGCTCTATAGCGGTCACCATTGACTGTAACGTTCTGATCAGCATCGTTTTTAAAGAAGTACGGACCAATGATTCCACCAGCCCATAAAGCACACCAAACAGTCAGTTTTTCTGGATGTAACGGTGTCTCAACATACACTTGAGGATTATCATCACTCCAAATACGGCAGTTTTGTTTATTATTGTTCGCTTATGAAAATCGGGATCAACGACAATCTTGTTTTGGGCCCATTCACCGAATCTACGCCTTGCTATGTGATCGTGTGGCTTCAATTCTTGAACGAGTTGGATTTTGTAAGCACGCAAACCAAGATCTTTCCGCAAAATCTTCCATAAAGTGAATCGACACATATCCAATTCCTGTGCACGATGTCGGATAGACTGATTCGGGTCTTCCTCTACGCTACGCTCTACAGCAGCAATGACTTCTTCTGTACGCACTGTACGACGTCTCTGTGGATGCGTATTATCATTTAGAGTAAACGTGGTGTGAAAAAGTTCCATAGTTAATCGAATTAATTGCTCTGATGGACGATTATGTTGACCGTAAAATGGATGTAGTGCGCGATACGTATTTCGAACAGAACCATGATTTTCAAAATAAATTTGCACAATTTGGAAGCGTTATTCAGGCGTCAGTCTATTCATGTTGAAATGCCAAACCAAACTAAACATAAATCACTTGACAGCTGACAAAATGCCCGCCAGTTAAAAAAGTGTTGCCAACTTAAAGCTCTATACCTCTATAAAAACACCCTTTAGATATATGTTTTCCTATCTGTTAATTGACTCTTTTCCCAGTTGAGTTCAGTTTTTTTTTATATAAGATCTCAATCAGACAATCAATGTCTGGCTTTATATAAAACCCAAAAGAATGGGCGACACGTTAAAATTTTAATTAGATTGTTTTAAGAATAAAAAACAAAAACAACATACCCAAGAAATTTCAGAAAAATAAATATAGATGGTTTAAGAAAACAAAGATATTATAAAGAATTGCATGGGTGAAAAATGCAAACAACACCAAGCCGAACGTTCCTGGCAACAATAAGAGAAACCTATGGATTACAATGGGCGGAAACTATGAAAGCATTCTCTAAAACTTGCAGTAAACTGGCAAAGCAGAATGAACAGAAGAATCTTCCTTCTAAGATGCAAGCATTTGAATGTTTTTCCTGCGTTTCTAAATTTTAAAGTGTCAAATGTACATTTTGCAGATTTTATCCATGAACTGATAATATATTTTTGATAAAGCCCAAAAGAATAGGCGAAACGTTAAAATTTTAATTAGATTATTTTAAAAATAAAAAACAAAAAACCACATATGCAAGAAATTTCAGAAAAATAAATATAGATGGTTTAAGAAAACAAAGATATTATATATATATATATATATATATATATATATATATATATATATATATATATATATAGAGAGAGAGAGAGAGAGAGAGAGAGAGAGAGAGAGTTCTTATTTTGTCCGGATTTTTAAAACAGAGTATTTTTTTATTACCACTAAACAATACTCTTTATTTTTATTTTAGATGTGGAAAACTTATTTCACCAACTGGAATCACAGAGCCCGATCTAACAAAAGATTATCCTCAATGTTGTCCTAGGCCAAAGCGATTAGAAAAATTAAACAAATAATCCTTATTCTATATTTGAAAGGTAATATATTCCTATTATGAACCTCAAATCTGCAGTTTTCTTGTAATAATCTTCGACATCGTCCTAGGGCTGCTACTTCATTTTAGCAAACGTTTGCGAAATGTAGAGTCTGCAAACTTTGGATTTCTAAAAGTGCCTACAAATCTGGCGAGCCACGCCCGTGACGAACCACCTTTAAATCTTGCCGACTTCAATTGATGTCGTGCGGGCCACACAAATATCTCACGAAACCTTTGTGTCTTCAGCGGCCGGCGTCAAAGAAAATAATAAAATCGTCTAGGATACGACAAGCCAATTTCATCATATTTCTGGCGTCATTGGTCTCGCTGCAAAGTAAATTTTTTCGAAAGAGCATACCATAAAGCTATCTAACCAGATAAAAAAATTATATATATATATATATATATATATATATATATATATATATATATATATATATATATATATATATATACAGGGTGATTCAAAAATCGATCACGAAACTTAAGGGGGTGATTCTACTTGACAAAATAAGGGTAGAGCTTCATATAATTTTTTTTCAAAATGTCATTCGTTTTCGAGTTACAAGCCGTCCAAGTTCAAGTTTTTATTTTTTGTTTTTTGAATTACTCGCTTACAGGAAAACCGATTTGACTAATATTTGAAAGATAGGCTAAGTCTTCTGCGCTTCATCATTTTAGTAACAATTCACATTGATTGTTTGCCGCTAGAGGGCACTTTACCTACATTGAAAATGGTTTTTTTGTCATAATTTTTTAGTGTTGACAGCTACAGTAGTTTTTGGCATAATTTCTGAAAGACTGATGCCAGGCCTTTAAAAAAGGTGCTCTTTATTTACATCGCTAAACCCAACGGTTTAGACGTAAATCACCCTTAAAAATTAAGTGGTAAATTTACTTTTCTCATTTCATTACCACCAGCTACCAGGTAAATAGCTATCAAAGTATACTAGAGCTGTCAGTTTAACATCAAATAAATTCGCTTTTTAAACTATTTAATTTATAATCTTAAAATAACTAATAATGGCTAATCACCAATATTCAAATATCGAATATTGTGATATCCATTTTTGTTATGGAAAAGGTCTGGTGACCTTTCAATATTCAGTTCTAGGTCTTCCCCTATTTCCATTATAACTTTTAAAGGAACCACATTCCGCAAGCCTCCTGTGCACACTGGAAAATGTTTGAGCATGAGGGATATTTCTTTCCGGATAACTCTCCATATAATATCTTCTTGCTAACTCTGCATTACCATTTGCTTTTCCATAACAAAAATGGATATCACAATATTCGATATTTTAATATTGGTGATTAGCCATTATTAGTTATTTTAAGATTATAAATTAAATAGTTTAAAAAGCGAATTTATTTGATGTTAAACTGACAGCTCTAGTATACTTTGATAGCTATTTACCTGGTAGCTGGTGGTAATGAAATGAGAAAAGTAAATTTACCACTTAATTTTTAAGGGTGATTTACGTCTAAACCGTTGGGTTTAGCGATGTAAATAAAGAGCACCTTTTTTAAAGGCCTGGCATCATTCTTTCAGAAATTATGCCAAAAACTACTGTAGCTGTCAACACTAAAAAATTATGACAAAAAAACAATTTTCAATGTAGGTAAAGTGCCCTCTAGCGGCAAACAATCAATGTGAATTGTTACTAAAATGATGAAGCGCAGAAGACTTAGCCTATCTTTCAAATATTAGTCAAATCGGTTTTCCTGTAAGCGAGTAATTCAAAAAACGAAAAATAAAAACTTGAACTTGGACGGCTTGTAACTCGAAAACGAATGACATTTTGAAAAAAAATTACATGAAGCTCTACCCTTATTTTGTCAAGTAGAATCATCCCCTTAAGTTTCGTGATCGATTTTTGAATCACCCTGTATATAATTCTTTTCCAAATACATAGACCGTGAAATTGTTTATATATACATATATATTAATAAACAATTTCAAATACATACACCGTGAAATTGTCACATTTACTTAAAATCTCCATATCGTAAAATATCGGCAGAATATTACTGGCAGAACTTTATTTATTTTACGATATTGGGATTTTAGATTTACAGATGTTTTCTGTGAATTTCGTTACTGCTCCACTGATGAGACCATTAGGTGGTCGAAACTGGTATGGAGAGAGAACCAGAGTGGAATTCGCAAAGAATATACTGTCTATCACCTTTCTTATCGGTTGTAAGGAGAATAAAATAACTGTTCCATCTATATATATTTATTTATTTATTTATTTACGACGGACGGCTGTACCAATTTGAATGAAAGTTTTTGCGTTATGTTTAGGCAGAAATTGATTCCATAAAATCCAAAATAGCGATTATATTATACCGAACAAAAAAAATAATTTGGTTTTATTTCTTCTTCTGGTATTAGACAATTTTCGGAGTCGCACTAACGAAACTAAAATTATTTTTACCAAATTCAATTGGTGGATCAAATATGATGAATTAAATATTTTACATCTCCCTATTTTGTCCAAAAGTAAAATGGAGAGATTTTAGGGGATGTGAATTACGAAATAAAAAAAACATATCTGGATAAAAATTTTACACCCTCGATTTTGTTCAAAATTGATACTGGGAGATTTCTGAGGGTTTATATAACGAATATAAAATTATTCTTAAAAAATTCAATGTGACAGATCTAGTAAATCCAGTGGTGGGTTAAAAATTTTACATTTTTCACATCGTTTCAAAATTGGTATTAGAGAGTTTCCGGCATCGCAAGGCACGAAAAAAAAATTAAAAATGGCAACAATAACAATATAGGTTACCAAAAATTTTACGTCTTTCTGATTTTGTCCAAAATTGACATTAAAGGGATTTTGAGGGATACATTACAAACCTTAAATTAATTTCTTCTGGCTCAATACGCTGGATAAAATATGTCGGAATAAAAAATGTCTCAAGTTCTTTCAGCATCGGTAATAGGAGCAAATCTAAAATTAATATTAAATTTCAAGATGGTATTTGAATAATTCTCAGAATCAAAGAACCTTTTGTTGTTTAATTTAGTGTGGTTCTCAAGTGCCCCTCTGATTTAGTTTATTCCGTGATATGTTCCAGAGCACTAAAAATATTCGACACTTTTTTTTCGTTCTAAATTGCATTTCTAGGGGGTGAAAACCACCCGCAAAGTCGATCCCCAAACAATATTTTTTTCCCTTTTATAATCGGAAATGTTAATTTTTCCGCACTTACATATTATTAAGTTCACGAAAAGAATTCTATACTTGTTACTTTCTCACAAACAAGTTGCTTTATATTTTAACAGAAGGGAAAAATGATTTTTTTTTGTTCGATAAAGGTCTTAATTCACTTAAGACTGTCAAAAAATAATTAACCTTTTAGGAAATTAAAAAATATAGTCGACGTGTACTGAGCAATTCTAAACTAACTGGTAATTTTTCTTTAAAAAGAAAATTTTGTCATCATTTAATGTCGTAAAATTGTGTGATTATTTGAACTTAATAATTATATATATATATATATATATATATATATATATATATATATATATATATATATATATATATATATATATATATATATATATATATGTTTATGCGGCTTTCACGAATTCCTCCGTGTGAGATGCAATAGCAGTGGATGTATCCATATTATGCCGTTGTAGTGCTGAAATCACATTTAGCAAACGTACAACTATATGCAGCTCCGTCTATAAATGGTGGTGGAATAGAATGAATTGCGTTTTGTAACAATTTATTCTAACTGTGCAACCTCTAACACAGAAAGGATATGATGGAGAGAGGTTTGCATTTACTGTTCGCATTTTACTTCATTTATAGACGGAGCAGCATATAGTTGTACGTTTGCTGAATATGATTTCAGCACTACAACGGCATAATGTGGATACATCCACTGCTATTGCATCTCACACGGAGGAATCCGTGAAAGCTGCATAAACATATATACGCCATCCGGCGGGAGGTCGGTGAAGCCGCGTTCAGTATTTGCATGCTTCCTTCCGATTTGTCCTTTGCACAGCCAGGTGCATGTCGGTACCCTGATGAGTCTAGTAGAGACGAAACATGTACCTCTGTCGTATCACGGTGGCGGGGAGGTGGTACAGGTAGGCCATCATCTCGATGATGGTGGAATAGGATGAACTGCGTTTTGTAACAATTTATTCTAACTGTGCAACCTCTAACACAGAAAGGATATGATGGAGAGAAGTTTGCATTTACTGTTCGCATTTTATTTCATATATATACATATAAATATATATATATATATATATATATATATATATATATATATATATATATATATATATATATATATATATAGCTTTATGCTAGAGCAACACCATGAGCTATTCAATTAAAGGTAATTATTATTATTATTATTTATTTGCTAGTTTTATTTGTACATATGGATATTCACTTGAGTATCTATTTTTTTTTTTTGTATTTGCGTAATTTATGGGAATCGATGAAAGTCAATCATCAATGTGTCTACTTGTTGATCTCTCCAAAGCTTTCAACACTGTCTGTCACAAAGTACTTCTAGAAAAGCTTGAGAGCTGCGGTTTAAGAGGTAAAATTTACAATATAATAAAAAGTTATTAAAAAAAAAAAACAAAAATGGAGATTGAAGGTGTTGCAAGTGAAGAGAGAGAATTAACCTATGGCGTCCTTCAGGGAACTGTTTTGGGCCCATTGCTATTTTAAATTTATGTGAACGATCTGTTTTAATTGGAGCTGAATGGAAAACATATTGATTTCGATGATGACGCCGGCTGCACGTCTTGGCTTCGTTAAAGGAATAAAGTTAAATCATTTTCACTTTATTCCTTGACCATGACGTTAGGTGTGACATATTCTAAAATTGTGACATTTTTACCTGACCAAGGACTTTTCACTAGATTATGACGCTATAGTAATACTTGTATATCGTAATAAACTTTATTTAATCTTAAATCACACACAAGCATAAAAATGCTTCAGCGATTCTTTTATTTCTCAACGTTGCTTATTGTTATTGTGTAAATTGTAATATCTTTATATTTAATAAACGGTTTTGAATTTCAAGTTGCAAGCTAGTTTTTAACGACATCGAGAAAGGTTTCTACATTCAATCAAGCTACAGATACAGTGGCCCCCTAAAAAACCTACCCCTACCCTCCAGCATAGGTATTGGCCTGGCATTTTTATTCGCTGACACGGCTACTAACTTTTCGCTGAACTTTGATAATTTTGCTTTAGTTTTTATTAATTATTGAATTTTTTCTCACTTTATGTGAGGTTTTGGCGTGAGAAATATCAGTGTAACAAAGCATTCGTATAATAATCATTTAAATTATTTAAGACTAATTGCGCATACAATAAGTTAAAAAATAGAATATGTTCTGGTTGTCATTACAACTTGATTTATTTTTTTAAAATTTGTAATAATAATAACAATAAAAAATGAATACCAGCAATTTTTAAATTAAAAACAGCCTTTTCTAATAAAATATACTGATTTATTCTTAATAAAATTACAAAACAAAAAAAACACATTGCTTATTAAACATCTATATAAAACTATATTTAGCATCAATATAATTATCATGCAAATAAGCAAAACATCTTACTTATATTTTTTAACGATTAAAGTAAATAATTACCTCTTAAAATTCACAGTTCTTAAAAGTTATGAAAACCCGTTGTTTATTACCTACTAACGAAAGCAAGAGACGGATTGATTTTTTTCAGGATGAGATGTTAATGATGGATATTGATAAAAAAAAATAACAAGAGATGGTTAACACAAATTTATTAAGAAATTATCGCTATCAAGGTACTTTTTCATCATGATAGTTTCTTGCGAGAGTTGAAACAGTCTACCAACGATTATCATCAGGATCGAAGCCGCATGTATCAATATGTTTTTTTTTTGTATTCTTGGGGTCAGGTTCATACGTGGATGCTGAAAAAAAAACGTGTTTTCACGTTTCGTCTTTTGTTGAAGGCGTTTTCAAAAAGTTTTTTTTTATATTATTTCCTTAATTTAACAACCTAAAATTCAAAATACACAAATTATAGTTAAAATTCCATATAACTAACAGAAAAAGTTAAAAGACAATTCAATAAAATTTTTAAAAAACTTATTTTACAATTAAAAACTTATATGATTTTAAAATTATTTAAATCGTTGCAAAAATGCGTAGGTACGTTATACATATATATATATATATATATATATATATATATATATATATATATATATATATATATATAAAATCCAATATTTGTTAGTAATTGAAAGATAAAAAATAATACATAAAAAGATTAAAATCAAACATTTACAGATAATAAATTAGTAACCACAGTGTAGATTAGAGTATCAAATAGAATTAAGTATAGTTTAAGGTATTTTGTTTACAATATAGAATAGATAATTAGGAATAGTTTTAAGAATAAGTCAATATCTACCAAAATGCTGGACTAAGCATATAATTTTCGAACTGTTTGTTTTAGCAAAGTCTTAAATTATTTTCCTTTTTAGAGACAAAAGTTCAATAAAAAACTATGTTAAATATATTGAACAAGAAAGTGTAAACATTATTGTAAATTAACATATATTTTTATTTATCACATTGATATAAAAAGTGCGTGAAATTTACTATTAGTGCGGATTTAGGGCAAAAAAGCACTGTGATAAGTGAAAAACATTCATTAATGTTCAATATGAAACAAGAATGTAATAGTTTTAAGGTTCATTAAACAAAATATGTGAAAATTAAAACCATGTATGGTACATAACTGAAAATGCGTTAGAAAAACTAAGAATCAAGTGTTACTCAAACAATCACATTGATATAAAAAGTGCGTGAAGTTTACTATTAGTGCGGATTTAGAGCAAAAAAAAACACTGTGATAAGTGAAAAACATTCATTAATGTTCAATATGAAACAAGAATGTAATAGTTTTAAGGTTCATTAAACAAAATCTGTGAAAATTAAAACCATGTATGGTCCATAACTGAAAAAAAATACAGATTTATCTAGTTTATAAGATAGATTTAAGTTTTTTGTAAACAAATTTAGGATTAAAATATCAAGAAAATGTTGTTTAATACGTGGATAATAATATCCTAGGCAACAATAAACATTTTAGAGTTTTTTCGAACAAAAGTAGAGTCAAATAGTCATAAATTTCTATGTGCAAACCGTAAATTTTTAACAATTTTAATATATAAGTAATATGCTAAAGTGGTTTTAATGTATATCAAAGTGTCGAGAAAGCTCTAAAGTTTATTTTGGGCAAGTTCAGTAATGCTAAGTGATAAAATTTTAGTCCATATATTCCTCAAAACAAAAAATTCCAGTAAAAATGGGTCAAATTAAAAAGCATTCATAAATCGCAATTTTTCAAGGTGGTAACATTTATCAAGTTGTCTGGTGTCATAAATCTGACCAATCAGGTGGATAACATTTCAGATGTTTCGGTTTCTTTTAAATAGCCGAAGCATAAGAATTTCGTCAGAGTTGAAGTAATCATGTTGCTAAAAGCATCGAGTCGATCTTTCTCCCAAAATTTGCCATAATCTCAAATTTTCATTTGCTAACCTACGTCATTAAAACAAAAGTGAAATATTTTGTTTTATTTTTAACAGAGGTTATGTGTTTGTTTTGTTAAGTAAAACAAGTTTAGAATTTAATAAAATTAATTAAAAGTATCGAAGTTTGTCCTATAAATAAAATTATCAACTCTCAAATAACAACAAAACGAAAAATAGTGATTTGAAGAATACAAGAAAATTTAATTGATATATTCTTAAAGAAGAAAATAATTGTACGAGATTTTGAAATAAATATTTTAATTTCCTTACTTGACAGGAAACTACTAAAAAATATTTTGGATATTTCAACATTCTGAAGAAGAAAACAAGTGTAATAATATACTGGAATTGTGTTTATGATATTGGACCAAGGTACAGAAAACAAAACCAAGGTACAGAAAATAAAGCCAAGGTACAGAAAACAAAACCAAGGTATTTATAATAGTCTAAGCAGGTGAATGATTTTATTTTTTGTAGAAATTAATAAACTAGCATCAATAATAGTCTAACTTTTCAAAAAATCATAAAAAAAATTAAACTAATAAATGATAGCTTGTTATACTAACTTGATAATACATAAATAATATTCATTGTAGGTGTCACTATATTAATTAACCACTTAAATCATATCACGGCAAACGAAAATTTTTAAAAATAAATCAAATTTCGTGAAATTTATCACGTTTTATAAATTAAATTGCAGTAGCGCCATCTAGTGGACGGTTGCAAAATTAAAATAATAAAACGTTGCTAAGGAGTGATACAGGTTGTTAAAAAGGGACAATGTATGGTAAATTGAAATAAATAAATGACAATATTGATAAGAAATATGGTTGCATGAAATATTATAGCATTGTTCATATAATTTCATCCAGTATTGTTGAAAATTGTGCCATTTATTAATTGTTGAATAAAATATTTATATTGTGTTTTAATCTATTTGTGTATTGATTATCTGAGTGTGATCTTTAAAAAATCTAAACTCACCTGAGAAGAGGGTCAAATTAACAGGTAGGAACATTGAAATATTTTCAAAATTGGTAAGAAATAATTGTAATTTATTATAATTATTTTTTACCGGGCGCCCAACAAACAAACATTAAGTATTTTTGATTAAACTTTGGCAATACTTTTTGAAAATTTTAAAATTCTTGAATTCACAAGATAAATAATAGTAACAAATAAGTTTCGTACATAAATCAAATTAAATTATTTTTTTTTAACCGGGCAAATTTCGTGCGGGTGAGTATAGCGATAGAGTGTTCGTGCGGTGAGCCGAGCGCGACTACACACCATAATCGTCACAATATATATATATATATATATATATATATATATATATATATATATATATATATATATATATATATATATATATTCTTTTAACTTGTATACACTAAAAATACAACCCTGCGAGCAAAGGTCTTGCAGAAAATAAATAAAAATCAAGCCAATCTGATAGCAGCCAGCTGACTATTTCTAACTTGATATTTTTTAATCCGGCCCTGCACCAATACACAGATAAATATTAAAGAAGCTTTAAAAATATTCAAACCGCTTTACATTTATGCAGTATCAATTCCAACATAACATAATTAACACGACAGCACAATGAAAGTAGCCTTATTTTTGTTTGCATTTTTAGCACTGTGTTCGGTTGCATTTTCAGCTGTTGCTCTATATCCGCCACCACCTCCTGGTAAGTACCATTTATTATTAGTGAAGAATTAGATACACCAGAGAGCAGACTGGTGCCTTGTTATAAAAAGGGTCTATACAGCTACATCTATTTAATATTTAAATACAAATGTATTCTTTATTTTTCCCCGTTATCCTGCAAAACATTCATCAGTGTCACATATCATATGGGAATTTTTTATTAATTAATTTTAGTGTCGAGGCCAAAAGAGCCCCAATTGCCTTTATAATTCAGATGGAATCAGCAAAGTTTTTATTTATTTTGAACATCTGAAAATGACTTTTTAGGCTGGAAATTCGCCCGTGTAAGAACAAAGTTGTTATAAACTAAGTCTTTTAGTATTTTTTCTCGCGACAATAAATAAATGCAAAAAATTGGATTTTGTTAGTAATAAATATTATGAAAAAAGTAGAATATCCTCTTGATATTTTTGTTTTTCTTTAAAGTTGACTTTTGGTCATAGGCAAAGATATTAAAGATGCAAAAATTATATAATAAATAAAATTATATTCTTAATTTAGGGATGGGTAACTCAATTCTGATTTTTAGATTAGAAAGGGATTACATTTGTCTGTACCCAAAATATATTTTCTTTTGAAGGTAACTATATGATAGAAAAAGACAAAGCCTGAAGAAAGACAAAGTGATTTTACTCTCGAATTCCAAGACATGGGGACTTTCCTTTTTAAATAAGTTTTATCTTGAGCGGACCCCTCTTAAAAAGTAGCTTAGAAATAGCACTATGTGATCATGGCAGTGAGCCTGGAGAACCACTTTTTTTAATGACTCAAGTTCGTTGAACACAGATATGAATTTTTTCCCCTAGAAATAGGAGGACATTGAAAAAAGTGAAAAATTAGAAAAAAAAATTATACTTTATATTCAAGTCACAATATCCTAAACGATTTATATATATATATATATATATATATATATATATATATATATATATATATATATATATATATATATATATAAATATTTATTTTCTTCGATACAGGTTTTGGTAGTACTTTACAATTTTTATTTTCTTAACGTTTCGCTCATTACATTGAGCTTCCTCAGAAAGATGTATTGTTTTATTATCTCACATTAATCTATAATTTATAAAATATACAGAAACCATATATCTTTATAGATATAACAGATGTAACAACACACGTAACATACAATATTTAAAAAACTAAAAAGTAAAATATTCAAAAACTTAACAATATTTGGAAAACAGAATAAATGGACATAAATATATCCAAAACGCGTCAACAGCCTTACATAAATACGAACAAATAGATCATAAATTTGGGTTTAGAAATACCAAAATTTCAAATATGAATGGAAACTGTCATAAACTGGCCATAAAAGAAATGATTCACATAAAAAAAAAAGAAAAACACAGTTAATGACAAACAAGATATTAAAAATTTTAGCCAAATTTATTACAACCTTAAAAGTAAAGTGATGCTTGGCATTATTTTAGTGTTTCCGAGGAATCACTTGAAAATGTCAGCTGAGATGTGTATATATATACATATATATATATATATATATATATATATATATATATATATATATATATATATATATATATATATATATTGCCTCAGATATAACGAATTAAGTATAAACAAATCCTAATTTTTCTCTAAATCTTCTTTTTTTTCCCAATATTCTCCCATTTTTAGGGAAAAATAACTTTATAGTCATATTCAGCGAAATCGAAAAAACATAAAAAAAAATAGTTCTAAGTACTAGAATGCCGATGGTTACTACTCGGTCATTTTAGGAAAATACTCACTTAGATACCATAGGTTTTTTGAATAGAAGCAAAACTTAGTGAAAAAATTATTAAATGTAATAATACTAAAAACCGAAGTGACTGTTGCACAACAACCAAATCCGTGTTTAGCCGCGGTCGAGGGACTGTGGGTCACGCAACGCCCTGTCGCGCGATTCTGACGTGCAGACTCAAATAAAAGGTTTTTTATTACCTACAACTTTTGTATTTATTACTTTCTTGTAACATAATTTGATCGTAGACTCCTGCGAACGGATTATTTTGATAGCGTATGGCCTTTTTGCCGACGATTTACTGCTGTTCCATATTAGTTAGAAGTTAATCTATAAACCTATAAATAAATAGCACTGTGACAAAGGCACTCTGGAAGTCTCGTCGATCTTTTTAGATTAGTGAAGTTTTAGTGCTAAACAATCACAGGTTATTAGGGCTGACTAATAGCACAAACACAAGTTCAAGTCTTAGAACAACATAATACTAAAGTCGCCTTTTTCTCGGTGGAATAAAACAAAAAATTTCCTAAATGGCAAATCGAAATAAAATCTTTAAAAAACCTGGTATACGCAAAACATATAATCTTCTTTACCAGATTTCAAAACGTAACACCTTTAACGAGAGAGAGAACTTTCTCCCTCGGACTTCCCGCCGCGGTTTCCGTTTGTACCTATCTCGCCCTGATTCCTTTCCCGAATGTTTCGATCTTTCGTTCGTAGAGGGCCCTAGCCATTGGAACTGGATATTAAACAAAAAGCTTAATAAAACTTTACAACGTCTCTCTATAATAACAAAAAAAATGATAAAAACGAGAAAAAACCTATTCACTCTTTTAACCATCATTATAAGAATTCTTTGTACATTTAATCAAACAAATATATTGCATTGTAGCGATTTCATTCGATTATTCTTTTATTTCCTAATAACGAGAAAATTGCTCAATTTAAAAATATTCTATCGGTGTTCGCCGATACCACATATTAAAATTACCTAAAATTACCCTTGGCAGTTGTCCCTTAGGTTTCAATTACCTAACCAAGATCTACATTTTCACAGAAAGTCAATTTAAAAGGCTCAAAATTTCGAGGGTACTGGTGAATCCATTCCTGCACTATTTAATTATGTATTATTTCCAATTCTCTAGGCAAGCCTGGTCACTGCTGGTCGCCGGAAACAGGACCCATGGAAAAAAATGAAGAGAAAACAGTCAAAGGTCAGTGTGTAAGAGCAAGCTGTGGCGGAGATGGAACTCTTCAATTAGCTTCGTAAGTAAAAATTATTTTTAAAATTATATATATTTAAGGTCTTAAGTCAAATCTAACAATTTGAAATGTATATTACAAATGCAAAATATATTAGGAATAAAATCCAAACATTTTAACAGAGAAAACAAGTTGAAATTTGTGAATTAATAGCAAGGAATAAGATTTTTTAATTTTTTTTACATGTTAGTTAAACGTCTTTAACTCTTTCAGTTTAACACTTAAAATTTCAGATATAATTTTTAAATTTATGGTTGGTTATTTATACTTAATACCCATTGATTTTTGAGTGCACACAATAAATGGAATTCTTGATAACTGTAGAATTTTCTGGAACTAATTTTTTCGATGAGTCTTGGCCTCCTAATAAAAAGTTCACATGCACGCAAGGCCAGAAAAAGTATCTCTTTAAGGGATCGAGGGTGGTGCTATGCTGCCAAAACCAATATGCAAAAAGTAATGGAATGATTTCAAATAATTTAGAACTTTAGTAGGGCAAAATGTTAAATCGAAAAGTAATAATAAATAAAAAAGGCATTTCGTAATAATTTTGATGTCAACCTTGACAACAATGACCTTAAACTTTATTTCAAGGTGAAAATGTTTTTTTTTTTGTAAAATAGGGACATTGACCTTTCACCGTAAAAATGTAATTTGCGGTAAAAAATAGTGAAGGAGGGCCAGTGAAGATAAGGCTGAAACTCGGTCTGTGAAGGCCATGTTGGAAATCAGCCAGTGAAAGCAAGGTTGGAACCCGGTCAGTGAAGGCAAGGATGGAACCCAGCTGTGTTTTCTTCACATACCTGCACCCTGCAACAAAACTATATTTGACAAAAAAAGGCTTTCACCTTGAAATAAAATTTAAAGTCATTGTCAAGATTGAAGTCAAGGTCACCATGAATTGTCTTCTTTTATTGACTACATGAATTCACTATTTTGTCTTATTATTCTTAAATTTCAAGTTATTGGGTCGTTCCGCTACATTTTGCACGCTAGTTTTTGGCACTATAGTACCTTACATTGCATTTTCTGGCTTTATAGCCTTGAGAACTTTTTATTAAAAGGTCACAAGCTATCGAAAAATTGGTTCCAGCCAATTCGACGAGGGTTCAAAATCCCATTTTCTGTGTGGGTGGTCCTTTTAATGTTCTTATATTTTAGAGAATAATGAAGGATACTTTAGTAAAGTATAATAAAATCTGTATTTTGTTCGATTATTTTAAAGTAAAATTACAGTATTTAATTTGTTTGTATTATTTCAGATGTGGAGTAATTGCGTCACCAACTGGAATCACGGAGCCCGATTTATCAAAAAATTATCCTGACTGTTGTCCTCAACCGAAATAATTAATTAAATAAATAAAGGCATACTTTTCAGCTCCGACCACACGCGAACACTATTTACTTTTAGTTACCACGAATGATTGTTCGTCTACTATTCGATTATAGCAACTTGTAGTTTGGGGTGGTGTTTATTGGCTATTATTTCCAAAATATTTTTATTAAAAATTAATCAGACAAATTAAATTTACTTTAACCTTGCATTTACAGAAATTGCTGCTTTTGACGTTTAAACTCGTGCAGCAAGCAATTGTAAACTATATCTGCAAGCTGGTTGTCGCCAGAGCAAATATTTTTGCACTCATGTCATATTTTAACGAAAAGTTTCAGGAAAATGAAATGTTTAACATCTGTGGGAGGAGGAAAATGTGCCTTAAAAAGTGTCCTAAATCTTTATTTCACATTTATTAGTTAATATAGTTCTGCAGTGATTACATTATGTGTAGTTTTTTTGTAATATTCTTACACACGGTTGCATGGCTGTTACCTAGTATTACTTTAGCTACAATCAATGACATGTGAAGTTTGCAGCATTGGGGATCTAACAACACCTAACTTAACATATTGGGTGTCCCCATAGCAATGGCGACGCGTGACCATAAAAATTATGGGTTCTGCACTCATTTAAATTTTATAGAGATAAAAAGAAACTTACAAATTTCTGTTAGAAATCCACATAGGGCTTAAGCATTCGAAAAGTGGAGCTCTTTGCACTGCAAACTTATCCATGCGTAAAAAATGTTTAATAATAAGGTTTCTATACAGGATGATTCTCAAGGAAATTTATCGATCAATTATGGGAAAACTATAATAAGGAAGAATCTGAAATTTTGACAGTGTACTAACGCGCAGACAGAGACAGCCGGCTAAAATATTTTCAAGATGGCGGCACTTCCAGTTATAACGGAAGTAGGTGTCAACTTACTTGTTTTAAATGGAACATTCTATATATTATTGCATTTTGATTTTTTCGTAAAATTCTAAACATATTTCGTGTATAATGTTCTATACTTAAGTTTCATCATTTTGGACATATTTAAATTTTTATGGAAAAAATTACGTTTGCGGACCAAAACTTAACTACAAATTTTTCCTATAAGGAAGTCTTTATTTTTTAATTTGGCTTAGTTTTCTTGTAGATGAAGATCGATTTTTAATAGTCTTTTTATGATATTTTGAAAATTATTAGTACAGAGTGGTCAAAAAAGAAGAATAAAAATTATATTTAACAAATCGTCAAAAGTCAATATTTTCAAATAAAAACTATTTTTATAATTTTATTAAATTAAGCATTGAAAATAAGGGTAACGTTGTATAAGGCTGTCTATTCCAAAAATTTGTAGTTTTTAAGTATAATGTTCTATACTTAAGTCTCGCCGTTTTGGACATATTTAAATTTTTATGTCAAAAAGTTTACGGACCAAAATTTAACTATAAATTTTTCCCATAAGGAAGTCTTTATTTTTTAATTTGGATTAGTTTTCTTGTAGATGAAGATCGATTTTAGTAGTATTTTTATGATATTTTGAAAATTATTAGTACAGAGTGGTCACAAAAGAAGAATAAAAATTATATTGAAAAAATCGTCAAAAGTCAATTTTTTCAAATAGAAAGCACCCATTGTTATATTTTAATCTTACACATTAAAAATAGGGGTAACTTTGTAAGGTTATCTATTCCAAAAACTTGTAGTTTTTAAAATATTGGCAATTCAACATTTTTCTTTTGTAAAAATTCTATACGGCTTTTAAGTTGTTTTATTAGTTGACCATGGCGGCGAGGCGTGGCGAAAATAAAACAATCGAACCCTACAGAATTGTCACTATTTTTGCCGTTTGACATTCATTAATAATAATCATACCGGGGCGATTAAATTACACGCACGAAGATTATTTAAACTTATTTATTATTTATGTAGAATGTGATAGAGTTATTTCAAGAACATGCGATACATTCGCGATCCGATATCCGAAGAAACAGAAACCAACACTACCAACTGTTAAAAAGATTATAAAAATCTTCAAGAACTTTGGATCTATAAAAGCTAAAAGAAATAGAAATAAACCAGTTTTAATAAAATAAAGTTACAAAAAAATATTCAAATTGACGCCCTTGAACTTTCAAACATTTCTCGCACCTAAGCAAGAACTCTTCATTAACTTCAACTTCTTATTGACTGAAGATTAAGTTCTTCAATCGCTATTCTGACGCGCTGCATGCAATCTTCCATAGTGGTTAATGCGGCGTTGTATACTTAATCTTTGATTGTCCCCCAAATAAAAAAATAAAGTACTGTTAGATCGGGGGAGCGAGGTGACCAAAGATGTGACCCATTCTTGGCTATCATTGATCATAAAATAAGTTTTGTAGACGATTGTTAACTAAATGACTATTATGGGAAGGCGCCTCATCATGTTGATAAAATAGATTTCTGTGATCAGCCAGCGGCAAGTTATCTTAATAGTTCACTTCCAGATTTCTCAAGATGTCGAAGTAGCGCTCACCTATAAGTTGAAAAATGTATTTTGTCTCTAGAAATCTTCAAAAATGCGACGGCGCTTCTTATAGCACAATATACTTAAAAATTCAATTCTCTAAATGGATGTACGTTTGAGTCGCTCCAAAAGTGGGAATTGCGTTAATCCATTTTTTGTCAATTTGACTTCGTCCGACCAAACAATATTATTCAAAAAACCAGCATTTTCTTGTGACCGAAGTAAACTAAATTGACAAAACTCTACTTTTCGTGGAAAATAAGTGCCTTTTAAAAGTTGTACTATGGAATATACATAGGGATGAAAATTGTGTTTCCATAAAATCCTTAAAACTGATGTTTGAGAGAATCCAGACTCTAATGCTACTTGCCTTGTAGAAATTATCGGATATGCGGCGAAATATCCTAAAATTGTAGTTTCAATATTATCACACGTCATTTTTGACATAAAATTTAAATATATCCAGGACGGTAAGACTTAAGTTTAGAATATTATACATGAAATATGTCTAAAATTTTACGTAGAAATCAAAAATGCAATAACATATAGGGTGTTCCATTTAAAATAAGTAAGTTTATATCTACTTCCGGTATAACCAGAAGTGCAGCCATCTTGAAAATATTTTAGCAATCTGTCCCCCCATGCACATTAGTATACTGTCAAATTTTCAGATTCTTCCTAATTATAGTTTTCCCACAATCGATCGACAAAGTTCCCAGAAAATCACTCTGTATACAAACATTTTTCACTTATCAATGCCTTATGGTGTGACTTATTTTTTTATATTATACTATTTAGTCTTTTGTAATTAAGTTATCCAAGACAGTGAAGGAAACGAAACAATTAACTCAAATTTGACAAAATATTTCAATCTTCCTAGACATAAGTATTATGCAAAATTTCAAGATGATCCAATTTCTGGAAAATGGATTCTATTATTTCAATGTAAGCTTGAAAGACGAGGGAAATGGAAGGGTTGAAGAGGCAAATTATGTAAATTCCTTCTACTGAGACATTCATATAGATACCTCATATTTATGACATGCTCGATAATTGGTAGAAGTAACGACGAATAATCAAATCCTGATAAAATGTGTTGGAATCAAAAAATGAAATAACCGAATTTAAGCGGATAAAAGAATGCAATGAACTACAACAAAATCAGGATGTCATTATAAATTAATCAGGTTTTAAAATTCTTAATAACATCAATAAAAAATGATTGCCAGTAATTTGTAAATTAAATGTTTATTGCCTTTTTTAATTCAAATTATGTACCTATTTAATTGTTATAAAATTACATAAGAAAAAAATTGCAATTTTTATTAAAGTTCTATATTTAACTAAATTTAGCATATTCGTAATTATCATGTCAACGGTTAAAGATAAGTTACTTATTTTTTTGGCGATAAAAGTAAATAATAATAACTCTTAAAAATAGAACTTGTGCAACTCCTTTATTTATTAATAATAATAGCAAGAGTCGGATTGATTATATTTCCAAGCTTTCCAAGTTGAAATTAGGTAACAATACGACCTGGATTATTGTCATTACTTCTTGACGGTAATAGGTGCTTAATGGAACTATGATGCCAACATGAAGAGGTTATAAACGACGTGTGCATTAGGGAGGAAAGCCGACTATGATGACTGCGATCTCTCGTGCTTTATCTATGAAATGAAAATTTTTAGTGTGCATTGCGTGTCCATTTAGCAAAAGTATTACAGGGCCATTCTTAGTAGGTCTGACGTTCGCGATGAAGTGATTTAGCCAGTGAATAAATATATCACTTTCAAACCATCCACTGGGTAGACATATCGCGTTAGTTCCAGGAGATGCACCATCGAAGAAAGTTAGAGGGGACATGAAAAACTACAAAAATAGGCTAAAGGCCTAAAAAATGAATTAAACATACAAAAAATAAATGTCATAAATCCACATTAAGTGGATATGTGGAGTAAGCGCGTTTTTTTTGTTGTACCGTGCACATTAGTCAAATTTCGGAATTTAAATTTGTGTATGTTATCAAGCATTTGTGCAGACTTTTTATTTATAACAATGCATCAATGTATGGTATTGTTTTGTAAATTTCGTTAATTTATTATTTTAGGTAAGTACTTTTTTATATTTTGGTAATTATTTACATTATCATAAATGTAGGAAAACGACGTTTTTTGGAAAAAATTCGATACTTATATTTCGAGGACGTAAAACACGATTTTGGCTTTGATTTTTCACTATTTTTTCTTACTTTCTAGGAAAACTCAAGCGCCAAGCGCCACATCACCACGCAATTTTAACTCTGAAGAAAATACCGATCTTACATATTTATTTTAAATGGTATTAATTAAAATATCATGTATGTTATATATTTCAGCTATTTTTACACAAATTCTAGTAAATAAATTTTAAAAACCTTGTATTTTCCACAAAAAACCAAAAACATGTTACGGAAAGGCCATCGACCATCAGACTCGTGAAAATGACTAATATTCGTTTTACACGTTGCTAGATGTAAAATACTTTCGTACTATAAACTATAAAATTTGACCATCTCAGTCAACAATATAGTTCAATTATTGTAATGTTTTATACAGTCTCCGGGAAAAATTAATCTTAACCACCCCAAACATTTCGTTGGTTCAAGTTTAGCTTGATTTTGGTTAATTTTTAAAACTGAAACTAATCTGAACTAACCTAAATTGATCTAGACTTATACATTCGTAATATAAACTATAAAATTTATCCATTGCAATTAACAACATAGTTTAATTTTTGTAATGTATAAAAAAACATAAAATTAATCTTCATTCAAAATTTTTGATCAGAAATCACGTGAAGGCGGGACAATCTGTGAAAGAAAAGAATATATGTCAATTTCACAAAAATCGTATTGGCAATCTGGTAACAGTGCTAATTCTTCGCGTTTTAGGAACGAGCCACACCAATATTTACTGACGGAAGCCATTTTGTTTTAAATTGTTTTTTGATAATTTTCTTGATATTTCCGACAAAAATGTGCAAATTTATAAATTTTTATATTATACAGAGGCTTCTACCAGTGTGGAATTTGTAGCTGTAACAAAATTTTAACGATTTAGTACAAAAAAATTGAACCTAGAGTGAAAAGTGTTTTTCACTGTTTTCCGCAAAACTGAGGCAAAATTATAAAAAACGAAGGTCAGAATCATGTTCTATGACCTCGAAATAAGGGGGAATTTCGAAATATTTTCAAAAAAACGTCGTTTTCCTATATTTCCCATAATGCAAATTTTTACCCAGAGAATTATGTTTAAATCTATTTTATATCAGTATTTATTTTATTAATCATTTAATACTAAAAAAATAAGACCTATTTGTTTCTTGGCTTTTAAGGAAATAGCTTTAGATATCTTTTTGGGGACGTAATCTCAGTTTCATCGACAATAAATATCTTGGTTGGGTGAAGTTTCTATTTGTTTTGCAATTCAACCAACAAAGAAAAAAATTTTGAAACATTTACTCTGTTGAAACCCATTGCACGTACAACAGAAGTTTTGGAATTCGTAACAATAATTTCAGCTAATTCGATGTCCTTGTTAAAATTGTGATCGATACCATTTTTTCCCGCCATCTCGAAAATCCCTATTTTTCAATAGGAATATTGAACTTCAAGATCTTTTATATGCTGACACATTAATATTTCTTGCTCAGGTATAATCACTGTTTTAAATCGATCTAGGCCTTTTTTTGAAGCATCTTAGATATTTTTATTTTTTCTACACTTCTTAACTCTACCTTCCAGGGTTGATGTGGGACCGAAAAACTGTGACGCGATAGCCACTACTACCCTGTATTATTTCTAAAATCGCATTTCTCACAGATTCTTCGCTCCATGATTGCTGATTTGTTAATCTTTTATAGTTTCTTGGCATTTTGTGTTGAACTGTAACAAACAATAATACAAAATATAATTTAAAACAAAGAAAGAATATAATTTGATAAATTGTACAAAACCAGGTACCACCCGATTTTACCCCGTACGGTTTTACCCCAAACGCACCTAAGAGAAGAAAGGAAAAGCAATAACACAAAAACACGATGCAAAAAAAGATTTTAACTAGTGTGCGTTTAACCTTAATACATACTTAATCTTCGCTAAAAACAAATTCTACTTACCTTGACTTATGAAATTATGATGGATTTATGAAATCCGTGTAATATTAGATCAAAGTTCCATAAAAAACTTTTTTCTCATTCATTTTCTACAAGCATGAACAAATGTCATTCAATTTTTGTTGACAAACTAATCAAGATGGCTGATGACAGTAGACGAAGCGCGCATAAATTTGAAATGCACTAATCCCGATATTACCCCCATATCCGGTTTTGAACTAGTCTCCCCTATATGTGTTAAACAAAAGTTCTATTGTGTTCCGCTTCTGCTGCTAAGTCGTTGAGATACCTTGCCTTGCCGACTAAAGTAGGTCCTCCAGTCGTATTTTCCTCGGGAACCTTAGAATGCTGGACGGCTTCAAAGTGAGTAACCTCCCGTCTTCTATTTAGTGTACTCTCACACCGCATTCTAGAGTTTTTTAAAGCGCTACACCCTAAAAGGATACGAAAAAGGTTTCGTCCTCTTCCTCTCAAAATCTGCACTCTCGTTTTTCTGTCAATCCGAGTTTGTTGAGGTATGAACCTGAACTTTTAATCGATTAATATAGTCGAAAAAGGATATTCGCCAGTGGTCAATTTTATTAGCGAGGTTAGCAAATTAATAATTTAACAAATAATTGCTCATAATTTTTTTTCTTAAATTGTTTATTTCGGTGACAGTTGATGGTGAAAAAAGTATGGCAGAGATTTACTCCCCGAAACCTACCCTTAGCGACAAAAATAGGGTTGAGAATAGAATTATATTTTTTATTTCCGACCCTGTAGGTTACAATGAGCATTTTATTTTCTTAAATTATTTAGTTCGAGGACAGTTCATTGTAAAAAAACTTTGGCCGCGATTTACTCTATGGAACCTACCCTTAGCGACAAAAATAGGGTTGAGAATAGAATTATATTTTTTATTTCCGACCCTGTAGGTTACAATGAGAATTTTATTTTCTTAAATTATTTAGTTCGAGGACAGTTCATTGTAAAAAAAGTTTGGCCGCGATTTACTCTATGGAACCTACCCTTAGCGACAAAAATAGGGTTGAGAATAGAATTATATTTTTTATTTAAGACCCTGTAGGTTACAATGAGCATTTTATTTTCTTAAATTAATTAGTTCGAGGACAGTTCATTGTAAAAAAAGTTTGGCCGCGATTTACTCTATGGAACCTACCCTTAGCGACAAAAATAGGGTTGAGAATAGAATTATATTTTTTATTTCCGACCCTGTAGGTTACAATGAGAATTTTATTTTCTTAAATTATTTAGTTCGAGGACAGTTCATTGTAAAAAAAGTTTGGCCGCGATTTACTCTATGGAACCTACCCTTAGCGACAAAAATAGGGTTGAGAATAGAATTATATTTTTTATTTCCGACCCTGGAGGTTACAATGAGAATTTTATTTTCTTAAATTAATTAGTTCGAGGACAGTTCATTGTAAAAAAAGTTTGGCCGCGATTTACTCTATGGAACCTACCCTTAGCGACAAAAATAGGGTTGAGAATAGAATTATATTTTTATTTCCGACCCTGCAGGTTACAATGAGAATTTTATTTTCTTAAATTAATTAGTTCGAGGACAGTTCATTGTAAAAAAAATTTGGCCGCGATTTACTCTATGGAACCTACCCTTAGCGACAAAAATAGGGTTGAGAATAGAATTATATTTTTTATTTCCGACCCTGGAGGTTACAATGAGAATTTTATTTTCTTAAATTAATTAGTTCGAGGACAGTTCATTGTAAAAAAAGTTTGGCCGCGATTTACTCTATGGAACCTACCCTTAGCGACAAAAATAGGGTTGAGAATAGAATTATATTTTTTATTTCCGACCCTGTAGGTTACAATGAGCATTTTATTTTCTTAAATTAATTAGTTCGAGGACAGTTCATTGTAAAAAAAGTTTGGCCGCGATTTACTCTATGGAACCTACCCTTAGCGACAAAAATAGGGTTGAGAATAGAATTATATTTTTTATTTGAGACCCTGTAGGTTACAATGAGCATTTTATTTTCTTAAATTAATTAGTTCGAGGACAGTTCATTGTAAAAAAAGTTTGGCCGCGATTTATTCTATGGAACCTACCCTTAGCGACAAAAATAGGGTTGAGAATAGAATTATATTTTTTATTTCCGACCCTGTAGGTTACAATGAGAATTTTATTTTCTTAAATTAATTAGTTCGAGGACAGTTCATTGTAAAAAAAGTTTGGCCGCGATTTACTCTATGGAACCTACCCTTAGCGACAAAAATAGGGTTGAGAATAGAATTATATTTTTTATTTCCGACCCTGTAGGTTACAATGAGAATTTTATTTTCTTAAATTAATTAGTTCGAGGACAGTTCATTGTAAAAAAAGTTTGGCCGCGATTTACTCTATGGAACCTACCCTTAGCGACAAAAATAGGGTTGAGAATAGAATTATATTTTTTATTTCCGACCCTGTAGGTTACAATGAGCATTTTATTTTCTTAAATTAATTAGTTCGAGGACAGTTCATTGAAAAAAAGTTTGGCCGCGATTTACTCTATGGAACCTACCCTTAGCGACAAAAATAGGGTTGAGAATAGAATTATATTTTTTATTTCCGACCCTGTAGGTTACAATGAGAATTTTATTTTCTTAAATTAATTAGTTCGAGGACAGTTCATTGTAAAAAAAGTTTGGCCGCGATTTACTCTATGGAACCTACCCTTAGCGACAAAAATAGGGTTGAGAATAGAATTATATTTTTTATTTCCGACCCTGTAGGTTACAATGAGAATTTTATTTTCTTAAATTAATTAGTTCGAGGACAGTTCATTGTAAAAAAAGTTTGGCCGCGATTTACTCTATGGAACCTACCCTTAGCGACAAAAATAGGGTTGAGAATAGAATTATATTTTTTATTTCCGACCCTGTAGGTTACAATGAGAATTTTATTTTCTTAAATTATTTAGTTCGAGGACAGTTCATTGTAAAAAAAGTTTGGCCGCGATTTACTCTATGGAACCTACCCTTAGCGACAAAAATAGGGTTGAGAATAGAATTATATTTTTTATTTCCGACCCTGTAGGTTACAATGAGCATTTTATTTTCTTAAATTATTTAGTTCTAGGACAGTTCATTGTAAAAAAAGTTTGGCCGCGATTTACTCTATGGAACCTACCCTTAGCGACAAAAATAGGGTTAAGAATATATGGGTACGTTCCAAAGAGTTAATCGAAAACATACTTTCCTCAATATCAACTGTCATCGAAATAACTAATTTAAGAAAATAAAACTCTCATTGAAACTTACAGGGTCGGAAATAACAAAAATAATTCTATTCTCAGCCCTATTTCTTTCGCTAAGGGTGGGTCCCAGAGAGTAAATCGCGGCCATATTTTTTTACAAAGAACTATCGTCGAACTAAATAATTTTAGAAAATTAAATTCTCATTGAAACTTACAGGGTCCGAAAAAAAAAATTCTATTCTCAACCCTACTTTTGTCGCTAAGGGTAGGTTCCGGATAGTAAATCGCGGCCATACTTTTTTTACAGTGAAGTGTCCTCGAACGAAATAATTTAAGAAAATAAAATTCTCATTGAAAGTTGCAGGGTCGGAAAAAAAAATTATACTATTTTCAACCCTATTTTTATCGCTAAGGGTAGGTTCCGGATAGTAAATCGTGGACATACTTTTTTTACAATGAACTGTCCTTGAACTAAATAATTTAAGAAAATAAAATTCTCATTGAAACTTACAGGGTCGGAAAGAACAAAAATAATTCTATTCTCAACCCTATTTATTTCGTTAAGGGTGAGTTCCGTATAGTAAATCGCGGCCATACTTTTTTTACAGTGAAGTGTCCTGGAACTAAATAAATTAAGAAAATAAAATTCTCATTGAAACTTACAAGGTCGGAAATAACAAAAATAATTCTATTCTCAACCCTATTTTTGTCGCTAAGGGTAGGTTCCATAGAGTAAATCGCGGCCAAACTTTTTTTACAATGAACTGTCCTCGAACTAAATAATTTAAGAAAATAAAATTCTCATTGTAACCTACAGGGTCGGAAATAAAAAATATAATTCTATTCTCAACCCTATTTCTGTCGCCAAGGGTAGGTTCCATAGAGTAAATCGCGGCCAAACTTTTTTTACAATGAACTGTCCTCGAACTAAATAATTTAAGAAAATAAAATTTTCATTGTAACCTACAGGGTCGGAAATAAAAAATATAATTCTATTCTCAACCCTATTTTTGTCGCCAAGGGTAGGTTCCATAGAGTAAATCGCGGCCAAACTTTTTTTACAATGAACTGTCCTCGAACTAAATAATTTAAGAAAATAAAATTCTCATTGTAACCTACAGGGTCGGAAATAAAAAATATAATTCTATTCTTAACCCTATTTTTGTCGCTAAGGGTAGGTTCCATAGAGTAAATCGCGGCCAAAGTTTTTTTTACAATGAACTGTCCTCGAACTAAATAATTTAAAAATATAAAATTCTCATTCAAACCTACAGGATCGGAAATAAAAAATATAATTCTATTCTCAACCCTATTTTTGTCGCTAAGGGTAGGTTCCATAGAGTAAATCGCGGCCAAACTTTTTTTACAATGAACTGTCCTCGAACTAAATAATTTAAGAAAATAAAATGCTCATTGTAACCTACAGGGTCGGAAATAAAAAATATAATTCTATTCTCAACCCTATTTTTGTCGCTAAGGGTAGGTTCCATAGAGTAAATCGCGGCCAAACTTTTTTTACAATGAACTGTCCTCGAACTAAATAATTTAAGAAAATAAAATTCTCATTGTAACCTACAGGGTCGGAAATAAAAAATATAATTCTATTCTCAATCCTATTTTTGTCGCCAAGGGTAGGTTCCATAGAGTAAATCGCGGCCAAACTTTTTTTACAATGAACTGTCCTCGAACTAAATAATTTAAGAAAATAAAATTCTCATTGTAACCTACAGGGTCGGAAATAAAAAATATAATTCTATTCTCAACCCTATTTTTGTCGCCAAGGGTAGGTTCCATAGAGTAAATCGCGGCCAAACTTTTTTTACAATGAACTGTCCTCGAACTAAATAATTTAAGAAAATAAAATTCTCATTGTAACCTACAGGGTCGGAAATAAAAAATATAATTCTATTCTCAACCCTATTTTTGTCGCTAAGGGTAGGTTCCATAGAGTAAATCGCGGCCAAACTTTTTTTACAATGAACTGTCCTCGAACTAATTAATTTAAGAAAATAAAATTCTCATTGTAACCTACAGGGTCGGAAATAAAAAATATAATTCTATTCTCAACCCTATTTTTGTCGCTAAGGGTAGGTTCCATAGAGTAAATCGCGGCCAAACTTTTTTTACAATGAACTGTCCTCGAACTAAATAATTTAAGAAAATAAAATGCTCATTGTAACCTACAGGGTCGGAAATAAAAAATATAATTCTATTCTCAACCATATTTTTGTCGCTAAGGGTAGGTTCCATAGAGTAAATCGCGGCCAAACTTTTTTTACAATGAACTGTCCTCGAACTAAATAATTTAAGAAAATAAAATTCTCATTGTAACCTATAGGGTCGGAAATAAAAAATATAATTCTATTCTCAACCCTATTTTTGTCGCCAAGGGTAGGTTCCTTAGAGTAAATCGCGGCCAAACTTTTTTTACAATGAACTGTCCTCGAACTAAATAATTTAAGAAAATAAAATTCTCATTGTAACCTACAGGGTCGGAAATAAAAAATATAATTCTATTCTCAACCCTATTTTTGTCTCTAAGGGTAGGTTCCATAGAGTAAATCGCGGCCAAACCTTTTTACAATGAACTGTCCTCGAACTAATTAATTTCAGAAAATAAAATTCTCATTGTAACCTACAGGGTCGGAAATAAAAAATATAATTCATACTCAACCCTATTTTTGTCGCTAAGGGTAGGTTCCATAGAGTAAATCGCGGCCAAACTTTTTTTACAATGAACTAAATAATTTAAGAAAATAAAATGCTCATTGTAACCTACAGGGTCGGAAATAAAAAATATAATTCTATTCTCAACCCTATTTTTGTCGCTAAGGGTAGGTTCCATAGAGTAAATCGCGGCCAAACTTTTTTTACAATGAACTGTCCTCGAACTAATTAATTTAAGAAAATAAAATTCTCATTGTAACCTACAGGGTCGGAAATAAAAAATATAATTCTATTCACAACACTATTTTTGTCGCTAAGGGTAGGTTCCATAGAGTAAATCGCGGCCAAACTTTTTTTACAATGAACTGTCCTCGAACTAATCAATTTCAGAAAATAAAATTCTCATTGTAACCTACAGGGTCGGAAATAAAAAATATAATTCATACTCAACCCTATTTTTGTCGCTAAGGGTAGGTTCCATAGAGTAAATCGCGGCCAAACTTTTTTTACAATGAACTAAATAATTTAAGAAAATAAAATGCTCATTGTAACCTACAGGGTCGGAAATAAAAAATATAATTCTATTCTCAACCCTATTTTTGTCGCTAAGGGTAGGTTCCATAGAGTAAATCGCGGCCAAACTTTTTTTACAATGAACTGTCCTCGAACTAATTAATTTAAGAAAATAAAATTCTCATTGTAACCTACAGGGTCGGAAATAAAAAATATAATTCTATTCACAACACTATTTTTGTCGCTAAGGGTAGGTTCCATAGAGTAAATCGCGGCCAAACTTTTTTTACAATGAACTGTCCTCGAACTAATCAATTTCAGAAAATAAAATTCTCATTGTAACCTACAGGGTCGGAAATAAAAAATATAATTCATTCTCAACCCTATTTTTGTCGCTAAGGGTAGGTTCCATAGAGTAAATCGCGGCCAAACTTTTTTTACAATGAACTAAATAATTTAAGAAAATAAAATGCTCATTGTAACCTACAGGGTCGGAAATAAAAAATATAATTCTATTCTCAACCCTATTTTTGTCGCTAAGGGTAGGTTCCATAGAGTAAATCGCGGCCAAACTTTTTTTACAATGAACTGTCCTCGAACTAATTAATTTAAGAAAATAAAATTCTCATTGTAACCTACAGGGTCGGAAATAAAAAATATAATTCATTCTCAACCCTATTTTTGTCGCTAAGGGTAGGTTCCATAGAGTAAATCGCGGCCAAACTTTTTTTACAATGAACTGTCCTCGAACTAATTAATTTCAGAAAATAAAATTCTCATTGTAACCTACAGGGTCGGAAATAAAAAATATAATTCATTCTCAACCCTATTTTTGTCGCTAAGGGTAGGTTCCATAGAGTAAATCGCGGCCAAACTTTTTTTACAATGAACTGTCCTCGAACTAAATAATTTAAGAAAATAAAATGCTCATTGTAACCTACAGGGTCGGAAATAAAAAATATAATTCATTCTCAACCCTATTTTTGTCGCTAAGGGTAGGTTCCATAGAGTAAATCGCGGCCAAACTTTTTTTACAATGAACTGTCCTCGAACTAATTAATTTAAGAAAATAAAATTCTCATTGTAACCTACAGGGTCGGAAATAAAAAATATAATTCTATTCTCAACCCTATTTTTGTCGCTAAGGGTAGGTTCCATAGAGTAAATCGCGGCCAAACTTTTTTTACAATGAACTGTCCTCGAACTAATTAATTTAAGAAAATAAAATTCTCATTGTAACCTACAGGGTCGGAAATAAAAAATATAATTCTATTCTCAACCCTATTTTTGTCGCTAAGGGTAGGTTTCGGGGAGTAAATCTCTGCCATACTTTTTTCACCATCAAGTGTCACCGAAATAAACAATTTAAGAAAAAAAATTATGAGCAATTATTTGTTAAATTATTAATTTGCTAACCTCGCTAATAAAATTGACCACTGGCGAATATCCTTTTTCGACTATATTAATCGATTAAAAGTTCAGGTTCATGTTGAGGTGGCTCTTCAGATGGCGATGGAAGAAGTTGGTTTTTGCTTAGATCTCTTTTGGTCGCAGTTCCCACCCACATAGCTTGAAAAATTGCAGCAGGCTTTCAGCAAGGTTTCGAGAAAGTTTTGAAACTTTACAAAAAGCTTTTGTTAAATCCTGCGGTAATTACCAAATGTCCGCAACAAATACTAACGGAAAAATTACATCTAAGCTTACCTTTCAGGAAAGCATAACGTATGATATTTTGTAAGCTTACTTCCAGATCCACGTCAGTTTCTGAAAGTTTCTACTTGTTATATATAACCTTACACGAAAGCTTCTTATAATCTTTCAACAAATATTTCTGAAAACTTTCGTGGAATCTTCCCGATTACCTAATATCCGTGACAAGACTCCATATAACAACACAGACCAAACATAATATTTCATCATTCTTTGACGCAATTTCATGTTAAAGTTATCATTACAGAAGAATGATTTTATTCTCAGAAAAGTTGTGCGAGCTGTTTCAATTCTGCACTTAATCTCTTTATTTGGGTCTGATTGTTCTGTGATGTAGCATCCCAGATATTTGAATTGAGTAACTCTCTCAATGTTTTGTTGATCTATCTGTAGGGAAGCATCGGCATGCGATTGGCAGCTGAATATTGTAACTTTTGTCTTAGTGATATTCATTTTTAAACCCATTTCCCGTCCTGTCGTGTTTACACAATCCAACAACCCTTTCTTGAAGGCCCTGGATACTATCGGCATATCGAATGGTATTAATCAGTTCACCATTGATTTTCACTCCAAGACCTTTATCTTGCAGAGCCTGTTTGAAAATTATGTCCGAGTAGATGTTGAATAATAGCGGGGACAGAATGCATCCCTGTCTGACGCCTCGTTGAATTTAACATTTGTCGGTTAATCTTCCATTGATTCGAACCACAGCTTTTTGCTTCTAATTCAAGTTCTCTATGATACGTAGGTCTCTACCATCGATTTCCGAGGTTCTTAATATGTTCAAAAGCGTTCCATGCAGAACCTTATCCAAAGGTTTTTCGTAATCGTTGAAAGCTACATAAATATCTTTACGTTGGTCACAACACTCTTGGAAGAGTATATTTGAGGCAAAAAATGCCTCACGAGTGCTAAATGCATTCCTAAAATCATACTGGGTTTCATCTAGGTTCCTTTCGCATCGACTTCTTATTCTTCCATGTACTATGCGAAGAAAAACTTTCAGTATGGGGCTCAACAGACTAATTAATCTGTATTCCTTGCACTTCTTTGCTCAGTATCTCTTCGGAAGTGGGATAAAAACAGACTTTAGCCATCTCTCATCATCCTGTATATTTTCCTTTTCCCATACTCTCCACAAGTATATGTAGAGCTGTAAAGTTATTTAATGCCAATGCTTTTGTCTTGGAGAGATTTAGGAAGAGATTTTTCCTATTTTCCAAGGTTGATTTTACTTTTCACTTATAATATTAGTTTGGAAAGAGTCAGACGAAAATTAAAAGTGCAGGTTTAAAGTGAAGCCTGTCAAAATACTACTTATTTTCAAAACTCCTCTATTATAATATGCCAGAACATATCCGAGAATTCGAAAAATAAATGATTTTTTTTTCAAAAAGGATTTCTGAAAATATAGTATCTAATAATTTTTTCCTTGGGTATATAAAAAAATTACTACCGGAAATAAATACTATATCATAACTAACAGATAGACATGTTATGGGAATAATAACAGGATTTTGAATAGTGAATATTTTTTAAACTACTATTTTTTTAATCCGCTCCTGTATCAACAAACAGATAAATACTAAAAAAGCTTTGATTAAAAGCATTTAAACTGCTGTGTTTATCTAGTATCATTTTCAACATTGAGTAAAGCACACAAAACCACAATGAAAATAGTCCTTTTTTCGTTTGTATTTTTAGCACTTTGTTCGGTTGCATTTTCAGCGCTTGCTCTATATCCAGAACCACCTCCTGGTAAGTACTATTTATTATCAGTGAGCATTAACTACACCAAGTAAAGGGTTTTCCAATAAGAGGTGTTATTTTGATATTCAAAGAAAAATGCCATTTTTTAAGATAAATGATCGGATATTTATTACATTATAAAGAGGAAGGTATGCCGTTAATGATGGAAAATAACATCAGCCAAATGACCACCACGACCATGCCTACAGGACCATATCCTTTTCATGAAATTTTCCATAACCAAATCGCAAAGTGGCTGCCCTATGTCCTCGATAGCCTCACGAATTCCATCTTTGAGGTCTTGAATCGACGCTGGGCTGTTGGCGTAGACCTTGTCTTTCACGTGACCCCAAAGGAAGAAATCGCAAGGTGTCACATCACAAGATCTCGGTGGCCAATTGTGATCACCTCTTCGAGAGATAACACGGCCCGGAAACTTTTCCCGTAAAAGATCAATGGTTTCGTTGCTTGTGTGGCACGTAGCGCCGTCTTGTTGGAAGTAAACGTGGTCCAGATAAATACCATCCAATTCCGGCCATAAAAAATCATTAATCATCTCTCGATAGCGCAATCCATTCACCGTAACTGTTGCTCCAGCCTCATTTTCGAAAAAGTAAGGTCCAATGACCCCGCCGGACCATAAACCGCACCAAACAGTCACACGTTCAGGATAGAGAGGCTTTTCAACAATAACTCTTGGGTTGTCCGAGCCCCAGATGCGACAATTTTGTTTGTTGACGAAGCCACCGAGGTGGAAATGGGCCTCATCACTGAAGATGATTTTTCGATGGAATTCCGGATCATTTTCATGCATTTCAAGAACCCAATCAGCAAAGGCACGACGTTGTTGATGATCGGCCGGCTTGAGTTCTTGCGTTAACTGAACTTTATAAGCCTTAAGACCCAAATCTTTATGCAAAATACGGTGTAATGACGTTTGTGGAATCCCTAATTCCAAAGAACGACGAGGAATGGACAAACCTGGGTTTTCTTCAACACTTTCGGCTACAGCAGCAATATTCTCGGCTGTTCTTGAGCGACGTGCACGGGTTTTCTTCTTCACATAACTAACTTGTCCCAACAGCTCGAATTTTTTCACCAATTTCTTTATTGCGCTCCGACAAGGTGCTTCATGACGACCCAAAAATGTTCGAGTTTTACGAACCGTCTCTGCCAAATTTTCACCATTTTTATAGTGAATTTTAATAATTTCAATGCGTTGTTGAAGCGTGTATCGTTCCATCTTTATTTATGGCGTAGTTTCTACTTGTCAAACGTCAAAAACTTACAGCTTCAAAAGTGACATCTACCGAAATAGCGGGCTTTTCAAAATGACACCTCTTATTGGAAAACCCTTTAGTAGATTGGTAACTTGTTACAAAAAGGATCTATAAAGCTACATATCCTTTAATGGTGAAGTAAAAATGTTGTCTCTATTAAGATAACTAGAGTATTTTTTTTGACTTTTGAAAAAGCTTATAAAATAAATAAAATTGGCATCGAACATTTTTGCTTTAGATGTACAGGGTGTCCCATTTTCGACAATTTTAGGGGGTATTATCTTCGTTTTTAGGTACATTTTGTATTTCCGTTATACGTTAATTTATGAAAAAGGTAAAAACTGATTTTTATAGAGTTTTTTACGTAGAGTTCAGTGGCGCAGTGGTAACTAAGCTTCTAATAATGCCCTACAGACACCTACTTGAACTATATGATTTGTTCCCCAAACACAACCCCATTTTTTGGTAAATTATGTCCTCTAAATATCCATCCATATGTGACCCATACATAATTTGTTCACCTATATTATAAGCGTAATTACCAAAAGTCACTGAGAAATATTAAAAAATAATATGGATTTTATGATCCTCTCAAAACAAGGGCTGAGCCCTAGCCTTTGGAACAGTCTTAGAGGGCCAAATTATATAACTCATAAAAGTGTTTAGAACCCATGATTGGACGATTAGTTGAATTGTATAATACTTTTAAAAATAAGGGGTTAAGTCTGGCCGCCGGGGTTATCTTAAAGGAACCTATTATGTGGTTTCCCATATAGGTATTTAGAGAATATTTATTGTAAGCTTGTTATCAAAATCGGGGCCAAATTCTGGCCGCTAGGGTTGTCTTAGGGAAACAAATATATAACCCATCATATAGGCCAGCAGGGTTAGCCTCATATGAAACAATAGAAAAATGTATTACTTTAACTTTATGCTGCAATTAAAAGAGCCTCTTGTTGCATACAACAAATGTGCAAAATTTCAAGTAAAAATATTCAATAATTTTTGCACAGTGAATTTGGTTATAACTTTTTATGTTTTTTTTTTATTGTTTATTCCAGACTTATACTAACAATAACAAAACGAAATTAATTGTTAATCTTAAATTGTTGAAATAGGTAAACAAAATTGGGGTTCGTATTTTCGTTATGAACAAATAAAACAACTCTTCGATAATTGTTGATATCAAAATGCCGATAAGTGGACGTGATTGCTGAGATTTTGGCGCACATTTTGAAAAAAAAAACAAATTGTGTACTACCACTAGAAGTAGAGATAGAGTTTTTTTTTCAAAAAATCGCTGCGGAGTTGGTTATCAACATTAAACGATTATTTAGTAGGAACTCATGGGGAGTTGTTTAAGCTATTGTATGCAGTAGTTTTCAAGTCAATTATTTCAAAATTGTTGATGTAGCAATAGTTGAAAGTTGTACCTACTCTTCTACTCCTTTCAGACTGCGGCGCGCGGAAAAAAACGTGACTCTGACGCTTCAAATTCGAACAATGGATGATATGTTTTTGTAATCAACTTATTGTTAAACATAGCAATAAACAAACTGTTGCAGTTTTATACATTTTATGCATAATTATAATTTTACCGTACTTACGTGCTTTTCAAATTTCGAAAAAATTGTTACAGTGGTAAACAGTAGACTATTAATTAAGAATATTTAAAATTAGATTGATTTTTAATATACCATTAACATTTATCGAGATATAGCATGAAACAAATAGCAAGATTTGTTGATAGCATTATTATTTTTCGAGATGCAGAATAAGCTACATTTGACGATTATAATATTACTTTCAAAGACGATAAAAGTAATAGGGGAGAAAATAATTATGATTATGATAATAATGATGATGTTGATGATGCTTATGTCAATGATGAAAGCGATGATAATGATGATGATGATGATTATGATGAGAGTACTAATGATGATGAGGATCAGAATAATAATGATTATGATAATTATTACGATAATAATGAAATTGATAAGGGTTTCGAAAATGAGGGTCCATGGATGTCTAAAAAACGGAGAACGGAATAAATATTTTGTATAGATTTAATATATAGATAAATATTAATGGTACATTAAAATCAATCTGATTTTTAATATTCCTAATTAGTAGTATACTGTTGACCACTGTAATAATTTTTTCGCAATTTAAAAAGCACGTGCAACAATTTGTTTATTGCTATATTTAACAATAATTTGATTACAAAAACATATTATCCATTGTTCATATCTCATCGAGAAACAGCAAAAGATTCTACGAGCAATATTCGCCGAGGTAACCTAAAATTTTCCGGCGAAACGAATGTGAAAGGTCCAAGTTACGTTTTTTTCGCGCGCTGCAGGCTGAAAGAACGCCCCCTCCACTGCTCACTTTTTGACTCTTGGAGTAGGTACAACTTTAAACTATTGCAACATCAACAATGTTGAAATAATTGAGTTGAAAACTGCTGCATACAAAACAATTTTTTGAGAAACAAAATTCTATCTCAGCTTTTAGTGGCCGTTCAGAATTTATTTATTTTTTTCAAAATATGCGCCAAAATCTCACCTATCACGTCCACTTATCGGCATTTCAATATCAACAATTGTCGAAGAGTTATTCTATTTGTTTATAACGCAAAAACGAACCCCAATTTTACTTATCTGTTTCAACAATTTAGGATCAACAATTCATTTCGTTCTTTTTTGTTATTCTTAGTATAAGTCTGAAACTTTCATTTGTGTACCCGAAGACCGCTGTACGATTTCTAGATCGCTGAAAATAAGCAATAAAAAAAACATAAAATGTTATAAACAAATTCACTGTGCAAAAAATTATTGAATATTTTTACTTGAAATTTTGCATACTTGTTGTATGCAACAAGAAGCTCCTTTCGGTGTAGTATAAAGTTAATGCAACATATAGTTTCTATTGTTTATTAACTGAAAAACAGCCATTTTAGCAGGTTTTTTTGCAATAACTAACAAATTATCAGATTTGGATTAGCTTCAGCTCATTTTGTAGGTATTTTCAATGCACACAACTTTTGTTTAAAACTTTTTTACTGAGAAATAATAGCTTTTCCTAGAACTCGAAAAAACTGTTTTTCACATCTTAATTGCTAAATAAAAAATTTTCCCCAAAAAAGAAAATAAGACATATGAAACTACATAATTACTATTATCATTCTGAAGATTTCTACGTAGTCAAAAGTCTACTAACAATAAATTTTTTCCACGTGCTAATTCCGCTGGCCTAATATAGATCTTCTTCTTCTTCTTCTAGGTAGAACCAAGTTCTGTTATCTACACAATGCCTCACCGATCCTCATTTGAGGTCGAAATCCAGCTGTCTCTCCATCTATTGGGGGGCCGTCCAGGCGGCCGTTTGGTGTTTGGTTTCTCTCTCATCACGGTTTTTGCTAGTCTGTCATCGTCCATTCGTTCCACGTGATCTCTCCACTGCCTACGACGGTTTCGAACCCACTTCACAACATCCCCCACTCCGCTGTCCTCGCGTATTTTTGCGTTTCTTATTCTATCTCTTAATCTTGTTCCCGTGATCATTCTCAGCGTTTTCATTTCTGTGGTTCTCATAATTTGTTTTGTCTTTGTTGTTTCATTTCTTGTTTCTGCGCCGTAGGTCAGTATCGGTCTTACAAAGACCTTGTAAATTCTTGCTTTGCTCTCAACCGTCATATGTTTATTGTTCCAGATTATGTCTCTTAGTTGGCCTGATATTATGGCCGCTTTGTTGGCCTGTGTGCGTACTTCTTCCGTTACTGCCCTGTTACTTGTTATATGTATTCCCAGGTATTTAAACTTCTCAACCTGTTCGATATGTTTGTTATCAACCATTAGTTTGCACCTTACCGGTTCTTTTGCTATTACCATTGCTTTGGTTTTCTCCACAGATATCTTCATAATATACTGTTTGGCTGTTCGATTGAGATGGAAAAGCATTCTTTGTAAGTTGTCCTCGCTATCTGCTGTCAAGGCAACATCGTCTGCAAAGCATATAATCTCAACGGTGTTGTGTCCCATTGGGTACCCAGTATTTGTGCTTTTTACCTCATCAATGATTTCGTCCATGATTACATTGAAAAGTGTTGGACTTAGGCTATCACCCTGTCTTATTCCTATGGATAGTGGGATTTCCTCTGTTAGAGTGTTATTTGTTTTAATTACCATGGTGTTTTTGGAATTCAGTTTGTATATTGTGCGTATGATTGGTTCGTCTACTTGTTTTCTTCGCAGTAGTTCTGTTATGTGTTCCAGTTTGACTCGGTCGAACGCTTGTGTAAAGTCCACAAAACAAATGAACAGCGGTTTATCGTATTCGATAGATGTTGAGAGGAAATGATTAGAAGTTGAGTTACCTAAGATCGCAGTAAATTCGGAATTTTATGATTTTTTAAAATTAACCCGTATCAATGGGGTTGTTTTTGGAAAACAAGTTATATGATTAGGGACTTAGAGGAAGCTGTAATAAACATAAATACCAAAAATCATAGAAAAATATTAATAAATGTGGATTTTATGATGTTTTAAATATATACATTTTTAATCTATACTTAGCGCTGTGTCTCGATATGGCCGCTGGCCGCTAGCTTCAGCCTCATCTGGAATATTCAAACGTAAGGGTAAGGTCGATTTATTCCCAAAACTTATTAATTTTATATTGTCTTCGGTAGGTAAACCCGGTCACTGCTGGTCGGAACAGACAGGGCCCATGGAAAAATATGAAGTGAAAACAGTCAGAGGTCAGTGTGTAAGAGCTAGCTGCGGTGGAAACAGAATGCTTGAATTGGCTTCGTAAGTAAAAACTATTTTTTAAGTTATACGAATTTACTGCGCAGGTCTTAATTTAAGCTCTATTCTCACAAGTGAGAATGTAGATTGTAGACAAGTTTCTGGGACCAAAATTGTGCGAAATAATATGTTCTATAAAGTAGAATTTTTTTCCGCTAGTGAATCAGGGGGCGCGTATCCCTCCTCTGTCCTACTAGGATTAGCTCTGTTGAGCGATTTGTCGGCCCTGCTTTCCGGGCCCTCAATAAACAACTTATATTTAATGAACAATAACTTTACAACTTTACCTATAGCTAATCATGTATTTAACTGGTACCATTAAAAAGTTTTTCAGTCGCCATTGAGTCTTGCAGAGTAAATAAATATTGACGCACTATCGGATAGAAAATTTTGAAACTTTTTGGTTACTTTCCAGGATAGCACAGAATTCTCGACATAGACCAGGGCTTATCTGTTTTTAGGTGGATGTGAAATGGAACATGGAGATTTTTGCATGAAAGCCTTCAGAATAACCTGAGTAACGATAAATTTGATATGCGTCAATTCAAAAGGTTGGGCATCATTGTTTTTATTAATAAAAATATAAAATTAACGAAAAAAAAACGTTTTTTATTCAACTTTTCTCTCGTGTAACTTTAAACGTATTCATTTTAGAGGAAAGTTGAAGAGGAAAAAAAGTTTCGTAATTAAATTTGCCATAAGATAGCGTTAGTCGGAAATCTCAAATTATATTTCCCTTATTGCAAAAATTAAAAAAAAAAGGTATAAAAAGCAGTCCAAAATATCAACTTAACGTATTTAAATTTATTTTCGACATATAGTAGGAAACTCAAGTTTTCCAACGCTTTTTCCAGAAACAAAATCGGATGATTTGGACGCCCTCAAGAATTATTTAAAGACATTGTTGATATTTTTGTTTATAAACAAATAGATTATCTCGGCGAATTTTCATTAGATTTTTTTTGCAATACATGATTTAAAAGTACTTGGAAAGATGCTTCTTTTTGTGAAAAAAAATTTCAAATCCGTCAATTGGTTTCCGAGATACAAACTGTCAAAGTTGACAGCCTGTTACGGTGAATCTATCAACAATACAGACCTGATTCTTGGACCAATGATGAGGAGCTCTCATTTTAAAATTGAATTCGAAGATTCGAAATATATATCTGAAAAAAAATTTCATTTTCTCGGCTTCTAATGGAGCGATTTTGATCATTTTTTTTTTCAACTGATGTACCGCGAATAAACAAATGATGTTGTTTATGCATCATACTTACAGCATACTGCACCCTATAGTATTGGATTTTTCCAGCGAATCTTTGTTTATTAATATCATTAAGCATACTATGACAATATATATTTACTTTAATTATCAAAATTGTTTAAACATTCATTGTTTAAACAAATTGAAAAAAATTTTGATTTTAAATTATTTTATTCGTAAAATACAGATAAAAATAAAATATTACTATACTGAGAGATGTACTAACGCCAAAAATAATTTATTTTATGTTACAATCGTTAATATACACCGTTTTCAGTATAACTCTCTTTAATGCCTATTCTATACCTTCAAAAAGCAAGTTTGAGCAGATGTTTCTTACTCCCGTCCCACTACTTTCATGCTAACGGTTACATTTTAAAACATCATGCTCTCATCTCCGAAAATATTATATATCCAAATATTTGTAGAAATATTGTATTACTTATAATTTAAAAATTACTAAGTTTTTATATATGATTTATATAAAATAATTATTTCATTTCTATCTGTATTTTACGAATAAAATAATTTAAAACCAAAATTTTTCAGTTTGTTTAAACAATGACTGTTTAAACAACTTTGATAATTAAAGTAAATATATATCGTTATAATATGCTTAATTATATTAGTAAACAAAGATTCGCCTGGAAAGTCCAATACTGTAGGGTGCAGTATGCTGTAAGTCTGATGCATAAATAACGTCATTTGTTTATAACAAAATGAATGAATGATGAGGACATGGCATTATGATATTTGGGCTCCATTATTCGCGGTACATCGGTTTAAAAAAAATTATCAAAATCGCTCCCTTAGAACCCGAGAAAAATGAATTTTTTTTCAGATATGTATTTTGAATATTCGAATTCAATTTTAAAATGAAAGTTTCCCACCCCTCTTTTTTTTTATTTTCAACGCGCGTGGGGGATATTCTTTTCATTTTTTATTAAAGTTTCCGGCAAGACAAAGTTTTTGGTCCAAGAATCAGGTCTGTATTGTTTTTAGATTCACCGTAACAGGCTGTCAACTTTGACAGTTAGTATCTCGGAAACCAATTGACGGATTTGAAATTTTTTTCACGAAAAGAAGCGTCTTTCTAAGTACTTCCAAACTATGTATTGCAGAAAAAAAATCCAATGAAAATCCGCCGAGATAATTTGTTTATAAGCAAAAATATCAACAATATCTTTAAACAATTCCTGAGGGCATCCAAATCATCCGATTTTGATTCTGAAAAAAGCGTTGTAAAACTTGAGTTCCCTGCTATATGTCGAAAATAAATTTAAATATGTTAACGTGATATTTTGGACTCAGACACACTTGAAAAATGGTCACTTTTTGTAAACTAAATCGGATTGCAAAATTATTGTACAAAAACTATCTATTCGATCCTAACGAATTTTAGCGTGTTATTTTATCATGGCATAAAGTTTTCTTTGCTCTAATATGAAGGTCCTCAGAGAAATTTAAATTGTCGAAAAAAATTGATTAAAAAAACTGCTTTTTTTATACCTTTTTTTTTTAATTATTGCTATTTTGCAATAAGGGAAAAATATTTTGTGATTTCCGACCAATCCCATCTTATGGCAAATTTAATTACGAAACTTTTTTTCCTTTTCAAGTTTCCTCTAAAATGAATACCTTCAAAGTTACTAGTAAAAACAATGTTGCCCAACTTTTTGAAGTGACACATATCAAATTTATCGTTATTCAGGTTATTCTGAAGACTTTCATGCACAAATCACCATGTTCGATTTCACATTCAGAAACCCCAATATTTTACAGATAAGCCCTGGTCTAATAAAGGAAAACATTTTATTATTATATTCTGTAAGTAAGATTTCCCGGCTAACTATACCAACAGGATTACCGTCAGCTGAAGAGTCGCCATCTTCATCACTCCTCGTTAAAATTTTAACTTGCCCGCTTGAACCCAAGGAAGTTAGAGTAAGATATGGAAAACTACAAAAATAGGCTAAATGCCTAAAAAATTACCCCAAAATGCAGAAGACAAATGTCATAAATTAACATCAAGTAGCTATGCGCAGAAAAACATTTCATAGTAAATTTGTTGTTTGAGGTTGGCAACACGAAAACCAGAAAACAGAGCAGGATTTTGCGAAAGTGCGGCATCCCGGCGTATTCTTTGTATTTAATGTGGTTGTTTGTCATCGTCCCGACGCTTAAAATTCTTTTCATTTTTTTTTGTCATGCCATGCAGTGACATTAGTTAAATTTCGGAATTTATATTTGTGTATGTTATCAAGACATTTGTGCAGACTTTTGATTTGTAACAATGCATCAATGTCTGGTATTGTTTTGTAAATCTCGTTAATTCATTATTTTCGGTAAGGACGTTTTTTAGAAAATAAAACGGACTTACCCCCTATTTCGAGGACGTATAACACGATTTTGCCTTTGATTTTTCACTATTCTTCTCATTTTCTCGGAAAACTCAAAAACGCCAAGCGTTACTTCACAAAGAAATTTTAATTCAGAAGAAAAAATCGAACTTACATATTTATTTTCAATGGTATTAGTTAAAATATCATGTATGTAATATATTTCAGCTTTTTTTGCAAAATTCTAGTGAATACATTTTAAAAAACTTGTATTTTCAACGAAAAACCAAAACACATTCCGGAAAGGCCATCGGCCATAAAACTCGTGAAAACGACTAATATTCGTTTGACACGTTGCCAGATGTAAAATACTTTCGTGGTAGAAATATAAAATTCGACCATCTCAGTCAACAATATAGTTCAATTTTTGTAAAGTTTTATACAGTCCCAGGGAAAAATTAATCTTAACCACCCAAAATTTTAGTTTAGTTCAGGTTTAGCTTGATTTTGGTTAATTTGTAAAACTGAAAGTAATCTGAACTAACCTAAATTGACCTAGACTTATACTTTCGTAATATAAACTATTAAATTTATCCATTAACACCGGAGTTTAATTTTTGTAATGTATAAAAAAACTTTAAATTAATCTTAACCACCCAAAATTTTTGATCAGAAATCACGTAAAGGCTGGACAATCTGTGAAAGAAAAGGAGGTGAATTTCACAAAAAACATATTGGCAGTCAGGGAACAGTGCTAATTTTTCGGGTTTTAGGAACGAGTCACACCAATATTTAATGGCGGAAGCCATTTTGTTTTAATTTGTTTTTTTTTATCATTTTCTTGATATTTCCGATAAAAATGTGCAAATTTATGAATTTTCATATAATACAGCGTGGAATGTGTGCTTGTAACAAAATTTTAACGATTTAGTACAAAAAATTGAACTTAAAGTGAAAAGTGTTTTTCACTGTTTTCCGCAAAAGGAAAAATTATGGAAAACGGAGGTCAGAATCGTGTTCTAGGACCTCGAAATAGGAGGAAGTACCGAAATTTTTTCAAAAAAACGTAATTTTCCTAGACTTCCCACAATGCAAATTTTTACCAGAGAATTATGTTCAAATCTGTTTAATAATGAACTCTAAATTGTAATTTTTTCCAATATAATAACGTTATAAAAGGTTGCTCAAGTCCAGTCCTGTCCCCTGACTTACTGCGCAAGTACACTATAGCCCCTTTAAGGGGACGACAGCTTTACATGCCGGACCGAATTTATTTTCCGGTATTCCCCTTCCTTTTAGCCGCTCCAACTTCCTTGCTTGAACCAAACGCTGCACGTTATTCTTAAAAATGAACCCGAAGTTAAACGTCCTTTCAAACGGAAGATCTGATTATTCGTTTTTTTATAACCAGTGTTTACACACACACAAAGATTTATCGTTTTTATTAGAACACTTTAATCTATTGTTTTATTTTTATATGCTTTTAGGTGTGGAGTAATTCTATCACCAACTGGAATCACAGAGCCCGATCTATCCAAAGGTTATCCTGCCTGTTGTCCTAGACCAAAACGGATATAAAATATTAACAATTAATTGTTATGCCATATCTAAAGGGTAATATACCTTTGCAGTGAATACAATATATGTGGTTTTCTTGCAATATTCTGAAACATCCCCACAGTCAGCCATAGTTCTGCAAAATTTAATCTCAATAAAATTTTTATAAAAAAATTGAACCGACTTCTAAAAGTGCGCTAAAAAGTGTAAAATAACCATAAATTTTTACATGAAATTGAACTTTTTGAAGTCGGCGCCAAACTAATACTTGACAAAATGTGGTTTGCATAAACAGATTTAAAATACTTTTTTGTAATTGTTTTCTTACCATAATTTGTAAATATTAGTAGTTATTTATTTAATTTACAAAATATTTGGCGCCGACTTCAAAAAGTTCAATTTCATATAAAAATTTATGGTTATTTTACACTTTTTAGCGCACTTTTAGAAGTCGGTTCAATTTTTTTATAAAAATTTTATTTTTCTATTTTTAGTTTTAGAATTCATTATGATATTCATAAATTATTTGAACTAAGAACTAATCGAAATTAGTGTACTTCGCAATGACTCCAAAGTGGCAAAAAAGTAAAAATTTTATCCAAAGTTGTAAATCGCAACACACAAATTGGGTCAAACGAATATTTAGTCTGTCATAGAAAATCCACTATCTTAAATTACAAATTAATTTTAGATTGGTAATATAGGCCCCAACCCCTTCCAATATCGATATTTAAAGAAAATAAATTAATTTTTTATCCACCATTTTAGATACGCCAAATTTAATTTTTTTTTAAATAATTTTGGATTCGTCATGTGTGACCCCGAAAACTCTCCCGTACGAATTTTGGTTAAAATCGGACAAAATTGATTTTTTTTGTTCGCCATATTGGATCCGCCATATCGAATTTCTTAAAAATAATTTCTGATTCTTTATGTGAGGCCCCGAAAACTTCCCCATACCAATTTTGGAGAAAATCGGACAAAATTGATTTTTTTCGTCCGCCATATTGGATCCGCCATATTGAATTTTTTTAAAATTATTTTAGATTCGTCATATGCGACTCCGAAAACTCCCCCGTACCAATTTTGGAGAAAATCGAACAAAAAAGATTTTTTTTGTCGGCCATATTGGATCCGCCAAATTGAATTTTTTAAAAATTATTTTAGATTCGTCATATGCGACCCCAAAAACTCCCCCGTACCAATTTTGGAGAAAATCGGACAAAATTAATTTTTTTAGTGGCCATATTGAATTCGCTATATTGAATTTTTTAAAAATTATTTTATATTCGTCATATGCGACCCCGAAACTCCCCTGTACCAATTTTGGAGAAAATCGGACAAAATTCATTTTTTCGTCCACCATATTGGATCCGCCATATTGAATTTTTAAAAAATTATTTTAGGTTCGTCATATGCTACCCCGAAAATTCCCCCGTACCAATTTTGGTGAAGATCGGACAAAATTGATTTTTTTCGTCCGCCATATTGGATCCGCCATATTGAATTTTTTAAAAATAATATTAGATTCGTTATTTGGCACCTCGAAAACTCCCCCATACCAATTTTGGAGAAAATCGGACTAAATTAAATTTTTTTGTCCGCCATATTGGATCTGCCATTTTGAATTTTTGAAAAATAATTTCAGATTCGTTGGGTACAACCCCGAAAATTCCTCCATACCAATTTTGGAGAAAATCGGACAAAATTAATTTTTTTTGCCGCCATATTGTAAGCGCCATCTTGGATTTTACTGCACCAATTTCATCTAAAAAAATATGGGACCACCGCAGCAACTTCCTTTATATAACGTAAAAAATTTCATTCAAATCGGTGTAGCCGTTCCGGAGTAATCGGTGTACATACATAAAAAAAAAAAAAAAAAATACATAGTCGACGAATTGAGAACCTCCTTCTTTTAGAAGTCGGTTAAAAATAGCAAAATGTTCAGTATTTAAACAAAAACATAATCCCGGATTTTTGGCATGGGCACTACAAAATGTCCAGCTGAATTTCAAAAATATTTTTGCTCTTATTTCAACAAAATATGAGCATACATTTTGTAGAGCTCATTATAACAACAAACAAAACACAGTTTATTCTCTGGGAATTCCCCACAGGTTCTTGTTCCATACTAGTTTCGATCATCTAATGATCCCATCAGTAGAACTGTAACCGAAAGCAAAATGCACAAAAAACAACCGTCAACTTAAAATTAGCATTCCGTAAAATGTCGGCAAGATATTATTCACAAAACGTGATATCGGACAGTACAATCGAACATCTAAATATACCCCGGTGGGTTAGGGAAAGATGGTCGAAACCAGAGGCGAACTAAAACCTTTAACTTGTATGTCTATGCTACCTTTATCTCTACGCTAGCTGTTCTACGGATTTTTCAAATGTACGTGAAAGTGAGAGACAAACATAAAAAAGTCATTCAAATCTACGATCACTAGTGTACAGGGTGAGTCAACGATTGGATGAAGTAAGTTTGTGCCTTTTCGGTGAAATGAAATTTACAAAGAAACTATATTTATTGTTTGGTACAGTTTATTTTTACGCAGATTTTAAAAATATTAAGGACTCTACAGGGTGAGCCAAAAAACTAGGACAGCATAAAGTTGTATTTTTTTTAAATAGAACACCCTATATATGAATAGTATTTTCGATTTAGCTTATAATTTTAAATCTTTTTTATTAAGGGTATACTATAACAGAACTTTATAGTTTCTGAGATAATTAAGTTTAAAGAAAAAAAGTCACATTTTCAAGCATCAATTCAATCTTAAATAACGTTTTCAATTTTGTGACAAATATATTCAAATTTGGAATTTAGCAAGGCCAAGGACAAGTTAACATAATTTTTACCTAATATTTGCAATAAAAGCTACAGGGTGTTGAACACATCGGCTCAAATTTGAACAAGTTTAAATGAATAAATATCTTTTTTTTTTAAATGGTACACCCTGTATATTTTCATGTTATTTAATAGAGTAATAAAAACCCTAAAAGATTTGTTCAATATATCCTATACCTATTTATAATAGTTTTTGAGATATTTCAGTTTTTCTTATTTTCCATACTTTTTTACAGAAATAGTCTTCATTATCATAGTAGCCATGTAAAATAATGAAAAGAAACTACAGAAACAAACAGAATGTGGTTAAATATGATGAAATACATTATTCGTTATATTACAACGGCAATAGTTTAATTAAACATAATGTGAAAAAATTAACACAACAATAACGACAAGGCAAATACATATTTACTTTTATACTAAATTGAAACAAAAAAATTACCTATTAAATACTGAGATTAATTATTTCTTTTTAATAAGTGTTCAAATAAACGACCCTCTTGTGCAATGCACAAATTTAGTCTTTTTTGCTGATTTTCTCGGACCCTGGACAAAATTAGTGGCGTTATTGTTCTACAGGTATCCCTAATCCTGTTTCGCATATCTTCCACTGTTGTTGGTGGATTAACATACACCTTATTTTTAATATAACCCCATAGGAAGAAATCTAATGGGGTGATGTCGCAAGACCTTGGTGGCCACTCAATGAAACCCCCACGTCCAATCCATTTTTGCGGATATCGTTGGTCCAAAAACGCACGAACTTCACGATGGTAATGCGGAGGCGCACCATCGTGCTGGAACCCCATACTGTCGAGCTCATCCCTATCGAGACCTTGAAGCAGTTGGGGTAGTTCTTCTTGTAGAAAGTTCAGGTAACTATGGCCATTTAGTGGTTCATTAAAAAAGTGGGGTCCAATAATTCGATTATGATGAATACCACACCAAACATTTAATGACCAGTGGTTTTGATGTTGCACCTCTCTAATCCAAAATGGGTTTTCTGTGGTATAATAATGCATGTTGCGTCTATTTACGGCACCGTTACTTCTAAAAGTAGCTTCATCACTAAACATTACCTTGCATAATAAATTTGGATTTAATTGAATCTCCGCATTTATTGTACGACAAAAGTTTACACGACTTTCAAAATCCTGTCCATGCAATTCTTGGTGTAATTCCATGTGATATGGATGATACCTATATTTCTTGGTAGTACGATTAGCGGTGGATTGTGATGTTTCACATAATGCTGCTATCTGACGGCTACCAATATAAGGATTTTCCTGAACATTTAACAATACTTGTAGTTCTTTTTCTTCATTAGTTACTGGTTTGTTGACCACTTTACGTTTTGGATAATCAACAGTACCAGAAGAATCAAATCTTTGCATTAAGTTTTGAAAAGTATGGGTATTAGGCTGGCGTCGATCAGGATACTTCATTTTGTAAATTATTTGAGCAAGAAGGCAATTTTTTTGAGCCTCTCCTATTGTATAAATCATATCTATTAACTCATTCTTTGGAAAATTCATTTTACAATGCAAAAAAAACCAAACTACACTACATAAAAACCAAAAGAAGCGATTGCGGTTATAAATTTGACACACAGAAAAATGTTCTTTTACATTGTTTTTGCCATGGAGACTATTTCTGTAAAAAAGTATGGAAAATAAGAAAAACTGAAATATCTCAAAAACTATTATAAATAGGTATAGGATATATTGAACAAATCTTTTAGGATTTTTATTACTCTATTAAATAACATAAAAATATACAGGATGTACCATTTAAAAAAAAAGATATTTATTCATTAAAACTTGTTCAAATTTGAGCCGATGTGTTCAACACCCTGTAGCTTTTATTGCAAATATTAGGTAAAAATTATGTTAACTTGTCCTTGGCCTAGCTAAATTCCAAATTTGAATATATTTGTCACAAAATTGAAAACGTTATTTAGGATTGAATTGATGCTTGAAAATGTGACTTTTTTTCTTTAAACTTAATTATCTCACAAAATATAAAGTTTTGTTATAGTAAACCCTTAATAAAAAAGATTTAAAATTATAAGCTAAATCGAAAATACGATTCGTATATAGGGTGTTCTATTTAAAAAAATACAACTTTATGCTGTCCTAGTTTTTTGGCTCACCCTGTAGAGTCCTAAATATTTTTAAAATCTGCGTAAAAATAAACTGTATCAAACAATAAATATAGTTTCTTTGTAAATTTCACCGAAAAGGCACAAACTTACTTCATCCAATCGTTGACTCACCCTGTACACAACGTATCCGCCATCTAGCGGAAAGCAAACATACTACGCTTTGAAGCATTATTTTTTTAAATTATTTTTAATGCAGGTTAATATTTATAGCTTTAAATCTTTCCAGTTATGTCAAGATATCACGAAAGGATAATTATGCTTCTCGTTAAAAGATAAATAGAATAAAGATCCCGTTGCTATAGAGATAACTCCAAAAAGTGCAACCAATTCAACGTAACCTAAAAACTTCTATAAATTTAACCTTAAAATACATTTTCCACACATTCTATTGAAAAAACATTTTCCGACAAAAATTGTATTTATAAGAAGCACCAGAACATTTTCGGTCTCTATATTGAATTGGCATCCACTTGACCCCTATGTATAAAAATAAGAACAGGAACTTCAGATTCAAGAGAGGAAAATAAACGAAATACGTCAATACTTCCAATATTTTTTCACTTAGTCACTTTAAAGGCAACACGTATAGACAGGAAAATAAATCTAATATATTGTAGTATGTGTAGAAATTCATGAAGCGTTTTAACGAAATTCGAAAAGGTTATATATATTATACATAAATCAGGGATGGAGAGAACAAATAGATTTAAAGGTTTCAACTTTCTCCAGTGGCGTAAAGCGTGAATAAACAAAAAAATAAATACCGACACATTTTTCATTAAATTCTACACAATTTGGTTATCAAATATAGGAAAAACACCCATAAAAAAGAAAATTAAACTAATCTAAACCAGAGAGAAACAAACGTACACTATTGCCATATGTTTTACGATCATAATCTTGAACTTGTTCTAACGTTCTATTCAGTTTTTTATAATTTTGCTTGAAAATCATTTCTTCAATAAAGAACAGGATTAAAACCGGATCAACAGAAACAAAATATCGGTAATGTCGAACGTTGAAATTTACCGAATTACCGAATTGATCTCTGTCAAACTAATTCTAACCAATGCCAATATGGTCTCGTTGAATTGAAATCAAAGCAGTCGAAAACACCACGAAACAGCTCACCGTCATTATTAGAGCCAACGATTAATTACGTCCATAGGGCTATATTAACCCCCGGTAATGAACGGGGTGCCGATGCACATCCGCCTGCGGTTTGGAACAACGAGAGCGACTCTATCATTCTCTTTGACCGATTAAGGGGAACTAATCCGATTGCACTTTGCATAATAAGGCAACGTATTGCATGGTATATTCGAAATTACAGTGCCCCTCAGAAAGTACGCATCGAAAAAGTGCGTAACCTCCACCAAGAAATGTACAATGATTTAAAAGTTTTATACTAGTACAACATACATGGTATTTGTTGAGGTATTTCCAGAAATACAATACATATTTCCAAAAATTTTACATTTGACCGATTTCATTCAAAATCGTGCAGTGAAAATAGTAAGGATGGAACTTACCAGTTGAAAAATCGGGTTTTTAATAATCGATTATTTTGAACTGCAAAATAATCGATAAATAAAAAATCGATTTTAGTAAAAAAAATAATGGATTTTTCCAAAAAAATCGATTTTTTTTTAAGTTTGAAGGAAACGCCAACATAATTACACAGTTTTATTGAGAAGTATTATTTGAGATCTCATAAACAATTTAAAATTATAATAACATCTGCGAGATCAAAAATTAACATTTATTAATTAAGTATTAAAGAAAAATCACCATAATTCCTTTGGTAAAGAATTCAAAAATAACAGTTTTGGCAACCGTTTTCCCAGTATTCGATTTCTGCTTTTCCTTAGAATGTTATAGTTAAAACGCCAAAATTTGACAAATGCATCAAACTAGTGACATTTTTTTTTTAGAACTGTAACAGGATCGGAGTGGCTCAATCTACTATTTTCTTTTTCGGTTATATAACAAGAAATTATATCGTAATATAATAAAAATATCACAACGTTGTCGACAAAAATGCGTTTAATAAAATTTTATAGCCGTTATTATAGAAGGACAAAATAAAGACACAGTTAGTCTGAGGTAAGGTTATGTCAATAACAGCAGCTTTTTTTTGTATTCCTTGCTCCTGATCTGTTTCATTATTATGAATAGAAATAAGGAGGGAAAATCATCATCTCCTTTAGTATTTTCCGATTTCTATTGTGTCTGGAGTAGATACGGAGTAGGTAAGCGTGTTAAAGTTCATATTTTTATAAAAATATTAATGGGATATTTTGTAGAATTATTAAATTTTAGATAATAAAACATGTTAAAAATTATGAAATAAATATAAATGTTGTTTCAATTGTAAAAATAACTTATTTTTCTCTACTCCGAGAGGGAGACAGAAAATCGAAATGAACGACCCTAGTTATATTTACGAGGAACATTTTTTTTTATGTATGGCAACTAAAAACCGTTACAATTACTAAATTTTTAAAGATATACATCGTTTTGAGTATACCTGCTTTCGAAAATACTCGTTCTGAAGGAGCAGAAGAAGTCAAGGCCAAAAGGTGCATACACGCCAACTGAGTGAGCTTAGAGTAAGCACCTTCATAGCTTCGTCAGACCTCGAGAGGTTCTTTTTTCAAGTCCATCAAGGGCGCGGCTATATACAGATTTAGGTCTGATGTAGAAGAATCACTGAGACTTGCAGTATTAGCTGCTAAATTTTTTTTATGTGATTGCCATATATCGCCTTCTGCAGACGATGTCGACATTGAATTATCCGTTGCTTGTTCTTGTGTTGGTTCTCGCTTTTCTTGACTGATAGTTCGCTTGATATAATTTAAGGTTTTGGTTAAAGCAGTGCCATCGTCCAAATGTAATTTTTTGAATCGGGGATCTAAAAATGTAGCCATTGAAAATAAATGAACTTTTGGAATATATTTTTTTTCATTTCGCTCAACAATGATGTTTTTAAAAGAACGGCTAGCTCAGGTAGTGTATCTATTGTAATCAGGTATTCTCTAAGGCATTTTATTATAGGAATGATTTGCTTCCGCTAACATATTGTTGGCTGCTCATTTCTTCGGTTACTTTTTGAAAGGGTTTCAAGATCTTTCTAATTTCTTTTAACACTATTATTTCATTGGCTTGAATCATGAGTGTAGCATTAGGATGATTAATAAGATGGCCCCGACAGTCGCACACCTCGTTACAAATCTTTCGATCATCATCAGTTGCCAGTTCCATCGCTTGCAAACATCTCCGATAAGGTACTTGATTTTGTACAATTGTGCGGACCTTTTCCAAGAACGTTTTGATTTCAGGCATATTAACGGCATTGTCTACACCAAGGTTTAATGTATGGGCTATGAATGTACCTCGCTCGTCCAAATGTCGTTTCGACTGCTTTGACAATACTTGCACAATTGTCAGTGTTGACAGTTACAATTTTCTCATCTCGCATGTCCCATTCATTATGAATGCGTTTTAAAACGCTAGCCAGATAGTCTCCGATGTGGCTTTCCGAAAGTGGTTCGCACACAATGTTGAGTAAATTTATTATAAAATATTTATTAAAGTGAACAGTCACACCCATATAACTTCTCAACAGCAAGTCCTGTAATTCACAGATTGATTTTTTTTTATTACTATAGCCTTTTTCTTTTTACATTTTCCATCGATTACTGATGACATTGTTTTTCGGCATGGAAGTTTCAATAAAGGTGCAAGCAATTTGATTAGTTTCTTAAATCTTTGTCCTTCTATCACACTAAAAGGGAGATTATCACGGCAAATCATTTCAGCTATTGCATCAACAATCTGTTTGTTTTTTGAACCACCCGATCCATAGTCCAACATTTTTGAAAATGAGGCTTCTAATGATTTGAAACGTTTCTGAGCAGCTGTTGAAGTTGAAGGCTCATTTGTAGGTTCTGAGGTAGATGATCTGACAGGTGGAAAGTGAGACGTTAAATCCGGAAATCCGACGAATCATCAGAATTCTGCAAATAATAATAATTCATTACAAAATCCAAAAAAAAAACCTGATATTTTTATTATTTGACAACCGAGGGTCAAATGAATAATTACAAATAATATAAAAATTAATACAGAATGAACACTTAACTCTTTCCGTGCATTGGCGAGGATGACAGAATGTTTTCTTTCCAAGTGCTGTTTCAAATTTGTTGTGTTGCTGCAAGTTTTCAACACTTTGGACAATATTTACATATGGCAGTTCCTTCTTTACTTTTTATATCAAAATATTAACGTCAACAATATCTTTGTGCCTTGTTTGACATCATCACACTCAATCAAAAACGCACAATCACAAAATAACACCTAACGCAAGTTTTCTTGTTGAAGTAAAGTAACAAATTTCAAACAGAACGCAGTGTCGTTAACACAATGTACTATCATTATCGCCATCTATTAAAATATTCAGGTAACATCTTCGGAGATGCTATGCCAGCCTCGAAACGTATTATGTCGTATTACTTCCTCAACTGAAATTTATATGGCGTTGGCAAAAATCGGGTTGTGCAAAAAAAATCGATTTTTAATTAAACAATTTTTTTTGGTTCGTATAATCGATTATTAAAAATCGATTTTTATAACCAAAGAAAGAATACTGGGAAAAGTATTCAAAAGACATGGAACACGACCTATATGGAGGACAAAAGAAAATATGGAACATGCTGAGGAACAGAAAAAACTAATCAATGAATACGTTCAACTAAGTCCCATCGACAGTCAACAATGGGTCAGCCATTTTAAGGACTTACTCCAGGCACCAGCTACAGAAAACAACGTAGACGAAAACCAACAAGAAATCACAGAACTAACAGATGTTAACATCAATGAAGCAGAGATGCACCTGACAATTAAGAAATTAAAAAACAGAAAATCACCTGGTACCGACCAAATTACGAATGAGATGCTAAAGTACGGAGGCCCCAGCCTTGTCACAGAGCTCACTGTTCTATTTCAAAAAATACTCCGCACAACGTCAGTACCCAACGAATGGCGGAAAAGCATCATAATTCCGATCCACAAAAGAGGATCAAAGAAACAACCCGAAAACTACAGGGGAATCAGCCTACTGAATAGTTCAGCCAAATTGTTAACCAAAATACTGTCACAACGGATCTTTGACAAGTTAGGGGCGTGCGAAGAACAGCAGGGCTTCCGGAATAACCGCTCTACTATCGACGGTATATTATTATCAGACAGCTGGTTGAAAAATCTATCGATACGACAAACCGCTGTTCATTTGTTTTGTGGACTTTGCATTAGCGTTCGACCGAGTCAAACTGGAACACATAACAGAACTACTGCGAAGAAAACAAGTAGACGAAGCAATCATACGCACAATATACGAACTGAATTCCAAAAACACCATGGTAATTAAAACAAATAACACTTTAACAGAGGAAATCCCTCTATCCATAGGAATAAGACAGGGTGATAGCCTAAGTCCAACACTTTTCAATGTAATCATGGACGAAATCATTGATGAGGTAAAAAGTACAAATATTGGGTACCCAATGGGACACAACACCGTTCAGATTATATGCTTTGCAGACGATGTTGCCTTGACAGCAGATAGCGAGGACAACTTACAAAGAATGTTTTTCCATCTCAATCGAATAGACAAACAGTATAATATGAAGATATCTGTGGAGAAAACCAAAGCAATGGTAATAGCAAAAGAACCGGTAAGATGCAAACTAATGGTTGATGACAAACATATCGAACAGGTTGGGAAGTTTAAATACCTAGGAGCACATATAACAAGTAACAGGGCAGTAACGGAAGAAGTACGCACACAAGCCAACAAAGCGGCCATGATATCAGGTCAACTAAGAGACATAATCTGGAACAATAAACATATGACGGTTGAGAGCAAAGCAAGAATTTACAAGGTCTGTGTAAGACCGATACTGACCTACGGCGCAGAAACAAGAAATGAAACCACAAAGACAAAACAAATTATGAGAACCACAGAAATGAAAACGCTGAGAATGATCACGGGAACAAGTTTAAGAGATAGGATAAGAAAAGCAAAAATACGCGAGGACAGCGGAGTGGGGGATGTTGTGAAGTGGGTTTGAAATCGTCGTAGGCAGTGGAGAGACCACGTGGAACAAATGGACGATGACAGACTAGCAAAAACAGTGATGAGAGAGAAACCAAACACCAAACGGCCGCCTGGACGGCCCCCCAAAAGATGGAAAGACAGCTGGATTTCGACCTCAAACGAGGATCGATGAGGCATTGTATAGATAACAGAACTTGATTCTACCTAGAAGAAGAAGAGAAGAAGAAGAAGAAGAAGATTTTTATAGATTAATAATCGATTATTTTAAAAATCGATTACTTTTTCCCATCCCTAGAAAATAGTAAAAAACAATAAAATGCTTTCTCCGTGAAATATATTATTCTAAAACCCAAAAAAGTGTACCGGTATTTTGCCGTTTTTGAAAAAATCATTTTCGAGGAAGTTATCAAGATTTTAAAGTTGAGGTTAGAAGTTTTTTCAGTGCAGAAAAATAGTAGTAATTTTCTTATTTAAAATTGTATATTTTTATGACTAATCGACATAATTCAGTTTTCTTTTTTGATTTAGGTCACATGAAAACCGAAAATTTTTCTAAATTAACAAAATGGTGGCTGTTTCTCAAAAAAATAAATAAATAAATAAACGCGACTTTCTCAAAAACTACATTTTTTTATGCTTTCTTTGTCAAGGGTTCCTTATGATATGTTTCTTCAATTACAATTGTTTTCATGGATGCTTTAATGCAGGGGAGACAAAATAATTTTTTTCTTTTTTTCAATGCCCGATTCCATTTCAATCATGCAATGAGATTTTTTCAAAAAAAAATGTTTTCGCCGTGAAATATATCATTATAGAAACCAAAAAGTGTACAAGTGCTTTGCCGATTTGCGGGAAAATCATTTTCAAGAAAGTTATTGAGATTTTGAAGTTTTGCAGTGCAGAAAAATGGAAGTAAATTTTTATTTAAATTGTATATTTTTATGACTAATACATAATTCAGTTTTCTCTTTTGATGAATCATGAACTTTTAGAAAAAAATTTGAAAACGAAAAATTTGAAAATTAACAAAGTGGTGGCTGTTTTTCAAAAAAAAAAAACAAACGCGATTTTCTCAAAAACTACATTTTTTCGATGATTTTTCTTCAAGGGTTCATTGTTATATGCTTTTCAGTTACAACTGTTTTCATGGATGGTAAAATGCAGAGGAAGTTTATGACTCATACGACCTCAATCAAAAGAGAAAATTAAATTAGGTCGATTAGTCATAAAGACATTTTGAATAAAACAGTGGCTGTATTTTTCTTCACTACAAAAGCACTAATTTCAACTTTAAAAGCTCGATAACTTCATTGAAAATTATTTTTTCGCAAAACGGTAAAATAGTGTACACTTTTTTGATTTCTATAATGATATATTTCATATGGAGCAGAGACGCTAACACTAACAAAGAAAAGCGTAAATAAGTTGAGAGTGACACAATTGGCCATGGAAAGATTTATGCTGGGAGTAAGCATCAGAGATAGAATACAGAATACAGAAATACGACGAAGAACGGATGTTGCAGATGCAGTCAAGAGAATTACAACGTTAAAGTGGAACTGGGCTGGACATGTCGCTAGGAACACGGACAATCGATGGACGAGAAAAATCTTGGAATGTAGACCAAGACAGAAGGCTTACCGAGGAAGAGGCCGCCCGTCTATCAGATGGACTGACGATATAAGGCGCATAGAATCAAACTGGATGCAAGCGGCACGGGACAGATGTAAGTAGCAAAACTTATGGGAGGCCTATGTTCAACAGTGAACAAGATTGGGCTGATTGATGAATGAGGTATTTTTTCTGAAAAAATCTCATTACATGATTTAAAATGGAATTGGTCATTGAAAAAAGAAAAAATATATTGTGTCTCCTTTTGCATTTTAGCACCCACCAGAGCAATTATAATTGAAAAAGCATATAACAAGGAACCCTTGAAAAAAAATTCATCAGAAAAGAAAATGTAGTTTTCGAGAAAATCGATTTTGTTTGTTTTTTTTCAAAAAACGCCCGCTATTTTATTAATTTCGAAAATTTTTCGGTTTTCAAATTTTTTTCTGTTGATTCGTGCCACCTTAATGAAAAGAGAAAAATGAATTACATCGATTAGTCATAAAAATATACACCTTTGAATAAAAAATAACCCCATTTTTCTTCACTACAAAAGCTCTAAGCTCAATTTTAAAATCTCGATAACTTTCTTGAATATGATTTTTGCAAAACACCAAAATACATGTATACTTTTTTGTGTTCTAGAATAATATATTTCACAGATAAAGCATTTTATTGTTTTTGACTATTTTGAATGGAATCGGTCACTTTTATATGGTTGTTTGTTGTTTTTAATACTTTCTGTTTTTGTTAATTTATTTCCAAATTTTTTGAAAATAATTATTATCGCTTTCACATTATTTCAATTTAAACTCAAATGGAGAAATTATAATCAAAGTTTGGTAGAAAAAGATCCGATAACAAATATGAAAAAAATTAATTCTTGCAATAGTCCCTGAACCCTCTACCGCCCCCTTGGAAGACTTTGGAGTTTACTGAGCGGTGCTACCGCCCCCATTGGGAACCTATGGTGTAGTTACGTTTAAACATTTAAAATAAACAAAAATTGAAAAGTCTACTAACAATTCAGGACTATTTTAGTAATTCAAATAGAAAATAATAAGAAACTGAACTGCCCTCAAGTAACTGAACTACATACAGTAATTGAAACACTATTCATTTCTGATAGGATGAACTACTTTTGATTGGTACTGTGTACTAATTTTTTTTAAATGCAAGTAATCGGAACGCTATTTTTCAACTACTTTTTAAAGTAATTGGTAATTGTAATTGAACTACTGTTTAAAAGTAACTGCGACAGCTCCTATAGATACCCTGTAATAGGTATGATGACAGTAACCAAGAATCGCCAAAATTAGTAACGAGACGAACCGCACTTGAAAATGCCAAATGAGATTTTGGCGAAACGTCGTGAAAACGATTCTTTGAACGAACGGATTGAAACCTGGAATAACCAAACTATTCATTCTACCATCCGTGAAAATCTACGATATAACATATATATATATATATATATATATATATATATATATATATATATATATATATATATATATATGTTTATGCGGCTTTCACGGATTCCTCCGTGTGAGATGCAATAGCACTGGATATATCCACATTATGCCGTAGTAGTGCTGAAATCACATTCAGCAAACATACAACTATATGCAGCTCCGTGTTTGGATGAAGTAAAATGCGAACAGTAAATGCAAACTTCTCTCCATTACATCCTTTCTGTGTTAGAGGTTGCACAGTTAGAATAAATTGTAATAAAACGCAATTTATCCCATTCCACCACCATTGAGATGATGGCCCACCTGTAAAACCATACCGAGAAGAAAGTCAAAACTTACCCTCCCCGCCACAGTGATACGGCAGAGGTACATGTTTCGTCTCTACTAGACTCATCAGGTTACCGACATGCACCTGGCTGTGCAAAGGACAGATCGGCAGGAAGCATACAAATACTGAACGCGGTTTCGCCGACCTCTAACACAGAAAGGATATGATGGAGAGAAGTTTGCATTTACTGTTCGCATTTTACTTCATATATATATATATATATATATATATATATATATATATATATATATATATATATATATATATATATATATATAATGAAATGACTATATTACGAAGATGCTTCAAGTGGTATTTTCATTTGTTTGAAGGTTGTAGACAATGTTGAAAATTGAAAAAATGTGGTAGTCGGATTTAAATTGTCTTTGTTATTGTTCATTTTTAGAACGTTTCAATTAGGTTGTATCTCTAATCGTTATCAAGTATAAGCGGAATATTTTGTCTTAAGGCTACGAACTTATACAGGGATTGTGTCCACAGAAGCGAAAAGTTTCGCTTCACTGTACACAACTTCAATGATTTGATGTTACAAAGTAATGGTTGCAGCAGCAGTTAAACCATTCCTTTAGTCCAGGTAAGAATACAACCGTGGTGTCTACTGTGCCGGTATTTCTATGCATGATATCTACTGTACCGGTATTTTAATTTTTGTGAAAGTAACTATGTTATTATTTTAATCAAGATATTTTGTTACGTTTTAAAGACGTTAAAAATGTTTGGCGACAAAAAAAACTCCAGAATTAAGTGCTCTGTTCCAAACTATGCAGACAAATACAGTGGCCGATTTCGATTTCCGAATTCAAAGGATTCCGAGTTACGAAAGAATTTATAAAAACAAGCGTGTATGTGTCAGAAATATTTAAGAATATCTTGTAAGAAATTCTAGAAAAGCAGTTTCCTGTATGTGTACGTAAAACGAACTGAGCGATTTTTTATTTTCTAGAAAACATGAGCAGCTCGTCGAATGGGGTGCAAGCAATTTTTAAAAAATCTATGAACATGCTGCTTATGTGTATTGTTATACACATCAATTAAATTTGGTAATGTTAAACGGTGCATACGCCAATAAAAATGTCCGCATATTTTTTTCCAATTTACAAGAGATTTGTTTTTTTTTTAAATAGTCCTTAAAGAACCGCAATACTAGATCAAATTGTTAACAAACGCTTACCTCCGTTCGGCCGCATATATTATCATTTGAATTAAAATTAACAGTAATCAAAACTTATTCATGTTGAAAAGTGTCAAAAAATGCCATTTTTCGATCTTCCAAAGAGAAATTTAAAAAATCATTGTGACTTTGTGCAGTTATGATCAAATAGGAAACATTGGAATTTTTTTCTTTATTAAATTTAAATATTTTTTTTCCATTTGAGAAATCGGCCCACAATAATGGAAATTTCAAACGTGTGATAACTCTGAAGTCACTAACTAATCTCTTATGCTAAATTTCTTTAAAGTCGGCGTAAGTCAGTTGAATTACAGACACATCGTAATTCCCAAACTTACCAATTTTTAAATACATTAATTGTGTTTATCTATTTTGCTAGGATAACCTGATTTATCTCAAATTCTGAGAAATTTGACGTAAAAAATTATATAGCTAATTAAACATATGAAAGTAAATGTTTTTCGATTATACTACAATTTTTTCTTTTTTTTTGCCTTAGTTATTTGAAATCGGTTGGCTGTTTTTTTTTTTTTGAAAAAATTTAAAAATTACTGAAATCGAAATTACTCAGACAATTGTATTTCATTCACCTTTTTATATTAAAAAAGAAATCCTGCTTAACATTGATGTCATCCATTCTACTAGCAATAAAGCAATAATAATTAATTTAAATTACCGTGCGTTATCTTCAAATTATTGGCCCCCTTTTAAAACATCTGTGAATTTGTCTCCAGTAACACCTACATTTTAAAAGTTTTTACAGTCTGATATATTTACAATTTGCAATTTTTTTTACGATATTTTTATTATTTTTCAAAAAACACAATACTCTACCGTCCCTTATTTTCCGAAAACTGAATTTTCGTATTCAAAAAGCGCAGCAAGCCGTGAAACAGCTGTCGATTCACAGCGTCGTTGCACGAGCGACACTGCGGAACCGGCAACGGCGCGTGGCTGTCGCGCTTCAGATGAAGCTGGCGTTGCTATAGAAACGGCCGGGCAGTGTTGCCGATGCGACATCTTGTGGTGCATATCAAAGGTATCTTGATCTTCAAAATAGGGCTACAGAAAATCGAAGTAAGAATTCTTTTGATTAAACAAACCGTTATTCCATATTGATTTTTCGACATAAATGTAAAAATATTCGATCAGAACAATAGATGGCGATTGTCCATAAAATAATAACGTCCATTGATAATTTTTTATTAACCGTTAGCACGCTTTAAGCCGGTACAAAAAATAATATATTTAAAATGTTTTACAAAATCCTCTGAATCCTTCGATATAACGAAAATCGCTTAAACATTGCTAAACACAGATCATTCTATGAAATGTATACTATAAAATAGATTTTGTGGTCCATCTTACATAGAAAATTTAGAAAGTCTGAGATAGAAAATTTGTGACACCTAGGAAGCAATATAATTAGTGAAGATAATACATAAAAATTAGACATTAAAAAACATCCAAACAGAGAACTCATGGTACTATGCCACCTGCATATTTTTTTAATTTGAAAAAAAGGTTATTCAAATTGAAGTATACCAAATTTTATAACATTAAATTTATACTTTTAAAAATAAATTAACTGGGTAGCTATTCTCGTTCTTGAGAGAACGATCATCTTGATGGAAAGTGGGCGTGGTTCTCACGAAAAAGTACAAAACCGTATTCAGAATACAGTTTCTTACTTTTTCGTAAGAACTACGGCCACTTTCCATCAAAATGATCGTTCTCTCGAGAACGAGAATAGCTACCCAGAATACGGTTTCATACTTTTCTGTGAGAACCACGCCCACTTTCCATCAAGATGATCGTTCTCTCAAGAACGAGAATAGGTACCCTGGTGTTTTGGTTAGTTTTAACCTCTGCAACTAATACAATATTTTCAAAACACTAAAAATAATAAATATTCCAACCAGGCGGTTTGGATAGCTTCGCCATTTTAAAAGCAGTAAGAAGGTGTTTCACATAAGCGTGATAAAAACAGCTACCAAGTTTACTCCGTCGAGTTGTTGATACATCTGTATTGTCTACAAAATGTCAAAAGTTTGAACCCGTATAAAACACTTTGAATAAATCGTTTACCACTCTCTCTATTCATCAATACTTTCTTTATTTTGGAGTATCTTAGTAAAGAGCCTAATATGAACGTAAATAAGACGTCGATAACACGTCTTATGTTATATGAGGGGATTGGATAGCCAGATTCACTAAGAAGGTTTAAGACTTAAACTCGAACTAGTTGCCTTGGAAATTAAATTTTCTAAATGACCAGTTTTGTTTTTCTAATGATGTTGTTTTAGTTGTCTTTTAAAGGTTCAAAACTTGCTGTACGTATTGTTACCCTTGTCAATGTAAATTCTCTGCTGTCATTCTAGACCGGTTTTAAAGTTAAACCATGTAAGTGAATTGATGGGGTGGGGGAGTGTTTCAAATAAAAACTCGTAGAATTGGGTATACGAAATAGATGCATTTTCGTAATCTAACACCTATACTTACTACTTTATCATAACGAAGAACTTGTGTTGTTACTCATTGAAATGAAACAACAGAGCCTTTCTTTAAAGTCCTGACGGCTCGTTGTTCTTGATTTCTTATATTTTTCGGATCATTAACTGTTTTTAGAATCATGGAGTTTGGTTTAAAGAAATGAACAGTTCTATAGCAAGTTGTGTGAAATTTACATAGATGTGCCTTACCTTTAACTTCTACAATATCGAGGTATTTAATAATTCGTTTTCCTGTACCTTAATAAATGTTGCCTTGTGAAAATTAAGCGTTGAGTAAGACAATTATGCCAGGAATACCAGTAAAGTATTAAATTTAAAGAATACAAGAAATGTACTGCATAAATTAATTTCACAAATAACTTTTGTTTAATTTATAGCAACATATGCCTTAGAAAATTAGTATGGTCCTAATAACATACAGTTACCGCCATTATAAGTCAATGTTTTTTTATTTATATTAATAATTTACGCAACTTGAAGATGAATGACTTGTAATAACAAGGACAAACATTTCTCTATGTTTATTTACTATAGACAGTGTGTTTATTCAGTAAAGACAGTATATTATCGCTACTGTTAAATATAGAGTCCCTGTCATTGCAACATGGAAAAGAAAAAAACGTTGGGAAAAAAACATTAAAACTGCTGCGTTGCCACATCTCCCAATTTAATGTATTTTGATAAGTTGGATTTGAAATTATACATTTCAGAAAAACTAGAACAAATTTCTGTTTTCTTGGCTTATTTAAATATCTATTTATGTGTCACTTTTACACTGGGCTTACATATTAGATTTTTGCCGTCAACTGAAAATTTAGAAAAAGAGATTAACAGCCACATTCACTAAGAAGGTTATAGATAAACCCGATCTAGTTACCATGAAAAATTAATATAGTCGGCCATTTTTGTTTTGCTTATGATATTCTCAAAATTTATATTACATATGTCAAATAATATATCTAAGAGAAAGAGTGAATCTCGAAAATAAATCAAATTCTCCATTTTTGCAGGTTTATGAATGAAAGAAAATGACTGATTTATGGTTGTATTTTTAGGGTTTTAAACTTGCTTGAATTATTGTTGCTCTTGTCAGTTTGAACTCTCTGCTGTCAATTTAGAATGACTAAAGTTATACCATGTTATTTCTTAAAAATAACCATCGGGCATTGGCAAGAAGCAAAGGTTATGAAAACCTAAAAAAGAAAACTATATTCTTATTTGTACACTTATGGCAGACATTTTCAAAAGAACTAATTATACCTTATATTTCAATTTTAATTTATCTGCAGGTATTATAGCCAGCCTATGCTAATCATAAAATTTATATTTTCCCATAATTTTCTTCAATATGGCAACTAAGCAAGTCTGTAAGGCTTCTGTAAGAAAGCTAGCTGTAGCATAAATGCGTCTTGCCAATCTTGCCATATTTAAAATTGGCAGCTTTTCCAACTAAAACGAGTTATAAAGGTTTTACCTCCATAAGTTAGAAGTAATTACACTATTAACCTAATAATAAATAATATATAAATTAAATATAAAATTGAAAATCTTTCTTCCGTTTTATATTTTTGTTTACCAGATATTTCGCAAGTAAATATAGTATCACAACTTTGTAATTTCTGTATAGTACGGCAATGCCGCAATGCATTCGGCACGCTAACTTCGACCTTTCGGTAGCTTCCGGCTTCCTTCGACCGGAATTTAGGGTTGCGCAGGCGCCATTTTGCGAAAATCACCATTTTATTCCGGGCCAGACCACCTGCCCACGTCTTGTGCCGTTAAAACTAGAAAAGTCTGCATTTACGCTAGAAAACTGCTGAAAAAAACGTGCTAATACTTCAATAAGACTTATTTAATAAAATAAAAAGAAAATGAGTGGAGAAACTGAGAGTGTGCAACCCACTGCGACCTTTGAAAAATGCTCGGTCGTGTTAGTGGATATTCTCGGGACCACTACGTCCATTAGTTTTGCAAAGGTAAGAATTTTCCTACTTTTGTATATTTTATCAATAAAATTCCCTAAAAATATTTAAATTTTATTGTTACTGTAACTTTATGTTTACTTATCAGAATTAACAGTTATTGCGAAATTCTCATTATCGCAAAAAGAGGACGACCTGCAAACTACAAGAACCCGATCGTCCGTTGTTTTTGTTGCTACTGCTGTAAAATGGCTACCACTTGAATTTTTCATTCGCGATTTCGATTCTTGATTTTTCGTTTAACATAAATTGTTTTAAGTTTTTATGTTCCACGTGTTTTAAATCTAAAATAAACCAGGCCGGTCGTCCTTGGGCCAGGTAAAAACCTGGGGTGCATTCACACTAGCATCTTTTGTCTAGGTACAGCCATTTCAAAGACATGTGCAACAGACGGACTTTCTCACAAAAACTGGGTGGACCAAAATTCTTCGTTCTTTAGAATTTTGGGTTTACCTGAATTTTTGGAACAAAGAAAGAGATTTGCCGGCATATTCATGAGGGTCATACAGGGATGCATAAAAGGTGAAAAAACTTCGCTTTTCAAAATTCTGATTTTGATTCCAATTTTATTTTAATGTACATCAATTATTTAGATCCTCTGTATTAGCAGTTATTTTTATTGAAAACTTGTTTCAAAACTGTACTGCCTGAAAAAAAACGAATTTTTGTATATTTTTATTCATTTTTTTTCTTTTAAACATGGTTGATTTTGGAACAGCTGATTGTCATCTCGTTAAGTAAGTTTTTTTAAAAATCATAAAAGTTGCATAGTTTATTTGATTTTTTTGCAGGTTAAAAAGATTTTTAAATAGAGTATTGAGGTCAATAAACCTGTAAGTCTATTTTACTGGTTTGCAAAGTTGTGTAGGCAGTAAATTATTTCATACTTGGTTTTTAAATACAGTACAGTTACCTATAAATATGAAATATAAATAAGATTTGTTTTCATACAAATTTGATAGAACCATTATGATATTGTATTATTGTTATCATTTTTTAAATGAATTTGTTTGTAGCAATTGTTTGCTAATTTCTTTATTTTAATTGTATTACAAAAAATCGAATTTCTAGACAAATTTTTGCTTTGGTCTTCTATATTTTAAACCTTTTTTATACAAAGGGTAACTTTTCTGTATGTATGTTACATATATCTGGAGATCAGATAAATTATTTTAAAAAGTTATCATTATTATTCCTATGTTAAAGAATGACATAAATAATTTTATTATTATTACTGACTATAAGTTAACAGAGTTGAATGTATTCTATAATTTTTTGATCTTGCATGGGACCACCCGCCATTTTAGACCAAATATTTTAAACATCCTCAAAACTTGCTACTGTATAAGAAAAAAAATATCAGTATGTTTACATTAATGACTTAAAGTTGGTTTGAGTTGAAGTGACTTTTAAAAGCCACTTGAGAAAAGTGAAATAAATGTACTAGTAACTTGAATGAGTCAGTGAGCCTATAATTAGATGGAACCAACTACTTAAAAAAAAATAGTTAATATATTTTTAATATTCTACGATAAAAAATGTATTTATGATATTTCGCAGGGTGTAAATTAATTTAAAAAAATAGTATAAACATTTTTTAAATCCTACTAGAAATTATGTTGTTGGAGCAACGATTGTTCAAAGTGTTTTATACTAGTTGGGATTTAATAAAATCTTCTGTTTATGTTCAGAACAGATACTGACAACCTAGCAGAGCACTGTAATGTATGTTCCATCACCTTGATTCCGAAAAACATAGAACACTAACCCTCGGACAAATAATAGGCTTCACGAATGTCTAATTTTTGCCAGCACAAGTGATCTTATTGGCCGAGGAGCTGTAGAAGGGCAAGATAAGCCTTAAAAATCCACTCACAATCTACAACGTGTTTTCTAGATGACAGAAGTTAGAATGTCTTGCTGTAAGGACCTGATTTATACTAGAAAATTGTTTTTTAACTAGTCATGGTTCTAGACAAATTGAAAAACTATTTTTCCGCAGAAAAAGGGCAACAGATGTCAAGTCTGGTAAATGTGAATATGGCATTTTGAATTGTTTTGAAATTATCCATTCATCAATTATTATTTAGAAGCTGTATTGTTGGCCTAGTTGTATGGCTCCATCTTACTGAAATAACATCTCTTGTCTATTTTCATAAAGTTAGACGACAAAATTGTAAAACACGATCCATTAACATGCACTATTTGTCCCCCGAATATTTTATTTTGCAAAAAAAATTTTTACATTAAATTACATAATACAATAATAAGTTAACCTGGCATCCTGGTTAGTTTTTATCTATTGCTGGCAACTGCTTTGTGCCTGCAGCTTAAAGAGCATTTTCAAAATACTATAAAAATAATAAATATTGCAAGTTAGATAGTTTATAGGATTTTAACATTTTTAAAAAAAGTAAGATGTTTCATGTAAGGGTGATGAGAAGAGCCACAAAGGTTGCTCCGCCTGGTTATCGATATATCTGCTGTGTCTATGAAATTTTTGAAGTTTCAACCAGTATAAAAGACTTTGAACAAATCTTTACTAGCTCTCACTCTATACATCAATACCTGGTATTTATAATTCAGTATATTAATAAAGAAATGAATGTAGGTACCTAATGTCGCCCCTATTGTAATTGGCTAATCAATCAATGATGTTTGATTACTGATATGTAGCAACTGACATCTGATAAAAATAAATAAATAAATAAACTGAAATAAAAATGATTTATTAAAAATTTTTATCTCTTATAATTTATTGTTTTGAGTATATTGATGTATTGGAAAAGTTTTCTTAATGAAAGAAATATAAATATAAGTGGCTAAATAGAATTTTTGTCATAACGACTAATTTAAAATTATTTTTACTACACAGTAGACACCTACATCAGTGCCAATCAAGTATTTACCAAATCTGCTTATTTACTGAAAAATGCTAACATTTTTTTTTTTAATTTTTTAGTAAGCTTTTTTTTATGATATTTCTTCAATTAATGTTATTGGATCTACATGCTATCTAAAAAGTAGTAATTTTAGAATTTGATCTGGAGGTGTATGATAAATAAGATTAATGACATTGTTTTGAGTAATGGTGGATCTAAAGTGCCCCTCCGCCTCCCTCCCAAAATATAAAATAAAAATATTTATGCTTAACCCTGAATAACCTAAAACCACATACCTGAGTGACGTATTTTAGATATTGTAATTTAAATTATTAATTGAAATATTATTTCTAATAAAAATATGTAAAAATCATTATTGAATGATATTATTATTCTGTTTTTATCGATTAGTAAATTGATCTGGTTTTAAGTGTAATAGTCTACTAACGAGAAAATACCATTTACCATATGCAAAATAGTGAGTGGTTTGTTTTAACACATTATTATTTATGCCTCAGTTCACAAATACCACAACACTTGATAAACATTTAATAGAATAACTTGTAGTAAAGTCTTTGTAGTTAAAAAGATCATCTTTCACTTAAGTGAATTTATTTAAATTTATGATCGATCAATCTTAATTTTTAGAGGCTTTGTAAAATTGACATAAAACTCTAAATAACCCAAATTTAGCAACTAACAGCCTTAGTATAACGTTTTCTGGGAAAGGTTTACTATTAGCTTTATTAGCTTTCTTTTGTTGTTTTTTTAAACATTGAATATGGAAATACGCCGCACATTGAATTTTCTTTTACAACTAAAAATTTGTCGCCGTGTCCTTTTATTAATAATCATAATAAATTTATTCTCCAATTTAAAAGTATCAAGTATATATAATAATTGAATACACTGTTGTACGATGTGCAGGAGGCTGTAGCTGTAAGCAACCCCTATTAGAATAGGAATGCGGAGCATCACTATTAAAGAGTGATTTAGACAGATACATAGCTCCTTGCTATATATGCTATATATCGTTAAAGTCTTGCCCTGCTTAAAGACATCTCTGCAGGAATCACGTAATTTGAAAATTATCCTCACCACACACTTTTACAGTAAAAAAACCTTGGATGTTTGACTGCAGTTTCGCCAGCATAAAATTCGTTAAAGTAGATGGCTGTGGACAAAAAATTACTACACTGACTAGACATAAAAGTTTAGACCGTAGCAAGACGGTCGCAATCTTGCACACAAGGCTCATCAATCTGAAGGTGCCATCACAAGACACTCTGATCACCTTATTGACGCGTAGCTCATTCTTAGACGCCCACTTAATAACACTTGTAAAAATACTCTCACACTCAGCTTGCAGTTGTAAATGGTTGATACGGATAGGCACATTTCTGTGTAGCACATCAGCTCAACAAACGTACGTACATAATTTAAAATTTTGCAAATAAAGTTCTTTAAGTTTCTCTTTGCAACTCTTCACTTACCAGAGTAAGAAAGCGCACAAAGTCTGCTCCAGTACGCCATCAAGGATCAGTACCTTATTACTGAGGCACTGAATATTCTGATGTAAAATTACAAGCCAGAGGTTGACGCATAAAGTTCCCTGAGCAGACTCCACTAGCACCGCTGAGCTCCATCACCTGGACCATCCTAAAGGAAAGGGAAATGAAACAATTCAATATTACTAGTGTCCGAAAAAACCTCCATTCCGCCACTAACAACCACCTCACTTTGAATCTGAACCTGTATCAAGTTTACATTGTATTATACATTAAAAAATGATTACAGGGATAACCTAAAACGCATTTCTTCACAAAATATCTTAGGAACATTGAGTTGTTACTATCATTCATGTTCCTAGAATCATACAAAATTTTCCCTCAATAGGACTTAATATAGCTTTGATTTGCACGCATATGTGTCGGTAATTATATACAAATACAAAATTAGGCTTAAATTTCAGAAATTACCAATAATCACTGTGAAAAGTGTAGGAAACGAAAAACTAAATCTTTAAAAAATTTTCCACATTTTAATATTTATTCCTCAAAATGAAAAAAGAAATAATTTAAAAAATTGAACGTAGCTGTTTATTTAGTGTTAAAAACATTTTTTGGAAATTTGAGTATTTATAGCTCAAGGACGTTATTTGGAGATAAACTTTAAACTACACGATAGTTTTCCTAAAAAGTTTATCTTTCACTTTGTAAGGATTTTAAATTTCTTAGATTAATAGATGTTAAGCATATTGAAAGAAAGATAATACGTAATTAAAATACAGATATGGGCAGGTTTTTTGCTGTTTACGACGGACAGTCTTTTATTTCAATAAAAAAAAAATACATTAAAGGAGTCACGTATATGTTTTCGATTTTAAGAAGCTATTAGATTCTACGATATATAGGATTCCAAACTAGAAATTTTGTAAGGAATTTAGAGCGCGCTCATTATATAATTCTTTAATCGGGAATCTTAGTCAGAGTGTGACTTGGCACATACCAAGAGGCCGCCTTGCTGGAGGAAGTGCTGAGCATACATCATATTTAATATTTTTATTTAAATAACCTTTATAATTTTTTGATTCTCCAAGTATGGCATATCTTTATAGAATTGATGGGTTTAGTGATGGTAAGTCAGTTTAGTGGTTTTGTTGGTGTATGATTATAATATTTCCTTTTAATCGCCCATATTATCTCGTTAAGACGATAAATATTTTGTTTGCACCGTGTACTGCGTATGCGGTATTAAACATGTATCTTCTATTTTCTCTTTATTGGCGTAACGCTTTCACTTACATGCGACCTTTATTGGAATGACTCTATGGTCGTTTGTCGCTTCGACTAAGTTCTAAATGCTACGTTTCTTAATTAGGACATTAACTGGACCACACAATTCAGTTCCTAACTCAGTTAGGAAGGCTGAATATCGGATGGTCTAGAGACCCTTTAATTTTAAACTAGAATTTTTAAAAACTTTGTATCATCAACTTACCTCCCTTGCTAGCAATAAGTGTCTTTTCAATTGTAACATCCTGTGTAGTGTTATATTCTGAAAACGTTCGAACCTGATAAAATAGGTTAGGAAGTGATTAATGTCGCCAAAAGAGAACCAATCTGTATTTCCGAATTACATTTCATGTATTTATGCAAGATCCTGGTGGCGACGTAGTTAATGCAGTAGCTCCCTAATTTCTGCTTCGAATTCTTTTATTGAAAAACATTATTTTTAATTTTCTTTTGACTTACAAAATTTAATGTTTGTTCACATTCGCTGGTCCCGTCTCGTAACGCTACAATTATTTATCCTAAATGAAAAAGTCATCGAAGTTAGTATCTTTTGAAGATATATAATATGTGGCCTTGAACGAGTGGTTTCCTGCAAATGACCTGCTGCTGAATGTCTCGAAGACGAAGCTTCTCATCTTTGGTGTACATAATGAACTTAAAATATCGAATCAATATACTTTATACTTTATTCACCTTTAAAATCAATTTACATTGACATTTAGGCACACCACATATCCAAATATATTTATATTTAGGTACATCACATATCCAAAATATACAGTAAAATAACACTAACAAGAGGAGGTCAAAGAATTAAAAACTAGTTACAAGAATAAATAATAAAAATGAGGACATACAACGTCAGCAACACACCTTCAATTTTGAGAACTTTAAAAAATTTATTCTTAAAGTTATTGTCACTATTAGCAAACAAAGTCAAACATTTATTCGCTTTTAACATCAATTAAGGTTGATGTGAAGGACGTCATATGGTCAGATATATATCAAAATTATACAATATGCATGCAACATTAGCTATACTTCTTAAAAATTAAAAGCTAGTTTCCTATAATAAAACAAAGAACAAAAACGGAACACATAATTTAAGTCAACCATCGTATCACTTTAAGAATCCTCAAAATATTCCGCGAGTGAGTAGAAGCCCTTCCCAATTAAATATTTTCTTAATTTATTCTTAAAGCTATTGTAGTTATTGGCTGATTTAATAATTTGAGGAAGTTTGTTATATGTACGAATAGGGTGATAATTGACGGATCTTTCAAAGTGAGTCGTATTGTGCGAGACGTAAAGTGGAACATTTGCATTCCGGGTATTATACTGGTGGTAAGTCTAACTCGTTTCAAAACGTTTAATGTTGCTTTTAACGTAAAGACAACACTCAAAAACATATACACATACAAAAGTTAGTATTTTATGATTCTTAAAAATATCCCTACATGATTCTCTCCTTTTTAAATTAAATATTAGTCTAATAATTCTCTTCTGTATTAAAAATACTCTATCTGTATTTGATGCAGCTCCCCAGAGAATCACATGGTAAGACATCGCCGAATATATCAATTTTTGTATACCTGCAGCAATGTAGTACGTGATAAGTGACGTCGTAAAGTTACAAGAGCAAAATATGCCCTATTGAGTTTATTAGCAACCTCCCCGATATGCAATTCCCACGTAGTACCGCTATCTACTGTCAGACCCAAAAACTTGCTATATGAGACACACGAAATTCCTGGAATCGCCAAGTTATTCCTGGTAAAATATACACATTTAGTTTTATCTACATTTAATATGAGTCTGTTTTTTTCACACCACCTAGACATGTCACTAACGACCTGTTTAATGGATGCTCCAAGTTCTTCAGGAGTTGCTTCTGATAGAGCTTTTGAGGTCTGCATAGTTCACCACCAGACCTCTAGTTATATAAGAAGGCAAATCATTTATAAACAGTAAAAATTAGTGGCCCCAGTAAGAATACAGTAGTTGATTCGGTGGAGAGCCTTTCGTTTTTGGGCATTCATATTGACCATAGATTGGACTCGAGATCTCATGTGGATCAGCTACGAGTAGCATTGCACGGTATTGCTATGCCCTTAGAATTATTGCAAATATAGTAAATGTTGATGCTGCACTAAAGTAATGCATATAAAAGTGACACATCATCTGATACATCTAAAGATTTTTTTTTTTTTTTGATAAACTGTCATATCAGAGTGTTTTTTGTCAAGGCTCGCCAGGTTGACTTTGTTTTCGTGGGACTGGTGTCCCTGATAAGAAATATTGATATTAAAATAGCTAAATTATTTTAGGGTTAAAAATATTTAAACTGGGGAGTCTGAGATGATGAGGAGTGCTCTTGTAAAAGTAGTAATAAGAAAGGTTTATGAGACCTTATTAATAATATTGTCTTTTTTCTCTACTAGGATACTCTTTTCCCATTCGTCATCGAACACGTCGAAGAGGTTCTTAAAGCCAAATGGGACGATGATTCTGTCAAAGCTGCTGTCAAACAGCTCAAGGAAGGTGAAGAAGAGATTGATCTTCAAAATGCTATCAAAATTGTAAAGGAACTTACAGAAGGTTCAAGTGAGAATGCTGGCCTGAAAACCATCCAGGGGTTGGTATATGAGAAAGGATATGAAAGTGGAGAATTGAAAGGACAGTAAGTAAATTCCGCATAAGTTGTTAACAATAATTGTTTATAGCCATTGAAGCTTTTAAATTGGTAGGTTACTTGTTTTATCACTTAAGATCTAATGTTGTTGGTGATTCTTTAGTCTCTGATTGGGAATCGAAATGTCCTCAAAACATTAATAAAAATAAGTTAAAGTACCTTGGAGTTTAGATTGCTAAGGCTTTATTTACAGTTATATTTATACTTAAAGTGGTCCATATGGACCTGCAGGAATTGACTGCAACCTGCAGGGATCCAGGTTAATAGGGAAAAAAAAAATTGGAGGGCTTGAGATGTAAATGGGATCCCATGAAAGTGGATCCTATGTCATTACCAAAATTTAGGCATTATGTTACAAAAATTTGTCTTTTTGTTGGCATGACTGTCTTCTTAACTTATGCCCCAAAATATATCAAAGAAATGTTAATTTTAACGCACTGTGGCGAAATCAAATAATTGCCCAAACTAGTGCATGTATAATGTTCTTAAAATAAAGAAAAATAATCTCAATTATGTTAGACTTATCTAACAAGCCTTAACACGGCTTCTCGTTCAAATTTATTTCTCAAAGTGCCAGCTGAGGTTAAAAAAGTCCAGCGACTTTATGACTGAATTTGCTTCCGACTAGAAGTTGTTTTTTCGGAATTATAACTGACCCTACACGGATGTGAATCAAAATTTTTTTACACCTATTTTTAAATTATCGTAAGTAATTTCAGATTATTTGGGAAAAAAACGCAGTTCTTAAACTTTGGCCTTTTCTGTGATTACAAAATACACTTTGTTTTATTAAATTTTGTCCAAATTGATTTCCTAAAGGAAAAAAATATTTCGTTTTCTTAAAATATTTCTTGATTTTAAGTCGTCAGTATTCAGAAAATAAATAAACTTCAATATTTAAAAATTTATTACATATACGTGTACTTATACACCAGATCTATCATTTTACTTCTCTAATCTATTACTTCATGGCAACTTTGGAGAACTATATAAGCTTGATTGTGCGATCATTTTAAATAGTTATAAGATTATTAAATAAACATAGTCTAGAAAGACTACTGAGTATACTACATTCATTAAACAGTGAAAATAATATTTATGTGATTTTAAAGACGACAGGATACAATATATTTATTTGTTTATAAATCTAAAACAATCACATAGAAGCTGCCAATCTAAAAATCATCTAATAAAAACAAATTAATATACTAGTGCATGTTGGAGGAATGTCTTCCAGGTGTTTCTTAGTTATTTACTACCTTTAAATAAACCCTGAACATTACTGCATATGTTTTGTAACTCGTACTGTGAATTCCATCCATTTGTAGAAAAGTTAACTACAATTTTTGAGTTTTTTTTAAATACATAAAAGGTTATTTTTTTACTTAATATTTCTTTTATAATAAATAACATAAATAAATCGCATTTTCACAAAATAATTATTCTTCTTTTGTTTAGTGTTTTTCCTGATGTTCCTACAACGTTTAAATGCTGGGCCAAATCTCGCAAAGTAGCGATCTACTCGACTGGCAGTGCCAAATCTCAGAAGCAACTCTTCTCTAAATCAATCGAAGGAGATCTGACTGCACATATTTCTAAGTTTTTCGACCAGTCAGTCGGAGTTAAGACAGAAGCTGAGAGTTATAAAAAGATCATTGAAGATTTATCTGTTAAACCAGAAGAAGTGCTATTTGTTACTGATAATATTGAAGGTATGAAGTTAGAAATTTTCTTATATTTATTATTGTTAATTATTGGGATTTAAAAATATCAAAATTACTTAACTTTTGCCCTCAGGGCATACAAATTTAATTTTTTTTATATCTTTTAATGAACCAAGATTCGTTTAATACTTCCAAGTGTTTACAGGATATATATTTTTTTTTATCATATGCTCTGACATAATTTATCCATAATAAAATATATCTTGTAATTCACCAGGACATGAAAATTGTAGAAGAAAAATTGATTTTGAGGTTTTATTGAATTGGATTATTTGAAGAAAATTCTAAGTATAATTTTTTGTTGAGATTTTATCATGTTTATTTTTAAATATGAATTTATCCTTTGTTATCTAAGAAAATATATGTATAACATTTCCCATATTGGAAGGTCGCGTGGCTGGATTTGGTTTGATTTTGAAAAGTGACGTTAGAAATAATTTTTGCCCACCCTCATAAAACATGGTAAAAATCTACCTAGAAGTAAATTTAAAGAAAATTAACATATTATTTATTTTTGAATGAAATATACTGATGTACACATGTATAGTAAAAACGAACGTATTATATTGTTATCAAACTTTTGTGTTATGAAATTGTTATTTTTATTGTTGGGAATGTTGTAACTCAGAATATTGCTAGAGTGCCAATATCATAATTAAAACCTTTATAATATAGTGATAAAATGTAGTAAATACCGCACCAATAAACAGCTGGGGTTTTAAAGGATCAACATAATATTTTTCCTAAGAATAGACATTAAATATGCAATTGTTTCCATGGTTTTGTTAATTACAGTTTGTATAATTTTCATTTTGTAAAATGGCGTGATTTATTATTGTGTGATTTAATTAACAAAATGTTATAATTAGTGGAGAGCTGAAAATTTCAATTAATAAACTATTTATTAATAGTGATTATAAGGTTTATTAAAAAATTGGTATACCTATTTAACAAAATAACAGTCCAAAAGTATATTAAAATGAAATTAAACTGTAAAATAATTAAAACTAAAGTCTCATTAATATCAAACACAGCCATGACAAAACTATATATATATATATATATATATATATATATATATATATATATATATATATATATATAAAATGACTTACTATGAAGCTTTGAAAAGGACCCAATGAGATATATGATGGAATATCACCCCTTATATTCATTAATTCAATATCTGTAATGACTACTCGTAAATGAGTCTAAATAAAATATGAAATAGTTTTAAAAACAGTTATTCTTATCAATAACGATACATATTTGGCATTTCTGAGAAAAATAATTTTTTTTAAATAAATTCATAATGTTCCTTTTTCTTTAAAGATAATGCGATGTCTCTTATATAGCCAAAATGTTTTATTTCATTGACCATTCGATATGTTAATTGTCCATTTGTAACTTAAATTTTAATTGATTAATGCCATTAAACTTATCATTGCTTTCACTCGAAATCTCACAAGCACATGAGTTCAGTGTGTCAACAGCAAATAAGTTGATGACTTCCACCCCTTGAATTTATATCTTTAGAAAACAAAAAGTAAAGCGCTTAACACTGATCCATTTTATATCTTTAGAAAACAAAAAGTAAAGCGCTTAACACTGCCCCATGGAACACAAGGTTTGTTTTTAATATTGGCTGAAGTACTTCTGCCTACGCGCACATGCTGCATTCTATTTAAAAAATAATTAAAACTACTTTAATACCATAATATTTAAGTTTTTTCAATAATATGTTTATTTATTTATTCATCTTCCTTTGTAACAATAACAAATTGTATTTTTGTCAATTATATCAAAAACTTTTTTTAAATCCAAAAGACCACCCTCTACTACATTATTTTTTTATTTCGCTAACGTTAAATTGAATTGTGTCCCTTACAAAATCCTGACTAATTATCCAGAAATAAAATATTAGAATTAAAATAATAAATTATTTGTTCATAAATTGCCTTTTCCAAAATTTCCTCTGTACAGGACAAAGTATTCACTAATTCAAAATTATCAACATGTATATTATTCTGCACTTTTAAAAAGTATTATACAAATATTTTTAAGTGGAGTAAATTTATCACTCTTCAATGTTGGGTTTATGAAATTTATAATTAAATGTCCCATTGTATCTAACGTTTCTGTCAAAAATTTTTCTTTTAAAATGCTACAATTTTCAATTTGTTTTAATCGAATTATTGTAATGGTCAAGACTACATTGACATTATCCAATTATGATACTTGACAACAATCTTTTAGGTTTGACCTACAGTTGTGCCAACTTAAAAATATATCTTGCGATTTTTCATACGTGCGGGGTTATAGTTCATTAATAAACATTCATTCATCACACATTAATATGTCATGTTATAGCGATATACTTTCTTTGGAAAAGTAAAACATCTATTTTTTTTACTTTACAGAAGCCAAAGCTGCTAAAACAGCTGGCCTGTCAGTAGCCATAGTAACTCGAGAAGGCAATGCCAAACTATCAGAAGAATCTAAAAGTTTTCCTGTGATTTCTAGTTTCAAAGATATCAGCTTTGAAAACCCATCAAAGAGAAAGATTACAGATGAGCCTGCTGTTACAGAGGTTTGTGTTAATGTTAAGCTTAGTAGAAAAAAGTAGAGTAGTATAATTACAATCTGTATAGTAGCGCATTTGTAGAATTGTTTAGTTGGATTTTTTTTTTGTAGATATACAAAGATATATTTTTTTTTTAATCAAGGGTTTGTGTGAATTTAGGGCAAAAAAGTTTATGGTTTGAAAATTTTCATGATGGCATAATTATGCTGTTACCATTAAATGACTTTGTGGATTTATTGGATACTATTTCGATACAAAAAATCAATTCCAAAGAATTTTTGCTTGCTTAAAAGCCGTAGGATCTCAAAGGGACTTTGTTAAGTAATGTTTTTTAAAAAATTTAACTTGAAAGTGAATAAAATTTGCTATTATACTGCTAACAAGTCATATTCAAAAAAAAAAACGTAATCACAACATATCTGTAGCAATAATTGCCATCATAATGAACTTTCCACTATAAGATTTTTTTACTAGTGTTAAAGTTAATATAATGGAAGTAATAGTTGTGAGTTCGATTTTTTTTATAAATTCAAAATAGTAAAAATAGGAATTTATGATCTTTTTAGGTTGGTATTTCATAAAAACCTGATTAAATATTGACCAAGTTTACATTAATGTCTAGAGATCAGATCTGAAATACAGATATCCCAAGACACAGGGGCGGATTGAAGAGCACAATGCGAAGGAAATATTATTTGAAATGAGACTATTTAAATGATTTTTGAGAGATTAGTTAGTCAAATAATTTGATAGAATGACTATTAAGTTATAACGAACACTACATTCATTATTTAGGAGGCACTATATTTAAGAGGGGAAATGAATTTTTAGAAACTGTTAAACCAAACTTGTTTTAATATATCAAATATTTCTCTTCTCACAGAATCCATCGCAGGAATCGTTTATTGAAATTTAATCTCTATGAATTACTTCCACTCGATTCGAAAGTGAAGCGACTTTAAACCTAATCGATTATTTTAGTGATTCGAACCTAGAATGTTGAAATTCAGTTTTGGACATTTGCGTTTATAGTGCATTTCTTTAATCTTAACGTAGGGTTTTACATGGCAAATATTTAAATCCTTATTAGGCACATTTTTATTAAAAGAATTTCTGATCTAATCTGAAACCTAAAGAATACATTACATATTCAGAAACTACACAAATTTTAAAAAATAGTTTTAACTTTCTTGTATGTAGGTTTTACCTACAGTTGTGAAAAAATACTCATCTTCCCAAAGGTGTGTACTAACAATTAATATGTGAGTTAAAAAGTGCACTTTTTTTTCAATGTAAAGCGCATTTTTTGGCATTCCCTGAATATTTTACATCCTTTTTTTCTAGGACATCCCTGGACTTGAGCTCAAGCCATCAATGTAAACTTGGCCTGTAGCTGACGTCGCAAAATCCACTGGTGTTTACTTATTTAATACTTTTTAACATCAGGTTGTATTGTATTTTATAATAAATACAATGCGTAGTTTAGATTGTCTTCCCTCTCATTCTGAAGTGTAAACTAACCACTATTAACTAAAAAATTTCAAAAATAAATGATATGCTGCAATATTTCATTTGAAAAGTAAAAAAAAAAATCTTCATAAAGTTATTGATGATTCTAATTGATAAAAAAATTCAATTTAATCACCCAAAACTATGCAACAAATTTTCGGGATATCAAAAATTAGTGTTCCATGGAGAATTTTTTATTTTGAAAGTAAAATTAGCTGACTTTAAAGGCAATTCATTTTTGATATGACGTTTGGTTGGGGAGTTCTGATCAATTAAAGTTCTGCAGCTCACTTCATTAGTTATAACTCAAAATCGAGTCAGCATTAAATACAGGAATAAAACGACTTTCATATGAGGTATTATTAATAACTTTTTTTTTTGGTTAACATTGCATAAGAGATCTTTCAGTTTTTTTCGTTGAAATTATCGCGTTTAATCTGGAACTTGTTTATTTTAGAAGTTTACTGGGGATGAAGAGGGCAATTTACAGCTACACAATATGCAGAATACTGTATGATTTCAGGTTTTTAGTTCAGAAAAACAATGATAAATTGTCAAATTAGTTTTAAGTCGCTCTTTTTTTTTTGACAATCAAATCAGAGTAAAAAGTCTTATCTATAAATTTTACAAAATCAAACTTTAAACTTTTTTGTATCTTAGAATTATTCTTTTCTTTTCTTCTTTTTTTTTTCTAATAGGTTTTCACAAAGGCTATGGTGGGTGGTTTCAGTGACTCTCGTTTCGTACCTACAAAGTGATTTATAATATCTGTGATTGTGATAGCTAAATTTAAAAATTGACCAAAAAGTAGTTTAGTTTTCAAAAGTATCTGGGTTCTATAAATTCGAGTATATCGTATTGACATGTCGGAAGCGTTAAAAGATATAGATGTGATTAAATTAGAACTAACTAATATGGTGTACAAAACTTATTATACTCCTGTGGATATCCAAAAAACTTAACCACACAATTTCCGAGTGAAACAAAGCTACGCACCATCAACGGTTTGTGCAAGTTGCAACGTTCGGCGATCTTTTGTGCTTCTACCTTGAAAAATAGGTTATATTTTGGCATTATTTTCACATACATTCACAAATGTATCTTACTATGAATATTCTCCAGCAGTGTATTTCTGATTTGATTTGTTTTAAATTTTAATGTTTGCCTTTATGTTTGATACCTCCAATATATGTTTTTAATTTTTGATTGAAAAATAACTTTCAGTAGCAATCAGGGTCTGATTTATATACAGACCCTCGACCAGAATCTACATTTTGATGGCCCCCACAAACTTAAATGAAATAAAGTTTATTTGAATTTTGTTACCCTTAAAAAGACCACCAAATAATTTGTGCCTAGAGCCCTATAATCTTTAAACCAAGCCCTGACAGCAATATTTTTAGATAATCCAGTTTCCACTTTACATTTTTAAAATATTCAAGTCCTTATACATCTATAATATGTCATTTTTGATACTATACTAAAACTAAGTAAGTGTAATACGCGATACATAGTGGTATTTAGAACTTTAAGAATTTATAAAAATAAAATTAAAAATTGCAGGTTGTTATTTAAAGATAAGAACTTGGTGATGTAATCTTAAAATATAAAAATAAATATAAATTTGGTCAAATAGAGCTTAAAAAAGGGTAAACAAATGGAATGTTATCTTTCAATATTTTCCAAAAAAAAAACCCGCTTTTTTACAAAATAAAAATGCGTAATGTGAGAATTAGTTCTTATTACAGATATCCCCAGAAGGTGACATCATATTGCGCATATTTAATTCAGTTATCAGAAGATGAAATGCCAGTCTCATAAAATGATAACACTTCTTTGTCGAAAATAAGTTTTACATTATATTTTCAAATAAAGTCTGAAAACGCATAACAAAGACTTTCTGTTTTTTTTTATTAGTGTTTTCAGATGTAATTTTGCTCTTATTTACCTTTTTCTATATCTCTTTAACGATTTATGGAATCTCAATGACGAACTTTAAATTTGCTATTCCTTTTGTAAACTCGAATTTGTAGCACCTTGTATATATATCTTAATTTTATAAATTTTCCATCAAAATAAGTGTAACTGTTTAAAACTTCATTATGTACCTGGATTCTACAACATTTTAGAAGTATAGTTAGTCTTGATGAGAAATTATTTTCGTCAAGGTCCAAACCAGCATTGCATTTAACAGTAGCTGTTTTTAAATGGAAAATAGAATCTCCCAAAACTCCTCATAATTAAATTCCTTTAGTCTTAGTAGCTCGCATGCTTTCCTTAAAGCTTGCAATCTTTAACATTGTGATTGTGGTTGTACAAATACTTTAGGGAGATGTATATAATTTTGAATAAATAAAGTTTGGTAAACAGAATTTGGTTGTTTTAATTTTAATTATTTCTATTTTTCTATTTATCCAGAGAAACTTAACACAAATTTAAGTGGAATTACGAATTTCTGTCGTAAATTTTTGTGCGAAACCTATATTTATTGTGAAAAATTCTGAATTGAAAACGTAAGTATTGCGCTTAGAAAAACAAAAATAAAGCGTCACCTTAATTGGTAGCACAATAATATCGAGCAGTCGAAAAATTCCACTTTAGTTTTTGTGCAGTTTAACTCTATAATTTGGTGCATATTATGAATGAACGTGGTGATGGTAGGTAACAAATTTAAAAATATGCTTTGCACAGTAGTTGCCCATCATTGAAATTTTATGGTTTTGTATTATTAAGGTAAGGGTTCTATTTTCTTAATTAATTGTTCATAGAGGGCTGTAAAAATGAAAGTTCCTTTTTTGATACACATGACAATTCTCCAGAATTGAAAAATTCTGTCAAATTGATATATCTTATGTAATAAGCGGGATTGTATTGTTGGTTTATTGGTATTTTACATAACATCAAGTTTTACAAAAGTAGCGCACTACTTTTACTTTAGATACTAAAAGGTTAACAAGTATCCAAGAAAAAAAATTAATTGGAATCTTAAATCTGGGATTTACAATTACTGTAAAGTTTTTCTCGATATTCGACTATAATGTGCAAGATATACTCTTACGTAAAACAATTTTTAATGCAAAAATTATATTACTTTTAAACTTGTTTAGGAACCTCCCTCCAAGTTAGCAAAAACTCAGTCTGAAGAGGAACAAAAAGCAGAGGAAGTTAAAGCTTCTGAAGAAAAAGTAGAAGTTGAAAATAAACCTACAGAGAAAGTTGAAGATGAAAAGAAAGCTGAAGAAAGTGTCGAAAGTACAGAAAAAGTGGAAGACGAGGCAATGGAGGTAGATGCTCCAGTCGAGGAATCTAAAGAAGCTGAAGGTAACATATTAGAAATATGAATACCAAGCAGTTGTTTACTTCTTTAAGTTCAGTAAAGGACCAATACTCTATGCATATCAACTATTGAACATAGAAAATAGTTTGTCTTTTATTGCTTTTAAAGAAATAAAGATTTTCTTTCTTAATAATATTAATATATACAGCGCTTATTTGAGTTTGAAAGATATGTCAGAATTTCGAAAAATTAACAGTGGTATTATTAATTTTTCCTCTAGTATCTGTAAATCTTTGTATTACTCTGTGTATAGCCTAAGTTGGCAATAAAAGGTTTAAATTGACCAGTACAAATGTATTCAAATTATAAATCTTGAAAATACAGGGATAATAATTGTTTTTTTTTTTAACAAAGCAACAAAAATGGCAAGTTTTATTTATTTTATATAAAAGTTTGATAACAAAATTATAACAATATATAAGCAAAACGAACTTACCAAGTGGAGGATTGATCTTCCATGGAACTAGGTCTGGTTTAACTCTTTCAGTCACAGATGCAACTATAGTGGTGTCCTTTTCCCATTTTTTTGTTTATTTTTTTTTGTATTTCACGCAAATTTCCACAGTTCTTTGCATTTTCAGGTTGTTAAGGGTTCTAACTTGAAAATGTTCTTAATGTTTTGCAAATTTATAATTGTTATAAATAAATACAGGGAAAAAAAGCTTATTCGTAAATTTAATTTGTTAGCAGTGAAATTTAATAACGCACTAAGAACTTTTAGTATTTCTATTTTGAAGGTCTACAAAAATATTTATTTATTTATTTATTTCGTTACAAACTACAGAATATATCCAATTATAGACTAGGGAAAGGACCTATTGCTACTATGACTAAATAATAATCTAGTATTTATATAATTTCTAATAACAATTTCTTTAAAGATTTTATATTTATGTTAAAAATATCAAAATCATCCATAAATTGATTATATAATTTATACATACATACTAGTGAATTGCTGTAATAATTATTAGGAGCTTTATCTATATAAAATATTAAAGAGTTCCTTGTCCTATATTTAGGTACATACAGTCATATTTAATGCCAATAAATTTGAATCATCAATTTGATTATGTAATAATTTAAACAAAAAAATTATACATGCAACTATTCTGCGACATTCCAAACTCCAAAGATTATATCTATTCCTGATTTCGTGTTTTAGTATGTGTAACTGATATATTCCAGTTTCTTTAAGATAGATATATCTTAGGAATCTGTTCTGTATTCTTTCAATCATGTTTTTGTGATTTGCATAATATGGATTGCATATTATGGAAGCATATTCCAATATACTTCGAACATAGGAAATATACAATGTTTTTATACAGTCAACGTTTTCAAACAATCTGCAGTTTCTGATAATAAAACCGTACATTCTTTGAAGCTTTAGATGTAACATCCATCAGATGAGGTCTAAAGGATAAATGAGCATCAAAAGTAACTCAAAGGTCCCGCATCTCATCAACCCGTGCTATTGACATTCCGTTCATTTTGTATTCATACTTTTAAGATATGTCTTTCTTTTTCTGTTAAAGCTAAGAATAAAACACTTGCTAATATTAAATTTCAAACCATTTCCAATTGACCATTCATAGAGTTTATTAAGATTTTCTTGCACTAAAAGACAATCACTGTTTTGCTGAACTTTTGAATGCAGTTTTAAGTCATCAGCAAATAATAATATATTACAGACATTAATTACTTTTGCTAAATTGTTCACATATAAAAGGAATAACATTGTATCAAGGTTGGAACCCTGAGGGATGCCCGAGGAAGGTGAAAAAAAATTTAACGTATGGCCTATAACTACCACCCTTTGTTGTCATATTTTTAAATATGACAGGACAAATTTAACTTAGTTGTGAAATCCGAACTCAGTGTGCAGTTTTTCCATGATGCGATACTTTGTCAAAAGCTTTAGAAAAGTCGGTTTATATTACATCAACTTGGGATTTATTATCTAAACTCTCTGATATATATTGCGTGATGTTACATAAATTAGTAATTGTTGACCTTTTATTCATAAAGCCGTGTTGTAGTTCAGTAATTTTAGTTGAGACATGTTTATAAACGTACTTATATATAATTGATTTAAAGATTTTTGCTGGACATGATATCAACGCAATTGGCCTAAAATTTTGAATATCGCTTTTGTCTCCTTTTTTAAAAACGGGACAAATTTTAACTTCCTTCCACATATTCGGAAAAGTACTTGTTTTTAGTGACATTAAATAGTATTCTGAAGGGTTCAGCAAGAAAACCAACCATGCCTTTAATAAGAAATGAAGGTATGTTATCAGGACCAGCAGCTTTATTAATTTTAAGTCTTTTGACAGTATCGCACACATTCTCATAGCTAACCTGCCGTATGGAATGAACTTCATAAAATTCGCATTCATTATAATTCCTATTAATTTTTAAATTATTTTTTTCATAAACTGAATTAAAAAAGGCTGCGAATGCATTGGCTATAGTTTTGCCATCAGTATACTATACACCATTCATATGTAACTTGTTTGGAATGCCAATTGATTCGTTGTTATTCTTAATATATTGCCAAAAAGACCTCGAATCTTCATTGATATCCATTTTAATCTTGTTAAGATATTTTTCATGTGCTATTTTTATATCACCTTTAAGTTCCTTTCGCCGTTTTACATACTGTTGTCTAATTTACCGGTTCTTTTATAATTTATTCTTAATTTATCTTTATTTTTAATGCCCGTAATGATAGTTTTATCAAACCATACAGGATATTTTTTACTAGGTGGACATTTTGGCACACAAATTTCAAAGATTGCATTTATTTTATTATAAAAATGTTTAACTGCAAAATGAATATCAGAGAATATTCTCAAGTCATCCCAGGTTGTATTTTGGAATAACTGATACAAGGCCTGATAATCTGCTTTCCGAAAGTTATAATTAAGTGCATTATTATTTTTAGCTAAATATTTTTGTTTTGGCATTTTAAGTTTTATTTCAGTAGTAATAGGTGGATGATGTGGATCAGCGCTGACAAAGCTATAAGTGCTTTGGTATACGTTACAAGAAAGTTTTGTTATAACATCTAATGAACGGTTGTGTTCATTTAAGACACGATTCAATTGCTGACAATCAAAAAACTTGAGAAAATTCACAAGTATATCTACATAATTATTTCTATAGTTGGTTAAATAATAGTCATTTAAGTGAGAAATATTAAAATCTCCTACCACTATAAAATTACTTTGATAAAGACCCTCCAAAAAGTTATAATTTTGTCGTTCTACCAATTTTTATCCTTCAAAATTAATAATTTTTTTAATGCCAGTCATTTTTGAGGCCCGAATTTTGATACAGTGGACCAAAACGTATCGAAAAATATCTTTTATTCCAATCAACCAGCTTGGATCTCATCTCTTCAATTATAGGGCGTAAACTTAATAAATTAAAAATATTGATTGCTAGTAACAAAATATTAAAACTACTTATGAAAATTCCAGAAATCATAAAATATGTTAATCTTGAGAAATAAAAAATATATATATATTCACACGTATAGAAAAAAAAAGTAACATAATTATGCCACAGCCGGTGCCCAAGCTTTTGTTCGTAAAGAGAAGGGTATCTCGAATTGAGATAGTAAAATTAGTTTAGAGCAAATTGCTCATTGTCTACCATAATATTCTTTTGATTTAATTTTTTAGCTTGTAAAGCCACATAAGTCATTCTTGGTCCGCCATATTTGGTCACAATCTTGGGTTTTTTTATGCATTTTTGTCAGATTTCGAATTGACAATCTTGATATCCTATAAAACCACTGTACATTTATCAGGTTTTGGCAAAATAAATTTTTTCTCGGTCCGCGATCAAGAATTTGATTTTCTTTTTTTAATTTTAATGCCAGATTGCGCTTAGACGATCCCAATAACCTATAAAATCAACATCAATGTAATTTTAACCTCTAATTGCGTGACTAAAAGAGTTAAAAGTTAAACCTTTTTAGTGAGTTGGGCTGTACATGTTTGGCTTAAAAACTTTTTTACACTATTTTATACCGTGTTTTTTTTTTCAAACTCGCCTCTTTCTGGCCTATGCCAAAGAAACTTTGTTTGGTAGCCTTTCTAAAGGCTTTGCCATCTTGTATAAAATTTCTTGGCGCGGGCCTAAACAAAAAGATTTCCTCGGTATATTACTGAGATGAGTGCAAATCAGGTGCAGTCATTGTTCAAGTTTAAACTGACTGTGTATGCTTTTGCATACAGATTTACAAAAATTTGAATGGCAATTAACTCTTGAAATGTTGCGCATAAACACTTAGACTATGGCAAATACGATAAACCAACTAATGTTAATCTTTCGGCCTTGAAAGTGACAGGCAATTTTTTTGGTTAACCTGTCGATTCTAGGTGGGTGTATTATGTCGATTTTTGAATATTATTTGACAAAGAATTAGCTATTGTCATTAAATAAACACTTTCTGATAAGGTTGAACTTTTGTTGGTTTTACGCATTTTTTGTAATTTGTAATAGGAATACGTTTCCTATAAATGAAAATTGAGCATATCTCCTTTTTAGTACACAAGGTTTTAAGACTATCCAAGTTTAATTTTATACAATTTTATATTCAATAATTAAAGTACATGCGCCAAATGCGCTGTTGACGAAACATAAAAATTGAGTTTCACAAATAACAGCGTATACTGTGTATTTAGTGTTTAATTAGACCTTTCCTTTTTTTACTTAATACACACATTTTGAACCATACTACATAAAATCGTTGGCTCTCACTAATTATCTAATATACTTGGAAATTGTTGCACATATTTTGATAAGCCTAAGCAGAGATTTTGTAATTTAAATAATTATATTTTTTTTTAGAAGAAAAGTGTGATAAAAAAGAAACTGCCCAAACAGAGACAAAGACTGAAGAAACCCCAGAAAAGCCAATTGAAAAGACTGATGACAAACCAGTACTAGACGAAGATGAGCCAATGGACTCTGCCGATAGTACTGAAAAATCATGTGAAGAAAATACTGAAAAAATTGACAAGAAACCAGAAGAAAACGCAGAAGTACTAAAAGATAAAGTAGAGATAGAAGAAATTAAAAATGATAATATTAAAGAAAATAATGAAAAACTTGAAATATTAGAGACTGAAAAGTCAAAAGAAGATAAGAAATCTGAGAATGAACAGAAGGAACAAATAGATGATGAAAAAGTTGAAGAATCAAAGCCTGAGGAAAAAGTGGTAACTGAAGAAATAACAGAAACAACTAAAGAAGAAGTTAAAGAAGAAATAAGTCCAAAAGCAGAGGAGGTAAAGAAAGTTGAAAAAGTTGAGGAGACGGAAGCAAAAAAAAGTGACACAATAGAAGCAAAAGAAAGTGATAAAATCGAAACAATAGAAACAAAAGATAGTGACAAAAGTAAAGAGGAAGAAAATAAGGTGACCGAGAAAGAGGAAGCCAAATCTAAGGATACGAATAATGTTAATGATGATGTCACAGGTACTTAATAAATTATTTAAGTATTTTACCCAACGACTCAACGACAATTGTCGAACTAGCATCGTCTTGGTGTAACATTTCAATAAGGATATATCTCTAAACTTTAAAAAGTCTTTATATAGTTCATAAATATTTTTAACAGTATGTATGTATGTATATACATTACGTATTCGTATTTTTAATGTTCACGCATAATTTTTGGTAAGAGGGAACACATTTGAAGAAATTTTCAGCATGTTCTGAGAATAGTTTAATTGCAAAAGGGTTAAAAACTGAAAAAGAAAAGTTATTTTCCATATGGCCAACTCTTTAACTGCTTTCGTTGAAATATAGCGTTTGATAAAACATATTTTGAAGCAGTTTTCAGTTTATGTTGTAGAGGGTACTAAATTGAAATTTATAGAAAATACCAGCAAACAATACCAAGACAATTAGCTAAGGCAAAAATAGAACACAAGTCAAAAGCTATTTAAACATTATACCAGTGATAAGGTAAAAATGCCAATTCACCTAGCATTAATTTAAAAATAACTTCAATTACTACTGCTCCGACTTCAATAAAGTTTTAAGTAAATAAGTAAATTTACAATTTTTAACTTAATTACATATTAAAGTTTATTAATTTTTATTTTTTGGTTCCATTTTTGAAATGGGTTAAGTTTTTGTTTTAGAAAGTAAATATAATTACCTACAATTATATTTAAAGGCAAAAAATAATGTTATTTATGTTTTAAATTGGCTTGCGTGTTTGCCGTCCCACAGACTTTGCAATATGGGATTAATCAAAGATTAAGTTTATTCAGCAACATCTAATGGCTGTAGAGATCTTCTAATAATAATAGTATATTCTTTGTTGCCAACAAAATCAAATCAAATCAAACAGTTGCTATTGTAAATAGGTTTCCTAATATCTAAATTTAAAATCGTAAAAACATTTATTCTGTAGGAACTGAGAGGTAGTTTGCTTAAAGCCTAACATATTTTTAACAGACCTTATTTTTTCTGGTAACAAGCCATATGCCCTGACAGCCATGTATTAAGGCCCTTTTTCAAAAAATTCTGAATTATGGGCCGGCTCTCTTAGATCCCCTTTGCCTCTTGTGACAGTTGACATTTCAGTGCTAAAATGGTCACTGTTAATAGCAAAGAGGTCGTCGTGATGTTTTTTGACGAACATTACTAGGGACATAATATATAGTAGTGATGCAGTCATGATATTCAGAGATTTAAAATGAGGTTTACATGATTTTCTAGGGTCTAATCCCAGCAAAACTCGGATAATTCTTTTTTGTATAATAAAAGTTTGTTTGACAGTTGAAGATGATCCCCGAAATATCACGATATTAATAACTGCACCTCTGCAAAATAAAACTGTCACAGTGATTCCACAGTCAGTGATCCCCTCAATCGACGTACTTAGCACAACAGCTATTTAGTCTTGGCTGAAGAATCACAACATACCACTCCTAATTAAGGGTAGCATCCAGGGCAACACCTAGAAATCCAACACTTTCAGCTACCGCCGTCTTTCCCTATAAGCTCATATAGATAGACTCCTATCACTGACTACTCTTTCAGAACACTAGACCAGTCTTCTCAATTCAGCATCAATCTCATCTCAGCACACCAATCCCGCATTGCCCCCCCCCCCGCCTCCCCCGCACGTGAGCACCTCCAAGATATATCCAGAAAACCCGCTTCAGCTAGAACAAACGAGGTATAATTGGCATACTGGCAAAGCAGGCATTCCATCCGAGAGAATATTCACATACAGCAGTAACAACATAGGACCGAGATCTGAGCTTGTCACCCTTTTTATGAATGGGTATTATTTTTGCTGCCTTCAGTGCGTCAAGAAAGACACCGGTTTGAAAATATACATTTATAATGTTCGCTATGGGTTCAGCAACAAACTCTGCTGAGTGTTTGAGAATTTTTGTTGCTATCTCATCCAGCCCCACCGAAAACTTATTAGGCAGATTCCTAATTACTCTAAAGATTTCCGGGCTATCCACAGGATTCAAGAAAATAGTTGGAGCAACTGGATCGGCGAGGGATGACAGCAGGGATATCGAACCCATCCACAAATAAATCGGCATTCATCTGTCGGTCAACAACAATTTGATTGTGAAGCTCTCTAATATCTTTACAAGTCCGTACTCTATTAGTTTCTTGGGCAAAAATATTCTAGGCAGTTTTGGTTTTAATGCTAGTGTTTAAAATGTTTTTTTTTTCATGGCCATTCTAATTTCCGGTACTCTTTTCTATCTATCTTGTACTGCCAGTACACCTTTTCATCTTTGGTAATTTGTGACCACACATAAAGATCCTTTATATACTTGGCCTAGTTTTTTATTTCAGTATGTGTGTAAGATTTTTCTATATTTTTTTTACCTTGAGCTGCACAGAGGAAATGATTTATCGAAATGGTAGTATAGTACATTATAAAATATTTGATATTTCTCATTTGGGTCTCTTGAAGTTGTAACATCATTCCAGTTCTCTTCACTTAAAGATCCTATGAAATTATCTTTATTATTCGGTGTAAAAAACTTTTTTTAATTAATCTATTGGAGATAATACGCTTTTCGTATGCAAATAATAGAATATGTTTATTATGATCGAAGAAGTGAGCAACATAGATATTACACTCGTGCTCAGGTCAGTGTTTTGTCGAGTTGACTGCCCAAGCTGGGTCTAATTGTCCCAGGGATATGTGGCACCAACCCAAAACTCAACACAAGTTGGAACGTTGCCTTATACATATTTAAAATAAAATTATAAAAAGGGCAAGATTAGATCTAAGAAATAACGATCAACAATTTAAACATTTAAAAAAGAAAAAATAATGTCGCATTGTTTTTGTTGTACAGTTAATGACTGCAATATTAACAGAAAAATTTTGTTTATATAAATTTTCTTAATTTTTGTAAATTTCAGATGTTAACATGGACACAGATGTACAGGGTGGAAAAAAGACTGAAGAAGTTGTAGAAGAAAAACCAGAAAATGAAGTAGACAGCACAAGTAAAGATATAAAAGAGACTAGTCCTAGTGAAAAAGAAAAACCTGTTTCAATCAATAATGTTGAAGTAATGGAAACGGATTCAAAAGAAGATAAAGTGGACAGTACCGAGAAAGTTGAAGAACATGTAGCACTGGAAGTGAAAGAAGCAAAAACAATGGAGGTGGTATTGAATGAGGAAAAAGAATCCGTAGAGGAACACAAAGGCACAGATATGGTTGAAGAAAAGATGGAGGTAAATATATGTTCCTATTCTAGGCTATTTTGTATAACTTTGATTTATTTATTGCTTACTTAACAAGTACAAAACATACTCATTACAAAGTACAGTAACAAAAACTAATGAAATAGTTTTACTAATCTCATATAATAAACTATGTGTCTAACTAAACAACATATTTAAGCTTAATATTAAATCTCCAATAACTGGTGAAATATGTCCCACGAGTCCTGTACATTGTTGTATGACATATTTGCTATATAAAGGCGAGTTCAATTGATTGATTAGTACTATGTGGTTTCATTATTAATATTTTACACTACCAACTGTAATCTATTTGTTTTAATGTCATAGACGGTGATGTTTCTTGCTCGGTAGTAGATATCTATTGGACTTCCATAGACTTTATTTTTTGTTGAATATCATGAGCTTTCAACTAATAGTTATCTCTAGCCGTTTTCAAATTCAATTTTCCTTGGAATCGCCTTGAAATTACTACTAGTGGAAACGTCTTGATATTCAACAAAAAAAAATAAAATAAAGATAATGGAAGTCCAACAAATATCTATTGTGTAAATCTATGTGTTATAGTATATAATCAAAAATAATTTCAGTGACGTAAAGATTCATTTCTAACTTACGGTAATAAAAAGGCGGTAAAATAAACCGTATAACTAATTGACTAAAATGTGGTTGTCGGACTTGCATAGTCTTTATTTTTGTGTTTGTATGACGTTTAGATTACATCTCTAATTATTAAACTGGTTCATAGAGAAATCACAAATTCATCATTTGCCACTAGAATATATAAAAATAGTCTGCTGACAGTTTGCATAATGTTCTTGCACCTTCTAATTGGCGCTGTCGGTTTTGTTTTAAAACTGTGAGCTTGTATATAAACTTATGTCTATTTATGCGTGAAGTTTCGCTTCATTTTACGTATCTCAGCGATTTGATATTACAAATAGTTGTTGTCAAGATTAGATTTACTGAAGATTCTATTATTTTTAATATAAGCTGCTTCCAAGGATTTCCTCTTTTTCAGGTTGGTTTCCATATATATTGTTGCAGCCTCAGACAATTTGATATGGTGTTGATTAGCCCAGGTAGGTTCTGCATGACCAGATCTCGACGTTTCCCCTTTTTGGGTGAAAGTTTTATGTTTCTTAATTCTGACATCTAGTGGACGTTCAGTTTTTACAATATACATTTCATCACATTCATATGAAACATAAAACTCGTACCCAAAATGGGGAAACGTCGCATCGATATCAGTATTGCAGAACACTCGTAGGATAAACAACACCATATGAAATGGTCTAAGCTGGCAGCAGTATATATGGAACCCAACATGAAAAAGGAAACTCATAGGAGTAGTTTACTTTAAAAATAATAACGTAATCTACAGTAAACCCAGTATTGACATTTCCGTTCTTTGGCAACCGCTACTTTGTAACACAAAATCGATGAGGTGTGTATAGTGAGCGGAACTGTATGCTTCAATGGAAACAGTTCATATATCTAGCCTTAAGTCCAAACCGACAGTTCATACTTGATAAAGATTGGACACACAACCTAATCTAAACGTCGTACAAACCAATAAAAATAACAGTGCTAGTCCGACAACCACCTTTTAGTTGATTTACAACTGTCAAAAATTACATACTATAAAATGTTAAGTCACACTGTTGAATTGTGGGTATGGTTTTTAGCAAATATTTATAGGATGCAACTCTTAAAAAAGTATAACAAGTGAAGAAACGTAAGTTTTATATCAACTGATTTAAGTTAAATATTATTACATATCTTATATTAATTAATTGAAACAAATAGAAAATCTATTTTTTATCATGTGGTTATTATTCTTGTTGTCAACCTATTCTGCTATCTGCTTAAGCACAGGACATTGCGGCTTAGTTTGCCGGATGGTTGATTCAGTAATAGTTTGCTGTGCCTCTATCCCGCAGTGTAGTTCCAGTGGTTCCGGTCCAATAAATGTGGTAGCAAACACTTGTCTTGCAAGTTAGTTTGTATTTTCATTGCCTAGGTTAAACTTGTGTTTTCGTACCCAAGCAAGAGTAATATTGTGCTTTATCAGGGCAATAAGGTCATAAAGATGGTCCCAAACTTGTTTGATGACGTGCTAATGCTATTAGCGCTGCCCAACTGTCGAAGAAAATAAGGATAGATCTGTTCCTAAATGTGTGAAGGGCAGGTCCAGTCTACAAGACTTTGTTTTGTTCCAGTCTGTGCCCCTACTCTTGCCTCAGTCTCTATGGCTGCTGTTGAGTCTTACTACTGTTGTGTACTAATCTTAAAGTTTTGCCTAGTGCCCGCTTTGCTACCATAATGGTCTTGTTCTTTTGGTTATATTTTTTTTGTAAGTTCAAATTTCAGTTAAGCTTTGTCTGTTATCTGTGCTGTCTTTTAGCGGACGTTATCATGGAAATGAAAGAGTTATGATAAAATACTCCTTCATTATTAAGGAAGACTGTTTCCTTGTTATTCATGGCAGACTTTATTTTCCTTATTAGGCTACACAAAGTTGACTTTCTTGATTTTGCTGACTGATAAGCATGTCGGGGTGTAGTGAGTTTTGAGGTTTCATGCATGTGCCTTTTATAGACATAATTTAGAGATACTAGACCACGGATGCTTAGGAAGAAAGTTGGTTCAAGCTTAGAAAGAGACAGCGTTTTCGATGAGTAGTACCTCTCTCTAATGGCGGAGCTAAGCACGATACTCTAAATGTCATTAGATACCCCCTGTCACTTGACCGAAATTAGAAGGAGAGGTCTATTCATCGAAAACCCTCTATCCCTTTCTAAGCGTGAGTCAACTTTCTTCTATAGGATCCCCAGTCTATATTAAGTACTATTAATTACTCTTATGTTTATGGTGCCTTTCAACCAGTTTTTCTGTCAACTTCTGCAGAAAAGTTGACAAATTAATTAATGGAAAGGATTTTACCTGAGAGTAATCTCTGCTAGGTTTCTGTATGATGATTTTAAATCTTTTCCGAACAGAGGGAAAAGACTGTAGCTAGACTTGCTCTTACGATTCTGTAAAGCACTGGAGTACTTCCAAGGTATCTCTGCCAGTCTCTGTATAAGTCCTATAAAGTTAAGAGGATTCTTGGGCAGAGTCTTGTGGGAGCATGATGCTTTAGAAGGCTTTCAACTTTGTGACGGCTATCTCCAGAGTTTCTAATGACTTTTTTTTTGTATTCAGTAAGCGTTGTAGAGTATTCCATCCGCTCATCGTTTTTTTTTTGTTCTGTTGAACAGTTTGCGTATTTCTGTAACACTAAAATCATTATTCCACCAGCTAATGTTATTGCAGGAGGCCTTCCTCGCAGAAGGAAGTTGTGGTAAGGTTATAATTGCTTTCTACTATTGAGCAGAAGTCAAAACTTAGGGGGTTCTTGTATTTTTTCTAATTAATCCACCTTTGATTAAAATACAGGGCGACGATGTATCAATAATCCGGAAGGGACGGCTCCGAAGAAACGCGCCACCGTGCTCTGTTATGTCAGTTATCTGGCTACGAGTTCTGTTAACAAAAAGAGGTTCGTGCCCACGATTTAAAATCTCTCTGTTATTAGAAATTATAAAATTAAAAAGGTGTTCCTTCTTCAGTTGGTGTCCCTACTATTTGCATTTTTGAGGTCACGCAATGCTGCAGCAGTTGCTCCAATTTCAGTGATGGAGATGGGCTATAGCAGGTAAACCGAGGCTATTATCGCCACCTTTCGAGTTCCTAGCCCCCTGGTAACCTAATAACAAAAATCAGTAATTTTCAATGCATGTAGTAATTAAGATTCAGGCTCTGATATCATGAAGGCCTAGATCATAGATTAACTTCCCCCTGATTTTTCCTAGCCCAGCCACGCGCCCCTTGACCAGCTAGAGCTTTTGAATGGGGACGATGTCTGTGTACCCAGCTTACTTCAATAAGCTTCGGAAAGATAAAATCATACCACGATAAATAAACAAAAAGAAATTATTAATATACAAAATACGCAATTAAATTTGAAGTTAGATGCCACTGGATCTCGCCTCACTTATTTCAAACTTATTGACACTATTGCTAACCTTTTCTTTTTTTTTTTTAGGAAACAGTGGCAGACAGTAGTAAACCAGAGGAAACCCCAGCAGAGAAAGAACCAGAAACAGAAACTAAAGAAGCAACGGCATCAGAAAGCAAAGAGAACACAGATAGTTGTACATTAAATAAAATAGTTGACAGTGAGGATAAAGTTACTTCTTCAGAGGAGAAAACGGAATCAACAGACGAACCTGAACAAAAGTCAGAAGCATCGAAAGCCAAAACGGAAGAAAAATCAGAAGCTAAAGCGGAAGAAAAATCAGAAGCTGTTGCTAAAACGGAAGAAAAATCAGAAGCTGTTGCTAAAACGGAAGAAAAATCAGAAGCTGTTGCTAAAACGGAAGAAAAATCAGAAGCTGTTGCTAAAACGGAAGAAAAATCAGAAGCTGTTGCTAAAACGGAAGAAAAATCAGAAGCTGTTGCTAAAACGGAAGAAAAATCAGAAGATGTTACAAAAACTGAAGAAAAATCAGAAGCCGTCGGTAAAATTGAAGAAAAAGCTGAAACTGTTATTAGAACAGAAGAGCAATTAGAAACGAGTACTTCCAGAACTGAAGAAATGACAGAACTTGATACTAAATCAAATGTCGAAGAAAAAGAAAACAAAAAAGATTTAGCAAATGGTTTGGAAAATGGAAGTAGTGAGGATAGTAAAAATACAGCTAACGGAGATGATTTAGTAAGGAAAAAGTTTAGAGATTTGGATAAAATAACACCAATACAGAGTATACAGATAGATCATCAAATTTTGAACCCGGAAAGTACAGGGAAACTTTTTTGACTCACCTTGTTGACTTATTAAGGGTATTTCTCAACCGAGTTAACAGAGAATAGTTCTTCTCTGTTAGACTGTGGTAATTAATGAGCTCAAAAATTGACCTAATGGCAAAAACAAGTTGCTTTGTTCTCTTCAGACCCAAACTTGTAATATTTGATGTTCTATCTCTAAACTCCGTTCTTTTTGTTTGAAATGCATTTATTAAGACTGTTGTGTAGGTAGTGGTCATGCTGATCTGTAGTATTTATATTCTCATAAAAATGAATTGGTACCATAAGGACATACAGTGTGAAACTCTGTTGGAATAAATTCGAAAATATAAATAGTTTTATACTATTTTACAGAATTTGAGTACATTTTTAAAATATTTTTGTAATTATTACTCCCCTCTAAGACAGTAACATTCTCTTATGCCGTCGTTTAAAAGGCTAATAAAATAATGAATTGTACATCTTTCGTTTTTAAATGAAAATGTTCTAATTTTACTTCTTTATTTTTGCCTCTAAAAAATGTGTTAGCGTGTTCATATAGATTTGTAAAAAATGCAGTATTTAAACGATTTTCAACACAATATGAACGTTTAAGCTGTCATAATTGTTGAGCATTTTATAGGACCCATATTTTTCTCAAGAACTGTAATGCATTACTATTTACACGTTCGTCCACACTTTGGACTAGTTTTTCCTCAATAGGTCTATAGGAAGAAAAATTGAATGTCCGGCAAGGTGACCAGATGTTAGTCCACTATAATTTTCTTGTAAGGTTGTTTGACAAACGTTATAAAAAGACAGCTAATATTGACAAAACTAAGGGAATATTATTACACATAAGATGATGTAAATAACATCGGGAATGATACTAGGTAATGCAAGAGATTTTTTGATTATTCACGCCTATACCACTATATTATAAGATGGCCTTACAAATGAAGTGCCGGAAAATACAAAAACTATATCTAAACTAAGGGGTTTTGGAATTTTTCTATAAAATGGTTTACTTTTTTTTTTTGAATTTATTCCAGTTAAAGTTTCCACCCTGTATAGAATACTGCTTTATTAAAATGACCATACTTTCTTTAAGAAGACCACTACGAGTGTGAAACAAAAAGTTTTATTGGGTCATAGTTCAAATTTAATTTTTTAGGTAGATTATTCTATAGAGGTGTCTACAAGTAACTTGTCTCCCTGAAAATTAAAATATGTTAAATATCAATACCAATTTTAAGAATATCTAATAGCCGATAAAAACATTTTAAAGGTTCTATAGACCTCTTTTACTAATAACGCACTGATTTATGTCTTATTCCATGAAGATTAAGTAATAATTGGGCCTTAAGTTATATGGAAAAATTACTATGCCTTATGATACAGGTTTTAAAATCTCAATATTTGGATCATTGAATTTACAATAAAAAGGTGTTAAAAAAATCCCCTAAATCTTTTCAATTTCAAATGATTATTCCTTACCTCAACTAATATAAAATGTTCTTACGAACGTGAGTCCCATAGTGCTCCCTTGCAAAACCATAGAATGTTTAAATTTCATTATTTTTTTTTTATAATATATTAGCGCTCCTTTATATCTCTGTACTTTATTTTAGGTAAGGGATCACGACTTAAGTAAAGCTACAAGTTATTTTGAAAGCTTCTTATATGCTAAAATAATCATGCCAACAAAAAAACCAAATACTTTAAGGAGATCCAATTGCTGCCCTTGTTAAATAAAAACTATTAGATCATAGTGAAAATCAATTTTTTTTGTAATAGTTTAAGTCGTAATCTGTACTATAAGGGAACTTCGATAAACCATACCGTTAAAATTTTTGATCATTCAGTTTTCGAAAATAAAAAAATTTGTATGGAACCCTATGGGAGATTAGTATCTTGGTATTTTCCGTTGAATATACCATTTGTTGATTATATGAGATTGAAAGAAATTAAAAATTAACTTTTTGAAACATACAGATTTATTTTTTTCTAGAAAATATTAACTGACCGTGGAGTTTACTGAAATATCAGTTAAAAAAAACTACATATAATTTAAGGTTAATCTGTACTAAAATGGAATCATTGCATGAGCGCGCACTTTGGATCTCTGGATACATTCAGTATAAAACTTCGACTCATTGATATTTTGAAATAATCCAATCTATCAATTTTTATTAAAAAAGTCACTATTACGGATTCAATATGTCAATAAATAAGCAATCCAAATATTTAGGCATTATATTCATTGATAAGTTACAAATCAGTTATGGGGAGATATACATATATATTTGAAATTTACTTTTTTTTTTTTGCGTTCGCTATATCCTAACGCAATATATACGTTTGAGAATTTACTAGCATCTTCACCATGTGACATTCAAGTATTGTGAGTAAACATTTTATTTTGTAAACTTATTTATTATGAAAGCGTAGGTTTAGACTGTCTCGGATATAAGCATAAACAGTTAAAACGCAACGTTGCCAAATCACGCACTAGTTGCAACCAGCTGATTTAAATGAGTCGAATGAAATTCCGTATTTATTTATTTTTTATATTATATTTATTAGTATTTTAATTTGTTAATATTAGATATGACATTTCGTTTGACTCACGTGGTAGCGAATGGACTTCTTAACTTATATCATTGAAACTAAAATCAAGCCTTAGGATTTCTAAAAATACAGATACTCTGTACACATTTTCTGTTTCAAATTTCCCAGGTAGACGAAAAAGTAAACGGCGAAACCAACGGCACGGAATCATCGAACGGCAAAGTGGAATCCGACTCGACGGAACAAGACAAAGTAGACGAAATCAAAGTGAAAAAAGTCGAAGCAAGCACGGCAGCTTCGGCCGACACCTCGGCAGTGAGCGTGGAAGTGTAAACGTCGTAAATTAGGGTTTTATTATTTTTTATTTGTTAATATTTATATGTGGTTTATAAGGTTTGCGAAGTGGTCACGAAAAGGCAGTTTTTAATGTATTCATGTAAACACAGTGTACATAATACTCTATCGCACGTAATTATGTTCTAAGGATTCTATTTGTTGACAAAAACATTTCGTTTAAATTCTACAAGCATACTCAATCTTTGCTGTTGGAAAAATTGGCACATTTTTTTTCTTCTTTTAGCTCACTTTTCTAAAGTGAGTTATAGTTGAGATCGGTTAAAAATTTCCCATATTTGTTATCAACAAATCCCCTTATTTTGGGATTTTTAAATTATTAAACTACTTGAGAAAATAAGTAAATAGTTCCTCTAAAAGGTTTACCAGTAACGTTCCTACTCCACCTACATTATTTGACTAAATTAGTAGATGTCCTTGTATTTTTTTCGTATTTAACATTTTTGATATATTGCTGCCACTTATTAATCAAAAATGTTTCAAATTCGAGAAGAAAGTAATAAATATAGTTTTCAAGAATTGGATTACAGTTTCCAATGGCAAAGGTACCAAATTTTAAAATAGATGCATTTTTGTTGCTATTTTGGTGGCCACTTTAAATGCACAAGTTCCACAATAAGGATTATAAATGTATCGTTGGTCTTATAATATTAGTGTTCTTCGTTTTACTTAACTATTTATTACTTAAATTTTGCGACATTGGGAAATATTTTGTTTTCGCTTTTATTTTAGTAGTTTAAAAATAATTTTTTGTGTTTTTTTAGTCAGTTCTCGTTTTTTTTTTTAATTTCTCCATTTTAAATATGCTTACTTAGACGTATTATTTTTTATATGATAGAATAAGCTAAGAATTAATAATACTAGGTGTTCATAAAATTCTTTTTAAAAAATACCGATGAAAAAACGGTTGGACGTTTGAGCCGAGACCAGTTTTAAAAGTTGACTGACTAATTTTAGGTTTTGGGCATTCAAAAAAGAAGAAAAAACGTATGCTAGTCATTTTTACTAATACTGATTACTCATTGGTGCCCGCACATTAGAAAAAAATACTTAAACCCAATTGGATTTTGGCTCTTAAAGTTCGTTCGTTTTTTCTTTTGCGCATCACACTTGTATATTAATATTTTTTTGCAGGGAAGGAGAAAAGAAAAACTGTTAATTTTTTCTTTGATACATAGTTAAAAAGGTGCTCTTGAATTTTATAAGGTTATTTTTCCTTTAATATCAAAAAAATGGCAGTTTTCAGCTTTTTTACAACCCTGTAAACAAAATTTATCGTTCCTAAACTTCTAAGGTTTACATTTTTTTATCTTACGTTAATTTTCTTCCTAGAATTGTGCCAACAATTATCGAAGGCTGTTGTACGATTTTGAACAAAATTAGATAAGACTTAAAAAACGTTTTTTGTTAAAATTAAAATTTTAAATAATAACCAATAATTCATTTCTAATTCATTAAGTGACAAAATTATACAAAATACTGTTTTTCAGAAGTTAAATGTCTCAGATATTTTGAATTTGAATCTTCAGACAAAAACTTCAGTTTTTAAAACTTGGAATTTCGCCTAAAAAAAATTAAGTAATTGCGATTTTAAAGCAACTACTAATTTATTCAAAATCGAAATAATGCCTTTAAAATATCAAAATTTAAAAAGGCATTAGACTGGCAAAAAGAAGGCTCGAAAAAGACTGGTATCTCATTTTTATGATAGACCTAATTTTTTAATAAAATTATAAATTTTAAACTTTTTGGTCAGTATTTTTTTTTCTAAATGTTGGTTACTTGAAAATACCAAGCTTTTTTACTTATTGTCGGATTGAATCAAATTTTTCCTTGGAAATTATTTTATTTTAGATTCATTTGTCAATAAGTCAAAAAACTAAATGTAAGGTCTTCGGATGGCTTAGAAATGACCTAAAAGCATTTTAAAGCATTTAAAATATTTTTGTATGATCACATTTTTCTCTAGATTATTTTTAGTGCCTAAATTGTAACCAATTATGAAAAGACTGCGTAAAAATTATTCTGTCTCTTTCATATTGTTTGATCATCTTTATCATAACTTAAACCCTAATAAAAATTCTTAACAAAAAGCTTTAACTTTTTATTGGGGTGTATTTAAACTACTTTTTCAGTGTTTCTGGAAATGTTTTTGCATACCCTGTAAGTACTAATGTAGTTGGAGGCTTTTGCCTGGGAAACATGAAAACCCAAGTAACGTGTCAGGGGAGGTAACAAAAGATTTTCAACATTAAAACTCTTTATCAGTGTCACAAGAAATGTTTTACCAATTAATTATCTGTAAATGCATTTTCTAATAAATGATTTTTAGACCTATAATTATTACGAAATCAATGGGTAATTATGAGATTAAGCAAATTTAGGACTGTATAACTTTTCTCGAGTTTGTCGTCTCATCTAAACTATTCAATTAAATTAACTCATTGTCACATATTTTCAGACTTCAATATTTCAGTTGATTTTTGCCCGAATTTGCAGTTTTTTTTCTTTGTTTTGAAAGATTTTATTTTCACACTTCCACAGTATTTTGAACAAACATACTAAAAATATACGTGTTTAGTTATTTGGTACAATAAATTGGCTGCTGTACTCGACTGCAAATTAGATTAATTGTTTTGTTCGCACGTTGGTGAACATTTGACCATTTCATGCGTACACTATAATTAGAGTGCCTTTCTCGGCCTGTCTAGATATGATTGCGGCCCCCTTGTACCTTCAATTTTTCACTGCAGTATTACCTTTGGAATGGATTAACGAGGTCTTCTCGTATATGATCTAGTTATGACACTTCTCGTTGTTTTAGTGTCCATTAGTTGTCTTTCTACGCCAGCTGTTCACAGAACTTCATTATTAGGTGAACAGTCCAGGAAATAAGTGACAATAGGCGAAGTATACATAGTTCAAAAGCTTCGGTCCGATTTTGCGTCCTAGCTTTAAGCGACCAAGTTTCAACACCGGACAGTACAATAGACCATATATAACATTGAACTACACTTATTCGAGTGTGTAGTGGCATATTTCTATGAAGGAGGAAATTCTTACATCTAAAGGATATTTTTTGCACGGCTACTTCATCACATTTCCACTTTTCATTTTTTAGAGTAGCGCCGAGATACGAAATTTTGCAACACGTTCAATTATTTCCCCGGTGATGTATTACTGATTTCTGCTAAATGTAATGCCCGAACTGTTCACCGCATTTGTTGAGCTTTTTAATATCGACTGGAGATCCTTTAAGTTAGCTAAGATTGCAGTATCATCTGCGTAGCGAATATTGTCATCTTGCCATTGGTCATAGCATTTTGCCAAGTCCTTTCATTAAGCCAAACTCATCTTCAGACCTTTTGAATATTCTTGTATGAATTACGCGAAGGAAAGTTTTAAGTACGTAACTCATCAAGCTTATGAGTCTGTAGTCTTCGCAGTTTTTGGGGTTTATTTTCTTTGAACAGACAACAACCGTAAACCTTAACCAATCCACTTAGAGTCCTATCGCGTTGAAAAGATAATAAGTTGTTTAATTCTGACTTATTTTAAAACTTCTGCATATATATTGTCATGATCTGTACTCCTACCATTCTTCATAGTTTATTGCGTATCTGACTGCAGACTCGAGAATTTTTGAACCACTCATATTTTCAAGGTTATTCGTAGGACCATTTCTACTCTGTCTTCCTCTTGTATTTCTTATTGACGACAGTACAGTTCTTTTGCTCCAATTATTTATTTTGCCTTTAAAGAAGTAATGCAGCTGATGAGGCCCTTCAGTCTCGTCACATTGCTCTTATATCAATTTCTAACTTGGAGAAAGTACTAAAGGGTGCTCAGAAGATTTACTAAATAATTTGGTTATATTTAAAATCTTGGAAAAAAATCTTTTACATATCTTAAATATTGACTAAATCATTAAACTAAAATACATATGGGTAGGTAACTTTTTACACCAATCTCCATGAATCAAATTGTATTGTTGTGAAAATTACGTTATCGTCTTTGTTTTTTTTTACATAATCTGTATAGGATTCAGTTTTTTAATACTTATATACAATGTTTATAAGTAGGTCTCTCAGAATAGAAAAAATTATCTTTTTCGAGTAAAAACTATTTGGAGTGTTTTATCAACGCAAAAACGAGATTAAATTTTATCATAATCCACATAATGCTGCAGACTATCCCGCAAGAAATCCTCGATATTTTTAACCCATTATTTATGGTTCTTGGACATTTTTGAATGCTTTTTGACCTACCTCCAATTTTACCGTTCGTAATTAATTAATAAAAAATATATTGAATGGGATGCGCACTGTTTTCTTTTTAACAAGGAGCAGTGGTCAATATATTATTTGTACTTTTACACGTTTGGCTGTGCTTTAGGTCTAGAGATATTTAAAATTATCAGGGTGTGCCAAATAACTTTCCTAACATATAACATCGGTAAATTTACATTCCAAATTATATTTAATAAAAATATAATAAGTAACTTTATAGTGATTTTTTTTTAATTTTTCAATACTCGTTTTTAGGTCTGTGTTTTTTTGTAATAAGTTAGTAACTTCATAAACATGTGATATAGTGACATTTTGGAAATGATAAGTCAAGTTTACAATGTAAAAGATTGAGTAGGAGCTAAAATTTAAGATTGTTATTTTGAAATTATTTTTTATATTTGAAATTGTATGACTTTTGATTCGAAAATTTTATCATAAGATTTTAATAAATCCTATTAAGGTATCAGACGTGCGTTATCCTATGAAGTTTTTCGAAATATGTCGTGACAATTTTTTTCGAATCTACATACGAATAAGTTAGTTGTAAGTGTACAGGCCTTATAGTTTCTTGAATGGCTGCTATCAACAATATCTTGTATACGTTTTAGCACACATAAATTTTGTAGTGTTCTAGAAAATTAGTTTTATTTCAACCTTACCTGGGATTTACATAGGTTACTGCATACGACGAAACCTGGCACTAAAAATATCTTGCCAAAACTCTCGTGCAACTGTAGCTACATATAGTGGTGGCCAAGCAATTAGAAATAATATGAAAAATATCTTGACCCCAAAATATTTATAGATAAAGAATATTTGTTATTACTTAGTATATAGGTTATATAACGATTTTTTTGTGTTACAATACATTTCAAACTTAGGCCAAATTTTTTTTAAAGAATACTACGTTTTATTGAACAACTATTTGAGAAAAGCAAGGGTATAGAGTTCTATTTATTGGTAATTTTTTCTGCCTCTAATATTTTAATGTATACCAAAGGTTTTCTATAGGTTATAGCTCAGGGCTACATGATGGCCAGTTTATTAATGTTACTAAATTTTCCTAAACCATTTTTTTTACTGAACGACCTGTACGCTTGGAATAGCATTGTTGATACACCTTAGTAATTAGCATGTTCTCATCGATAAAGGGAAACCTATGATTTTTCATATTTGCATATTTTTTTTGATCCAAAATTCCTTGATGATGACTATAGAAACGTTAGTACCACGAACCATTAATTTGTTATTTGGCAAGTTTCAAACAAGACAAATTGACGCTGTTATCGCAAATAAAAATATATTCTCATTTGAATCAAAATTAACAGAAATTAATAAAAAATTTTATAAAAAAATTGAACCGACTTCTAAAAGTGCACTAAAAAGTGAAAAATAACCATAATTTTTTATATGAAATTGAACTTTTTGAAGTCGGCGCCAAACTAATACATGACAAAATGTGATTTGCATAAGCAGATTTAAAATACTTTTTTTGCAATTGCTTTCTTACCATAATTTGTATATATTAGTAGTTATTTATTTCATTTAGAAATAATTTGGCGCCGACTTCAAAAAATTGAATTTCATATAAAAAATTATGGTTATTTTTCTATTTTTAGTTTTAGAATTCATTATGATATTCATAAATTATTCGAACTAAGAACTAATCGAAATTAGTGTACTTCGCAATGACTCCAAAGTGGCAAAAAAGTACAAATTTTATCCAAAGTTGTAAATCACCCTAAAATGAACCACTAAAAATTCTTTCGTTCTTGGGGTTTTCCAAATACCAATCAAATTGGGTCAAACGAATATTTAGTCTGTCATAGAAAATCCACTGTCTTAAATTTCAAATTAATTTTGGATTGGTAATATAGGCCCCAACAACTTCCAATATCGATATTTAAAGAAAATAAATTAATTTTTTATCCACCATATTAGATACACCATATTAAATTTTTTAAAAATAATTTTAGATTCGGCATGTGTGACCCCGAAAACTCTCCCGTACCAATTTTGGTTAAAATCGGACAAAATTGATTTTTTTTGTTCGCCATATTGAATTTTTTAAAAATAATTTCTGATTCTTTATGTGAGGCCCCAAAAACTTCCCCATACCAATTTTGGAAAAAATCGGATAAAATTGATTTTTTCGTCCGCCATATTGAATTTTTTTAAAATTATTTTAGATTCGTCATATGCGATTCCGAAAACTCCCCGGTACCAATTTTGGAGAAAATCGAACAAAAAAGATTTTTTTGTCGGCCATATTGGATCCGCCATATTGAATTTTTTTTAAATTATTTTATATTCGTCATATGCGACCCCAAAAACTCCCTTGTACCAATTTTAGAGAAAATCCGACAAAATTGATTTTTTCGTCCGCCATATTGTAAACGCCATCTTGGATTTTACTGCACCAATTTCATCTAAAAAAATATGGGACCACCGCAGCAACTTCCTGAACATAACGTAAAAAATTTCATTCAAATCGGTGCAGCCGTTCCGGAATAATCGGTGTACATACATAAAAAAAAAATACATAGTCGACGAATTGAGAACCTCCTTTTAGAAGTCGGTTAAAAATAATATTACCTCTAACCTGGCGCGGGGGCCGGTGGGGGCGACCCTCCCCCCCTCAAGAGCTTTGAGTTCAGGAAAATATACCCGATTTTGCATTTTATACTATAGTTTATTTAAGAACTAGAGAGAGTAATAAATCATTTGTGACCCTTTTTTTCTTGGCAAATTACCTGTGTTCTTTAGTCCGGTGTGGAAAAATCTGTTAGACACATATATTTTTCATAATGGATTAGAAATTTTATAATCAAAAATACTAATGTATAATAATGGACTATTTGGGTTGAGTAACAATAGATATTTGAAGTGTAAAGCGTTAAAAAGGATTTTAATCCTTGTCATAGGCGTCAGAAGGAGGTTTATTTTATCACTAAGTATTTATGGCATAGAATATTATTTTGGTAATAAACTTAAAATAAAAAATTTTTATTATTTTATTTCTTATGATTTCTTAATAATTCACATACACTACAAAATATAGATAATTTTGGCATAAAAACCGTTTTAGGCACATTCAGACTAAAACATACCCTTATTCTCTCAAAAAATTCTAAGTTATAATTTAAATACTTAACAAAATACCCATTGTCAAAAATACAAAAAGTTAAACATATATAAAAAAATAAATTCGTCCATATAATATTAAAATTTTTTTGGGGTTATCGGTCATTTTATTATTAATTAAAACCATTTTTAGGGCATTTGACGTTTCAGTTTATTTATTTTTTAAACCATCCGCACAATTACAATTAAACACTAAAAAGGGATTCAAATGAAATTAATTTTTATATGTTACAGTTAAAATTAGACCTTATTTTTATTTCTATTGCATTGACATCCTTTATTATATGGAAATCCGATAACCCCAAAAAATAAAATAAATGTGTTAGTTCTACACGCTTAAGAAAAAGACAAGAATACAATAATTAAATAATAAAAAAATTACGGTTAATTGGAATTTAATATATATAAAATTAAAGAGTGGGACACATTAAAATAAAAATATATAAAAAAATAAAAATATATAAACAAACATTAAACAATAAAATACAACAAAAACAAGAATTTAAATAATAAATTGTGTCAAGTCAGTGAAGCTATCTTCGCTCAAATTAATTAAAATTGATTCCTCTATTTCACTGATCATGAGATCGAGTTTCCACATTTTGATTTATTCTTTTATTATATGGATTTTTCCCAATTTTCCGCAGTAATTTTATTCAAAAAAATCTTTCAAAAGTTCAGTTAAATTATTAATTTTGTAAGTTGTGTCATTTCTAGAGACATATTTCCTTCTCCAACGGACAGTTTCCGGACGATCTATAAGAACAGATTTCCTATCTGGTTTTTTCCAGCAAAAATTAAGTTCTCTGAGCAATTTCCGAAGCTCAGTTCTTTTAATTTCAGGTAAATCCCGATCTTCATTGATTTTAGTTAGAATTTTGTCGATGGTTGGGATCTGCTTCTCATAATAAAATGTATGTACAACTTCTTTTATTGCAGTTTTCATCTCTTCTTTCAACGAGGTTTTTCATCTGCCTGTGATCGAATGTGGCTTGGGAGTACTAACAATTCCAGTCTTTTTTTTCCTCTTTCAGTATTCGGTACATAGCAGATTTTCCAACTCCTGTCATGTTGGAACACATCTCAACATTATCGTAATAAGTTTTTCGTTGAGGAAAAAATGCCTTGGTTTAACGATTTTCGAGTAAATATAGAGGTGGAAACCATATCCTTTGGGTATCTTACTAATCTCAAATAATATATAAAAACCAGCGCAAAGAAGACAAATCAGTAAGGACACACAGTAAGGTGTACTTTGCTCACTGACAAAAATTAAATTGAACTATCAGAAATTTTATTGTTGGAGTAAATTTATGAAAGCTTATAATATTTAAATATAATTAGATTTACGGCAGTCCTCAGTTACCTGCGGCACTGGTACAGGTACGTTGGAGGTATAGGAATGTGTATACTTGCGATCGCCCCCCCCCCCCCCCCTCCAAAGAGCTCAGAGGTAAGATTCTGCCTTTTATATTAGGAATATGTATGCTTCTGGCACTCCCCTCCTCGTTGACAACTTGTTTTTCTTGCGATAGCCCCCCCCCCCCAAGAGCTTTGAGTTTAGGAAAATAGACCCGATTCTGCCTCTTATACTAGGAAAGTGTATGTTGCTGGCATCCCCCCCCCCTCTTCAAGATCTTCAAATTCAGAAAAATAGACCCAACTCTACCTTTTACACTAAAAATGGGAATGTTTTCGGTGTCGCCCCCCCCCCTCCCCCTCCCGTCGACAACTTGCTTTTGCTCGTCATACTGTACTTTTGTGATATCACCGCCCCCTTCAAAGAGGAAGGCTGGATCCGCCGCTGCCTCAAACAGCAGGCCATCTTCATTTACTTCAGAACGACATAAGCTCGATGACTCCGTGGAGTTTTTTCGGGAAGCAAAAAAAGTTTGTAATATAATTATTTGTCAAGCAAAAGAACGATTTAGTTTTACGGGTCACTTGGTAGCAGCCAGTCTTTGTTTTTCGGAACAGTATGTCGAATATAGTAGATGTTTTCCCGAACAAAAATTTACGGATACGATTAAAATTTACCCTTTTGTTATTGAACAAAATCTCAGTTTAGAACTGATCGTCATGTATGAAACCGAAGAATTTAGATCAATTCCTGGACTTCTTGTACTTTATGACTATCTTTCGCAAAATATCGAGCTAAGTGAGACATTTAGTGAAGTTCTAAAACTTTTAAAAATTTTAACTACTATTTTGATGACATCGGCTGAAACAGAACGGTGCTTTTCTACCCATAAACGGGTAAAAACGTTTTTAAAACAATCAAAATTTCAGTAAGAAATAAAGAAATCTTTCTGCCGTATTTAAATAGTTTATTATATATGTAATTCTCCTTTCAGGCAGAGAATATGAAAAATATATGTACAAACAGTTTATTTCCTGCAAATATCGCTCTGGTCCTCTCTCCATACGCGTTTCGACCACCTTATGATCTAGTCAGTGGAGCTGTATCGGACCGAGAGCAACATTAGCAGGAAATAACTGATATATGAACCATAAATTTCAAGGTATGTCGGCAGGATATTACACAGTCTGACATCGAAGTTGGTAGACGGCAGGTGTAATATCCTGCCGACATACCTTGAAACTTATGGTTCATATATCAGTTATTTCCTGCTAATGTTGCTCTCGGTCCGATACAGCTCCACCGACGAGATCATGAGGTGTTCGAAACGCGTATGAAGGACTAGAGCGATATTTGCAGGAAATAAACTGTTTGTACATATATTTTTCATATTCTCTGCCTGAAAGGAGAATTACATATCTAACAAACTATTTAAATACGCCAGAAAGATTTCTTTATTTCTTACTGAAATTTTGATTGTTTTAAAAATTTCACGTTACTCCGTTGATTCATAGATGTCGTTCGACTAGCGAAATTTTCAATCTGACATCGAAATTGGTAGACGGCAGGTGTAATATCCTGCCGACATACCTTGAAATTTATGGTTCATATATCAGTTATTTCCTGCTAATGTTGCTTTCGGTCCGATACAGCTCCACTGACGAGATCACGAAGTGATCGAAACGCGTATGGAGAGAGGACCAGAGCGATATTTGCAGGAAATAAACTGTTTGTACATATATTTTTCATATTCTCTGCCTGAAAGGAGAATTACATATCTAACAAACTATTTAAATACGCCAGAAAGATTTCTTTATTTCTTACTGAAATTTTGATTGTTTTAAAAATTTCACGTTACTCCGTTGATTCATAGATGTCGTTCGACTAGCGAAATTTTCAATCTGACATCGAAATTGGTAGACGGCAGGTGTAATATCCTGCCGACATACCTTGAAATTTATGGTTCATATATCAGTTATTTCCTGCTAATGTTGCTCTCGGTCCGATACAGCTCCACTGACGAGATCATGAGGTGTTCGAAACGCGTATGAAGAAAGGACTAGAGCGATATTTGCAGGAAATAAACTGTTTGTACATATATTTTTCATATTCTCTGCCTGAAAGGAGAATTACATATCTAACAAACTATTTAAATACGCCAGAAAGATTTCTTTATTTCTTACTGAAATTTTGATTGTTTTAAAAATTTCACGTTACTCCGTTGATTCATAGATGTCGTTCGACTAGCGAAATTTTCAATCTGACATCGAAATTGGTAGACGGCAGGTGTAATATCCTGCCGACATACCTTGAAATTTATGGTTCATATATCAGTTATTTCCTGCTAATGTTGCTTTCGGTCCGATACAGCTCCACTGACGAGATCACGAAGTGATCGAAACGCGTATGGAGAGAGGATCAGAGCGATATTTGCAGGAAATAAACTGCTTGTACATATATTTTTCATATTCTCTGCCTGAAAGGAGAATTACATATCTAACAAACTATTTAAATACGCCAGAAAGATTTCTTTATTTCTTACTGAAATTTTGATTGTTTTAAAAATTTCACGTTACTCCGTTGATTCATAGATGTCGTTCGACTAGCGAAATTTTCAATCTGACATCGAAATTGGTAGACGGCAGGTGTAATATCCTGCCGACATACCTTGAAATTTATGGTTCATATATCAGTTATTTCCTGCTAATGTTGCTTTCGGTCCGATACAGCTCCACTGACGAGATCACGAAGTGATCGAAACGCGTATGGAGAGAGGATCAGAGCGATATTTGCAGGAAATAAACTGCTTGTACATATATTTTTCATATTCTCTGCCTGAAAGGAAAATTACGAATAAAAACGTTTTTACGGAATACTATGAGCCAAGAAAGACTTTGTGCTGTTGCCAATGTTTTCTACAGAAAGAGATCTTATCGAAAACATACCTAATTTCAATCAATCGGTTATTAATAAGTTTGCTAATGCCAAAGATTGGCGTATGGATTTTCTTTATAAATAATTCACACAGTAAGTTCTACGTGTATTTTGTTTTGACTACTATATTTTTAACATTTACCACCTTCTTTATGTTTAGTTGTTTAAAATACACTGCTTCGTTTCATGCTAACTCAATTTTTAAAGACTTTTTATTTTTTTATCAACAGGTGCCTATGACTAGTTTTATACATATCTATGTTTTTATGGTACCATTGGAATTGCAATCCCTACTTTTTTAATGCATCAGCCTCCACTGGTATTCACTGTTTGCATCAATTTTGCATAATGTTATGTTATTATTAAAGATATCGACATGCCCTCGGACTATAAAAATGCGATTTATATATTTCAATCTATAGGTCCGAATATTGTTTTTTTGTCAATTTGTACTAGTATGTACTCTACCTAAAACTGTTGCTCGAACAGCAATTATTATGTCACCGATTGTTTCATACTTTTATTTCTGAAATGTTAATGTCTTTATGTATTCAAGAATTCACCGACTAAAGGGCAACATGTAATTTATGATCATTTTATTACCTACATAACCAGACACTGAAAAGTTCAAAATAAGAAATATAATATATGTATATCAAGTCGTTCGAAATGTCAGCTAAGAATTTAAAAATAATAGAAATAAGATCAAAAATAATAGAAAGTGCTGGTCATACAATATGTAAAGACAACAATATAAGGTTTGTATATACAGTGCTTTCGTAAAGTAGCGAATAAATTCAATATAAAGTAAATGGGTACTTGTTTGAAAAAACGTTCGAATTTTTTTTTAGTTTAGAGCTTTTTGCGTGATACCGAAATATATAGGATATATCAAGCAGGAATTATGACGTATAGGATACAGGCGCGGATCCAGGGGGGGGGCGATTAACCCCCCCCCCCCCTAGAGCTTGGAGTTCGGAAAAAAAAACGATTTTGCCGCTTATACTATAGTTTATTCAAGAACTAGAGAGAGTAAAAAATCATTTTTTACCCTTTTTTTTCTTCGCAAACTATCTGTGTTCTTTAGTCCGGAAGAATTACAATGAAACACTAAAAAGGGATTCAAATGTAAATAATTTTTATGTTACGGAAAATTTAAATAATAAATTGTGTTTACGCTGGTAAACATTACGTATCTAATTCGTAATCAAAGTCAATGAAGCTATCTTCGCTCAAATTTTTTATAATTGGTTCCTCTATCTCACCGATCATGAAATCGAGTTTCCACATTTTCTTTTATTCTTTTATTATATGGATTTTTCCCAATTTTCTACAGTAACTTTATTCACAAAAATCTTTCAAAAGTTCAGTTAAATTACTAATTTTGTAAGTTGTGTTATTTCTAGCAACTCTATTTTTTACTTGAGAGAGATATTTCCTTCTTCAGCGGACATCTTCCGGACAATCTATAAGAAGTTGTGTTATTTCTAGCAACTCTATTTTTTACTTGAGAGAGATATTTCCTTCTTCAGCGGACATCTTCCGGACAATCTATAAGAACAGATTTTCTATCTGGTTTTTTCCAGCAAAAATTAAGTTCCCTGAGCAATTTCCGGAGCTCAGTTCTTTTAATTTCAGGTAGATCCATTGCGAGGAACACTAATCTCGATTTATACTTAGTTCAAATAATTTATGGATATCATAATGAATTCTAAAACTAAAAATAGAAAAATAAAATTTTTATAAAAAAATTGAACCGACTTCTAAAAGTGCGCTAAAAAGTGAAAAATAACTATAAATTGTTATATGAAATTGAACTCTTTGAAGTAGGCGCCAAATTATTTGTAAATGAAATAAATAACTACTAATATATGAAAGTTATGGTAAGAAAGCAATTACAAATAAAGTATTTTTAATCTGTTTACTCGAATCCCATTTTGTCAGGTATTAATTTGGCGCCGACTTCAGAAAGTTCAATATCATATAAAAATTTATAGTTATTTTTCACTTTTTAGCGCACTTTTAGAAGTTGGTTCAATTTTTTTATAAAAATTTTATTTAGTTATTTGTTTCATAGAAAAAAATGTTATCATTGCAATACATTACGAAATCCGCTCTGTTCTTCCACTTGTATTCTTTTTCAATGAGGACTTTTTCCGTAGAGTCGACTCATTGAAATATTTACACCTCTGTAATTCTGGAAATGTGTCTTATTTCCTGTTTCGTGAATTGAAATAATGTGGCCTTTTTAGTGCTCCTAGTAAAGAAAATAAAAAATCGATTTTTTACTTTGTTACATGAACAAATTAGTATGTCTTCGTTTCTATCCCATATATCACAGAATAACTAGAAAGACGACTACAGAAAAGCTTGGTTAGACAAATGCGTCGAAAAATTATTATAGATAGATAGATATCATAATTTTAAGTGTTGATCTGTCGTAAAATACACAACTATTTCACAAACATTATCTTGCCTTTCTCGAAATAATTCCGCCCAGACATTCTTTATTTCTCGAAGTAGCATAAAGAATTTACAAACATTAAGCGGTAGACCCTAACGGCTTCTCTTTTAATGGACACACTTTTACGAATTTCAAACTAATCCGCCTAAGTAGTAATAAAAGAAAAAATAAAATACCTATAAAGTGTATCTTTGCTACAAAGTTTAAAAATTAGTAATTCTAATTTTATAGGAACCTTTTACACGTACGGCAATAAAAATTGCCATTATTACCTGTATTAAACCTTTTAGACACATTGCCATTGTACAAAGTTATTTAATGCGTTTATTTTATGCTAAATATGCAAATCTGCATAATTGTGCATACTGTGATAGACAAGGTGTGTCAATTCTACTTATTCATTTAATCATAATAGAAACAATACCATTTCGTAATAGCTAAAACTGAAAAATCAAATATTAGATTAACAGTGGGTTATTCAAAATAATTTTAATTAATAGTTAGACTGAAAATCATGGTTCTTGGGTTCAGACAGTGTCAAATTGGAATTATTATCTGACGTTTCGCCTACGATTGCACGACGCATCTTCCGGGATCTTTACTCCACGAGATTAGAACACTGAATGACTATCGAGGTGCAACAGCCCGATATTTATACCTAACTGGTGCTCAGCGAACCGTGATCCAGCGTTATTTTTGAAAAATCAGGCTAATGATCACTTTGAGTCAAACAAATTGTTTGTCTTGAACCAGTTTGGATTCCGAAAGAACAGGACCACAACTTTAGCTATTGATCACTTCACTAGTAATGTTTTACAGGGCTTTGAAAAGTATCTTGACACTCTTGCATCCTTTTTAGACCTCACAAAGGCATTCGATTGCGTTACACATAGCATTCTTCTAAAAAAACTACCATTCTACAATTTTCAGGCTGATGCCATTCCACTACTTAATTCATATCCATCGGATCGTGATCAGTATGTTCACTTTGGGCAGTGTAATTCTAAAAAACAATCCCTAAGGTATGGTGTACCTCAAGGGTCGGTATTAGGTCCCATCTTATTCCTCATCTATATAAATGACCTGGCATACTGTAAGGGCAAGGGAGTTAATACTGTTTTGTTTGCTGACGACACAACGTTTTATATAAGTTATCACCCTTCAGAGATTGACAGTCTTGATTACAAAACTTCAGAAAGAGATCTCTACTTCAATGGTTTCGAGCCAATCGCCTTTACTCTAAGGAATAACAGTGAAATTGTACAGTCCTTTCTACCTCAATGTGCAACGGAGATCAAATTTCTGGGAGTACACCTAGATGCAGGATTAACCTGGGAACAACACCTTGTTAATCTCTCAAAAAAATTATCCCAATAACTGTTCCTGTTCAGGAGTCTTGTACGGGTAACTTCCAAAAAAACTCTTCTGACAGCATATCACAGTAACGTTCATTCTCTTTTGGCTTATGCTATTCTTTTCTGGGTCATTCTTGTCATACTGATAAGACATTTGGACAACAAAGAAAATGCATTCGTATTACCTCTGGGCTTGGTTATAGAGAAGAGTGTCGAAATTCGTTTAAGAATTTAAACATTTTAACTTTACCTTGTGTGTACATTATGAAGTGTCTGTTGTACGTTAAACAAAATCTTGATCTATACAGATCACACGAAGATATTCACAACTATCCAACAAGAAACAACAACAATCTTGTACCAGACTTTGGCTGGCTTGAGAGATCCAGAAATGGTTCAAGATATTTAGCAATACAGTTCTACAACTGCGTGCCAGCTAGAATTAAAGCTCTTTACTTCTATCAGCACAAAAAACAAATCAAGAGCTACCTTGTGCTGAACGCGTTTTTTTCGTTCGAGGAGTATTACGAATCTAATTTTAATCTGTAGTATTGTCTTTGTCTGTTGTCAGTTTCTCTTAGCTTTTTTTTTACCAAAACTTTCTTTTTAAGGAAGAATCAATATCGTGTAATGTTTTATTTGTATTAATGATAATAATTAATTGACAAAATTTTAATATTTTATTTACTTGACTTGTAAAAGTACTATTTGTATATTATTACTAATAAATTATCTTATCTTATATTATCTTAATCGATTTCCACGTGTGATGTAGACTGTAACCTGCATTTCTATTAATAATATCTGGATATTTACAAATTTCGATTGATTCTCTAATTTTACGTTTAAAGAAACCAGGCCCTGATGCTAGCACCTTCGTTTTTTTTACATTAAATGTGTGACCTGAGCAATGCTGGTGTTCAGCTACTGCAGATTGTACAATTTGTTTCTTTTATATACATCTTTCATATTCCTTAAGCCTAGTGGATATAGACCGTCCTGTTTCACCTACATACACTTTACCACAAGAACAAGGTATCTTGTAAATGCCTTCTGTTTGGAATGGAATCGCGTCCTTTGGAGACTTCAAACATTGTCCAACTTTCTTACATGTGTGGAAAATTGGCTGTACTCTTGATTTAGATGATCCAGGAAATTATGGAGGTTACCTGCGCCATGCGGCCAAACTACGAACGTATCATCTATATATCTGCACCAAAATTTGGGTTTTAGAGGAGCAGAAAACAATGCGTTTTTTTTCGAAAGCTTCCATGAAGATGTTAGCTACCACAGGTGATAGCAGAAGTCCCATGGCTTCTCCCGAAGTCTGCTCGTAAAAAGTTCCTTGAAAAGTAAAATAAATGAAAATCAAACTTGCTTTAATTAATTCTAGTAGGGTGGAGTTCATGTTGTTGTTTCGTAATATGTCAGATATTATGGAAACTGAATCATTTATAGCCTCACTCCAGAAGAAAAGAAAGCCATTAAACCAAGCAACTCCAAAATTCCACGCCTTTACGGACTGCCTAAAATACATAAAGAAAATGTACCTCTACGTCAGCGCAATAGACTCACCAACCTACAAAATAGGTAAATATCTGGCCAAACTTCTACATTCCTTTACACGAAAAACCGAATTCCACTGTCCAAAGATCAAAAACTATCCAATTAGAGCCCGGAGACATATTGGTCAGTTTGATGTAGAATCCTTGTACACAAATGTTCCTATAGATAATTCAGTTTCCATAATATCTGACATATTACGAAACAACAACATGGACTCCACCCTACTAGAATTAATTAAAGCATGTTTGATTTCTACTTATTTTACTTTTCAAGGAACTTTTTACGAGCAAACTTCAGGAGCGGCCATTGGATCTCCGCTATCACCTGTGGTTGCTAACATCTTCATGGAGGTTTTCAAAGAAAACGCATTGTCTTCTGCGCCTCTAAAACCTAAATTTTGGTGCAGATATGTAGATAACACGTTCGTAGTTTAGCTGCAAGGCGCAGATAACCTCCATAATTTCCTGGATTATTTAAATCAACAACACCCTAACATAAAATTCACCATGGAAACTGAATCAAATTTTTCTTTCTTTCTTGATATACTGGTTCAAAGGAAAGAGAATGGCAAATTAGGACATTATGTGTACAGAAAACTAACACATACAAATCGATATCTCAATGCAACATCACAAAAACAATCTATCATTAACTTGTTAGTACATAGAGTTCTTTCAATAGGTAACGAACAATCACTACAATCAGAAACAGAAAAACTGACTATTGCTCCGAGAGGCAACGGATATTGTGTTGAAGATATACGACGTTCTATTAATAAATATAAAAACCCAACTCCTCAACAAAATGTCATAAATGAACGTCCTATGGACAGTGTTACCTTACCTTACATACACGGAACCACTGGCATGATTGCCAGATTACTGGGAAAATTAAACATTCGGACAATTTTTAACACATGTAAGAAAGTTGGACAATGTTCGAAGTCTCCAAAGGACACAATTCCATTTCCAACAGAAGGCGTTTGCAAGATATCATGTTCTTGTTGTAAAGTATATGTAGGTGAAACAGGACGATCTATATCCACTAGGCTTAAGGAACATGAAAGATGTATAAAAACAAAACAAATTGTACAATCTGCAGTAGCTGAACACCAGCGTTGCTCAGGTTACACATTTAATGTAAAGGAAACTAAGGTGCTAGCATCAGTATCTGGTTTCTTTAAACATAAAATTAGATCAATCGAAATATATAGATATCCAAAAATTATTAATAGAGATGCGGGTTACGGTGCACATCACACGTGGAAATCGATTGTAACGCTGGATCACGTGGAGTAAAGATCCCAGAAGATGCGTCGTGCAATCGTAGGCGAAATGTCGGATAATAATTCCAATTTGATACGATCTAAATCCAAAAACCATGATTTTCAACTTGACCAAAGCCGTGAAAACTTTCGTTCTTTATTAATCGTTAGACATTATTTTACGTAAAAAAATTTAATAACAAATTGTCTACACACTATGACTTGACGGGTAATCCATACATAACTAAAACACAAAATCTAACTATAGGCTAATGACTATGTCGAAAAAAGAGGGGTAATGGAACTAAAACGTTGAAGTGTCTTCATTATTTTTTACGTTCAATTGATTTCCAAACATGAGAAAATCACAAAATACTACCAAATTAAGGTGGATTTGTCCACTTTTTAGTTTTCTGAGTTTTACCCTTCGAACATACCCCTGTAGAATTAGCATAACGTCAGAACTCTAGGTTGTTTGAACGCTGAAAACGTAATAATATTTTTATTTATATTTGATAAAGTGTTGATAAACAATAGATATTTAATTTCTTGGTACACACATACCGATTTTATGCTATCCTTTTCTAATTGCATTATTTAAACGAATATCATATGATAATCAGTACGTCAATTCTGATATGAATATATGGTTGCCTAAATTATTATTATTGTTATTTTTCAATATGTAAACAATATTTATCAATAAAAATAAGTTTTTAAACCCTCTTTTTGTTAATATTAATTGTAAACTTCACATTTATAGTAATTTCTAACACGTTAAAAACACTGAAAAAAGTCACGACACGCAATTAAACTAAAAGAAAGGATAAGTAAACATGTCTATGTGTGTCAAACATCAAAAAAGCGTCTCCCCCACCGATCATAAACAGCGTTCAAGCAAATCTGTTGTTGTTTAAATCTAGGGTATGATCTAGGGTTTACCCGAAAACTATGCATTTTTCGTCAGTACATGTCTTCAGAAAAGATGTAAGTAATACAATTTTCTATCTAGCTAAAAAACGAAGATTTTCAAAATTACCCTGTAGATTAAAAACTAAGAGAGACATGACAAATTTGACACCGAAATATTTCGCTTCGTTCAAAAAAAGTAGGAGACTAAAGTGAAAACCGCACATCTTTTATAATAACTCCAATAAATACCTCATAAAAGTGTCGAAAATGAGACACCCCGTACACTATTAAAAGGAGTAGGTGAAGGGCATGAGTTAAAAATTATCTGACCAAGTAGCATATGTCATCCGCCAAATACAGGGTCTATACCAAAAGTAGTAGGAGATGATTTTCTGTAGCACGAACGGAGCCGGGTAGGGGGGCTTGGCTGGCTGGGCGAGGTGGAGGGGACACTTAGCAACAGAGAAACACCAGCCGCAGTCGCCTGGAGGCTTTGGTTTAGTAAGGACACCGGTTATTGTGAAGCATGTTTTTGTCGTTGTCGATGCTCAAAATGAATCAAAATCTCCAGCAGCGATATTCGATAATGTTTTATGTCAAACTCGGGAAATCAGCAACCGAGACCCCAGAAATGATTAAGCAGGCTTACGGGAACATTGCAATGAGTCGCTCTAGTGTTTTTGAATGGTACAAACTGTTTAAAGAAGGTAGGAAGCTTATCGAAGACGATCATCGCATCGGACGGACGACGACGGCAAGGACCGATGACAATGTGGCCAAAATGAGAGAACTGCTGAACACTGACCGACGCTTAAGCATTGAAGCAATTAGTGACGAGTTGACCATTGCTCAGACAAGCGTTCAACGCATCGTTCACGAGGATTGGGCCATACGCAAAGTGTGCGTCAAGATGGTGCCGAAAATTCTGAGTGACGACCAAAAAGAAACGCGTGTGCGCTTTTCCCAAGAAGTTTTGAACTTTTTGCACACAGACGAAAACTTTTTGGACAATGTGGTAACAGGCGATGAAACTTGGGTTTTCCAGTATGACCCCGAAACAAAAAGACAATCTGCACACTTCCATGTCCCCACGTCCAAAGACAGCTCGCATGAGCAAATCGAAGATGGTGTTCGTGTTTTTTGCCGCGGGATGATCCATAAGGAGTTGGCTCCCCCTGGGGAAACTGTCAATTCGAACTTTTACGTGCAAGTGCTAACCCGCCTGCGAGACCGAGTGAATCGCATGCAACCAGCCATCTCTGAGAACTGAACGCTGCATCACGACAATGCGTCGTACCATGGCACGCTCGTCGTAAGGGAACTGTTGGCCCAAATCGGCGTCGCCACGTTGCCGCACCCCGCCTACAGTCCTGATTTGGTTTCACCTGATTTTTTTTTATTCCCACGGATGAAAAGACAGCTGAAGGGACATTAGATTGACTCGATTCAGGACGTTCAAGCGGCATCGACGAGGGCTCTCAAGAGCATCCCGGAAGCTGACATCCAGAAGACGTATGGAAAATGGCAGTAGCGTTATTATTGTAAGTGTGTACCTGCCCAAGGGTGCTATTTCGAAGACTATTAAGGAATTGTGTATACGAATATCTTCAATATTTTTTTTTAAAATCAGTCCTATTACTTTTGGTAGAGGATCTGTAGTCCTGATTTGGCTCCGGCTGACATAATTTCATTCAGAAATTTAAGGGAGATTATGTTGAATCAAATCAAATTACCAAAAAAATATTTTGTTTCTTTGTTAAGGAAAATCTTCTAGTACCTTTTATAAACCATTCTGCTTCATATGTCTATATGTAGTGGTTTAAAAATAATAAAACACAAACTTACATCATATGCGATTTTATTGCATTGCAAAGCGGTAATTACAAACTAAGAGGAATAAATAATACATTTTGCTATCATATACAGAGTGATACAGATTTTAGCTTCAAACACTGACATGCCAGAAATAGATTTAAATAATTAATGATATAAAATTTATAATTTTGTTCTCTAAAATACATATACCAAATACAAATAATACAATATTTACAATTTTGGACAAAACAGTTTTTCGCAACAAATATTTACAATAGTTAGTTAAATAATAAAGTTTTATTCTTCATCTAATTAAGGCGTTTGATTGCGTATACCGGACGAAGAAGCGAGTTAACATTTCTTTATGCTTTTAAAATGTTTGCATACATTATATATTGTAGGTGTTAATAAAATCATGTGTCTAGAAAACAGGAAAACGTTTTATCAGTTTTTATAGTAGAACATACTGGTCACACACTAATGTGGACGGTTTTTTGGCGCGAATTAACCAAAAGAAAAAAGAAACATTAACCCATTTCTTACGTCAAATAGTAAGCTAAGAAACATATTATTTTTTTTCTAAGATGTCAATGTTTTTTTGAAAAAATCCATTTTGAGAGAAATAATCAGTTACACTGTAAAAAAAAATCACAACCGATACAAAAAAGGATGCTAAGTTGAGGGGAACAAAACATGGAGAGTAAGTACTTCTGTCAGCTACATATGTATAAATGGCAAATGGTTACGACGTTTAGAATGGACTAGGTTTTTGTGTCTGTTCAGTATATCAAATCCAAACAAAATTTAAGAAAAAAATATGTCACCATTTCGATATATTTAATGTGACATGACGTAAAATAATAAAAAGGGTTATTTTTACATCCGTACATGATTCGTTTCTGTAATATGGAAAATTATTTTATATCGTAATCGAAACATTGTATACTAGACTTCAAATATTCAAGAACACAGAGTGTCTTACTAGTTAAAAACTAGAAAGAAATAATCTATCCTGTATGAACAAAAATATTGTAGAATAAAAATTTATTGCAAATTTTTATATTAAATATTTTGTCGTAATTTTTACGATTTTCATGTGAAACATCCCATACACATACAGAAAAAGTTCCAATTCAAATTTTCTTATTTGGTTTCATGAATTATTTTGGGAAGAAGCCATTCTTAAATGCTGTAAATCGTATGAGTTATGGTTAAAATTTCCGATATTTACAATTTAAATAAAGAAGGGTTTGAAATGCCGTAAAGAAGAAGTTTAATAAAAAAAAAATGGTTAAATATTCTTTGAAAGATATTTTTTATAAGTCCTTAATATATTCTAGTAAAAATACACCCATATCTAGGCATTAAATGATCGAATTACTTTCATATTTTAATAGTTCGTAGCATAAGATGTGCTTGTGGTCCATAATTTGATATTTACCATAGGCGTATCATGTTAATATTTATTTAGTTTTTTTATAATGATTAAATCAAACATTTCCAGCAGTAATAAATACAATTTTTATTAAATCAAGTTGAATTTTGAAGAAAATTCGTGACTTTTGACTTATCACATAGCACGATTTATAACGAAAATTAGTAGTTTAAGATACATTTCGAAAATGTTAATTTTTTATGAAAAGATAAAGTTGTTTTATGGTAGTTTTCAATTAGGAATTATATTAGTACGCTCGACCATACTTAAAAAAAAGATAATACTCGACAAGATTAAATTACAGTCACAGACTGGTTTTGATTTAAAAGGAAAATAATATATATTTTTTTAAATATAATCCTGAATCTTTTTATTTTTCGAAAATTGACATCTATAACAACCATCATATGATTATCATAGAAATTAAAATTTCATTTGACTTTTTCGGCAAGAGTGAAAAAAAAACAGCGTCCGTCTATGATAAATATCAATCTTTCTTTACGTAACTAGTAGTGGTACAATGGGTTTCAACAAACGAACAGTATAATTAAGTGAACAATATTAATCAACACATGGGGGTGTATTCAGAGAAAGGAAGGACATCACATTAAGGTTAATGATCTAAGATCTAGTTTTATTCAGTTCATCATAGGATTTTTTTAGATAATGAATTTAAAGTTTATAGACCCATATAAAATTGCAATACTCATTTTAGATAAAATGGTCTCAGCTCATTATATATATATATATATATATATATATATATATATATATATATATATATATATATATATATATATATAGTGCATCCAGAAACAACAAACGGGAAATTTAGAGAAGTGATTCTTCATGGCCAAATATAGACCATTTAAAAAATGCTAAAATCTCAATGATTCTTGGTTTGAAACAGGGGTGGAACCAGCCTCTCTCTTTGTTAAGTCCTGAATTGGATTTTTAGGGGATGACTATTACTCCTAAGTTAATCCCTAAAAACGATTTATTTTTCAGTTATAATTGAATAGGCTATGATCGGCAAAAAAATTATCAGTTAACAAAGTAATTGGTATTTTATTCCTACAATTATCAATTACCAAAGTAATTAATCATTTTAGGAATAAAATTACGTATTGAATAAAAATTTAATTATTCAAATTACCCATTACAAGAGTAATTAAAAATTGAATTTTCCAAATTATTGAATTATTAATAGATAATTGTTTGTGAATTAAATTTAAAAATAATTTAATTACGTTTTTTCGTAAATAATGCGGCAACAAGTATGATTATTTATCCTGCTTGTGCAATTATTATTTTCATTCACGTTCATTAAAGAACAGAATATGTAGGAAAAGCATACTTATATTATGAATCACTCCGAGAAAAACATGAGCTTAGCTTGAACCCCGATGCGTTGATCTCAAGATATTCTAGTCAAAAGACGAGAAAAAACATCAAGTTAATGTTAAAAATTTACCAGGGCATGTGGTCAAAATTTTTTGTCACCCTTTTTCGCTTCTTTTCTGGAATTTTTAAGTTAAATCGACGAATATAAATTTTTCTACCATTTTGAATCGTATTGACGAGTCTAAATCGTATCATCGTGGGTAAAAGCAGTGTTATTTTATTTATAATTTTTTATTTGATGTTGTTCGTTACAATTTTTTACATAGAATTAAATAATGCATTTGTCAAATTTTTTCTACAGATAATTTTAGGACACTTTATTTAAAAAGATGGTGTGTTTCGAAAAAACAATTTTTTAACTTGATTCTGGTAAATTAGCAATTAAATTACCAATTTTTAATAGAATAATTTGGGATAAATAAATTATTAATTACTCTTGTAGAGAGTATGAAATTTTCAATTTCTCTGGTAAGGGATACTTGTTTTTATAAAATTATCAATTACTTCAATAATTGACAATTGTAGAAATACAATTACTAATTACTATATTAATTAATAATGTCTATTTTGTGAATTAATAATAGTTCTATAAATGGTATTCCGATTTTTGAAATTATCCATTACAAAATTCATTGATAATATAATCCGATTATATTACTATAAAAATATTATTGCTGATGTCATATATACATATATATATATATATATATATATATATATATATATATATATATATATATATATATATATATATATATATATATATAGTGTCATTTTCTCAGTACCGTTTTTAGCGATGAACTTTAGGGGTATTTTTCACGGCCTAAAATTTCAATTCAGGATGGAAAAAATACGTATTGAATATGAGAATGAAATAAATCGGAAGCAGAGTCCTAAGAACATTCCCTTATTAGTACTAAACTTTTATTTGATCATATTAAATCAGTCAGTTTTTTGCTGTTTTTTTTTCGAACCCCTTTTATAGTTCCTTAAGATTTTCCATTTATTAGACAATAAACATACAGTATGTAATAAAAACTTGTACCACATCAGTGGTACCAAAAAATGATTAAATACTCATATTTTCATAAAACATTTGTCGCATGGTTTTTCAAACACCCCTTATATATTAAGCAGTTTTCATTTTAGGATACTTCATTTTATTCAGCTATGTAACTATGTTCAAAAACATTCCTGCCAAACACAAATCGTGCCACGAGAAATGCGTGAAAAGTTTGAGATGGATAAAAGAAAACTTTTGTAAAACTGTAAATTGAATATGCGTTCTGGCAGATTTTTATTATACAGGTTTGTGCAAAAATAGTGGGGAAATAAACTTAATTTTTTTTTGACTGAAATATCCTTCCATGTTACAGCATATTTGAATTCAAATAAAAATGTATTTTATAAAAAGCACAATAGCTTTTAATCTTAATTGTTCCTATACTGAGATAAAGAAAAGTGACATTTTACACTTTAACACGTTCATGATTCGCAACATTCAATTTTCTATTCTGAATCGGATCCGGTTTTACCGAAAATAAATCGAAAGTTGAAGGCATGTAAAAACACAGTAGTAATGTTGATAGTTGATATAACCACCCCGTATAATTTTCAATAATCGCATCTTTGATAGTGATGATAAAAAATTGGAATTTCTATTCCACGCCGCGCCTGCAGTTAAATCCAATAACTAAACCTTGAGATAAATTAGTCCTATCTTTTTTTTTTAACAAAAACTCTTCCATTCTAAACGCCACACCACAGTGTTAAGTGTGTGTAAACCCGGTCTATTTTAACTCTAAACGTCTAAAAAATGGCGTCGCACTCATCAATTCTTTATCTATTTTAAATTGAAAGGTAATACTTTTATATAACACAATAAAAACTAGGATTTTTTCAGTCTTTAATATTATACAAATACGCGTTAATTTTCACTTCATTTTTTTCGTCCGAACATGTTCAACACTTTATTTTTTATATATGTATACTAGAAATAAATAACTGACCAGGAAAAATATAACATTTACACGATTTTTTCATTTTTATCTTTTTTTTCAAAAATTATACAGGTTTTTTTTTTAAATCAGTAAATGTCTGATTTTGAAAATATGCCATATATATTTATATTATTTAAAAATATTCATTTTAATCACATTACAAACCATTAGAAATATTCGCAAATAAAATTAAGAAAGAGCGGCAACGCTGCTGGACGCTAGTGCGTTCTAGAGATAAATTTAACAAAAGTGCAAAAATTTGATAACTTTTTTTTCAAACGTAAAATTATATCTGACGAAAAGTACTAATTTAAATAATCCCTTGAAATTTAACGCCCAGCGTCGATAATTTTCGGAATAGTTTAACTCTACAGGGTGTCTTAGCAGAGATAGAGAGTGGCTTTATATCAAAATTTGAGTTTGAGATTGAAAAGGGCAGTTAAGAGGAAATAAAAAATTTTTGTCATCGGAGAACCCTGTTCATTTTAAAATTTTTGGATTCTAATCCATCTCAAACAGTTTCTGGGATATCGTTGCCTTTTTCCTTTCTGCACACTCGTAAAATGTGGTTTTAGTTAGAACTGTTGTCCAAGAGATAATTGAAAATAAAAATATAATGGCATTTTCAAAAATGTTCAAGTCCGTCCTGTATAATTTCAGAAATATACAAATTGGTCACTATGCATTGCGCATATATTAAGGGTTCCTACATAACATATAAAAAACTGTACAAATTTTCCTTAGTTAAAATCGAAAATATCTAAAAATAAATGTGACTACTATTATACGACTTGTATGTATTACATAGGCCCAGAGAAATTTTACGAAAAATTAACAAAAAAAAAACACAAAAATAAATAAATAATATACAACAGTTTAGTTTATTTTTTTAGGAAATAGAAGCAAGGTACTCGATTTAAGAGTTTTCTGGCACCATTTTTCGTTAAATTAAAAAGAGAAACTATAATAAATCCTAGTGAGACTGTACAGGGCGAGCCAATAGAAAACTGTCTTTAAAGCGTTAAAGAGGGAATTTTGGCGACCCCGTATTGCGAAAACGATATTGCAAATGTACTTAATAGATAATAAAAATGTTATTTTGTTAAAAATGTTGCTTCAATGTAAAAATTAAATAAAACACTTTTAATCTTTAATATCACAATTCGAGAAACTACCCTAAATTTTAATAATTCGTTTTTTCATAGAATTCGTTAAAATTTTTCGTTTAAATTAAAATTACCACAAGATAAAAACAATAAATAGGTATTATAGAAGATTAAGGAAAGACAGTTCCAAGAAGCTGTTCTCTAATTTATATAATTTGAAAAGGAAATTAGTGGAATGTTGAGAACTATTAAATATACAGGGTGTAAAAAAATAATTTGGTAAAATGTTTTGGAAACAATGGATCTCACTCAAACAATAAAAAAAGGTTCTATAAGCATATGCTGAGTACTTGAGATATGGTCCTTTAACAATTATTTGAAAAAAGAGGTTTTTAGATCTAAGTAAGTAACTGAGTAATAATTACCCTTAATTTTTGGTGCTACTGATCTTTTTGCTAATATTAACAATTTTTCTAAACTTTATCTGATCACGGAACTAATTAAATCAACGAGCATAAAAAATTAATGATGTACAAGGCGAGTTAGGTAAGTTTATGCCTTTTAGGTAAAATTTACCAAGAAACTCGATTATATAGTAAACTTATACGCATATTTCTTAAAAAATATATGACTTCACACGGTGTGCCTAACAGCGACGGCAGCATAAAGTATTTTTGTATATGAATCATTTGTTTTTTTTAAGGATTTAATTAATATGCCTTAACTTTATAGCTTTGGAAATAATTTATTTAAGAAAAAAAGTCACCTTTTTAAGCATCTATTCAAATTTATTATTAAGCTACATAAAGACTATTTCTATTAAACATTTGTTAGAAAACTGTAATTCCATCACATTGGTCCAAAACCGAAAAAATTTAAAATTAAAATATATCACTTTTTTACATTTTTGGTACGTTCTGTATTTATTAATTTTACTCTAAAACTTTTGTTTAAAATATCCTGTCTTGCCTTTTTCTTATTATTTTTGATGATTTTTTTAAATTGTAGTAGCCATGGAAAAACAAGGTAAAATAAAATCTTATAGTGTCAAGTGTCGCTACCAGTTGTTCTGATTTTATTGCATGCATCTTATAATTTAAATTGAATTTTTCGAAAAATGAATTAATAATTATGATTTATTTAATGGGAGAGGCCGAAAAAAAATGACTTATTGCTAAAAGAATATATAAATTAAGTTTTCTGATCGACGTCTGCGTAATCCCCTTATATTTCAGAACTTAATGAAGATATTCGATTCTTCTGGAATTGTTGATTATTTATAAGGTAAATTAGTCAACAGAAAAGAACTAGAAATTTTGCTACATTTTCAAAAAATGAGATTTTCATTCAGTGACTACCAAGCTTTTGCGACAGCTCTCCGGTAGACTTTTGTATAAAAGAGACAAGATTAGGGATTACTGCGGAACAATTACGCCACTGATGTTGCCCAGAGTCCGAGAAGATGTGAAAAAAAGAGTAAATATTCAAACATTTATTAGGAACTATTAATTATTAGCTATAATTAAATAAATTTTAATAATAATAAATTTAATTTAATTAAATAATCCTTTATAGATTATAATTTATAAAATATATTATCATAATTCTTCATAGATTATCATTTTTTTAAATAATTGGATTCGTTTTGCTTTAAAGTTTAAAGATATGTTTTTTGTTTCATTTATTTACATAGTGTTTGTTTTTTGTTTTTTTATGGCTACTACAAGTACAATGTTGTTCTTTAATTTTGACACGCTCTGGTGACTTGATTATAGGAGGTAGAAAAAAATTTTGAATACATAAGTTGCTGAATTTTCTCTATATCGCAAAAATATCACTAGAAAAAATCAATGCTTATGAAAAATTGTATTCTTTTAAATAATTCACTTTAAAAAAACAATTGAAAATTAGGTTGTTCAATGAAGAACATAATATGTTCAATGAAGAACATAATATATATAGTATCATAATGTAACATCTAGTTAGTTATGAGAAAATATAAGCGAGTAGATGTTGGGGGAGTTGTGGGTGCGAAAAAACTCAGGTTGTGGAAAAACGTCGGCACCTAATCAGCTTTTGATCCGCTTCGCGCGGATAATTTTATTAAAAAAAACTAGTTAGAAATTAATTGATTTCTTTGCACAAATTTTATAGAAACTTCGAAAAAAAAATACAAATACTCAATATGAGCTGAAGAAAGTAATATACTATAGTCGTATTACAATATAAAATCAAGTTGGCTATGAGAAAGTAATTATACGCTCTAACAACGGTAATTATACACACATACACACACACACACACACACACACACACATATATATATATATATATATATATATATATATATATATATATATATATATATATATATATATATATATATATATATATATATATATATATATATAATTACCGTTGTTAGAGCGTGTAATTACTTTCTCATAGCTAACTTGATTTTATATTGTAATACGACTATAGTATATTACGTTCTTCATTGAACAACCTAATTTTCAATTGTTTCATAATTAATATGGCTATGATGACTTTTTGAAATATTTAATATTTTGAGATAAATATTTCAAAAACAGTTGGAGCAAACATAGGCTACATATATATTTTTGAAAAGGGAATTTTAAGCTCCATTTTAATATTTAGTAATATATAGGGTATTCCATTTAAAAAAGGTGAATTTATTTCAAAAACACAAATTCACCTATTCTTGTGAGAGAGAAAAAATTCAGCCCCAAAGATTCTTGAAATATAAGGAACAACCCTGTAGAGAGGAAAATTTTAGCAAAAAAGAATAAGAAAAGGTAAAAATATCTCAAAAACCATTAGGAATAAATACCAGGATATATTTAACAAAAGTAGTAGGGTTTTATCGGTCTATAAAATAAAGAAATATAGAGTCTATAATATGAAAAAATAATATATTTTAATTTAAAATTTTTAGAATTTGGACCGATGTGTTGAACACCCTGTAGCGTTAACTGCAAATGTTTGGTAGAAAAAGTCTTTATTTAGTATTACTCTCTTTTAATAATAAATTTGGATATATTTCTTTTCAAATTAAGAACGATATTTACGATTGAATGGAAGCTTGAAAATGTGACTTTTTTTTTCTTAAATACAATTATTTTAAAAACTATAAATGAATTAATCTCTATAAATGATTCATATACAGGGTGTTTTATCTTAAAAACACAACTTTATGCTGTCCTCGTTTTATAGAACATCCTGTAGACTAATAAATATTTTTAAAATATAATGCAATAAATCTAGTTTCTTGAGAAATTTTACGTAGAGGGCGTAAGCTTACTTGAAACAATCATTGACTCAACCTGTACAAAAAAATCTTTATATCTTGGAAACCAAGCATAACTGGACCATATTTCTAATTATGTTTTTGTATTACCACTTACCAAAGTTTTTAACACTTTTTTTCTAAACCCAGTATATAAATAGATTTGTAAACTATAAATGTTGTATATGGCGCATCACGTTTCAAATATTTTAGTTACAAAATAGGCTTCGTTAATCTTATTAGTAAAAGGATTTAAAAACTTATGACAAACAAAATGTAGGACATTAAATTACAAAAATTACATAAAAAGATATTATTCGAGCAACTTTTTACCAAAATACCATTTTCTCAAAATTAATATCTGACATAGAACAATGACAGTTATATACAAGAGTTCAAAAGGCAAACCATCTTACGGCTGTTAAAAGAAACTATTTTATAAATCGATATAAAAAATGAAAAATATATACAGTGCGTCATAGTAATATTTACATTTTTAATATATGTTATTATGTAACAAAAAGTTATTTGTTCCTTATAAAATGGAACCATCTTTTTTATCAGACAATTCAATTACCAAGTTATGGCCAATTTTATTCTATGCATTTTATTTAATGTGCAGTCATATAAGGGAGCAAATTAACAATTATTAAAAATATGTATTTATTACTATGCCACACTGTAAAATTGCAATAAATGTTACCAAAATAAAATTTAAAAAATTGATAATTTAGGTCGATCTTTAACATTCGTTTCTACATTGTAAATATCTACATATATTATCGTGTCATAAGGGATTTGTTTATTAACATTTAGGTCATTTCATTTAGGTCCTTCCATGCAATGTTTTTTAATATATAATAGTTTTTTTTCGATATAGTGTTTTACAAACATACAAAAAGTAGGTTTTGTGGGAAACATTTTTCTTGTGAAACATAAACTATGTAGAAAAAAGGTTTAAGAAAAAATAAATATTTAATAAAATAGTATTTTAAAAAGTAAAATATATTTTCTGCAATTTTTTTTTAACCATAGGGTTTAAAATTTTTATAAAACTTATGCTTGATAAAACTTTTAACCCTAATATTGTAAATTAATAAATTTTTATTTATTTTTAAAATTAAATTGGCATAATTAAATTTATATTACCAAAAGTTTTAAGGGTGTCACCGAAATGACAACCCACGCAAGATGTTTTATATTTCTTCTCGTCTAAATATCGAGTCAATTAAAATAATGTAAATAAAAGAGTAAAAATATTATAATTGATTAAACTTTTATACTTTTTTCTATATAGTTTATAAATTAACAAGTATACGTGGGGCCACATTTATTTATATAAATATATAAGGTTTTTTTCTTAGTGTATATTTAGTGAACAATTATTTTTTTTCTTTTTAGTATCGCATAACACATTTTGTTTAGGGGCCACATATTACATCATATAAATAATTATAATAATAGTTTATCTTCTTCTTTATATGGACGATATATTTATTATTCTCTTTCTCTCTTTTCAAGAGATTTATTATAGCCCGAGAACAGTCTTTGTTTTTTATACAGAATGGACGAAAAGAACAGAGCCTTACGAATTTACACTTCATACTTACTAATAATAAAATTAGACCGTTTAATTGTCATAAGCAAATTCGTAAGGCTCAGTACTTTAAACTCAGACTGTATCACATTTTGTTACAAATAGGGATGGGGACAATAACAGTTTTTTTTATAGCGAGTGAGGGGGGACAATAACAACAACGGATTCACGACTAAAACATTCACTAGATCATTTGCAGAGGTCCACCAATGTGAGGGGAATAAAGTTTTTTCTTTAAAGTTTTTTCCTATGCACTATATCACGAAAAACACTTCATCGTGCAGCGAAGAGTGCCCGCAGCACTGCCAAGCCCACCAAAAGAATGTTCAGTTGCACCATTTGGGAGTTAGAAGCGCCACCTAGTGTGAGTTCTTCGCTTTTGACTACTTCGTTTGGATGTTTGTTGTAGGCCTTGGATTTTTTCGTCGTCGACACGGTGGTCCTACTAGTGGTGACTGTTGTGGTGGTGGGTGTAGGCCTGGGTGGTGTAACCGACCACCTAAAACGTAACATAGTATTAAGAACGTTTTATTATATTGGGTCGGCAAGAAACATAGAGAGCGCTGTAATTGTTTCGAAGGACTTCTGTCAGTGTTAGGGACGAAAATTTTTATGAGCCGGAACCATGAAGCTGCAAGAACGATGACTAAAAGTCATTGAACAAAATGAAGAATATATAACTGATTACAGTTTATCTTTGGTATAAAAAGATTTTATTTTACACTACAAAACCGACCTAATAAGATAAAATTAGAAGATTTTAAGATGGGAAAAAATGTTTTAAATGACCAGTTTGATTTGATATAAAGAAATTATGGACCAGCACAGATTCCAGGCTTTCAACGCTTTTGATTTTAAATTCAGATAAAGCGAAAACTCAATTTTTAAAATAACTATATACTTACCAAGTAGGCCGCATTGGCGGCTGTGTTGGGGGCAGAGTGGGAGTTTGGGCTGGTGGTCCCCACACTTTAAAGACTATTTTCATATTGTGGGTGGTACATCGACCACCTATCCGCCTATGGAGGTCGTCCGAAGTGGAGGTGGAAATAAAGTAATAATCATGACCTGGAAATAAAATAAAAGAATATTTTTAAAAATATCAAGTATATTTATCATGTAATGTTGTCGAGATATTTTTTGTAACCCTGTATTTCTGTCCAAACTTTTTTAATGCTAAGTGACAACTGGATTCTTATCAGTAAAGCCGAGAAATTTTCTATGGGAAAAGTCCAACTAAAAATGGGGTTTTGACAGAAGTTGAAAAAATTGGTTGATTTTAGATTAAAAGTGTAAATAAATTATATCGGTGCTTATGCTTATTCATTTTATCGACAAAGCAAAAGTTCTTGAAGTCTATTTATGAGTGTTATCTACTACAAGAATATTCAATATAAAAAAATTAATGTAGCTATCTAGTTCACAAATATAAAAAAAAAACTTTTAAAACAAGTTCACGATCTTGATAACTATAAGAGAAACGATCTGGGGCAGATTTGCATAATTTGTATCCCTTCCGAAAATATAGTTATATACTTTTTTTCTTCATTTTATTTCAAAATAAATTGCAACTTCTTATTTTCCCCTACATCTATTTTTAAATCTAACGTTTCGGATATCACGGACCATCATCAAGAATTACGAGGGTAGAATAAAAAGTTCGCGGAATGAAGGGGTTGTTGGGGGATGCGTCACTCCTTTTTACCTGCGTAAGTCATTAGCTATATATATATATATATATATATATATATATATATATATATATATATATATATATATATATATATATATATATATATATATATATATACCAAGTTTTGTTAAAATTGGTTCTTGACTTGCAGAGATATCGTCAAGTAAACAAATCGATCCGGAAGAGAAGTGCGACTATGGAAAAAATCGAGTTTCGTGCAGTCATAAAGTTCCTGACAAAACAAGGAGATGTCTTTTGTTTAGGGGGAATTTTGCCCTGGAAAAAAACATGTTTAACAAGTGACACAACGTATTCAAAAGAAGGGACAGATTCGGTGGACGACGACTCGGGCCGGGACGGCCCAATGAGCCGATCACAGCCGAAAACATCGAAAAAGAAGAAAAATTAGTACTGGAAGGTGCCCGCCTGAAGAAGAAAAAACTCGCAGAAATGGTTGGAATGTTACTCACAAACATTTTGAATATCCTGTATGACCATCTTGACATGTCATAGGTGTGCGCGAGATGGATGCTAAGAACGCTCACGTCGCACCAAAAGTGGCAACGAGTAGCGTGTCGCCGCTAGGGATGCAACATCGTTCTTATAAACATCGATATTGAAAATATCGATTGTTTCACGATAAAACATCGATGTTAAGAAACATCGGCCATAAGAGCGGTACATAGATGTTTTCCCGATGTTTTGAAATGTTTTAGAAAAGTGAATTTATTTTATGTGTTGTGCTTCTGTTATCATCACAAGACTTAAAGTAAGATCACAGACCTTTAAAAAATACGAATAAGAACTAGAAATATTCATATAATCATCAGAAATTTCCAATATAAGATACCTACATTAAGGATTACATTGCAGTAGTTTTTAATTTAGTCGAAACATTTCCAACTCAAAATATTAGGTGCACTGTTTACTGACTGATCGATGATTAACTGACTTCACTTAAAGTAGACCACCAGACAAAATAAAATGGGTCATAAATAGTAAACACATTTCCTTATTGCAATTTATTGAAGAGTTTTCAAACGCAGTTAAAGAAAAGAAGCTTAGATAATCCAGTCACCAGAAGCTTATTTCTTTCCTGGGTGAACACCCCGAGAATACATTAAATCCAAACCGAACTTGCAATCTTCGTGATTCGCGTAATTGCGGGTTTTCTAGAGCCTAGTAATGGTGATTTCATTTATTAAAAACTCCGCAGTTACTGAAATACGTTTTATCTGTCCATTAACGTTATCGGACAAAGCCAGATTTTCTAGATATTTACCAACATATTAAAATCACCTTCTTGGCGTCCTTGTACAATTGTTGGTTTATAAGGATGGTATTTAGTGACTTTTAAAACATCATGTTCAGTTGATTTTAGAATGTCAAGCTCAGTGCCAGAAATTCTAGTGTAGACAACGTCGGATTCTCATTAAAATATTCAAAAATATTTCTATTACGATTCTCGTTTGTTTTTCTGCACAGACGTGGCGACGATGAAGAGATATATCATTGTAATATTTGCGTTGGAAAGAGAGATTTGATATCCTCCCAGATTTCAATGGCATTTCTTTTTATTAGTGTGACAAGAGATGACAGATACATCTGAACCTCTGTTTTGCCGATGGTTTCTGTAATTGGAGATGCTTTATTTTTCATTTATTTTGTGTGTCAACTGCGAATCTTCTTTATTAAACTCATCAGATGTGTCATTCCTGAATGTAGGTAAGCTCTTATGTACCCGTAGAGTACATTGTCCTTAGTTGCAGGATCTTGGAAATGCATGAACTTAAATCTGGGGTCGAGGATAGTTGAAATGACTCGGCGGAATGCTCGATGTTGTCATACTCTCTTGCTAGTTGTCTCTTTATCTCCCCTTGAAATTGTATAACCATTTCATTTTAAGGTTTCATATTTTCTATTGCTTCTCGGAGGCAACTGACTAGTAGAATAACTTTGCTAAACTTTATGTAATTATCTCCCAAAATATATTTTGTTAACTTCTTAATGGGCATAGTAATTCCGAACCGATGACAGAACGATGTAAATTTGTCGACGATATATTGGCGATGTATCGCACACCACCCCCGAAGGAGTACGAGTACACCTTGAACTTCTTCGGCCAAAAAACTCATGGCTACAGTTTTCTGGGATTCAAAAGGAATACTGCTGACTGACTACAAAGACAAAGGCGTTTCTATAACAGAAGAATACTACGCAAGCCTACTAGAATGTTTAAGGGATGTTGTAAAAGAAAAAAAGCAAGGAAAACTGACCAAAGGTACAGGAAAACACACCCGTCCACAAGGCTTTAGTTTCAGTGGCTGCTATTCAAATATTTGCCTTTCAAATCTTTGATCACCCTCCCTATAGGCCAGATTTGGCTCCCAGTAATTACTATTTATGTCTAAAAATGAAAAAAGAGCTTCGAGAAGAAAAGTTTTCCAGCGACGATGAAGCCAAGGAAGCAATTTCTACTTATTTTACTGAAAAATAGGAATTTTTTTTTCGATGGCATAAACAAACTTACTGACACATCTGAAAAATGTATTAGTTTTAAGGGGAATATATTGAAAAGGAAAAATAATTTTAAGTTTAATTTCACCCTACAAGAGCTCCATTCTGCGAATTTTCTTCCTTCCCGCGTAAGTTCATCAATTCACTCTTACTGAGATAAACTCCGTTAAAAATTATGTGAATGTTCAAAAGGTAATTCCATTTTTTGACCGAGATGCAATTTTAAAGTTACTGTAAACAACACAAATAGGGTCCGTATATCAAAACGTTTTAAGTTCGTATACCGTCCAAAATGTCAAACTTTATAATGGATATGTTAGATGGCACCTAGCAACGCCATTGTGGCCAGTTCTCGAGATATATACTTGAGGTTTTTGTGGAAACACTCAAAAAAAAAAACAGTCAAAATAAGCAATTATACTCTCTATGACTCAAATATTTGGTTTTATCTAACTAGTTCACCTACTGCATTAATATTAATGTGAAAGTCATCGAACATAAAATACCGAAACGTCTTATCTAAATAATTTCGTGTTAAAATTTAATGAATCATAAAAGACTTCGGCAAAGTGTAAATGTTGGAGGCTATAAAACCGGAATTTATCGTCCTTTTCTTATGCGTATTTACCGTCATTAGGGAGGTGTTTGCATACTTATTTTAACGTTACTATCTATTTAATTTTAAATTACGGACAGTTTATTATGCATCAAGTTTATGTCTCTACAAGTAAATAGTGAAAACCAGAATTTAAAAAAAATTGAAAGAAAATGTGGTGGATTCATAATGTTTAACGTTTCCTACTTCTTGCGATTCTGGTAGGACTACTATATACATGTGAGTCATACTCCACCAGCACCAGGGAAGAGGATTCAGGTCCCTATTCAAATCCTATCCATAATCCATTTTATTGCTCCTAATGAATAATAAAAGGTGGAATAGACCACAGTATGCGATCCGATTAGAACTGAAGTATTTGAGATGATATGTACTGCGCAAAGAACAAACTCTATATTAAACAAATAAACAGCGACACCAACCAAAGCATTTTTCCAACAATTCAACGTCATATGCCAAATTTACCACCTTATAATAAAAACCTTACTTATCTATGGTGGAAATATAAAAACTGAAGATAGAGAAGTATGGCTGTTGCCAGCCTTGATTGACACAAGAGGGGTCTTAAGGCTCATGACGTAGTGAGTGTTAGAATTATCGCAATGTTTCGATTAGTATATGTATCTCTAGTTGTTATTAAGTAAAATGTAATATCAGTCTTCGAATTTAGTGGATACAAATCGTCCAGTTTCTGTCATGTTCACATCAGCATTTTCATTGGTAAAATATGCCTGGTTTAGATTATTCCACAGTTTCTGATCTTGCTTAATCTGTATCTAGAACTCTGCTAATATTATTGACCTATTTAGTGCCCAATCTTCTTCATTCTAATTACATGTCTCGCCCAGTTTTATTAATTTTTATAATAGTTTTTCTAGCATCTCTGACACTTTGTTCATTGGAAAGTCCTAAAGGGGTACCTAATATTAACGTTTTATTCAAACTTTTTAGCCCTATAGGTAAGTGAGTCTTCAATACATGCTTCAGTATTAATTGTTGCAGTTTTGTCTCATGTTATCTAATAATAATAATAATAATAATATTTATATAGCCACGACTCAGACGCTAAGATACTCCACCAAGAGTTAGTAGTTAAGTTAAAACTATTACAAGTAGGAAAAGTGCCTTACTAGAAATACAATCCGGAGCTTATTCTTGAAAACAACCAGTTCAAAGTATGTTGGGACCAAACGGTTCTAACAGATCAAACAGTTGCTCATAATAGGCCAAACATTAACAGGTAAAATTTCTAGGCGAACTACACTGATTGACATCACTATACCTAATAATAACAACCCAAGACCAAAATGCAATGAAGATCGCCAGATACAGAGATCTGGAGATGCAAATCCGCAGACAGTGTGCAATGAACAGCGTCCACATTATTTCCAAAATATTATCAACAACTGGAGTGACACCAAAGAACCTCCTGCAGAACTTCAAGGGACTGGGTCTTAGTGACCATCTGTATAAATCGATTCAGAAAGCAGTTCTCTTTGCAACTTCGAGGAACGTCCGAAAGTTTGTAGGAAGTACAGAAGACCACACCACCTAGGACCTGATAACAGGGAAAGGGTCCCCACAGAGCTTCATAATTTTGGTATCTTTGTATACTTGATATGAGTCAATAATCCCTGGAGGGAGTGCGAAGCCGTTTGGCTTGTAAATCTGATATATATATATATATATATATATATATATATATATATATATATATATATATATATATATATATATATATATAATGTCGGATATTCTCACGGGTGTGATGTGTAATCGAAGGTCGAGTTGTAATCTGTTTCGTTTCTAACTGGTACTGGTTGATGTTTTGTAAGCAGATTTTTCCAAGTATTAGGCACTCGCTGGCTATCATTTCTGCTATTTAAGTTGTTGGGCCTCTTTGCAATTTCCATGGCTTCCCTTATAACTCTTGTGGACAGGTTTTCACATCTCGATAACATTTTTGTTCCTGAGAAATTTATCTTATGTCTGTGTTTAACCAGAATTGCGCTAGAGCCAACGAAGTTGTTTTTTGCTTGACAGCGTTTATATGTTCGTCTCTTCTGGCGCTTGGTGTTGGCAAGAGATCTTTCACTTTACGGTCTGTGGTGCAAATGGTTTCAATGTTGTGTCTCCTGAGAATTTTTGCGATCTTGTCTGTGGTGCCTCTTACATAAGGAATAAAAGCTTTGGAGCGATTCTCTTGGTTTTCGCGATTTTTGGGGCCAAGTGTTTGTTTTTTAGAGCCTGGTCTATATATTCTTTTTTATAACCGTTTTTTGTTAGGGCGTCTTGCAGTATGTTCATCTCGCAGTCCCTTACAGATCAAGAAAATTACCACAAAGATATTATAATAGAATGGTTTAAGAAAGAAAAACAAAATACATATAATTATTGGTTTTCTTGAAGTAAAATCCGTTTTGTTAATTTGATCTTCTTCAGAATAATTTTTTGTTCACTATAATAGAAAAATGTTTTGCTCAATTAAGGACATCAAATTAATTAGATGATTGTAAAACATACCTTATATGTTAACAGTTTTCATAGGGGGCCCATATAATAAATAATTACATATTGCATTACAAGTGAATAACATTTGACACAATACAACAAAAACTTTAATGATACAGCTTTATTTGAACCGATTTTTATTTTATAGGTTCTGATGGTCAAAGGTTTGGATTTTTTCTGCCTGATTCTTTTTCCCCCCTTATTTTTGGGGTGATTTATTTTATACATATATATATATATATATATATATATATATATATATATATATATATATATATATATATATTGCCGTGTACTTTCTTAAAAATCCTATAAAATATGTCCAAAAAAGAATACAAGATCTTATTTTTAAACTATTTTACATAGTTTTAAAGAGAAGAAATATTATTTATCTTCAGGGATCTTTACTCCACGAGATTAGAACACTGAATCGAGGAGCAACAGCCCGACTGGTGCTCAGACAACCGTGATCCTGCGTTACAATCGATTTCCACGTGTGATGTAGACTGTAACCTGCATCTCTATTAATATTATTTGGATATTTACAAATTTCGATTGATTCTCTAATTTTACGTTTCAAGAAACCAGACACTGAGGCTAGCAACTTTCACACTACAAGTGTGACCTGAGCAATGCTGGTGTTCAGCTACTGCAGATTGTACAATTTGTTTCTTTTATATACATCTTTTATGTTTCTTAAGCCTAGTGGATATAGACCGTTCTGTTTCACCTACATATACTTTACCACAAGAGCAAGGTATCTTATAAACGCCTTCTGTTTGAAATGGAATTGCGTCCTTTGGAGACTTCAAACATTGTCCAACTTTCTTAGATGTGTTGAAAATTGTCCGAATGTTTGATTTTCGGAGCAATCTGGCAACCTTGTCGGTGGTTCCGTGTATGTACGGTAAGACAACACTGTCCATAGGAGGTGTATTTATGACATTTTGTTGAGGAGTTGAGTTTTTATATTTATTAATAGAACGTGTTATATCTTCAGCGCCATATCTGTTGCCTCTCAGAGCATTAGTCAGTTTAACTGTTTCTGATTTCAGTGATTGTTCGTCACATATTGAAAGTGCTCCTTATACCAAAGAGTTTATGACGGATTATTGTTGAGAAGGATGATGGTATGACGTTGCATTGAGATATCAATTTGTATGTGTTGGTTTTCTGCACACAGAATGTCCTAATTTGCCATTATGTTTTCTTTGAACTAATACAACCAGAAAGGGAAGGGCATAATTTGTTAATATTTTCATTATTTCTTTCAGAATCTGATAAACCAACAATTATCGCCCCTCATTTTGGATAAATATAAGTCAAATTGATTATCTATTTATGAAAATGAATTTTCCTACGGTCATTTTTTGCGAGAATCACGTCATTAAAATTTGTCATGTAATTCAACTAGTACATTTTCATACCAATTAAAAGAAAATTACTATTTTTTTTTTTATATTTTTAAATCTTCCCAGTTTACTAATAGAACGTTGTACTTGTACTATTAGACCGCGGACCATTACCATTACAATTCGCGTAGTTCCCGTGCTTATCGGCAAAAAAGATGATTTTAACTTTTGTTTAATCGTCCGTTGCCATTTAAAAATATTTTAACTGCCCGCCGTTATGGTTATGAGACAATTTTTAATCGCAATTTGAATTTTTATTACTCAGTTTTACGGTTATGTTTTAATTTCGAAATCACTGTTTTATTGTTTTAGCCGTCTCCAGGTTCGAATTAACCAATCAGTTTTTATGATTTCGTGAGCCGTCTTTTTTCGCACGAGGAAAAATTGCTGATAAAGCCTGAAGGTCATTAAAATGTGTTAAATGGTTATTTATTTTTAGATTTGTATGCATAGGATGTTGTTTATTGCATTTTGCATTTACAAGTTTTATCAACGAATATTACAGACTAAGTGCCAATAAAAAAACCTTTTAATACTAGAGGTGGGTATAGGTATCGATATCTATCGATACACTGTATCGATATATTAATGAATGTTTATCGATGTATTTATTATTAATTTAAAGAGAAATTTTGATAATTATTTATTGGTAATAAAGCTCCGATCTTTCTTTATTTCTAAACGATAAATTTTAAAGCTTTGGTTTTGAGAATATAATAATCGATAAACGCAAAAATAAGTTAACCAAGTTTTCAACCTTAAAAATTTAACAAAAATAAATACTTTTCTTTTATTACCAAGCCAGCAAATTACAAAATTTTGTTCATTTTTGAGCGTCAACCAATAACAAGGATTGATTTCTTTACCTTTTCTATGAAAAGTAGATCCGGTGTAAAACTTAAACCTTATTGTAGAAAAACCGACATTTTTATATATACAAGGGGTACTAGAAAACATACCTAACTCTGGCTAGGACAGAAACAACTAAATGTACGTTTAATAATGACAATCTTTTTAGTTTGTGTTTTATGAAGTGTTATGCAACCAAAAATCAGTTTTGTGGAATTGAATCATCGCATTATCATCAAATCTTGAACAAAAGAACTGAATTTATTAAAAATAGTTACGAAATCAGTTTTGTGGAATTGAATCATCGCATTATCATCAAATCTTGAACACAAGAACTGAATTTATTAAAAATAGTTACGAACGTATGCTTGTCGTATATGAAAATGAGGTTCCATTGATGAAACAAGACATGAACGACTTCAAAAGTTTACAGAAAAGTGGAAACAATGTTTCTTGAAGATTGTTGCTTGAAAGTGTGCTAAAGCATTAAATATAACTGAATCACGCGTTTTGACAATTCTGCATTGGAAACGATACATTCATTAGTTCAATTTCAGGAAAATTTGTTCCAAGATTGTTAAGTTCCGAACTTGAATCTTTAGATGCCGACCTGATTTTTTCTCTAAGATTATGAAAGTCGATGAGACTTAGAAACTCCACTGGGATGTCGATCTGGAAAGTAAGGAGGATGGGCTAGGCTCAACAGTGCTTAGGCTTCATTAGACCTATTGTATATCTTTTTATAGGGGTCTATCTGACTCAGCCTGTCGCCCAGTTTACAGAATTAAAATAGACTACGACGTTGCCAAGCGACATTGCCTTTATGTTGGTCAAAGTAGGCCAGTACTTGCCTAACAAAGATTTTCTTTTTAGTGAAAGAGCAAGACAGTCAATAGAGTATATTCTACAGTATCATTTTCTGTTTTACAATCCCGACATAGGGAACGTCGCATACTTTCATAATATATGTGTTTTATTAATTGGCAGTGCCTTGTGAGAATCACTGTGACTATTCGCAATTTTCCTGGGAACATTACCAAATATATTTCATTTGTTTCCACTTCCAAGTAGTTTAATAATTAACAATTTATGGTTTCATTCCATCTTATTTTAAAGAGATAATGGGAATAATTTTTGATTAGTTTTGGCATTGTCGATTTCGTTAGAGCTGCTAGTGGGTCTTGCTCTAACATCTTCATTTCAGCTGCATGTTTAGTAAGCGAGTGAGTAATGTGGTTTTTATCAGACGAATGGTGTTCTTTGATCTAGCTCAAAGTGAACAATGTTCAGCTGCAGCCAAAGCAAGGGTCTCATGGCACTTCAGCAATATGCTAGAGGAAATGTGTGGCCTGTTTACAGTTAGTAGCCTTAAGAAAAACTTTGTTAAGGCACTGAATACAGATGGGCCAATTTTTTTTGTACCTGCGTCAGAAATTCCCAAGGCTAAGTGAAGCAAAAATTAAAGAGGGTATTTTTGTTGGGCCACAGATTCGAAATATTCTGAAAGACAAACTTTTTGACAACACCTTATCAGATATAGAGAAGAATGCTTGGAATGACTTTCGCATCATGATCACTAATTTCTTAGGATATAAAAAAGGTGCCATCATATGAAAAAATGGGTTGCAATATGTCTCTAAAGATCCATTTCTTACACTCACATCTCGACTTTTTTCTTGACAACTGCGGAGCTGTAAGGGCTGAGCACTGTGAACACTTCTATCAGAATATATCAACAATGGAGAAAAGGTACTGGGCAAAGTGGAATCCATGCTTGCTGGCTACTGTTGGACTCTTGTTAGAGATACTCCAGACACAATTCACAAAAGAAAAGCAAAAGGACAGGATATTTAGTGTCTCTACAAGTGTAAAAATATGTATTTTTTATTATTTTGTTAAAAATAACATAAAATAATAAAAAAAAACGTTCTCGAAAATTATAATAATAATAATAATAATATCCTTTATTTGCCAACAAAATTATGATCACATAACAAAGAAACGTCAGAGAGAGAAATGTTTAACATTAAGAATTGTAAATATATCGATCTAACTACAGTTAATATAAAAACTAATTCACATTCGATAGGAACTTTACACAAAAGAAAACAAAAGGAGAAAAAAACAGATACAAGATAATTTAAAAAAGTAATAATAAAAGTCAGTTTAAACTGAACAAAGTTTTACAGTTTGCAAAATAAGATATTCCAATTTAAAAATAATAAAATTTATACACACAAAACAAATGCATGAGAAAAAACCCACTAAACAAAAAATATTAAGTTAAAAATATTGACATTACAAAAACTATTCATTAAAATTGAAAGAGTAAAAGCACCTATCAGACAGCCATTCATTTACGCGTCTCTTAAAACAATTAATCGACTCGGTAAGCCAGATTTCTCGTGGTAACATCCTTACGGCTTTAATCGCCATATAGTATGGTCCTCTCTCATAGAAGGTGGAGCTATGTAAAGGCACCCTTAGGTCATTCACCCCTCTGGTAGTCATAACCATGTTTCCCCCATAAAGCTGTCTATAGAGCGGAAATAATTCCGTATTCCTTCTGACAAACATGACTAAAGATCTAAAGTATACTGAGGGAACAGTAAGCAACTTAAACTGAGTAAAAAATGGTCGACATGAAGCCACACAAGCAGTGACTCAGACCTTGTTACATGCTTTGAAAAAAGAATGAGGCCAGTTTTATCTACGTTTAGAGTGAGACCGTTATCAGAACACCAGAGTTTGTGCACTTTCGAGACAGTCCCGCCATAGAAGTGTCCGCAGAATCACTGATGTGTCATCAGCAAACTGGCAAAGGCTATCCGCGGCCAATCCATTGCAACTAAGTTTTAAATGTCGTTGTCATTTTTGTGTTCAGCGCTCCAAAATTACCAAAAAAAATGCCCTTGTCAGACAGGGTACAACAAATAAACTAAAATTTTTTGCGTAGTGTAATTTTTGTATAATTTATAGTTTCCGAGATCTCAACACATATATCACCAAAATTAGCATACACCGCATATGAAACAATTGCCATCAATCAAAAAATCCTTTTTTTCTTCGGTGTATCTTTTTAGACATACAAACAACTACAATTAATGGAAAATGGTAAAAATTTTTTATATTATATTCAATTATCTTAATTACAAAAGTATTTGCCCGCTCCCTCACTATAAAAAGTCATCAATTAGTGAAATAATTTGTTTGATAGTCCGAGAGCCGAACATAAAAAAATGAAAAACCTGATCCAGTGACGGGGGATCCCTGGTTTCGGCAAATAAGTTGCTACCCTCGGTTGCAATTAGTGAACAAAGTCTAATAAAAAACTAACCCTATTTTATTAGAGCTTGTTAACACTTTTTTAATGCACATTTGATTGATTAGCTTCAATAATTTTTTTTAACTGTATATGGGGTTTTTTCGCTGTCAGAACATGTCTATTCACAATAACAATGACAAGTGTCTTTAGTCATGATTATCAATATATTTCCCAAAACTTTCATCGACTAAGAAATGGTTTTTATTTTTAATCGACTTCTAAAAGAAGGAGGTTCTCAATTCGTCGACTATGTATTTTTTTTTATGTATGTACACCGATTACTCCGGAACGGCGGCACGGATTTTAATGAAATTTTTTACGTTATGCTCAAAAAGTTGCTGCGGTGGTCCCATATTTTTTTGAACGAAATTGGTACAGTAAAATCCAAGATGGTGATGATAATATGGCGGCCATAAAAAATAATTTTGTCCCATTTTCTCCCAAATTGGTATGGGGGAATTTTCGGGGTCGTACACAATGAACCTGATATTATTTTTAAAAAATTTATTATGCCGATTCAATATAGAGGATAAAAAAATATAATTTTGTCCGATTTTTTCCAAAATTGGTGTAGGGAAGTTTTCGGGGTCGTACATAGCGATTCCAAAATATTTTTAAAAAATTCAATATGGTGAATCCAATATAGAGGACAAAATATCAATTTTGTCCAATTTTCTTCAAAATTGGTAAGTGGGAATTTTCGGGGTCGCACATGACGAATCAAAAATTATTGTAAAAAAATTCACTATGGCGTTTCCAATATGGTGGATAAAAAATTAATTTTGTCTGATTTTTTTCAAAATTGGTATGGGGGAGTTTTTGAGATCGCACATTACGAATATGAAATTATTTTTAAAAAATGGCGGAATAAAGATTCTACATCTCTCGATTTTGTCTAAAATCAGTATCGGGGGATTTTTGTTAGTGTTAATAACGAATTTAAAATATTTTTTGAAAAACTCAATTTGGGAGATTCAATATGGTGTTCTAAAAATTTTACATTTTTCGATTTTCTCCAAAACTGATATAGGGAGTTGTTGAGGGTGTAAATTATGAATTTAAAAGTATTTTTTCAGGATTCAATGTGGCGAATTCCATAAAGTGGACTAAAAATTTTACATTTTTCGATTTTGTTCAAAGGTGGGACTGAATCGTTTTTGAGGATGTAAATAACGAATATAAAATTACTATTTTAAGAAAATCTAAAAGGTCAAAGGCAATATGACGGTCTAAAAATTTTTAATTTCCGGATTTCATCCAAAATTGGTATTAGGGGGCTTTGAAGCGTTTAGATTTAGATTAGATTAAGACGTTAAAATTATTATTTTGAAATTCAGTATGGCGGATGCAATATGGTGGGTTAAAAATTTTACCTTATTCGCATTTTTTCAGATTTAGTATTAGGAGATTTTCGGAATCGTGTATTAAGAATATGAAGTTAATTTCTTACAACTATTGGGTTGATAAGATACAATATGAGGGACTGAAAATTTTACATTTTTCTATTTTGTCTAAAATTGATATTACGGGATTCTTGGGGCGTATACAAATTCAATATGCAATATAAAATATATCGGGCTAAGAAATTTACGTCTCAAATTCTTTAAATATAGATATTGCAAGGTTTTGGGATCAATATTACAAATCTAAAATTAATTTGAAATTCAAGATAGTGGACTTACTATTACAGACTAAATATTTGCTTGACACAATTTCACTGGAGAACTCTAAGAATTAAAGAATTTTTAGTGGTTTATTTTATGGTGATTTACAACTTTGGATAAAACGGGTATTTTTTGCCACCTTGAAGTCATTGCGAGGTACACTAATCTCGATTAGTACTTAGTTCAAATAATTTATGGATACCACAATGAATTCAAAACTAAAAATCTAAAAATAAAATTTTATAAAAAAATTGAACCGACTTCTAAAAGTGCACTAAAAAGTGAAAAATAACTTCTTCCAGTGTGCCATATAAGGTCCCCCTGACGTTGGCAATTACATTGGCAAGTCTTTCACGGTCTTGCGCTAGCTGGAACACTTCCCCCGCGCTACGTATACGTGTCCATTCACGAATATTCCTCAACCAAGAAGCCTGTCTCCTTCCTACCCCTTTACATCCCTCTACTTTACCCATCATGATTAGCTGAAGAATTCTATATATCTCCCCTCTGAATATATCTCCAAGATATGAGATTTTTCTACACTTCACAATGTTTAATAGTAGACGAGTTGTGTCGGCCCTATTGAGTACCATTTCGTCGGTCTGCCTAACTGTCTAAGGTATTCTCAGCATTCGCCGGTGTAACCACATTTCGAGAGCCTCCAACCGATTAATCGTGGCAGGCTTAATTGTCCAGATCTCTGCCCCATATAGTAACACTGGCCAGACGTATGATCTTATCATTCTCTGTCGTAGTTTTAGGTTGAGGTTATCATTGCAGAAAAGTGGTTTCATTTTTTGAAAAGTTGCTCTAGCATTCTCTATTCTACACCTTATCTCTTTATCGTGGTTTAGATTTTCGGTGATGACATCCAAGATATTTAAAATGAGTCACCCTGTCTATACTTTTTCCTTCTATTTGTATTGAAGCGTTAAGATGAGGTTGTCTACTAAAGACTATAAATTTTGTCTTTTTGATATTTATGTTGAGCCCCATTTTTTGACCCTCAGTGTTAACAGTTTTATAGATGTTGCAGGTCTTGTAGTTTGTCGCTTAGGATAACAGTGTCGTCAGCATATCGTATTGTATTTATATATTCTCCATTGATTTGTACTCTCATTCGTTGTCCTTGAGTAGCCCGTTTAAATATTTTATCTGAATATATATTAAAATGTAATGGAGATAGTATGCAGCCCTGTCTGACGCCTCGCAGAATTTTACTTTCTTCTGTGAGTTTTCCATTTAGTCTTACTGTTGCTTTCTGCCGCCAATAGAGATTTTTATTAATTCTTACGTTTCTGCTGTCTACCCCTACGTTATTTAAAATGTCTATGAGTTTTCTGTGCTGTACTCTGTCGAAGACCTTCTCGTAATCGCCAAAACATACGAATACATCCTTGTGTTGGTCCCGACATTTTTGCAGAAGTAATATAAGAAAGAAAAAAAATAACTATACACTTTTATATGAAATTGATATTTTTAAAGTCGGCGCCAAATTATTTCTAAATGGAACTACATAGTAAGTGTTTTTAATCCATTGATGCATATCACATTTTGTCAGGTATTAGTTTGGCGCCGACTTCAAAAATATCAATTTCATATAAAAATTTATAGTTATTTTTCACTTTTTACCGCACTTTTAGTAGTCGGTTCATTTTTTTTTATAAAAATTTTATATATGATCGGCTCTCCGTCTATAACCGCTTAGAAGTTATTACATGGATAATATAAAACGATTATCTCGGTATTAATTCCGAAACAACGTAGTATTTTTTTTTTAGGATTGCCAATCAATATATTAATATCCTTAACCTAACAAAAAGTCTCCAAAAAAATAATAAATACTTTCGGTTGTAATTCCCTTTTATTTTTTCGTTTTTTGTTTCAATAATAGATTAAAAATATATCTATTATCTACTAGTTGAAGGATATATTTTTTTATTTTTGTAACAAAAATGAATTAATAATAGAAATGTTTATTGATTAGAAAATGTTCTTTGTTAATACTAATAAGTTTCTTTGTATCGCTAATAAATAATAAAGTAAGACAATAAACCAAATGGTATAAAATTACAAAAAAATTGTTGTCTTAAAACTCGTTTCCAACATGTTGAAAACAAATTCAGATAAGATGATTATAATACCATTATTTATTTATTAGCAAGGCGATTCAACCCATAAAATTCAATACATCCACGAAGAAGAATTAAAATAATAATATACATGTATGGTAAACAATTCGTATGATTTTTTTTAACGTTCGTATTCATAATAATCTACTGATCAAAAAAGTACCAGCTGTTATTATGGAAAGTTAAAGAATTTATGAAAATAAGCATTTTTGTAAGAACGAGTCAAAATTTTCATACAAATAATTACTACAAGATATTCTATCAAAAAAAGTAAAGTAAAAAAGGAATAAAAACAACGTTATTGTTTACTTTTTTTTTTTAATTTTTCAACATAGTCTCTTTGGAGCTCTATACACTTCAGCAGTATTCCAAGTTCTTTATGTCTTCTGAGTACTAGGAATTATCCCAATCTTCAAAGTAGTCCTCTACAGCTCTAATAACCGCTTCATCTGATGAAAATCTCTGTCCTCCGAGCCACTTTTTTAAGTTATGAAAGAGGAAAAAGTCACTAGGTGCCAAATCTGGTGAATAAGGTGGATGGGGGCCTTGTGGTGGTCAGCCTGTTGAGTGAACTGAACGGTGCCGGTTCGTATACACGGGCCTACGCTGATGACCTGATCATTTTGTGCCCTGCTCATGATATCCGGAACCTGGAGGGGCCAATGATGCGGGCCCTTCTGATCGTGGAACGATGGTGCCACGGGGAAAGGCTCGGAATAAACCCGGACAAGGCCGAGGTGGTACTCTTTACAAAAAAGAGGAAAATGGGGAGACTTCTCACAATTACATTGGTGGGAAGGATTTTTCAATTTAAGGGACAGTTTTGATACCTGGGAGTAATTCTGGACTCACGACTGAGCTGGAATGATCACACTGAGGTTCGAACCGAGAAAGCCATATGTGCTTTCTGGGCTTGTAAACGAGCTTCTGACTGTACATGGGGACTGATACCTAAAGTGCTATTTTGGATATACATTATGGTGATCCGCCCCATGATAACATACGTCGCTATTGTATGGTGGCGTAGTACAACAAAGCGCAAACACATTATTGTGTGTGTGAATGGCTTGTGTGGGAATATTGAGTACGATGAGGACTGCTCTCACCAGGGCTCTTGAAGTCCTGGTGAACCTGCCTTCTCTTCACTTATACATAGAGAACGAGGCCCTGAAGACTGTTTATCGTCTCAGTTGCCTAGGACATCGTGGAATTGGAACTGGCGGCAACTCAGGTGTCTGAGGAAGCACCGTGGAGAGGTGTCCATCACTCGTCATGCGGACAGATTACATTACGCGCGGCAGGGATTTTTGTTGAGTTGAAGTGAACATTGAATGTTCGGGTTGTTGAAAGGAGCATCATGCAGGTGGTGCCGAAAAGGACCCCCCATAACCGCCCGACCCAGCGAGAAGCCAAGCCGCCTCACCTTTCTTAGTGTTTGTTGGTGGCACTTGGGTATGATGAGCCATAGCTCTTGAATTTTGAAAAAAAGAAATTTTTTTTCTAAGCCAAAATTTAAAGAGGGATTTTGAGGATGCGTCTAGGAGGAGAGCGGAAGTGCTCAAGACGTCTTATAAAAATTGAACAAATTTAAAATGTAAAGGGTTGGGGTTTACTGATTATTGGTTGAAAAAATAATTAGTAGGGTAAGTTTAAGTATACTTTTTCGTTGTGGCCAGTTTTTTAACCCGCAAAGAGACACCTAACTTTTTGAAACCATCTTGTGTTAATACCCTTGTATCACAGCAAGACGAACTTTTTTTATTTTTTCGCAAAAACCGGAATTTCGTAATTATTTGGTCGTAAAGAAAGACAGAGACATTCTTATTTTTCGTGAAAAAAACATAAAAATTAGATAGAAAAACTTAACCCACCAGACACATTATGCTCCATAAAATTTCAATATTTTACTTGCGGGGTCTACTTAGCTTGTTTTTCGGGAATATCTAATTTTTCCACTTGTTTTACCGAAGCCATCTCTTACCCATACATTTTTGCGAACTTTCCTGGACTTGCGGAAATAGAAAATTTACGATCAAATAATTACGAAATTCCGGTTTTTGCGAAAAAATAAAAAAAGTTCGTCTTGCCGTGATACAAGGGTATTAATACAAGGTGGTTTCAAAAAGTTAGGTATCTCTTTGCGGAATAAAAAATTGGCCACAACAAAAAAGCATACTTAAACTTACCCTACTAATTATTTTTTGAACCAATAATTAATAAACCCCAACACTTTACATTTTAAATTTTTTCAATTTTTATAAGACGTCTTGAGCACTTCAGCTCTCCTCCTAGACGCATCCTCAAAATCCCTTTTTTTAATTTTGGCTTAGAAAAAATTTTCTTTTTTCAAAATTCAAGAGCTATGGCTCATCATACCCAAGTGCCACCAACAAACAGCAAGAAAGGTGAGGCGGCTTGGCTTCTCGCTGGGTCGGACGGTTATGATGGGTCCTTTTCGGCACCACCTGCATGATGCTCCGTTCAACAACCCGAACATTCAACGTTCACTTCAACTCAACAAAAACCCCTGCCAGGTCCGTTCGATGAGGAATTTAGACAATTTCCTCGATTCGACGATGAAAGCAGCGTTCAATTCAACCTAGGGCCAGCTAATCCAGGATTATCGGTACCTAGGCTTCACCAAAATTATAGCCCAGAGATGCAACCTGGTGGAGAAGAACGACTGTGCTACGGAACTAATGAAAATAGAGTCTCGTCTACGGGAACCAGCGCTCATTTGTTGCCAGATTGTCGTACGATCTCTACGAATATTGATATACCCGTACCCGTAGAACCGGTACGCAATCCGTACGACGATCAAGCGTTTATGCGATAGTTTTTATGACAGATATCATACCTAATCAATAATTATCGACATATTGATGATCCATGCTTATCGACTAAATAACCAGATGTATACCAATTAAACGCACTGCCTTTTTGTTTTATAAAATAACCACACCCATAGCGCCTTAGGTCCTTCCTGAATGACATAGGTTTTTATTTTTAAATAATCGCGGATTACTCAAGTCTAAACCATTATGGCGTATTTTATGAACTGACTACGAGGCAAAAATGATAAAAATAGAAAACAATTCTTTAACTTAACTTTTTCCGTATCGTTCGAAACTTTGACGGTTCTTGTTAATGTGTTTTAATCAATGATGTTATGCCAATAATTTATCGGTTAAGCGGATTTTTATTACATTATTACTATTCGATATTATATTTTATTGCTCATTTAACATTCGTAAACAGATAAATTACAACCAAGTGACAATAAATGACTTATTAAAATTTAACAGTCATTTTTTAACCGGCTAATTATTTATCGAAATTTCTTTAAGGCTAGATACCATGATAATGGCTGGGTAATTAAGATACCAGATACCAAAGTCCAACTATTATTGCAACATTTTATATGAAATTCTATTAAAGTTTAAAAAGTTCTGCGTCCATCAATTATAATAGTGTTGGCGCCCGAGGGATTTTGTTGCCGATTGAGGTCCATCGAGTTTTAAGGCCTGTTCTCACTTAACGGAACCCACACTTGTGAGCCACGACTGTACGTGAAAAAGTTGAGTGCCGAGCCTTGGATGATGAATTTTTGGGAAAAATCCTAAAAACATGATTGCCAACCTGATGTTATAGACATAGTGACACTAGACCGGGGATCCCATAGAAGAAAACTGGCTCACGCTTAGAAAATGACAGAGCGTTTTCGATGAGTAGTACTTCTCTTTCCAATGGCGGAGTTAAGCAGGATACTCCAAACTTCATTGGATACCCAGGTCTCTCTCTCTTTGTCAACCTCTGTCCATCCACTCCTGGATGTAGGTTTCTATCAGTTGTTTCCATCTTTCTCTATTCTTCGCCAATCTCATCCACTGTTTGCCCGCCACTGTCTTTATGTCATCTACCCATCTTTTTTGAGGTCTTCCCGTGCTTCTTGTTGTCTCCCTCGGTCTCCATTCCAGGATTCTTCGTGTCCATCTGTTGTCCTCATATCGGGCTATGTGACCAGCCCATCACCACTTCATCTTTGCAACCTCCTTCACGATGTCTTTGACTTTCGTTCTGCGTCTTATCTCGGTGTTTCTAATCCTGTCTCTCAATGATATTCCAAGCATGTTTCTTTCCATCGCTCTTTAGACTGTTTCTAATTTTTTAGCGGACTTTGATGAGGGACATGGTCTCTAATCCATACGTACACACCGGTAATATGCATGTGTTGTATACTTTTCTTTTTAGATTTATGGGAATTGAATTATTTTTCAGGATGTATGCAAGTTTACCGAAAGCAGCCCATGTCAGCTGTGTTCTTCTTTTTATTTCAGCATCCTGGTTTGATTTCCCTAGTCTGATGTCATGACCTAAGTATACATAGTGTTCGACGTTTTGTATCCTCTGGTTCTGTATTGTTATGTTTGCCTGTTCGTGGCTCATTATTTTTGTTTTGTTGTAGTTCATTTTAAGGCCTACAGATGCGGATACGTCATTTAGCTGTTGTAGCATTTCGTTCAATTCTTGGAGATTAATTGCTATTAAAATTATGTTATCAGCAAATCTGAGATGGTTCAAGTATATTCCGTCGATGTTTATACCTTTGATGTCCCATTTAAGTTCCTTAAAAATGTCCTCCAGGACTAGGGTGAACAGTTTTGGCGAGATAGTGTCCCCTTGCCTCACTCCCCTTTGTAGTTTTATGGGGTTCGTTTTCGTCTTGTCGTCTACTCTTATTTAAATGGTTGCATTTTCGTATATGTTCTTTATGATGTTTATGTATCTTGAATCGATTCTTGCATTTTCTAAGGACTGTAATACTGCCCATATTTCGACGGAGTCGAATGCCTTCTGGAAATCTACAAAAGCCATATGGAACGGTACGTTATATTCGGTGCACTTCTCAATTAGTATTTTTATGGTGTGTAGGTGATCTGTGGTGCTAAAGTGTTTTCTGAATCGAGCTTGTTCGACAGGTTGGTAAAAATCGAGTTTGTTTGTTATGCGGTTGGTTATGATTTTGGTTAACAACTTGTAGGTGTGTGATGGTAGGGATATTGGTCGGTAGTTTTCAATATTTGTATTGTCCCCCTTTGTGAATATTAAGATTACTTCGGAGTTATACCAATCCTGTGGAATTTTTCCCTCTTCCCTTCTTCTTACCCAGGTCACCTGACCGAAATTAGAAAGAGAGATACTACTAATCGAGAATGCTCTATCTCATTTTACGCGTGAGCCAACTCCAGTCTAGATTAAGTAATATTAATTTCTCTTATGTCTATCCCTGATGTCACCATTAACCTAACTTTTTCAATATTGTTTATTATTGTGTGTGTATTTTTATCATTCCTAGGAAAGGAAACTAACTCTAGACATTTTGTATTAAAATTTATCATTGTAATGGTAACAAAAAAAGGGCAGTCTATTGGGGCAAACTTTTATTTTCAATATACAAAATAACTGTTTTTAGTTTAAATTTATGTGGTCACATAAACCCTGATTTTTGTAAAACTTAGAGATAAATATTATTACCAATCTGTTCAACAGTTAGTTCCGTTAGACTTTCGTCTATGGTGACATCAAATAAAGATACCTTTATTAGTTTGGTAATTAATTTAAAACAAACTGATTGAAGCTGAACATTTTTAGCCGAAACATTATTTATAAGAGTAGAAGGGAGAGAGAGACCCATAAGTATGCATTTTAACGTGAAGGTCAATCTTTCTAAAAATTACAAAGACGATCCGAATGTAAAATCCTTTTGCCTATGTGTTTTCGACATAAAGAGAAAGACTGTGGACAGCTTGATCTTAAGATAACCTAAACACACTTCAAGGTGTATTAAAATGATAAAAGCGAATCCAAACGTAAAATCTATCATTCTATCGATTTCTACATGAAAATAAATATTTTGTACAAATTGACCTTCCAATGACCTTGTCATCTCTCATATTCAAAATTCTGAAATTGTTTTTAAATATAAAATCTTTCAGCATTTCATTTCCAAAATCAACTTAGGGCTTTTGGGTTAAAAAAGTTAACATCCGAATGATATTGAAAATCAAATGTAAGGTCATCTCTAGATTGCTATCTACGTAGTCTCCAACTTTTGTATAAAACGTTTTGACTGAAAATGTCTTCGTGTTGATATTTTCCACAATCTAAGTTAAAGCAGGACACACTGAAATCATCGATTTTCGGATTTTCAAAAGTCTCTCATATCCAAACCAAGGCCCATATATTCTCTATACTCACTGGTTAGATCTAAAATTTTATATTTTTCTTCAAAAAAAAAATTCTAACTATATAAATCAGGTTCTTTTCTGTACAAGAGGACCGAAGACAATCTATATTGAACCTCCTTCCTTGTCCTTGTAACTATACGAATTTTACAACACAAAAAATGGATGACTTAAAATCGGTATCGCTAAAAGACATCTTTGACGCTGACAAGAAACTTAAAAATTCTACTATCGTGTTTGTGGCAAATAACTTCTGACAAAAGAAACTTTAAAATTCTACTGTCATGTTTGTGGCAAATAACTTCTACGAGAATGGTTCGATAAGTTCTCGGTCTGAAACAAAGAGGGCGCTAGTAGGATCAAATAACTATAATATTTTGAAAGCATTAACCTTAAGATGACGCCCTGCAAAGTTTCAGATGTTTCCGTTCAGTTGCTTGTTTGTGGCGATCGAGTGAACACATAAGGTTCGATATTTTGTGAAAGATGGATGAAATTGAAGTTCGAGCGGTTATAAAGTATTTTGTTTTAAAGGGCTTAACTGCTACAGACATTAAAAATGAGTTAGATTCTACGTTAAAGGATTCTTCTCCTTCGTTTTCGACAGTAAAAAAATGGGCTGCCCAATTCAATCGTGGTCGTACATCAAGTCAAGATGATGAGTGCTCGGGACGCCCAAAAACCGCTACAACTGAAGAAATTGTCACAAAAATTCACAATGTCATACTTCATGACCGCCGACTAAAAGAATGAGAGTTTGCTGGTATAGCAAACATCTGGATAGATGGTGTCCACTAAATTTTACATGATGTTTTTGGCATGAAAAAGCTTTCTGAGCGATGGGTGCCGCGTTTGTTAACAGTCGACCAAAAACGCCTTCGAATGAACACTTTGCAAGAGTGTTTAGACTAATTCAGACGCAATCCAGCTGAGTTTTTTTGACGCTTTATAACTGTAGATGAAACATAGATTCACCATTACACGCCAGAGATAAAGCAGTAATCTACACAGTGGGTAGAGGCAGGTGAAAGTGCGCCAAAAAAAGCAAAAACGGTTCCGTCTGCAGGAAAAGTCATGGCAACAGTTTTTTGGGATTCACATGGCGTGGTGCTTATAGACTATTTAGAATGAGGCAAGACCATCACCGCAGAGTATTACGCTTCATTACTGGACCGTTTGCAGCATGTAATTAAGGCTGAACGTCCACATCTTGCCAAAAAAAAGTGCTCTTTCATCAGGATAAAGCGCCTGCACGCAAATCTATGGTTGTTGCTAAAAAACTCCATGACCCACGTTTCGAAGTGCTTCCACATGCGCCATATTCGCCCGATCTGGCTCCCAGCGATTATTTTCTCTTCCCAAACTTGAAAAAATGGCTCGCTGGATGAAAATTTCCTTCAAATAACGGGGTCAGAACAGCGACAACCGCTTATTTTGAAGAATTGGACAAATTACATTATACTACGGGTATTAAAATCTTAGAACATCGTTGGTCTAAATGTATTGAAGTATAAGGGGACTATGTTGAAAAATAAATAAAAACATTTTCAAAAATCTTTTTTCTTTATCAGGCCGAGAACTGATCGAACCATCCTCGTATAAGCTTTGCAGTTTGTACAAATATATTTTGAGGAAACGATTATTTTTCATTGGTCAGAATGCGGAAAATCCTCTCCGACCGAGTTAACATTTCTAATAATTCTTTACTTATAAAAGAGTCAAATTTTCCGGCTGTCGTGTATGCTCGTTCGGACATATCCCCGACTGGCATGTCGTGTTCTTACGTTATTTCTAAAAGTAATCCAGTCTTTACGGGCATAACGTACCGTTTCACTTTAACCAATCTTCCTGTCCCCGATTGTTTTCTGTCAAAACTTACAAGATAGGTTACGGCGTAAACATCCATAAAACCGTTTCGAGACAGAGGAGCAATGTCACTGGAAATTAGAGGCGTATGGTGGTAACGTTATTTTAACAACGGTAATTTTATGTTCCACTTTTGGATAAAAAGTATCGTAAGTTGGTAATTAGCGTAGAAAAAAGGGGATTTTACAACCTAAGAGCCTTAATTGAGAGGGAATTTGAACTTTTTAAAGCACTAAAAGATATTGCAGCTTCAATTCAGACTTTTCAGATTTTGTCTCTGCTAAGTTGTAACCCATTTACTCGACTAGAGTGCTTAACAAGGACCCTAGTATGTATAGCAGCTCATTCTTGTGTAGGCATTTAGGATCGAGGTTCTAATCTAAGCTGTTCAAACCGTTTTCTTTTAAAAATAACGCCACTCTGACTCTTTTGAGGTTAAAATAGAGAAAACCCAACCGTATAATCTTAAGTTGAAAATTCAGATAAACAAATTCCTGCTACGTAGGTTATGTTGAGGTGAGGAGATTCCAGTTTTAACATAAATATAAGAAGGTTAATTGTTGCTACGGTATTACATTTTGATCTCTATAGGATTAAAGATCGGAGGAGAGATGTTATCTAATAAAATGATAACTAAGATTCTAAATCCATTACTCAGATAACCCCATAATATGAACTTCATAAAAATATTCATACGTGTGAATTTTTATTAAAATAAATATATGGCAGAGATGTTTTTGTCTAAGTTTGTTCCCTTCGTTAAGCACCTTGAAATAAAATAATTAAAGTAAGCCTAGAAACTAGTACCCTAAAATAAGAAACAGCGGCGTAAAACAATATAAGATTTTTTTGCAAAAAGGCTTTTGCCTCCAAAAGGAGAACTACATAATGACGAAATCACGGATTTTCTTCTTCTTCTTCTTATTCTTAGTACAGGACTTTGTCCTGTATTGACTGTCAATGCATCTCGTTTATTCCTGTTCCTGTGACACCGATGTCCAGCTCTCTTTCCATCTTTTAGGCGGTCGACCAGGAAGCCTTGAGGAGTTTGGTATTCCTTCTTTTGCAATTTTTACCACTCGGTCGTCGGTCATCCTGTCGACATGATCCCTCCATGCTCTCCTTCTTCCTCTGCCCCATCTTACGACGTCCTGTATTTCACATCTTTTTCTGATTTCATCGTTTCTTAGTCTGTCGCGTAATGTATGACCCGTGATACTTCTTAGCGTTCTCATCTCAGTTGTCCGGAGTAGTCTTTTGGTTGCTGATGTGTCTGCTCTTGTTTCGATGGCATAAGTCATTATGGGTCGTATGCAGGTCTTATATATTCTGATCTTACTTTGTGTCGTCATATGTTTATTTCTCCATATAATATCACGTAGGTATCCTGACATTACGGCAGCTTTGGTTGTTTGTTCTTGAACTTCTGCTTTTAAGTTTCTATTGCTGGTGATGTTTGCTCCCAGGTATTTAAATGACATGACCTGTTCGATGCTTTGATTGTGTACAGCGAGCTTACATCTTCTTGGTTCTTTACTGATCGTGAAAGATTGGGTTTTTCCTATGGAGATTGTCATGTTAAATTTTTCAGCGGTCTTTTCAAACTTGTACAGGAGCCGTTGGAGGTTGTCTTCGTCTTCCGATATCAGTACTGCATCATCGGCATAGCAAATTATCTTTAGTTCTTCTTTTCCCTTTCTATATCTTCTACCGGCCTCTTTCACCTCTCTGATAATTTCGTCCACAATGACATTGAATAGAATTGGACTGAGGCTGTCTCCCTGCCTTATGCCGGTAGATATTGGAATTCGGTTCGATGTCTTGTTGCCTTCTTTAGTTTTCGTTGTATTTCTGCTGTTTAAGTCTTTAATTACTTCCAGGATGTTATGACATATGTTTCTGTCGTTAAGTAGTTCGAGAACGTCATGAAGTCTGATCCTGTCGAAGGCTTTTGTGAGGTCGACAAAACACATATATGCTTCTTTGTTGTATTCGATGGCCTTCTCTGTAATTTGGCGAATTATAAATATGGCGTCAGTTGTTGACCTGTTTTCTCTGAAGCCTTGCTGCTCCTCACTGATTCCTCTAGATTCTATTTTTTTTTGCTATGATTTTCGTTAGTAGCTTGGCGGTTGAGCTTAGAAGTGTTATTCCCCTGTAGTTGTTCGGGTCAGTTTTGTTGCCTTTCTTGAATATGGGTATGGTCAAGCTTTCCCTCCATTGTTCTGGTATTTTCTCCTCGTTGAGTATTTTTCTATAAAGGGAATGTAACTCTTCTAGTAGTGCCATTCCACCATATTTGAGCATTTCATTTGTTATGCCATCTGGTCCAGGGGCTTTTCGATTTTTCAATTTGGTGGCTGCTGTTTTTATTTCTTCTTTTGTGATAATCCATTTTGGAGCCTGATTTCTTTCCGCATATTCATCCTGGGTTTCCTGTGTTATCACGGATTTTAAAGTATCTTTTTATCTCCAATTTCTGCATATGATCGAGGAAATGACCGACAATCCAAAGGGTATGTCCCGAATGCCCTTACTTTTGCACCGAAGGTGTCAATGGTAGATGATTAATTAGTAGTATTGCCTATGTTTACTTCGTAACATTAAATGACAACTTGCCGTTATTTGTTATATTTTGTCTATTCTTTCATTTTACTTTTTTCATATTTTTTTGTCATATTTGATTTTCTGTCTAATGTATAATTGGAATTATCATATAAGTTTTAAAATTTTTAGAGGGCTGACAGTTTTCTTCTTGCCCTGCTAAAATACTTGTTTATTTTTTTTTAGTTTTATTTTTATGTACTCCATCTAATGTAAACAAAATTTTCGTCATATTTATAATTACTTAGGGAATTATGTTTTGTCAAAGATAATTTCGGTTTTATTTTGAACATTAAAGAATTTTCAAATTTAAATTAAAATATACCATCAATTACCATTTGGAAAGAACGATCTCGAGAGCTACACACAAAATTTGTTCGATATACCATAAGAAAGTCACGTACAAACAGAAAGTTAGCGGTGACTTACGTATTACTACAACATTACCCTAAGGTTGCCATCATCGGCGAGATGCCGTTCTAAATTTACCCGAGTTGAAACAGTTACTTACAGACTATCATAACAGAAATCAATATTTTTAAAGCTTTTAACTTCTCTTTGATGAATTTTTAAATCTCTGGAAGGAAATTGCTTAGTGCTTTTGATAATTTATTATGTCGAAAAGACCATAAAACAGAATGGAAAGACATTTCTTGAACAGACATGTAACGCTAGTCATTAAGGAAGTTTTACTATTTGAAGAAAATATTTTAAGATAGATAACGTCTGATGTACCTCTATTCTATTTTGAGGATTTGCATTATTTTGTGGTAAAAAAATAACTGCCATTTCAAAACCATCGATACTTATAGGCAGCGTTGTCTTCAGTGACTGACTGACTGATTGATATACCAAGTCATAGCATAGATTATTAAAGTTAGAATCATAGGATTTTGGAAAAAGGTTGGCAACCCTATGTAGGAACCTACCACAAAATTGAAAAGAAACATATGTTCTGATACTGATCCTATGATTTACTTGATTCCTTTTGTTTGTATCACACTAAAGTAAATGCGACAGAAAAATATATTTAGATCAATAAAAAAACAAGAATTCAGGAGGTATTGATGGTATTCATTAAAAATATTTATTAACCTTCCTGTGTACTTGGATTACTGGAATTATAAATATTTCCTTTGACAAAGAGACCTTCACTTATAAAGGGTGTTTTTTTATAGAGGTATAGAACTTTAAGTTGGCAACACTTTTTTAACTGGCGGCCATTTTGTCAGCTGTTAAGTGATTTATGTTTAGTTTGGTTTGGCATTTCAACATGAATAGACTGACGTCTGAACAACGCTTCCAAATTGTACAAATTTATTTTGAAAATCATGGTTCTGTTCGAAATACGTATCGCGCACTACGTCCATTTACGGTCAACATAATCGTCCATCAGAACAATTAATTCGATTAACTATGGAACGTTTTCGCACCACATTTACTCTAAATGATAATACGCATCCACAGAGACGTCGTACAGTGCGTACAGAAGAAGTCATTGCTGCTGTAGAGCGTAGCGTAGAGGAAGACCCGAATCAGTCTATCCGCCATCGTGCACAGGAATTGGATATGTGTCCATTCACTTTATGGAAGATTTTGTGGAAAGATCTTGGTTTGCGTGCTTACAAAATCCAACTCGTGCAAGAATTGAAGCCACACGATCACCTAGTAAGGCGTAGATTCGGTGAATGGGCCCAAAACAAGATTGCCGTTGATCCCGATTTTCATAAGCGAATTTTGTTTAGCGATGAAGCTCACTTTTGTTTGAATGGATACGTCAATAAACAAAACTGGCGTATTTGGAGTGATTATGGGCTGGTGAAATCATTGGTCCGTACTTCTTTAAAAACGATGCTGGTCAGAACGTTACAGTCAATGGTGACCGCTACAGAGCCATGATTACTAACTTTTTCGTTCATCAATTGAACAACCATGATGTGCAGGAGCTGTGGTTTCAACAAGACGGCGCAACATGTCACACAGCTCGTGCCACAATTGATTTATTGAAGGAAACGTTTGGTAACCGCATAGTTTCACGTTTCGGACCCGTGAATTGGCCTCTAAGATCGTGCGACTTAACGCCGCTAGACTATTTTCTGTGGGGATATGTGAAGTCGCTAGTCTACGCCGATATGCCCGAAACGATTGATCACTTGAAGGACAACATTCGCCGCGTTATTGCCGATATGCGGCCACAAATGTAGGAAAAAGTCATCGAAAATTGGACCTCCAGATTAGACTACGTCCGAGCCAGCCGTGGCGGTCATATGCCAGAAGTCATATTTAAATTATAATGCCAGAAGGTTATCTTTCAAATAAAGTAAATTTCATGTCAATTTAAAAAATTCATCTTTGTTTTATTCCATTTAAAAGTTCTATACCTCTATAAAAAAACACCCTTTAGTTTATGCACAACTCTGTTAAGACCTCTTTTTAAGGGCGGAACCGCTAGTTTTGACCCATCTTACAATCAGTGCTTCCAACACTATCAAAAATTGTAAAGAAAATTGTTAAGAGTCAGATTTTTTTTTTTCTGGAAAGGCATAACTTGTTGAATATTAATTTGGGTTTCAAAACGGGAGAGGCACTGCTAATGCGATTTTTAAATCTCTTGAGAGACTATATTTGGGTCTAAATGAGGGAGAGATAGCCGCGGCAGTATTTCGTGATTTTTCCAAGGCATTTGATTGTGTGGATCGCGAAATACTATTGCAAAAGCTATCTTGTTATGGCTTTAGATAATGTGCTTGGCTTAAGTCCTGTTTGAAAATAGGAGGCAGGTGGTGGACGGCACATTGTTATTTCTTATTTACATCATGAGTTGGCTTCAAACAGCATTAATGGATCTTCTATATTATTTGCTGACGACACCACAATACTGTGGCTAGAGACAAGTGAGACTATTTTGAGAGAGGCAATAAGTAATGATGTTAAGGTTATAAGGAAATTGTGAGACGCAAGTAGGCTTACTTTTAACATGAACAAAACCAATCTCATGGCATTTGGGGGGGGGGGGTCATATCAAATCTCCCACTAAATGGTGAAACTATAGAAAATAGAAACTGCGCTAAATTGTTTTTGACTGTAAGTAAAATTTTACTCACATATTGTTGTGTATCTGATTATTATCAGATGGGTTCGCAATGAATTCGAAACAAAGACGGCAGGAAATGTATACTTTGTTTTGGTGGAGTATCATTCAGTTTTGGGGCTTTGCTTTATTCCATAAAATCTGTTTTTGTCTTATAGAAGCGGGTTATATAATATTTAAGTGGTGCTGGTTTCAGGAATCATTGTAGACCACAGTTTATTGGAGTAGGAATCCTCACATTAACTTGTATTTTTATTCTTATGGCAGAGGACTTCGTCCGCAAAAAAATACAAAGATGCTTATGTGATAAGGTACAATAATGTAAATCTAAATGTGTGCATTCTTAAGACTACTCTTACAACGTACTCAATTATATATGAAGGTACAACAATGTACAATCTTTCACCTCTGGAATGCAAAAATATAGGGAATGATAGACAGTTTAGCCGATATGTAAAAAAAATGTTATTAAATAAAACATATTATAGTGTAAACGAGTTTTATGCAGATGTTTTGTGATTGTGATGTAAATATTTATTTTAAAATTTTATTTTGTTTTTAAAGTTATCTGTATTTAAAAAAACTGAAAAGAAAAAAAATGTTTTTTTATGGTATTGTATTTTAATTACAGGGGCTCTTCAGTACAAAGCAGACATAAAAGTCGATTTAAATGGCTATCACATTTCTTTTAAGCCCTGGGTGGTCATTCCTGGAGATCCTCCGCGGTGCTGCCAAGTTGTGCAAAAATTACACGACTGATATCCATAGACATTTATTCAGGAATATTGAAATCACCGAAAAACAACATACTCAAAATGCTATTCAAATCCGACGGGACGATTTCCGAATAAATCGTCGTAAGCCGTGAAATTGGGTGGTATATAAATAACAATCACAGAAAAAGTGTAAAAATTAGTTTTGATAGATAATCCTAATTATGATGATATTAAACCGCACTTGCTTCAATTTTTTGCTGATAAGGAAGACTAAACTTTCTATGAACATGGAATCACAAACTTACCAGAAAGATGGAAAAAGATCATCCATCAAAATGGACAATATATAACTGATTAAAGTTTATTCTTTGAATAAAAAAAGAGTTTTATTTCACACTACAAAACCAAAATTACTTACTTGCTGACCGGATAGTTTGAAGCTTTTAAATTTTTGACTCATAAACAAACATTTTTCTCTAAATCTTATTATTTATTTGCCTCCAGTTATTTATTTGAATCGTAATTTTTAACTTCTACCGCATTTGTGTCACTGACACACTAATTCACTGAAGCGTTTAAAAATATATATTTGAAAAGTTCATTACGACCGTCTGGACATTTTAGAAAAACAAGTTTTTTTTACCACTAATAAATTAGTCAAAACGTTCCTATTGAAATATTAACAAAATGATTTTTTCCTGATTACTACGAGAAAAGATCGTGTGACATGAAATGTAGTAATTTTCAGAAGTGTAATTTGTGAAAAAACAGCTAAAAATGTAATGTGGTTGATATTGATTTTGATTCGAAAATGTATATAATTTTTCTATATTTAGGTTTTATTTTAGTAGGTGCTTTAAAAAAATTAAGGCCAGACGTTAAAAAAATCCTTGCTATTATTTCATTATTTCTCTATATTACATTCCTAAATGCCTTACATTAGGGTTGAAATTTAACCAGTGTCAGGCTGAAAAAGTAATATATATATTTCTAAACCGTTTTTTAAATTATTTAATCTCAAACTCGGGGCTGCTTACAGAAACTTAGCTTTGAGTACCGAAATTCTTGGCCTCCCACGATAGTATTTGATGCATACATTTTATTATATCTGATTTGATAACAATTTAATAATTATTTGTCTATGAATTACAACAATTTTTTACATGTACGAACTACGAGATTTTATTAAAATTATATTTTTTAATACTAGGATTGATCCTTGTGCTCCACTATTATGTATCAAATTATTTGTTGCATATTCACGCTAAATATTCGTACAGCATTTATGTAAAATTCCAAGCCCTTCCCTAAACAGGGCGATAGCGTAAATTTATTACACCGGACAATTGCCAAAATGTATCTAAAATAAAAATGATTAAATCTTACCCCTTTTTAGTGTGTTAAAACCAAAACTAAACTTACCTTTTTAATATTAATTCAAGCTTTAGAGATACGTGATCTCATGTCTCCCTATATATTAACAATGTAACCGCAATGTACGTGATATATAGAGGGATGCCACATTGCCAAATCTACGTTTTTTCCAAGTTGCAACGAACACTCCAAAACTACATGCTGTTAATAATTTTGTTAATTTCTATAACTTATATTAGTTCAATAATGTAAAACATCACAACAATCGACTTCTTGACTTGGTGTTTGGCCCACTGGGCTTTTGCAAAGTTATTGAATCTGATTTGACAATGATACCTGTTGATGTGCATCATCCTCCATGTTGTTGATAACATGCCTTTATTGAACGTGCAAATAAAACAAATTTAAATTAAAAGAACATTACACATATAATTTTAGAAAAGCTGATTTTCTTAGGATGTACCAACTTTTGCTCGACAGTGACTGGTATTTTCTATGTGGGGGTTTTGCTGTTGAAGAAGTTGTGGCGACATTTTATCAGCATATATATATATATATATATATATATATATATATATATATATATATATATATATATATATTCTTAATGAGACAGTTCCAAGAACTTTGTTCAGGCATATAAGTAACCTACTTGGTTTACTAAGCAGGTAATTCGCTTATTAAAAAATAAGGAGTTGCTGTGGCGGAAATACAAAAGGTCTAAGGTGATTTGTGATTATTTATCTTGTAAGAATGCTGGGACAGTCATACAACATCTTATCCATATATCCTATAATACTTATTTTGCAAATGTTGAAGCTATATTTAAAAAGAACCCCCATTGTTCTGGTCCTACATCAATCTTAGAAAATCTAACATTACTCTGCCAGCTGCTCTGTCTTAACAAAATCAGGAAGTAACTAATCCCACTGACACGTAAATTGATTTTCGAAATTATTCAGAATCCTCTATTGTTTCTTCTCCTTATGTACCTACTTCCAGTCATCGTTCTAACTGTTATCTATCAGTATCTAAAATATTGTCCAAAGGCCCAATTCAAGGAGGGTCCCGATTCCAGTCCTTCGTTTGCCATAAGAGTTTATGCTTGTGCGTTTGCTGAGCCGTTCTCTATAATTTTTAATTTATGCATTCAGAAATGTATTTTTCCTGACCTTTGGAAGAAATCAAAAATCTGTCCGGTGTTTAAAAAGGACCATAGAACCAGGGTCGAAAGTTATCGTTCCATAGTGATAATGTGCAATTTTGCAAAAGTATTTGAGCGGGTCCTTCAGGAACAAATATCTTTTTAAATAGCGCCTTTTATGATGGATCAGTAGCATAGTTTTGTTCCTGGAAAGTCAACTGTGACCAATCTTACTACTGCGCAGCCTTAAAATGGATATCATGAAATTAAAAGCTTGGTGTCTAAAAACAAATTGTCTCTAAACATAGAAAAGTGTAACGTTATGTCGTTCTCTTGAAGTAAAACGCCCATGCTGAATAATTATAGGATCAACTGTGTTTTTTTCAGGTGGGTTAACTAGATTAAAGATCTAGGAGTAACGTTTGACTGCAGATTTACATTTGTCCATGATATTAATGATATAGTATTAAGAAAGAAAAACCACCACAAAAAATCCTTAATCGATTAAACACTAAAATAAAAACATAAACTCTAACATTCAATCCGATATTAGTAAAAATGAGATTAAAAAGGCCCCGAAAGAAATCAAAAATAACAAATCGCCAGGTAAAAATAGAACCACAGCAGAAATGGTGAAGAGTGGTGGAAAAACAACAAGAAACGTTTTGTATATCCTTCTGAACAAGATACTTAGTACAAAACAGATGCCAACCAGTTGGAACGAAGCAATGATCCTTTTACTATTTAAAAAAGAAGATCGAAAGAATTTGAAAAACTCCAGACCAATAAAGCTACTTAATATTATGTATAAAGTGCTAACTAAAATACTGACAAATAGACTGACCCCCAAATTCGATGGCTACCAAACACGAGAACAGGCTGGATTTAGGAAAGACTTCAGCACATGCGACCACCTACAGACAATAAAAATTCTAATTGAAAAGGCCAACGAATATCAGATTCCTCTATATATAGCAATCATAGATTTTGAAAAGCTCTTTGACAGCGTTGAACATTGGGCAGTTAAGAACTCGTTGTATCAGGATCGACCATAGATACACAGATTTAATAGCAAACATATATAACAATGCAAATATCACCATCCAAATAACGGAAGATCACAGCACTAAACCAATAAAAATATGACGAGGAGTTAGGCAAGGAGATACAGTGTCAGCGAAACTATTCAATCAAGCTGTAGAGGATGTCTTTCTAAAAAATTACAATGGGACAATTATGGGATCAACATAAACGGAGAGCTATTGAATCACCTAAGATACGCGGATGATATAGCTTTGATAACAGATAAGAAAGATGAATTGTAAAAAATGATTGAAGAATTGGACAACGAAGTGTCAAAAATAGGATTAAAAATGAACTATGACAAAACGAAAGTAATGACAAATCACACTGAAGAAATGGTTATAACGGTCGCACAAAGGAAGTTTCAGGAAGTGTCAGAGTATATATATCTAGGTCAAAAAACAAAACTAAATAAAGACAATCAAACTGAAGAAATAAAAAGAAGAGTCAGAATATCCTAAATATCATTCGGTAAACTCTCATATATCCTAAAAAAGAAGAAATATGGGCAGTATCTAAGAACTGGAGTGTTCAATCAATGCATACCACTTGTGTTAGATTTCATATTTTGTGTAATATAAGCTGCTTAAAGGATTAATCTCTCCGATGTTCAAGTGCGCTAGCCTATTCTGTACTGACGAGAACTAACAAGTTCGAAATCGGTCTACAGATGGCGGTGCACTAACATAGGAAAGGCTTCCACCCTTTCCTGGTTTTCTTGCAATCTGAGATAGTGCTTTGTCTCTAACTGTGTTAGAACAGAGTACGTTTGTCCTTATAGTATAAGGTTTTTTCAGTTGGTTGAGAGCTAAGTTTCTCTTATATAATTTTATTTTATACACCCAACTGCAAGTATATTATCCACTTTTGGTTTATATATACAAATCTCTACGAGATTATATATTCAGATTGCGTGGAATGCTGGGAGATGGCGCCACTTGTATTAGATATCATATTTTGTCTAATACAAGCTGCTTAAAGGATTTAACTTTTCTATGCTCAAGTGCACTAGCCTATTCTGTACTGACGAGAACTAACAAGTTCGAAACCGGTCTACAGATGGCGGTGCACTACCATAGGAAAGGCTTCCACCCTTTCCTGGTATTCTTGCAATCTGAGATAGTGCTTTGTTTCTAACTGTGTTAGAACAGAGTACGTTTGTCCTTATAGTATAAGGTTTTTTCAGTTGGTTGAGAGCCAAGTTTCTGTTATAAAGGGTGTTTTTTATAGAGGTATAAAACTTTAAGTTGGCAACACTTTTTTAACTGGCGGCCATTTTGTCAGCTGTCAAGTGATTTACATTTAGTTTGGTTTGGCATTTCAACAAGAACAGACTGACCCCTGAACAACGCTTCCAAATTGTGCAAATTTATTTTGAAAATTATGGTTCTGTCCGAAATACGTATCGCGGTCAACATAATCGTCCATCAGAGCAATTAATTCGATTAACTATGGAACGTTTTTGCACCACGTTTACTCTAAAAGATAATACGCATCCACAGAGACGTCGTACCGTGCGTACAGAAGAAGTCATTGCTGCTGTAGATCGTAGCGTAGAGGAAGACCCGAATCAGTCTATCCGCCATCGTGCATAGGAATTGGATACGTGTCCATTCATTTTAGGGAAGATTTTGTGGAAAGATCTTGGTTTGCGTGCTTACAAAATCCAACTCGTTCAAGAATTGAAGCCACACGATCACCTAGCAAGGCGTAGATTCGGTGAATGAGCCCAAAACAACATTGCCGTTGATCCCGATTTTCATAAGCGCATTTTGTTTAGCGACGAAGCTCACTTTTGTTTGAATGGATACGTCAATAAACAAAACTGCCGTATTTCGAGTGATGATAATCCTCAAGTGTATGTTGAGACACCGTTACATCCAAAAAAACTGACTGTTTGGTGTGCTTTATGGGCTGGTGGAATCATTGGTCCGTACTTCTTTAAAAACGATGCTGGTCAGAACGTTACAGTCAATGGTGACCGCTATAGACCCATGATTACTGACTTTTTCGTTCATCAATTGAACAACCATGTTGTCAGGAGCTGTGGTTTCCACAAGACGGCGGAACATGTCACACAGCTCGTGTCACAATTGATTTATTGAAGGAAACGTTTGGTAACCGCATAGTTTCACGTTTCGGATCCGTGAATTGGCCTCCAAGATCGTGCGACTTAACGCCGCTTGACTATTTTCTGTGGGGATATGTGAAGTCGCTAGTCTATGCCGATAAGCCCGAAACGATTGATCACTTGGAGGACTACATTCGCCGCGTTATTGCCGATATACAGCCATAAATATTGGAAAAAGTCATCGAAAATTGGACCTCCAGATTAGACTACGTCCGAGCCAGCCGTGGCGGTCATATGCCAGAAGTCATATTTAAATTATAATGCCAGAAGGTTATCTTTCGAATAAAGTTAATTTCATGTCAATTTAAAAAATTCATCTTTGTTTTATTCCATTTAAAAGTTCTATACCTCTATAAAAAAACACCCTTTATAATTGTAAATTATAAGAGTTTTTAATGCCCTTTTAAAGTGTCATTTTTTCGCCGCATTTTTGGAATCGTAATAATTTCCAACGCATTATGTAATTTTTTATACCGAAAATAATGTACGCCGTCTATTTTGAAACGTATTTTTTTTCACCATATACTGTTTAGCTGTCATTGTTTCCGTAGATACCATCGACGTAGTCTGATTTGTGCTAAAAGGGACTCATATAAAATTTCAGCTACTTACAATTTTTCTTTGCGGCTTAATTAAGCCATAGAACTTTGAAATCAAGACTTTAAAAAGGGTATTAAAGATCATTTAAAGGAATCTCTGTTACCTGAGATTATTGTAATATCAAAAACGGCTCGAAATTTTAATCCGACATGCGAAAATTCTCGACTAATTTCCCCGTAATCATCGTTTTTGGTAAAACAAAAGGAAATTATAAAGGAAAACCTCATCGATAAAAGCTACTCGCATTTAAGTTTAAAAGATAAATATTCAGGAGGTGTATTTTCAAAGAGAGGTAAAACGTTGTTACAAATTTACTGTAATAACAAAAATCGATGGTGTATGGCTTCTTTGAGGACGGCTCCCTTTGATGAATAATTTAAAGTTTGCTTTGCGACAGAATGGTCGTGAAATTGCTCTAAGAAGATTTAAATATATCTCTCCTTTAACGTTGACGATTGATACTCTTAAGAGATACAAATTCGCTGAAAGTTTAATTTAAAGGGTTCCCTCTTTCTTCAGCTCTATTTGCTGGTAACTTAATTAAGTATAGGGCTTGGCCAGTGTCGTCGAGGTTTAAAATTAGTTATCTAAATTAATTAAAATGTTCATTTGAAGACAATTAGTCCGGGAGCACAGTGGATTTTTGATGCTTCACTAAGATGTTTTATATGTATTTGAACCCTTAATTACGAATATCGAAAAATAGTTAGGTAATATAAAAAAAATTGCTAAAAATTAAAAAAAAATGTTTTTTTTGTTAAATAAAAAAATCGGTGATTTTTCTTCCCGACGCATAGTTTTTAAGTTAAAACTCATTATTTCTTTTAATGTTTGAATATGATCTAACGTACTGAAACCACTTCTAAAGTCTACTTGCTCTAGAGGTTGTGCATAATCAAGTGTGCTCTGAATTCTGTTATTAATTATTTTCGTGAATATTTTATATATTATTGGTAGCAAGTTAATTGATCTATATCTTCCTTGTTACCTTTCGTGTGAACAAGTGAAACAGTCGTTCCTAGCTGGTTTGCCGTTCTTCATGCTCTTAAGAGCTTCCACTACTTCATTCACGAGAATTTGGTAACGTGTTCTATAATTTCATCCCTATTTATGATCATCCTTCATCAATGCTATTTTTTGTTTCCTGCCGATTATCGGCGTACTTCTGTTTTTTTTTGTAGCTCTTACAATTTCCGTACTACATGTTGTCATAAAAATAAGAGAAGGAATAATCTGGCAATTTCTAGATCTTCTGTCATTGGCGTGCCATGTCAAAAATAAGGAAACAGAATTTTCTAAAAAGTTCCAGGTCCTCCTTCGTAGACGTCTCATGAGGAAATTAACAAAAGGTAAAATTAATTAAATAAATTATGAAGTCGTAAAAAACACATCTACAACTCTACAAACTAGACTATGAAGTGTATACTAGTATAAATTCCCCCTTCCAAGTCTTGATTGTCCCGATCAACCTTTTTGATCTTGATAATGGGCAAATTTGTCATGATTCACGACTTTCATCTTCGCATGACGGCTTTTGTGAATTCGGTACACCGCTTAGTTAGACCACTACGTCTGGTGAATGCCTTTTGGGTTTTTTTGAATTTTACAACCACACTCTTTCATCAATCATAAATCCACCAGTATTGGCATTGAGAACATAGCGGGTTTTTATTCTGTCGCTTTCCATCTGTAGTAGTATCTGTACCTTCTCAAGAATGACCTGTAGGACGTTCTCCTTCCGTAGTCCTTTTCACGGTCGCGGCCCCTCTCGACGAACCTTCTCGAGGATGATCTGTAAGACGTTCTTCTTTCGTAGTCCCTTTTGCGGTCGTGGTTCCTGTCGACGTACCTTTTCGAGGATGACCTGTAGAACGTTCTTCTTCCATGGTCCCTTTCCTCCCGTCCTCCACGGTCGCCGCGAGTACTTCTTTTATCTCTTTCGTAGCGGTCCTTTGTCTTATCACCTCCATTACCAGTAATTTCCGGCCAATCTCGGTAAAAGTAACCATTGTATCCGCACTGGTAACAACGCATGTTATTCGAATAGTACTGGCGATCCTGACCCCTTGTTCTTGATCTGGCATGAGTCACTCTAATCCCATAACCGCATACCTCAACTCCATTGCAAGCCTTGACGGCAACTGCAACATTTTTTTTATCTTTATATACAGCAAATCTCAAACAAAGGATACTATTACTTAACCAGACTTCTTTAATTTCACTGTAAGGAGCAAAGACTTTCTCTAAGTCGCTCCTTCGGACTTCATGAAGCCATCAGAATCACTGCCAGAAGCAGTACTGTTAGTGCAGCGGCTTTGTACATGCCCCTCTTGGCCACATTTTCATCAACGAATTCTATTTCTGCTATGGAAGGTTGTGTTTTTGTTGTAATGTGTTTTTTGTTTGTAGCCTCATGAAAATTTCCTTGTTGGTCTTGCGATCATCCTGGGAAACGTTGACTCTTCTTATGATTCTCCCTTGGTTCCTTGAGGTCTGTTTGGCTGTTTCAAACTGAAGGGCATAAGCAAGAGCCTCGGAAATTTTCTTTAGTTGGGCCGTTCTTAGAGTTGGACTTGTTTCTGGGTCCCATAAACCTTCAATAAAACTCTTTACTGCTAACTCTTGCTTTATTTCTTCTGGATATGTTGCGTAAGCCAAATTTATTAGTCTCATTATATCCTCCTCATATTTTTGAAGAATTTCGTTGTATTTTTGTCTTCTTTCTTGGAGTTGGGCCTTATAAACTTCTTGGAGGTGGGCTTTCCCATAGCACATCTCCAAAAAAGTAACAATAAACTCGTAATCATTCTATTTTTCTTCGGAAATGTTACGTAGAACCTTCATAGCTTCACCTCGTAGTGCTAGAACTAGAGCACGTTATTATATATTATTATTGATGATGGTAGGTGGCTTCATCACAGTAGTTGCAGGAACACCACCCCCTTTATGATACCTGCACTGGCTACCTTCTCGATTTGCAAATGTAATTGTCGCATCTGTTTCTGGATTCCAGTCATCTCATGTTGTAATTCGCCATGTACGTCTTCTCTAATTTTGCTAATCTTCTGTTGCATTTCTTGTTCTATGTGCTTCATATCTTCTTGATTTTTCTTAAGTTCCTATCTCATGTCCTCCAGTTTTATTTTTAGTTATTTTTTATACTTTTTTGATTTTTCTTAATGCCTTTTTCAATTCTTGGTTTATGTTTTCTTGGCTTATTTTCTGTATCATCAATTCTTGTTTCATATCATCTTGGCTTGTCTTCCTGTTTCATATCTTGATTTTTCGTCATATTTTCTTTCAATTCTTATTTCATCTCTTCTTGGTTTTTTACACACTATTTTATTGCATAACCTTTTATTTTCACAATTGTGACAACCTGTCAAACAATTTAACTGACATCAACGGCTTCTCGAAATAGACTGTCCACGAAAGCCGGTCTGGACCCTTTAAATACCTTTTTTGCCGATACCAGAAGACTTTTCAGATCTTCTATCATAGACGTTCCCTGTCAGAAATAAGGAAGTAGAATTTTATAAAAGGTTCCACGCCTTCTTTCATAGACGTCTCATGAGGAAATTAACAAAAGATAAAATTAGGAATAATTCGTACAAAATAAATGGGTCTTAATGGTACTTTCTGATTGTTTATAGGGCCGATCGATTAATATCTGAAAGAGCCTCTATATTCTAAGTATTCAACAATTACTGTCGCATCCAAGTTATCTGTTTTATCATTTTTGAGACACAGCGTTTAAAAATTTTAGAATTTATTTAAACTTAAATGTGTTCTTTACAACCAACCTATTATAAGTAACACCCAAGCTTGATTGGTCTAATTGGAGGATGAGCGGTTCAATAGTGTGAATAGGCACATAATAATATGGACAAGGACAACGATTAAAGCGATTTAATTTATTTAATACTTTAAATTTCTAAATTAGGAGATGTTATTATCGAGAAAATTACAGTCGGTTGCTTAAAAAAACAGATGATTAACCACGTAATAAATTTAACGATTCATTAAATTTATTTTGGATGCTCAAACATGTCAAAATTATTTATTAATTATATACATTTTTTGCGATAAACCTATTTTAAAAATTGTGTTTCTTTTTGATCTTGATGTGTCAGATATGTCCGATCAAAACGTAGCAATTTAGACTATAAATACTTTATTCGCAATTAACGTCCAACAATATAGATCTAAAAACATCGGTAGCTGAAAATGTCAATGGCCAAATGTCAACATAATTTGTATTTATTAGAGTGAAAGTGACTTTTTTAAATCATAAATGTAATGGGTAATAACAAATTGCCCAATCAGTGCTCCTATACAGTCCAAAAACACTATCAGTAGGTTTTTACTTTATTTCACAGACATACCTAAGGTTTAACGTCACTCCAGAATTTTTTCTTGGTTTTAAAGGTGCTTCGTGCCGTGTGAGAAAAAAGTTTATAGCAGAAAGAAATCAGAAACACGTTCATGAAACATGAAAAGTGCCCATCTGGTGTTGACTCCAAGTGCATCTGGCAAAGGGTGAGAGCTACCGACACTTTATTTCCCACAAACGTCCCATGGCAGATGAAGTTTTTAAAGCTGTCGAGCCAGTGGAGGTAGAAATGTCAAGCGATGATCTATAGAAATGCTACATAAGTGGATACACGCAGAACAATAACGAGGAGTTCCATTCTATCCTATGTCCAGTGGCAAAAATGTGCGCGATGCAGTTGGGAATATTGCTCTTTGCACATTCAATGATGAGCTGAAAAGCATAATGCTAATTATGAAAGCCATGGACATGATGATCGGAGAATATTGCAATAATTTCTGCGTGGAAGCTGACGCTCGATACATTCAGCTTGCTGAATGATTGCTCACGAAGACGAAGAGGAAAATATAAATTTAGAAGGCCAAATGTATGTATGATTCAGGTATCGCTGTATAAAGGTATGTATACTGAATATTTTTATGTCGTACAGTATACAGCTTTTGCGGACGAGGCAGAATTTTAGGTTAAAATGGTTTTGATTTTTTAAGGTAGCTTTTTATGAATTTTTTGATTTAGCCATTCCATCATCACTCCCTGGATTCATTTTGTACATTCTTGTACTATCTGGGGCCAAATTGGGATTATGTAGTCAATTACGTCCTGGGCATTTCAAAATCAGTTCTTCTCGATGTCCACATTTCTTATAATTTTTCTTGAAAAGAACTACATTTTTTTTTAAGGACAAACGTTACCTATAACTTCCAGAGTAACCCAGGAACTGACTTACTCGAAAAGAAGAAAAATAAACATAAATTAATTCTTTAAAATCTGATTTAAAATATACCAGTAAGTGATTAATTGTATTTCAGAATCTTAAGAAATGTTTATTTTGCAAGCTACCCTCTTTTTTTTTCAATAAAAGTTACCCATTTACACAAATCGATTTTAGCTGAAGAATATTTTTTCGAAGGTGACTTGAATTATCCGATTTTTTACAGTTAATCTAATTTCCCGTTAAATCATACTAAACCGTAAAACAAATGAAAAAAATTTGTTTTGTGCAATTGAATTTTTGTTTTTATAAGTTGAGTGCGACGGTAACGAAATAATAAATATGATTCATTGAAAAAAACATTTTTATTAAATGGTTATGAAATAACGATCCCACCAAAAAAATTAGCTTGAAAACGGGGCCAAGTTCTCTGCTGTTCCAGTTTGTTTTGGGGTCGCGGCAAGACAAAAGAATTGAGATTTAAATGGGTGACGAGTTCTGTTGCAAGAGAAAACCATAACTTTTAAATTGAGGCAATTTTAACAAAGAAACATAACTGTCTCAAATATATTCATGAACCTAATATTGCCATGTATGGGCAGGAGGTTCCAACATATTTAGAAATAAAATATTGATGAAAACAGTTTCAATGGGGTCAACAATCTGTTGAAGAAGACATAAGATTCAATCAATTCTGATGTGGAAACAATGGTTCCCAAAAATCTTCATTTGAAAGTGTTTACTATTGCTTAAACATTTCTAAATGAAGCTTTTGATTATTCCACATGATAAACTAGGTATAAGTAAAGTCTTAGCACAATGCGTTCCAAGATTGTTGATTGCCAAACAAAAACTGGTTCTTCTAAGAACACCTCTATATCTTATGAATGTTGGAAATCACATTAGATCTGATTCGTTCTGCTGCTGAACGGAATAGATTTATTCTCATCGTTTCAGCTCATCCATATTTTTTTTTCGCTAGAATATACAGCGACATCCAGCATTTTTTTTTCTATTTCTCCTTGTAAAATTTACCAGAAAATTCGTTTATGTCGCATCAAATTACAAAATACGCGAGTTTTCTGTCTCTGAAAGTATTTAAAATCTTTGAGGATTTCTTTAATCGTTGCATTACTGCATTGTGGGCCACATGGTGTGTTCGAGAAATTCTATGTATGCGTTGGTAACATCATATTCCAAACGCTTACAAGAAGCATGATTCCACATCAAATAGAAACATAAAACTCTTGTTTTTCGATTCGACTTTTGATCTTAGATGTGTGATCCCAACTGTTATTTCTGTAACATCGTAAGTATGTTATTTTTCTGTTCTTTTTTAACGTATCACTGCCTCCAAAGCATTGAACATCGATGCTTGAATTTTCTTTTTTGTGTTTTTGCCGTTAATATTTTTTTGCTTGCGGTGATTACTCGACTTATAAGTTTCTGAAGTTTTGTATGAACCACTGCCTATAGAAGAACATCTTACCGATAGATCCCGTCAGGGAATGACTTCAAATATAAGATCCGAAAATAGATAAGAACGTAAAATAAGGATATCTGGGTGATATCGGTGGAGCCACTGACGAATTCACCGTCAGTGTCAGGATGAAACATGCCTTAACAAAAATTTTAGGCGCCTGAACAGGGACGACGCGACGTAAGGATGTCAAGGCGTGGGCTTTGATTAAACCTGAACCCGAAATAGAAAGACCACTAAAAGGCAAAGTAGCTCATACAATTCTTCAAGCTCTTTTTACCAAAGCATTTGCCTTGGCTAGGTGGTACTGTATGAATGACCGCCTATAGGAGAACATCTTACCTATAGATCCCTTGAACGACTTCAGATATAAGATCCAAAAATAGATAAGCACGCAAAACACGGGAGAAAGGCATCGGCGGAAGTTTAGTGGTTCATAAAAGCATATACTTATGTCATAACATCGCCGGCATATTTGCAACAGAAGCTCTTCGATACTATCGGCAAAAAGAATAGTATCGTCAACGTACCTTAAGTTATTTATTACTTCAACATTGTTGGTTATCCTGTTTTTTGTCTCTCTTTAGGCCTCTTGAAACATTTATTCTGAGTACGCATTGAATAACGTCGAGGAGAGTATATAGCTTTTGTACTGGAAATTCGGATAGCTCTTTGTCAATACGTATTTTTTGTATTTGTCTTTCATAAAGATTGGTTATTATTCTAAAGTCTCCGAAATCGATGTTGACATTTTTTAGATCTACAAAATATGTCGTGATGAAGTCCCGTGCTCTTGTATTAGAAATTGAACGCTAAAAAGAGGTTCCCTAGGTCTAAACCTGTTTAAAGAGCTAATTTCTCAAACTTACATATAATGTCTGGATACAAACTCTGAGCCTGGGATTCCGAAACAAAGTTAATCCAAGTAATAGATCTATAAGAATTCTCCGCCTCCAAAAACGACCGGCACACAATCTTTAGATCGAAAGTTCACGACGAACGCCATTCGAGACCAATATATGCCCAAGGGAACCACAGCAATAGCAGTTCCTACATTAATAAAATTACGTACCGTTATTGATCAAAAAGTCTTTGTTTGTGTTATCAGGATGTTCGGCTTCAAAACTGTTCCAAGCAGCCAAAGATCTACTCATCCTCCGTGAGCTAGACCACCTGCCATATAATCCAGATTTGGCTCTATTTGACTTCTTTTTATTAATGAATTTGAAAAAAAAACACTTCAAAGGACGTCATTTTCTAGACGATAGCTAATTGAAATAGAATCGTGATGTCTGTTTTGAAGGCAAAGAGGAATATTTTTTTTAAGGAATAAAGTAATTGCAGGACAGATCGCGCAAGATGTTAAGGGAGATTATGTTGAAAAATAAAATTTTATTTCAGGAGAAGACTATTTTAATGCCTCTGGTTTCCTTTAGCTAGTTTGCATATATCCATACAAATACAATAAAATCCTCTTTGAGAACAAAAAAGTAATGAAAGTATTAAAATAAAAACCTCCAGAATGGAAAGTGATTGTCGGCTTTTGTATAATGAAATTTCAAAATTTCCCTCTTATTTGCTTAGTCGAGAACAATGCGAAAGTCACAGTTTCAAGCAGGAAATATTTTAATTTTAAAGCCACAAAAATGTCGCGATTAAAAGAAAAAACCGACATTTTTATATGGTTGTCTGTCTCTTTGTTTTTGCCTTAAGTAAATAAGCTGCCTTTTTCAGGTTTTGGTTGTTATAAGAATGTTAATGGCGCGCGACACAGAAATTATACCGAATAACATTAACTGAAGCATTAAGAATTGCCGGATTATAAAAACAACAAAATTGCAGTTAGGCCACGGGATATGTGATAAGTATTGCAAGAAATACGTTTGGAATTGTTATACATAAATTAATAATGATTGATCTAATTTGGCGTTCATAAATTTTAGTTTATATATTGTAAGGTCCAAAAATTTCTGGCCTACCCCCTTTAGAGTAATCAGTGAGGCGAATATTTAATATTATTTAGTTGCCTAACTATTCCTTACTATTAACAAGTTGCATTTTTTTCTTCAGATCGTTTAAGGGAAGGTAGGCAGTTTATTTCTTGTGAACCCCACTCTGGTTCCCTCCCCTTCACGTTTCTAATAGTCTCATCAGTGGAGTTGTATCACAAGAGCAAAATGCAGGGAAAACAACTGCCTATTTTAAATCCTCATTTCGTGATGTCGGCAGGATGCTAAACCTGCCGATGTATGTAATGTAAAATATCAACAATTAAACGACATCAGTACCTACAGGGAAGAAATGAGAAGTTTGGAAATTAATCAAATATAAAGATATTTTTACATACATGGCGCCACGTACGTTAAACAGAAATTATAACAAATATTGAAAATGAACACCCTCAGCCATAATGCAAGAATCTGATCTTCATCTCATTGAAGAGCGTATTCGTTGAAATAATCCTGAAGTATTTCTTATCCTTTCGCAAGACGCAATAATACGATTTCTTAAATCTTCAACAGGAGATGCATAAACCAAAGAATTAAATAAATCACAATGCAAAAATCCAAAGGATTTAGATCCGGAGATCGGGCAGACCAGTGTTGAATGCTTCCTTGACCTATCTAACGATTTGGATACACTGCCTTTAAGTGACAACGTATATTGATACTGAAATATGCTGGAGCACCATAGTGCATGAACCATAATTCTTATCTAACTTTAAGAACCTCTTTAAGAAGGATAGGTATCTTTCCTCGAGAAAGTGACGATATTGGTCACCATTTAGTCTTAATGGAAGGAAACATGGGCCAATTAGATAATCGCCTAGGACACCAATCCATACATTTAATGAAAACTGATGTTGATAATTGGCTTCAAGAAATGCATGCGGATTTTCTTCAGCCCAAATGAGATTATTTTGAAAATTCCTTATGGATTCCTTTGAAGGGCTTGAAAGAAGGAACATCATCTTTGCTAGAAGTTATGGTAATATTTTGTTACTATAAAGTTAGCACATACAAGATCAGTAAGTTATTAATGATTTTTTACTTGGTTGGATTATACATATTTGTAATATATTACCTGCTTTAGTTACTGTTAAAAAATTTGGAGGATGTTAAGCTAATATTAATTTTCCTTTTTACATTTAGGTACACATATTAATATAATTTTAATAAAATATTAACATTTGTAGATTCGTAGATTTTTTGCGACTGGCAGCTACCACAAAATTACTGGGTTGAATGTTTTTCTGGAACTAGTCAGTCAGGAAGTGTCAGTTGGAGTAAGTATCAGGAAGAAAAACCCAAATGCTTTAAACAGAGAAGATGATATTTCAGAGTGGATCTAATTGCTATAAAATTTAAATGAATTATGAGCTTGTCCATCTGTGTAATTTTCTGTTAAATCCTAAATTATAAAGAACTAGCAATAATATGTATTTTACAAACTTAAAAATGATATACAATTTGTTTTTTTTTTTAAAAAAAATGCTACATTTCCTTGTAGTACCTATGATTCCTGTATTTGGAATGAATCTAACATTTCCAATATAATGGAAATGATCTATAGAAGAAACCCAGAAGATTTATTCTACCTCATTGAAGATTCAGGTAAATTAATTGTACGATAAACTGATAATTTGTTATTAATTTAGAATATGTTTAAATATATACAGGAAAGTGAACTAAGTTTAATTTTTTCAGGGTTTCTTTTAAGGCCATGGCCTTTGGGAGACGTTTTATAACTGGGAACACCAGAGGAAAGATTTAGTAGATATCTGTTCATGGCGGAGTACCGTTGAAAGATGTTGTGAGGTCTAGAAGAATGGATTTAGATGTTTTCCAAAAGATAGATTGATAATAACTTTTTATTATCGAAAATGTTCATCAAGAACAAGAGATACACCGTGATCTACAAGAAGCAAGACAGATCCAATAACACATTATCAATGACTACTTTAGGGAAAATTAATAATTTTACTATTATCGTAATATTATGTACGTATACCAAGTATGCAAAATGTATTTTATTGATGAAATAAATTTTTACGGATTTCATTTTGCTTACTTACTTTGTATATTCATTCCCTGATATTTGTGGAGTATAAAAATAACATTTTTACAAAAATAAGAAAAATTTGTCTTTTCTTAACACGGTAGAAAAACTAAATTTGTATTTTATGAAATGAAAATTTTATTTCGCGTATCCTTTACATCTTTGACGGTAATACTAATTTTATGCATAACGGATATTTTTCCAGTAAAATATTTCGATTTGTGTTTTTACATATTTATTTTTTTCTCTATAAAACTCCATTTCTAATTCTTTTCTCTCATTAAGAATATTAAATAGATTAAAAATTTTAATTATATTTATTTTAAATTCGAAAATTTGCTTGCTAAGTAGGGTTATGTCCATATGGGGGCATGTTGTGGAACCAACATCTTACCACAGCTTTCCGGCAAAACTGGACTTAAATAGAGGTTCAAGTTTGTGAAAAGTACAAGGATGTCTGGGAAAGATACCGGTGGGTCCCATTGATATGTCCCCAACGGTATCGGGACGAAATATCCGTACATTTTAGGTGGTCTCAAATAGTTAGTTATATGCGCTTAACATCAGGGGCATTACTACGACAGTAGTTATTAACTTAGTAGTTAGTATGTTCTAATTTAAGATGGTTGCCCAAACACTATTACGTATTTTACTTATTCATATCCTCGAATCCACTTAATTTCGAATTCAACTTTACTTCAAAATTTGCAAAAAAGGAGTCTTAATATCCCGACCCGACTGTAATTCTTACCGGAATACAAACAATAAAAAATATGAATTTGGGGACGCAACAACTAAAAACTAAATATTACCTGGTAAAAACTCTAACCCTCCAGGCTGCGGCGTAAACGGCCGAAATGTTATCGTAAAGTACATCAGCTTGTAAGGCTTATCGCAGACCGCGATGATCCTCGGATTAGGATTCGTTATCCTACAGGTCTCATACTCGTCCTTGGACACGTTGTAAATTATATACTTCTCCATTTCGTCGTCACGCGTGCCGGGCGTGTAGACGGGACAGATCAGGTTTACCTAAAAATTAAAAAAATATACTTTAATTAAAGATTCATCCAGAAAACTTAAAAATTTTATGCTTGAAAAAATGTATTATTAACTTTTTCTATATATTTCTTCTTATTTAAGCGTACTATTGTGCATAAGTTTTTAATATTTAGCTTAAAAATGTCTAATAATTTTAGCGTTGTCAAATCAAAATCCAAATAAGTAAAAGTCCTTTCTGAATGTTTCCAATTATTGGTTTATGTTCGTATTATCGAAACTAAATTTGTCACTTCATTGTAGATTCTAATTAGATTGAAAAAACTGGTAGAAGAGAACTTGGCCTATGTTTTTACGTTTATGTTTTTGGAGGAATATTCTCTTGCGCAGCAGATAAAAATGTATGTGGACTGGTAACAATGACGCTGCTGGGTGTTATCTGACATGTTATTTGTAAAGTTTGACATTTTAGAGACTATACATACTGAGAACGTTTTGAGATATGAACGCTATTTGTGTTGTTTACTTTAACTTCAAAATTTCATCTTGGCCATTTAGTTTTGCACAGACTTCTTGATGCAAAATAGAGATGTAGGTTTGTAGAATGATATTTTATATATATATATATATATATATATATATATATATATATATATATATATACAGGGTTATTCACCTTATACGACATGGAATATTGCGGCCAAAATACGTGACTTTCAAAAAGTTTTACTTTTGGGATATATGGGGTCTAATATAGTTACTTTTTAAAATTATTTTCTTATTATACAGGGTGTCCCAAAAGCTCTGAAAGTATCAAAGTTGTATTTTTTTAAATGGAATTCCTTATATATTATTGCATTTTTGGATTCTCCGATCAAAATAAGTGCCTGTTTTAATAAGGTTTATAGTACCTAAACCTTAAGGGTTTTTAAATAATTTGAATTTTGACAAAATCTAACCTAATTTTCATGTTTTAAGTACTTAAGAAGTATTTCAGTTACGTACTTGAAATTTACGGTGAAGTGTAAAAATAAATCATATTTTATAACCCAATTATAATAAACTTGCTTATTATACAGGGTGTCCAAAAATTAAAACTAATCAAATAAGAACTTTAAGTGGCTCTAACTTGATTAATTTAAATAGAACGCTATACTTTTTAACTTACCAAAAAATGTACCTTTTAAATACCTATCGAATGGTATAAGGGTGTTCTATAGCTAAGTCTTCGCGTTTTCACAGAATACGCCAAATAATCGTTTTCTGCTCCATTTTGTGTTTTTTGAATAGATGTTCAAATGTATCTAGTTGCCTATGGCATTTGGAAATGACAGGTAATTTACAACTATAAGAATAATAATCAGGATTATCTTTACAAATGTTCTGAAACTCGGGACGCGATTTATAGTCGTCCAACAAGCTATAAAAGCAATAATGGTAATAACATATTGACGATAGCACAAAACAGAAGCAAAATATTTATAGTAGATGTTAGAAATATTGACCATCCATTTTCCAACACTTACGTATTCTTTTTTCGAAACCACTGCTAACTCTGACAACATTTGAGGGGTTACAATTTTAAAAGCGTCTCTTGAAAGTATTTTCATATCTTATGGTATTGTCGGGGACGCATTGTAGACTATTTCTTTTATGCATCCCCATAAAAAGAAATCTGGTGGAGTTAGGTCCCGAGATCTCGGGGGCCAATTCTGAAATCCTTTTCTTCCAATCCACCTGTTTCGAAACTTGACATTTAAAAATTGCCGAACCTCGCAACGATAATGAGGCGGAGCTAAATCCAGTTGAAGCCACATAGTTATTCTAATATTTAAAAGGGCATCTTCTAATAACACTGGAAGTTGGTGTAAAAGAAAATCGCGAAAGATCAAATCATTTAAAGACCCTTCAAAAAAGAAGGGTCCAATTAAGTGAGGATCCAGTATTCCTCCCCACACATTAACCGACCACCGATTCTAGTTTCTCATAACTTTGTATTCATGCTGATTTGAATCAGAATAGTAATGGAAGTTGTGTCTATTCACGAAACCAGTGTTATGAAAATTACATTTATCACTGAACAACACATTATCAAAAAATGCTCATTTTATGCCACTTTATCTAATACCCACAAGCAGAATTCAGTTAGGTTGTCAAAATCATTTCCGTGAAGCTCTTGACAAAGCTGGATTTTATAACGATGAAATCTGTATTTGTTAAGAATCTTTGAAACATTTGCTTGGCTAACGTTAGTATTTACGGATATATAATTCTGACTAATATTGGGATTTTCGATCACTGAACCAAGTACAGTAAAAACATTTTCTTCATCCTCAGTGACAAGTTTTCTTATAACAGGTTTTTTATAACTGACACTTCCACGTTCCCGAAACGACATATATATATATATATATATATATATATATATATATATATATATATATATATATATATATATATATATATATATATTACTATTATTTCGCGAAAGGCCAGCGCTATAACTTGAAAAATGATGGAAATATGAATTTCTGAAAAAATGCTAAATTTTCCTGTTTTTCTCCGTTAGTAAAGATCCAGTTGAGTCGATTCAGGTCTCATTTTGTTGGTATTTTTATTTTCTCTACAATTTATCTGTGTACACATCGAGATAAATTTGATTTTATAAGCGAAAAACGAAAAAAACGCAGTTTTTGGGTTATAATTGTTTCTAAAAAAATCACCTATTTTTTTTCTATTGAATATCAAATTATGCCCAACTTCTTAGGTAACATCCAGTACTGAGCGGCAGCTAGAATGCAAGGCTGCTAGGCTATTAATTGATTTCAGAAAACCGTACCAGGACTGAATTACCGTACCTCAACATACTCTGGATAAATTTCCTTTACGTACACTATAATTTTGTATTCAAACACAAATAACACAAAATAACAAGCTGTGTTTGATAATCTGACAGACCCAATTTACACATGAAGTAAATTAGATTTTACGTTTATTAAAATAAGTGCTTTAAAGTATTTTTTAAATTTAATGTTATATAGTCATAGCCATACATTATGAAGTATAGCTTACCAACCGTTTTTAATGGATAATGGTGAATTTTTATACAAACAATTTCAAAGGATGAGATGGATAAAAAGTTAACTTAAGTTCTAGACAAGCTTATATATTTCAACCAGTAAGAAAACTGGCGGATCATTGTATCATTATACATGCATTCTAGTATCCTGAAGCAGATGGCAGCCCTTATCAAGCATAAAACAGGACATTGTTCAAGGTCGCTAGATATTTAATTAGAAAAGTTCGAAAATGACCCCCTCCTTCTTAAGACTCTCTCATTACAAAGATAATGTATTCATTACTTTGAACTTAATATTTCTGTTAGAGCAACTATCATTTCATGTTCCCCGTGTTGGTGCCAGGCATCCACCAACTTTCTTCATTGCCCTTGCTAGGTCAAACATTTTATTCCAATGTCCTCCCACCTACAAAATGTGCAACAAACATGCATTTTGACGATTTACCAATTATTCTGAAACATCTGCGCGAGCTGTCTGGGTATCCTTTGTAGCTTCCTACTTTGCTATGTACATTGATAGTTTATGAAAATATTGTATGCCTACAGCTTGTAAATCCGATATTCAAATGGATGATGAATTGATTTTAAATGGATTTTTAGTTTTAAATTAACTGTAGCTTTAGTTAGTTTATTTACTTTATCCTATTAGCTTGTTTACCTATGTTTGAATTTTCTGTAATGGGGCCGTTGGCCTGTTGGAAATAAATTTATTTATTTAATATTGTAAAGGAATAAATTCACTATGTTCATTGTTTTTCTCCTTCACAACTAAAATTGGAGTTTAGTCAATTACATTCCTCATATCGTAAGGTTTTCAATATTACAGTGCTACACTGGTATTTATTTATGGAGGCGTAAAACAAAGGAAATAAAAGCTATCTTGAGCGAGCAGAGCAGGGTTGGAAGCTAGAGGCGGCACCAGTTAGCAAAGTGCCGAGCTAGTCCCTATGCCGCAGAGTAGGGGTGGGTAATTATTATAGGCGCCACCGAGTTTTAGCCGAGTAAACTCGGAAACCCCCCAGGTTGTTACCCGGGCCTAGCGTCCAACCTAACTCTATAACTTGCTGCTCAACATATCAAAATAACCCAAAAAAAATTAAAATAAAATGATTACGTTGGGCGCTAATTAGATACACAAAATATTAAAGATGAAAAATGTAACACCCTGTAAAACTGACAAGAAGTTGTGGAAGTTAAATGACAACTCATAGATGCTAAAAAGAAAAAAAATGTTTTTATTAATACTAAATTTCTGATGATATGAGAAGTCCTAAATTGATGTTGATCCGGACTTCTTCATGCTTCTATATCTCCCTAAGGGTGGACTGGATTATGTCCCTAAGGGTGGATATGTTGTTCGTATCCCCAGGGGTGGATAAGTTCTTGGTATCCCAAGGGGTGGATACGTGATGTTTGTATCCCTAGCGGTGGACATCGATTTTCTGGGGTCAGACTGATTCCTGAGATAATGCCAAGGGCCGACAAAATTCCTGCTTCCAGGGCGTACCTCGATAACTACCCAAAAAACTAAATCCGCAAGTCACTAAAACGCTATCGAGGTACACAATATGAAATTTTCCATTAAAATCCGCAGGATGGCGGCAATAAATCAGGATGGAAATTTCTCGGTTCCGAAATACAAAATTTCACAGGAAAAAATAGGATTGACAGTTAAATTCTCACCATTTTATAGAAAGGCCGAAACCTGCGCTGTATGAGCTTCTTTTTCCCTCAACGTAGGGCGCGAGATAAAAGGGACCTTAAACTAGTAGCGATTCCACAAAAGAAATGACAGCTCAAAATAGTGGGCTCAAACAGCATTGCTAACTAATAAGTCCTTGATATTTCCGACTCAAAATTAAATAGGACTTCATTGTTGATTCCTAAAATGGGAAATAAGAATTTTCCCTCAGCCATTAGCAACACACCATTAGTTACTCGCCCAAATTTCCTCCCAAAATGCAACGGCCGAAAAGAATGCAAATTTGCCTAAACGTCAACTGAAAAAGGGCACATAACCCCAACAAAAGGTAAACAAATCCTTGAAAATACTACAAATAAAAATTCGGAAAATTGTGGCCAAAATAGATAAATGTAACAATTTAATTTGAAATAATCAGTACAAAAAAAAGATATCTTATAAAAAAAAGGTAAATAATAACATTCTATTTAAATATAAACAACCTAAAACAGTGACGTAGAGTTGCCGACCTAAAAATACAAGTTATGAATGAATTTTAATTAGGCTGTATTTCTTATAGGCAAATTACTGAAAGAAAAAGAAAATAATTAAATTGGGAAGAAAATTTGCAAGGGAGTGCAATTTGGAATGGCTTGAAAAGCAATAAGACTTAAAAATGCAACGAATATTAGGCTGTTATACGAAGGAGAAATGCTTAATAACAATGATATAGTGCTGCCTAAAACGTGAATATTAGCAAAAATAAGGTAAAATTAACCAAATTGGCCATAGTAAATTTAAGATAAATTTTTAACAATGACAACAGACACAGGCGAAATCAAACTAAGAAAATCGCGTACTTACAGTGTATCTTAAAACTTTCTGATTTACCCTGGTAAAAAACAAATTCAACTTAAATTGGTCTCCCTCGTAAATATCAGTAAAATTTCAAATAAAAATTTTGTTTAATTAAATAGCAGGTGACTAGCAATTAAAACTTCGATATTTTTCCGGAAGAAATCAAAAAAATGATATTGGAAGTACAACGTCGACGGAAAAGACATATTAAAACTTAAATTATATCCTATTGTGTAGGCAACCGTTTTCATCGTTGGTGGCAGCCATAAAATATGTATACATTAAAATAATTACGAATCGCTACACTACCAACTTCTGTCCTTTTTTCCGTCCTCCCGTCCGTCCCTTCATCCCGAATCGGCATGAATTATGAAAACAGTTTCCTTCCTCTTTTAAAGTAATCAAGTGTCAATTTTAATATAAAAGTAGAAAGGGTAGGGCTGTGAATTATTTAGTGGTGTCTGACGCTGTGAAAATTGCCTCGAGCGAAGTTACTTTGTTATATTTAAATCGATAATTGAATTACGAACCTAAAAAGTTTTAGACATATATTCACTCAACATAATCCCACGGACATATAAAATTTTGATCTGATCTAATTGTCATGAATATGATTTCAGAAACGGATCCAGCCCAAGGAGGTTGGAGGGGGTAAAAAGAAGGGGAAGACATTAAAATAAATTCGGTTTGCCATGTGAAGCTGTACTCCCATTAAAGTTCACTATTAAATTATTAATAAAATTTGCATTATGGGAAATCTAGGAAAATATTTTTTTTGAAAACATTTCGGTACTTCCCCCTATTTCGACGTTCGAGGTAGAATACGATTCTGACCGACCTTTGCTATAATTTTTCCTCATTTTTGCGGAAAACAGTGAAAAACACTTTTCACTTGAAGTTCAATTTTTTGTACTAAATCGTTAAAATTTTGTTACAACCACAATTTCCACACTGATAGAAGTCTCTGTATTATGTAAAAATTCTTAAATTTGCACATTTTTATCAAGAATATCAAGAAAATTTTCAAAAAACAAATCAAAATAAAATGGCTTCCGCCATTAAATATTGGTGCGACTCGTTCCTAAAACCCGAAAAATTAGCGCTGTTGCCAGATTGATAATAATATTTCTATGAAATTCACATATATTCTTTTCTTTCACAGATTGTCCCGCCTCTACGTGGTCTCTGCTGGGCAATAACATTTTTAATTAAAAAATTTGGCTTAGTTCAGGTTAGTTTTAGTTTCTCAAACTAACCAAAACGAAGCTAAATTTGAGCTAAACCAATCTGACCAAAAATTTTGAGTGGTTAACATTAATTTTGGCCTTTTTTTTATATATTACAAAAATTAAACTATGTTGTTAACTGTAATGGATAAATTTTATAGTTTATATTACGAAAGTATAAGTCTATGTTAATTTAGGTTAGTTCAGGTTAGTTTCAGTTTTACACATTAACCAAAATCAAGCTAAACCTGAACTAACCAAAAATGTTGGGTTGTTAAGATTAATTTTTCCCTGAAACTGTATAAAGCATTACAAAAATTAAACTATTTTGTTGACTGATATGGACAAATTTTATAGTTTATACTATGAAAGTATTTTACATCTGGCAACCTGTCAAACGAATATTAGTCGTTTTCGCGAGTCGGATGGTCGATGGCCTTTCCGGAACGTATTGTTGGTTTTTTCACTAAAATTTGTACAAAAATAGTTGAAATATATTACATTCATGATAGTTTAATTAGTAGCATTGAAAATAAATATGTAAGTTCGGTGTTTTCTTCAGAATTAAAAGTGCTTGGTGAAGTGATATTAGACGATTTTTGAGTTTTCCGGAAAACTGACGAAAAATAGTGAAGAACCAAAGCTAAACTCGTATTCTACGACCTCGAAACAGGGAGTAAGTATCGAATTTTTCGCAAAAAACGTCATTTTCCTAGATTTACCATAATGTAGATAATTACCCAAATATAAAAAATGTATTTACTGAAAATAATGAATTAATGGGACTTTCAAAACAATATATTATAAAAGTCTGCATGAATGTCTTCATAACGTAACTTACACAAATATAAATTCTGAAATTTACCTAATGTTTCTGCAGAGCACAACAGAAAAATAAAGAGAATTTTAAGTGTCGAGGACGATGACAAACGGCCACATTAAATATGCCGGTAGATCGATTGCCACTTTCGCAAATCTACTCTGTTTTTTTGGCTCTCATAATGCCAACCTGATACATCGTATATCCTACCGACATGTCTCGGAATTTATGTTTTATATAGCAATTGTTTCCTGCGAACGTTGCTCTCGATTCGATACAGCTTCACTGACAATACCATAAGATAGTCGAAATGTTTATGGAGTGAGGACCAATGTTGTATTTGCAGGAAATAAACTGTTTTTATATATTCTTTCCTTTTTCTCTGCTTGAAAGATGAATACATATAGGTAAATGCTTTAAAAACATCATGTAAAGTATGTAATCCACACTTATTAATTCGTTTTTTGCCGTCCTCAATTTCTTGTAAATCTTTAAAAAACTTTGTGTTAATCTTGGATCTATCCATGGATATATATTTGAATAGTCCGTAAAAACATTAGTCTATGTATCATAACGAGTACACAGTTCTTTTATAGTCATTTTTTTACGCGCTGGCATAAATATTTTTAGATTGACTTGTAAAGTCTTAAAAATTTAAGGTTTATAAAGAAATCACTGATAATCGAGCTTTTCCGTGATGAAAAACAGTCCATTATAATTCCATATTTTCCATAATTCTGGACACCCCTGTCTTGATTCCGATATAATTTGATTTAGTACGAATGACCGATCAGTTTTAATAGTTGACTTGCTAAGTTCTTTCAAAACAGTCAAAATATGGCCATCTGTAAATACTGCATGACGTTATATGGTTTACTCATATATGTTTAAAAGTAAGATTGTAAAATAGATGGTATATGAAAAGTCACGTAGAACATATTCAATTAAATAACACTTAATGTGATTTGTTACACGAAAAGACATTAATGTATTTAACATCAAAAACAAAATAACCCATTCTGTTTCATAAACACGCAATATCGTAAGTACACACTCCTGTTGTCGTTATTATGTCACGAAAAAAAAACATGATGTCTTTGTTTTTACGAAGTGCTATCCATTATGCTAATAAAACTGGTAAGCTTAAATGAGCTCGATAAAATTATTTCTTTTTAACGGTAATTCAAAAGATATATTGATTTTAAATTTATCATTTCGCTGTAAAAGACTAAATTGTTCTTGGATACAGGTAAAGGAAAAGGTGCTAATGAGGCCGCTTCAATTTGTTTTTGAGACCTAAATAAAGAAAATTGCTGTTTTGGTATTAGTTATTTTCAAGTTTAATGGTTCTAGATTTATTGGACTATATGTTTATTAAAATTAATTGTATAGAATTGCTATGCACTTTAAACAAACATATTTTGTTAGTATATATGCGAAACCATTGAAAAAATACATAAAATGTTACTTATTCATATATTTACTTCGTCCCCTATCCGCCAATCGAGGCGATATGTACAGGGTGAGTCAACGATTGGATGAAGTAGGTTTGTGCCTTTTCGGTGAAATTAACAAAAAAACTATATTTATTGTTTGATACAGTTTATTTTTACGCAGATTTTAAAAATATTTAGGACTCTACAGGGTGAGCCAAAAAACTAGGACAGCATAAAGTTGTATTTTTTTAAATAGAACACCTTATATACGAATCGTATTTTCGATTTAGCTTATAATTTTAAATCTTTTTTATTAAGGGTTTACTATAACAAAACTTTATAGTTTCTGAGATAATTAAGTTTAAAGAAAAAAAGTCACATTTTCAAGCATCAATTCAATCCTAAATAACGTTTTCAATTTTGTGACAAATATATTCAAATTTGGAATTTAGCAAGGCCAAGGACAAGTTAACATAATTTTTACCTAATATTTGCAATAAAAGCTACAGGGTGTTGAACACATCGGCTCAAATTTGAACAAGTTTAAATGAATAAATATCTTTTTTTTAAATGGTACACCCTGTATATTTTTATGTTATTTAATAGAGTAATAAAAACCCTAAAAGTTTTGTTCAATATATCCTATACCTATTTATAATAGTTTTTGAGACATTTCAGTTTTTCTTATTTTCCATACTTTTTTACAGAAATAGTCTTCATTATCATAGTAGCCATGTAAAATAATAAAAAGAAACTACAGGAACAAACAGAATGTGGTTAAATATGATGAAATACATTATTCGTTATATTACAACGGCAATAGTTTAATTAAACATAACGTGAAAAAATTAACACAATAATAACGACAAGGCAAATACATATTTACTTTTATACTAAATTGAAACAAAAAAATTACCTATTAAATACTGAGATTAATTATTTCTTTTTAATAAGTGTTCGTATAAACGACCCTCTTGTGCAATGCACAAATTTAGTCTTTTTTGCAGATTTTCTCGGACCCTGGACAACATTAGTGGCGTTATTGTTCTACAGGTATCCCTAATCCTGTTTCGCATATCTTCCACTGTTGTTGGTGGATTAACATACACCTTATTTTTAATATAACCCCATAGGAAGAAATCTAATGGGGTGATGTCGCAAGACCTTGGTGGCCACTCAATGAAACCCCCACGTCCAATCCATTTTTGCGGATATCGTTGGTCCAAAAACGTACGAACTTCACGATGGTAATGCGGAGGCGCACCATCGTGCTGGAACCACATACTGTCGAGCTCATCCCTATCGAGACCTTGAAGCAGTTGGAGTAGTTCTTCTTGTAGAAATTTCAGGTAACTATGGCCATTTAGTGGTTCATTAAAAAAGTGGGGTCCAATAATTCGATTATGATGAATACCACACCAAACATTTAATGACCAGTAGTTTTGATGTTGCACCTCTCTAATCCAAAATGGGTTTTCTGTGGCATAATAATGCATGTTGCGTCTATTTATGGTACCGTTACTTCTAAAAGTAGCTTCATCACTAAACATTACCTTGTATAATAAATTTGGATTTAATTGAATCTCCGCATTTATTGTACGACAAAAGTTTACACGACTTTCAAAATCCTGTCCATGCAATTCTTGGTGTAATTCCATGTGATATGGATGATACCTATATTTCTTGGTAGTACGATTAGCGGTAGATTGTGATGTTTCACATAATGCTGCTAACTGACGGCTACCAATATAAGGATTTTCCTGAACATTTAACAATACTTGTAGTTCTTTTTCTTCATTAGTTTCTGGTTTGTTGACCACTTTACGTTTTGGATAATCAACAGTACCAGAAGAATCAAATCTTTGCATTAAGTTTTGAAAAGTATGGGTATTAGGCTGGCGTCGATCAGGATACTTCATTTTGTAAATTCTTTGAGCAAGAAGGCAATTTTTTTGAGCCTCTCCTATTGTATAAATCATATCTATTAACTCATTCTTTGGAAAATTCATTTTACAATATAAGATGAATGCAAAAAAAACCAAACTACACTACATAAAAACCAAAAGAAGCGATTGCGGTTATAAATTTGACACACAGAAAAATGTTCTTTTACATTGTTTTTGCCATGGCTACTATGATAATGAAACTATTTCTGTAAAAAAGTATGGAAAATAAGAAAAACTGAAATATCTCAAAAACTATTATAAATAGGTATAGGATATATTGAACAAAACTTTTAGGGTTTTTATTACTCTATTAAATAACATGAAAATATACAGGGTGTACCATTTAAAAAAAAAAGATATTTATTCATTTAAACTTGTTCAAATTTGAGCCGATGTGTTCAACACCCTGTAGCTTTTATTGCAAATATTAGGTAAAAATTATGTTAACTTGTCCTTGGCCTTGCTCAATTCCAAATTTAAATATATTTGTCACAAAATTGAAAACTTTATTTAGGATTGAATTGATGCTTGAAAATGTGACTTTTTTTCTTTAAACTTAATTATCTCAGAAACTATAAAGTTTTGTTATAGTAAACCCTTAATAAAAAAGATTTAAAATTATAAGCTAAATCGAAAATACGATTCGTATATAGGGTGTTCTATTTAAAAAAAATACAACTTTATGCTGTCCTAGTTTTTTGGCTCACCCTGTAGAGTCCTAAATATTTTTAAAATCTGCGTAAAAATAAACTGTATCAAACAATAAATACAGTTTCTTTGTTAATTTCACCGAAAAGGCACAAACCTACTTCATCCAATCGTTGACTCACCCTGTACCTTAACATTAAAGAAATATACATTAATATTCATGGTACATTGCATGAGATTCCAGGAGATGGCGCAACTTGTATTGAACTTTTTATTTAGTATGATATAAGTTGTTTAAAGGATTCAATTTTCTTATGATGAGGTGTACATGTCTGCCGGGACTGACGGAAACCAATGAGTTGGAAACCGGTGTACAGATGACTATGGAAAAAATTTCCACCTTTTCCTGGTAGCAGAATTTTTTGACCTCATATTAATGTTGGTGCATTACATATGTGATAACATATCTTAAATTCAATGAACACTGGCTGTATATTTAATGTACATAATCATCTTAAAAAGTAATGATCAAACTTTAAATTTAATGTATGATTACATTCAATTTAATGGAACACATCAATTTAGGTTAATGTAAAAATTATAAAATTTAATGCATTGCATTAATTGATTTAAGAAACGGTTTATGAAATTTGCTAGCACATTTGCCTTAAATTTAATGCATTTCTTTTTTATAGTGTATCAAAGAGTTTGTGGGAATTGCTTTCTGGTCATGGAAATTTGTCATATTAGTGAATATAGTGACTTCTCAGGATTTTCAGCAAAAATAACGACAAATACATGGCGAAATCGATCTCAACTGAATTCCTCGCATAATTTTTTTTTACAACTAACTAATGATTATTTTGCGGCAAATTGTCATCTAGATGATTTTTCAATTACAGCAATTTGTTTTACTAACTTTATATACATGAAATATTGCATAATTTGATTCATTAATCTCGATTCAATTTTAACAAATATAAATAAATATCTGTTACAGAAAATTTCATAAATATCCATTTTAAAATTATTAGTTCAACCAAATTCAAATTTTTCTTTAGAATTTCCATCTTATCTCCCTATATTCCGCCATCTGTGCTATCATCGATAATTAGGCAAAATCTTTCTGATTTATTTAAATCTATAATAACATCTAGCGACGTCAAGCAGGTTGTCATCAGGCGAGCGACCGTCTGATCCGACCAATGAGCTTTCATATTAATATTCAATGTTAATTTCGACCTATCAAGACCATCGCCAATCGAAATTTATTATTATTTTATTCAAATATTCTCTCGACACTTCCACGTTATACGTCAATATCAATAACTTCACACAACATAATAAATCACTACAAACAATATCAAATTTCCCATCACGCTCTCACTCAAAACAAAAATAAATTTTTATTAATCGGCTTTTAATGTAAATAATGCGTATCGCATACGATACATTAATTAAAACGTGACAATACCTGTGGCCCACACACAAAGGCAACATCAAATGTGACGTTTATTCGGCGATTCTATTTATTATTCTATTCACTGGTTTACATTATTCTACGATTCGTTGTGAAAACTATGGTAATTGAATACACTGTATACGACGCGAGCTATTATGCCACCTGGTAAGGGAAATATACACAAATAAACATTCGATGAGAGACGAACGAATTATTTATTTACCAATATTTTCTCTTCTTGAACCTATGAAGCGATTAGGGCTAAATACGAGGGATGTTAGGAAAAATATATACCTAGCCAAGATGAAAACAAGTGACTAGGCGCAGATGTTTTTTCAAAAATCAAAGAAGATTTAAAACGACATATCAATGATAACATACGAATGCTTTCTACAGAGACACAGAATACGCATGTAGAGATTTAAAAGAGGCCATAATAAAACCTGCCCACAGTATTCTTACCAGAGAGAAACAGAAAAAAGGACAAGAGTGGATAACAAAAAAAATCTTAGGACTCATGGAAAAGCGAAGACAGTGCAAGGAAAAATGCAGACAGAAATATAATGAAGTACACAAACAAATCAGAAACGAAATAAGGACAGCAAAAGAAACTTTTTATGGAAGAAAATGCGAGGAAATTGAAGAACTGCAACTAAAACATGACACTTTTAATTTACATAAAAAGACAAAGGAACTGGCAGGTATACAAAAACGGAAACATCCCAATCTATTATGCAACGCAAATGGAGAAATAATAACTGATCTACAAGAAAGGCTTATGACTTGGAAGAGTTATGTAGAAGAGTTGTTCGACGATGAAAGACAAGAACCTTATATAGATAACAAACAAGGCGACGAAGGACCAGACATAACTAAAGAAGAAATACTATACGCTATAAAAACAATGAAGAATGGTAAATAACCGGGTCCATATAGGATTACATCGGAACTTCTCAAGCTTGTGAAAGGTGAATCAGTGAATATTCTTGTTGACCTTTTTAACTGTATTTACAAAACAGGAGAAATACCAAAAGAATGGCTCCTGTCAACTTTTGTCACCATATCAAAAAAGGCAAACGCAAAACAGTGCACTGACCATCGCACAATAAGCCTAATGGGACACACATTAAAAGTATTCTTCAAAGTGATTCACACAAGAATTCACAGAAAACTAAATGTGTATGTTGGTGATACTCAATTCGGATTTCGGAACGGGCTTGGAACAAGAGAAGCACTATTTGCACTTAACGTCTTGTGTCAAAGATGTCTAGATATGAACCAAGATATGTATATGTGCTTCATTGACTACAATAAAGCGTTCGATAAAGTACGTCACGATCATCTAATGAGACTGCTGGTGGAAAAAAACTTGGATAAAAGAGACATCAGGATTATTTCCAAGATTTACTATATCCAGAAAGCGAATATTCGAATAGAGCAAGAGACAACGGAGGAACTCGAAATTAAGAAAGGCGTAAGACAGGGATGTATACTTTCACCAATCTTATTCAACCTATACTCAGAGGACATCGTAAACAGAGCACTTTCAGAACAAAATATAGGTATTAAAATAAATGGCATCCCAATAAACAACTTGAGATATGCCGATGACACGGTTGTAATTGCAAAAACTTCGGAGGATCTTCAGATACCAATTAACAGAATAGTAGAATGCAGTGAAGAATATGGATTATCACTTAACATCAGTAAAACAAAAATAATGGTGGTATCTAAATCACCACAAAACTTCCCTGACATAACCGTGCATGATCAAAGAATTGAACGTGTGAGAAAATATAATTACCTGGGAACTGTTATCAACGAAAATAACGATAGCTCTGAAGAAATCAGAATCAGAGTGGAAAAAGCTAGAGCTACGTTTATTAAAATGAAGGTGTTCTGCGGACGAGATTTAAGCCTTAAACTTAAAATTCGCCTTGTGAGACGTTACGTGCTGTCAGTTCTTTACTACAGAATGGAAGCGTGGACATTGAAAAAGATTCGATACCAAGATGATGGAAGCATTTGAGATGTGGATGTACCCTAGAATATTAAGAATATCGTGGACAGAGAGAGTAACAAATGTGGAGGTTTTGCGAAGAATGCGGAAAGAGAAAGAATTAGTACTTACTATTAAAAAACGCAAACTGCAATATTTGGGACATGTTATGAGGGGAGATAAATACCAGTTGTTGCAATTAATTATCCAGGGAAAAATAATAGGCAAAAGATCCATAGGAAGAAGAAGGCATTCATGGTTAAAGAACTTAAGAGAATGGTTCAATCGCAACAACTGCCAACTGTTTAGATCTGCAGTGTCAAAGATACGCATAGCTTTGATGATAGCCAAACTTCGGAACGAGAACGGTACCTAAAGAAGAAGAAACAGTTTCGAGACGAAACATGTACCTCTGCCGTATCACTGCGGCGGGGAGGGTAAATTATGACTTTCTTCTCGGTATGGTGGTACAGGGAGGCCATCATCTCGATGGGGGTGGAATGGGATAAATTGTGTTCCTTAGCAATTTGTTCAAACTGTGCAACCTCTAACACGGAAAGAATATGGTTGGAACGAGGTATATATATATATATATATATATATATATATATATATATATATATATATACGAGGTGTGGCAGAAAAGTAATGAGACTGATTCTTTATTTATCAAAGTTTTAATTTTTTTCAAACATCAATGTTATCCACTTCAAAGTAGTTCCCTTGGGCAGCTACACACCGATGGAGACGTTATTACCACTTGGTAGCAACGCTGGAAGTCTTCAACCGGTATGGCCTTCAGCATGTCGGTTACACTCCTTTAGATGTTTTCTAAGGTCCTGAAGTGACGTCCTTTAAGGACGTTTTTCAGTTTAGGAAAGAGAAAAAAGTCACAGGGACTGATGTCAGGTGAATAGGGGGGATGGGGAACCACAGGAATGCCTTTTGAGGTCAAGAATTCTGTGACGGAGAGGGCAGTGTGATATGGGACGTTGTCATGATGGAGCATCCATTTATCTGCAATGTCTGGTGTGACGCGAATCACCCTTCTTCTGAGTCTTTCAAGGACGTCTTTATGAAAAACTTGGTTGACAGTTTGTCCTGGAGGAACAAATTCTTTGGGGACGACTCCCCCTCTGTCAAAAAAACAAATCAGCATTGATTTGATTTTCGATTTGCTCATTCAGGCTTTCTTTGGTCGAGGAGAGCTCTGAGTGCGCCCCTCCTCATTTTGCCTCTTGGTCTCCGGATCGTATTCAAAAATCCATGATTCATCACCTGTAATCACACAACTAAAGAAATCTTGCTCATTGGCAATTCTGTCAAGAAGGCACCACACGTTCGATGTTTTCGTCGGTTTTCAAGGTTAAAGGCCTTCCTGAGCGTTGTTCATCTTCAACGTTTTCTCTGCCTTCGAAAAATGATTTGTGCCAGTGAAAAACTTGAGCTCGGGATAAAGAATGTTCCCCATAGGCCTGTATTAACTCTTCAAACGTCACACTTGCCAATTCTCCAAGCTTAACACAAAATTTAATGGCATAGCGCTGCTCCAAATTCCGCTTTTCCATTTTGCGTAACGCACAAACAAAATATAACTTCAATAATAGCAGTCGAAAAAATCACGTAGTTAACGGAAGGCGTTGAAACTCGCACTGAGCGATGGGAGGGTACTAATACATGTGCTCTATCAAGGACAACAGCGCACGTTGCCAGATCACTTGCAGTGTTGCCAGTCTCATTACTTTTCTGTCACACCTCGTATATATATATATATATATATATATATATATATATATATATATATATATATATATATATATATATATATATATATAGAGCGAGAGAGTGAGAGATATTGTAAACCGAATACATATGTTAGATTCGGATTTCTACATTTGTCATTAATTTATAAACAGATTTATCTATTTTTTTAAGTTGTTTTTCTAAGATTTTAACTACAAAATATACAGTTTTAAGACAATCAGATAAAATAAATTGCAACTGAATTCGAGTTCGAAACTCTAAAAACATGACAGGACATGAGCCCACACACAAAGACGACAATAATAAAATATAATTCTTATTTCTATTTATCATTTCTCGAACAATAACGGTGTCGTCACCATTAAACTGTGAAAAAGTAATTTTCGGAATTAAAACAATTAAATTGATAAAAATAATTCGTTTTATTAACCATGGAATTGAGGAAATTTAGAAACGGAATGACAAAGTCGTTAACTTGATAAAAACAGATGAAAATTCAATAGTTGCATTACATGTAAAAAACACGCCTTAAAAGACAAAACCACGTCCAGTAGTACATCGATACCATTTTTTTTTAATAAATAAGAATATACTTCTAATTGTATTCAGCACGCTCCAGTTCGAGCAAAAATTTATGTTTTTGTGGTATTTATTTTATTTAATTCATGTCAAACTTTTTGTGGGTTTTCGTGACACAATTAGTAAAACAAGTACTGTTCGTGGTTTTGATTTTTGGAATTTCAAGGTTCGTTAAATGCAGACTTTAAGTTTATTTTCTTGCATAAATTTCGATATGGCGTAAAGGAAAGCCTAAAAAATTTTTTTTCCAGCCTACCCATAAGGGTAAATGCAATATAAACTAACATAAAGATAAAGAAGGAGAAACCAAAAATGGACGAAACGAAGTGGCTAACATCGTAGAAGAGTTCTATTCAAATTTGTGCACTTCAGTTATCCCAAAACTAGACATCAAGCTCCCCAATATTACAAATGTTGGTTCAGAAGAAATACCTGACATCATAATCGAAGGATTGAAACATGCTTTGTCACAAATGAAATCTGATCGTGCCCCAGGTGAAGATAATATATCTAAAGAAATGTTGGAGCTTGAAGGGTCTGCAACGCTACATTCAATGAGTATTCTTTTAAATAAATGTCTTCAAAACGGCAAAATCCCTGATAACTGACAAAACATCCGAGTCATTCTCCTATATAAAAAAGGCGACAAACTAGACATCGAAAATTATCGTCCCATAAGTCTCCTGCCACATCCGTACAAATTGTTTACAAAGAATATAACTAACAGACTTACAAATTTGACTCCTATCAACCTCCAGAACAATCTGGGTTTTAGTACAACAGAGCAGATACAGAACATCAAATTATTAATCGAAAAATTATCAGAACATAATATTCAAATCCACCTAGCATTTGTTGATTATAGCAAGGCTTTTGACTCTGTCGAGCTATGAGCCCTATTTCAAGCAATGGATAATGCAAAGATTAACTCCAGATACAAAAATCTTCTGAAATATATTTACAAGAAGGCCATACTACAAGTAAATATAAAAGAGCACCTAGAAACACAAAAGATTGATCGAGGGGTGAGAAAAGGAGATACAATTTTCCCTAAACTCTTTACTTTAACACTAGAAGATGTCTTTAAACAACTAAACTGGGAACATAAGGGCATTAACATTGATGGTAGATATCTCAACCATTTACGTGATGACGTGGTATTAATAAATAAAGATCTAGACACCTTACAGGAAATGCTCACTGAATTGAAAAATGCTTCAGAGAAAGTTGGCTTGTGTGTGTGATAAAATGCATTGCTATTTTAAAATGGACCTGGGTAGGACACATCGCTAGGCAAGATTATACAAGATGGACAAAACATATATTGGAATGGAGACCTAGGTCGTTTAAAAGAAGTACCGAATGGCCCCTTAAAAAGATGGATAGACGACATACAGAAGAAAGCAGGTAGAAACTGTCACCGGATTGCAGAAAATAGGTTGAAATGGAAGAGACTAGAGGAGGCTTATGTCCAGGAGTGGACCGGATTGGGCTGCTAGACAGAGAGAGAGAAAGAGAACCAAAAAGGTACTGATATTACGGTCAAAAAATTGTTTACTTGCTCTACGTCATGACTTAACACCGTCATCTGTAAGGATAATTTCAAAAACTTTGAGGCTAGGCTGATGAGTTTTTTATTAAAATATAGACGTTAGCCAAAAAAATACGTTACACTTTGGAAGATCATTTATTAAGAGCAAAAACTCAATACAAATAAGTAGTCAAGAGTGCTCAGTACTTTCCAAGAATTCTGCATTATTTTAGCATCATTTATGTAACTTTAATGCTTCAAATGGATCCGTTTTGCAAACTTCTGCAACGAAAAGAAAAAAAAATATCAAAACCCTTCCATCCGAAAGATTATTTTTAAGTTAAGATCGTGTGATTGGCGTTACGATAATGTAGTAAAACACATAAACTATTTGAGAAAAATGGTGTCTGATGCTCTTGAACACATACAAATGCATGGCAGCCATGAAAATATCAAATAAAAGATCTCGACAAACTAGCAACAGAATAGATCAAGCTATTTTGCTTGCACCTACAAAAAAAAATCAATTAATGAATTTCCTGCAGAAGCTCGTATTTCTTCTTAAACTACAAAAGAAGCTTTGATCAGGCTGAATTGTTTCAAATAGCAGTAAGAAAAAGCTTTTTGTAACAAAAAAAAAATGCCCAGGTAGATTAAAGTTCGATTGGATTATAAATGTCTGGAAGAAGGTTTTGTGATTGGACGAAACTAAGATAAATTGTTTTGGAACCTGATGGCAGTATAAGCGAGATGCTCAAGAGCTAAAGAAAATAGCCCAAATTACATCATAAAATGTATGTGGAAAACACTTAAATGTGGGGCTGCTTTTCTTGGCGTGGTGTTTGTCGCCTAGTGAAAATCAAAGATATTTTGGTACAAGAAAAACATAAAAATATAATGGAAAACCAACCATGTGCTTCCTTTCACCGACGAAAATATACCAGTTACTTGGGTGTATCAACAGGATAACGACTTCGAGTAAAAAAAAACTGTTTCAAGAAAAACTACTTATATTAACCATCATGTAACCCTGACCTAAACCCCATAGAAAAACTTTGGGATGACCTTAACAAGAGATTAAAGTCAGCAAAAATGATCAATTTAAATGAATTATATGAAGTAGTCTAGCTCAAATGGAATACAATACCCTCGGAGTGACGTCAATATTTAAATGAGTCAATACGTAAAAAATACAGGGCTGTTATTCAGAAAAATGTTTATTTACCGAAAGATTAAACTTTATAATCATATTAAAGAATATTAAACAATACACGATTATATCATTAGAGTTTTGTAAACTTTTTATTTCAAGTTGTTGTCTAATAAAATATAACTTACTTAGTTTGTGTTACTGTAAAAAAACAATTTATGTAAAAGGCTATTTGTTATAAGAAAACCTATATACTAAATAACAACAAATATATTTGAATTTTATTTATTCCTGCATATTGTTTCTAATTAATTGGCCGCCACTCTATATTTTCAATCTAATTAGATATCGAGATTGCGGGAGCTAGTTTTACTTTCTGAATAAACTCTAGAATAATGTTAGGAATGATATAATTGACCTATGCGCAATTGTGAAAAGTTACGCTCGAAACGGAAAAAATTATTAACTAAAAAAAAATGTTAAAAATACGATTTTCTTACCCCTTTTTCGATTATATTTTTGTAAATATCAATTGTAGAGTAAAATGATATGGGAATATTTGTTCGTCAGAAAATTACTAAAAAAGAGGGGAAATTTTTTCAAGTAAGCCGTAAACATCTTTAAGAGACATCCCATTTTATCAGCTTCAAAAATTGATTTTTTTAAATTGCTTTATTCAAAAGCACGAACATTCAAGAATGTTTTCAGAAAATTTCATAAAGATCCAAGCAGTTCTTTAATATTTTTGAAAATATTATTGAATGGATCTCCGAACGATCGATTGAATGTACGCATGCTCCGCCTCTTGCATGTGTGCGCGGTCTTAATCATTTCTGAACCACCGTAGCTGTGAAGCTTCTAGGTAGTACAGAATCCAGCGAAGAGATGCCAGATCACAAGAATGTGAGCTCTACGAAGATGCAAAAGGCATTGCCGATTTATCATCAAAAAAATTTTAAACGCGTGTTTTTCGAAACAACATTTTTTCATGTAGCGTTAAAAATAGATAGAATAGACCGATAGAAACCGAGATAATGAACTATTTGTAGCGAGGCGCGATTTTCAATTTCTAATTTCAATTTTGACGCTAACGCTGCCATCACCGACATACAAATTATGTCTTATAACATTTTGCTCTAGGATTGATATTTACGGTGGTGTAACGGAAAAAAATTGTCTATTGTGATATTTTTTTCACAACGTCAATTATATCATGCCAGGCATCATTCCGGAGCGATTTATCCCGAAAGTAAGACTACAGAAAATGAAGGGTACTTTTGGACCTACGCGTAGTATGGTCAATATATTCTTAATGTAAAATATAAAAAGGAGGATTGACATAGAAAGAACATAACTTTTTGTTTCAGTATAGTTTTCCTGTATTTTTATAAATTTTTGACAATGTTTAATCAAAGCTTTTATGCTACTTAAAAATACGTGGGATCATTAGTGTCAAAAACTTGTAAATAGTTTGTTTGATTTAGTCATCGAAGTTGATTTTTGACCTCGTAAATCTGCCACCAATTTTGAAAACAACAAATAATCGGAAGAGGCCAGGTCGGGGCAATATGGAGAATGATCGAGTTCAGTGAAGTGGCATTCTCGAAGCGTCGCATTGGAAATCGTAGCGGGGTATACCGGAGCATTATTGTGAAGTAATCGAACATATCGGCTGAGTTTTCATCGTCGTTTCTCGATAATATTATGGTGTAGCTGTCATAGTAGAGCAGAGTAACTCTCCGGGTTAACGGGTGTATTTAATTATTTAATGTCTATAAGCAGGACATCTTGACAATTAGAAAAAATAGTAACCATAAGCTTTTTTGTGCATTGGGTGACTTTGGCTATTTTTAGGACAGATTTTTTCTTCCGATGCCATTCCATTGAATCCCTTTTTGAAGTAGAATCGTAATATATAAGATGTCCGGGAAATTGTGGGATATGAAAAAAACACGTGAAAGGAATACTACAAATTCATATAAACTTTTTTCGGATGGGCTCCCAAAGAGCTGCAATGGAATCAAGTTTTTTAAACGTAATTATTGAACCGCCACGTATATTTCAATTTTTTCTTAATATGATACATCTAGGTAAGACTCTTCGAATTACTGTCCAAGAGAGTGTTGTGAATTACTCACAGCTGCAAGGATGGACATTTTTTAACGCCTTGTATGATAAGAACCTTGGACAACGTTTTTTACATACCTTTAACTATTGACTAAAAATTAAGTATTCTTCATTCATGTCACTAATCCTAACCGTTTTAGAAAAAACGTCCTTTTATTTACATCATGTATTTGGCGTATTTCTATGAAAAATTACAGCTTTGTTCCTATCAAATGTTCAACCTACCACTTTAAGATAAAAAAAAAATTCGACCCAAATTAGAGTTTACCTCTGTAATTAAATACGTCTAACTCTGTGAATTGTAGTTCGACCTAGGTTTGCAAAAAATGTGCGTTTTATTTTAGCGGCACTAAAAACAAAGTATTGTTGTTACAAACGTTGCTGGGTACAAAAAGAATAAATATCCTGCATTTTAGAACTTGTGAAATTAATTGTGAAATAATTCAACATATGGAATACACGTTTATTGAGTAAGCAGATATGCATGTGATTATGGTTTTACATCTTGCAATGCTTTGGAAGTCAGGAGGTTATACCACGACAGACATCTTAATCGTATTCTTCCAGATCAGAAAACATTTCAATAAGTTGACCAACGTTTAAGGGAGAATGGTAGGCGATTTCATTTAATAAGGTAATATTAATTAAATTTCTTCAAGGTTTTAGGAAATTTTGAGAAAATAAGTACTGATACTGGTCAGGGAAGAACAGTACGTAGGTCGCAATTAGAGGAAAATATTTTAAATGCTGTAGATGACACTTCTTCAACGAGCACTCGAAAATTATCAGCGGAGTTTAATATATCGAAAACAATAGTATATGAAGTTCTTCAAGAACAGCTGTTATATCTACATTATTTGAAAAAAGTGCATGAACTGATTCCTGAAGATTTTCCTCGTAAAATGCAGTTTGCAAACTGGCTATCAGATCAGCAACGAAATTATGTAAACTTCATTAGCACTATTATCTTTAGGGATGAAGCAGGGTTTGCCAAAAATGGTATAATAAATTTACACAACTCATATGTCCGGGTTGATGAAAATCCTCATGCAACTATTGTTTCGCATCATCAATATCAATTCTAATCAATTAATGTCTGGGCAGGAATCATTGGCAATATTTTGATCGGACCCTTCGTATTGCCGACCTGACTAAATGGAGAAATTATTTGGAGTTCCTCCAGAACGCTTTTCACGATTTAGTAGAGCACTTACCACTTAAAACTCGTCGAAATATATACCTCATTTCAGCGTTGCTGTGCGGAAGCACCTTAATAACGTCTATCCAAACCGTTGGATAGGTAGAGGGGGACCTATTGCCTGGCCTCCTTGATCTCCTGATCTAACGCCTTTGGATTTCTATCTGTGGGGACACCTCAAAACCTTGGTGTATTCCACTCCGGTGGATAGTAGGGTGGAACTCCTACGGCGAATCACGTTTCACTGTGATCAAATAATGAATAATGCTAAGTTAATGTGGCGAGTACAGCAGTCCTCAATTCGTCGTCCCGCGAGTGTATCAGACTTCACGGAGCCCATGTTGAACCCTCTTACGAAGTGTTTAACTAAATCAGTTAGATTAACTTTTTATTGAAACTATGATGACAGGAGAAAATTCCTCTTTTTCATATTGACAGAAGTTAGGGGACTAACAGTGTAATTAAAATGACTTTTTTTTTTCGAAAACCGTTAGAATTAGAGACATAAATGAAGAGTACTTAATTTTTAGTCAATAGTTAAATGTATGTAAAAAACGTTATCCAAAGTTCTTATCATACAGGGAGTAAAAAAATGAGGTCATGAGTGTCACAGCTAGTCCGTCTCTGCAACTGTGAGTAATTCACAACACTTTCTTGGATAGTAATTTGAAAAGACTTACCTGGTATACATCATGTTAAAAAAAAATTGAAACATACTTAGTGGTTCAATAATTATGTGTAAAAAACTTGATGTCATTGAAGCTCTTTGGGAGCCAATATCTCTGAAGAGGAGACCTATACGAAAAAACTTCAAGTTCATATGAAGTATTCCTTTCACGTGTTTTTTTTTATATTTGGGAGATTTCCCACATTTTCCTGGACACCCTGTAATATCAAAATTTCATTGCCCATCAGAATCGATTTGATAACTCAATTCTCATCTTCATGATATAGCTCTAGAAATTATTCACAACACTCAATACGGCGCTGTTTTTGAACTGACAATGAGCTAAGGACCTGGAGAATCCACTTTGCACTGATTTTTATCATCCCCAGAGGTTCATGTAAAATTCGCAGAACCACATTGTTTTTCAAAATGCCAGTGTGTGCAGCTATTACTTTGGCCTTGAGCATTGGTCGGAGAAAGCAATTTCTTTCACAAAATTTGCGTTCTTTGGAGTTGTTAATACAGGGTCTAATTTACGTGGACCACCTTCTAATGATGCATGTCCCCATCGAAAAAACTTTGACCAATTTTTAATTGTAGGAAATGATAAGTAAAAATCCCGTAAACAGCATCCATGCGCTTTTTGGTTGGCGTAGGACTTCAACTTTCTTTAGTAAGAAATTTTATAACGGCAATTATCGACATTTTTAAAAATTACGCAACACTAATCGACTTCAATCACAGTCACAATTAAACTGACTGACGCAACGCATTGATATCACATATCAGACTTGTTGGGACTTGTGTCTATTTTATACATATGAGAGAGAGTTTGATTACTAGACGCTTTTTATTTTAGAATACATGGAACACCACGTAATTCAACTGAAGTAATACCATTTGAGCAAGATTCTAAATCACATTTTGTAAAAAATTTGGTTATCCATTTATGATCACGGGTCTATCAAAAATTCGGAGCAAAACCAAAAAAAAAATATGCAAATACCGTCTTAGACAAACTTATTATTCCTGTTTCCTGACATTTTATGTCACGGTCTTTTTATTAGATTTATTGCCCTCGTACGACCACAACCGGATGTACCTAAAACCGTTTTTTCTCAAATCTTTCACTAACTAACACCAAAATCTCGGATAGGCCGGTCGTATCGAAATCTTGTACCTTGTAAAATATGATTGATTATGCCTATTTTTTTCTAATTTTTTTCGTGGGTACCGCTGTCAAAAAGTAATTAATGATTTCAGAAATACGGTTATAATTTCCATACATTAGATTATTTGAATTTTAATAATGATTATTTGAGACAGGATTTTTTTATTATTGAATAATAGCAAGGCGAAAAGTATGTAGGTTAGATTATTTAATCATTTTTTTTTTTCTTTTGAATGTGAATTGTGTCGAATTTGATTAAGGTTATTGTAATATTTTTAAAGGCTATCGGACCACATATCGGTTTTTTTTAATTGTTACGGAATAATATTTATACATAAACGTCGGTATTGATTAATACAAATTGTTAATGATTAACGAAAAAAAATATAACGGAAAAAAGCTCGAAATATCTTATTTTGTTAATTAGGAACAATTATAAATTTAGTAAATAACTGTCTAAATACTGACGCTTCGAAAATTATAAATTCCTCCTTTTCTATATTGTTTTATATCTTATATATATATATATATATATATATATATATATATATATATATATATATATATATATATATACATATATAAACAAGAATTTTTCGTCCGTGTAATTTTAAAATAAAATAGGAAATTCTCGGCTATGCAGACAAAGACCGTTAATAAATGTTACTCTCATGTTAAAAAGTTCGGAGATCTCCAAGAATAATGGAAAAACTCTGCGTCCGAAAAATGACCACAGCGCTGTTTCGTCCCAGCATGGGACTCATCAGGCCATTGTGTTCAGTACAAACCACCATTTCGCATCTGTGTCCTATAAACAGATTTCACGGTGGAAAAACAGTAAATAAGACACAGTGGCGACATCTCGATGGATCACTTAATAACACAAAAGCAACACAAATCAATAATGTTATACGAAACTGCCATGTGATGGTGCGACGGTAATTTAAAAAAGGAATATATCAAACTCGATATACGAAACGTGCTACTCGAAGGATAGAGGTGGCATCATTCAGCATCGGCAACCACACGAAGAACTCTCTTAGGGAGACCGTTGGTGCGATACCTTACTTGGACTGCAAAATTGTGATTAATTTGGTCATTACAGGATCGACCATCACGAAATCCGCACTGTTCATCTTCTTCATTCTATTTTTTTTTTCAATGCTGTCTCTGAGTATTTTTCCGTAGAGTCGACTTATTGTGCTAATTATGATTATACCTCTGTAATTCTGGCAATTTTCCTTGTTTCCTTTTTTGTGGTTTGAGATAATGTGGCTTTCTTTCCATTTTGTAGGGATTTTTTGAAAATTGAGATATTTATTAAATATCCATGTAAACAAATTAAAAATCTTTGTTGTTTCACTTTTTAATAATTCTGTATAAATGCTCTCAGATCCATGTGATTTTCCATTATTTATTTTTTTATAGCTTTAACGACATCATTACTATCTATTTCTACGTGTTCTCCTTATATGTTAATTATTCATACTTAACCCTCTTTTCGGTTAGCAATTCCTAATAATGCATAATTCTTTTAAAAAGTTGATGCTAGTAGCCGTTACTATGTGGTAGTTAATCATCTTCGGGAAATGTTTAAAAGGAACTATTATGTTTTATATCACTAAATTTATTTAGAAAACAGTGACTGCAGTTTCACTACTGAAATCTTGTCCTCTTTTGAACTTTGCCTATCACAAACCTATTTCCAGTTTAATAACAAATTTTATTTGCAAAATTCAGGCCCACCAATGGGTTTTCCTCTTAGCCCTTTCCTAGCAGACATTTTCATGTCAAACATAGAAAACAAAATTCTTAATTCCCCTTTAAGCAAAAACCATGTTCAATTTTGGTACAGATATGTGGATGATGTTCTAGCATGTTTTAAAGGCACTACTAGACAGCTTCAAAAATTCTTACAATACATTAATAATTGCCATCCAAAAATTCAATTTACTCTGGAAACTGAAAATAACCATAAAATAAACTTTCTAGATTTCACCTTATCTTACCTCAATAATCAGTGTAAGTTTAAAATTTTTAGAAAACCAACGTTTACAGGTAATACTATATCTAACGATTCTTTTCACCCCTTACAACACAAAATGGCTGCATACAATTCAATGCCTCTCTTTGAAGAAGATCTTCAAGAGGAACTAAATATCATTGAAAGAATTGCAATATCAAACAATTTCTCCCAACAAACCATAAAAAAATTAATAATTAAAAAATAAAAACAACTAGCTTTTAGTTCAATATATCCCAAAATAAAAAATGGTAAAGGTAGTTCATCTTACATATCTTTGTCATACTGTGGTACCCTATCAGAAAACATAGCTAATACTCTTTCCAAACATCACATAAAAGTAGCCTTTAAATCTCAACACAATCTGTCCACTATCCTTTACAATGCTAAAGATAAAATTAATAAATTTGATAAATCAGGAGTTTATAAGTTAAAATGTTCAGAGTGTGATAGCTTGTATATTGGACAAAGTGGTAGAAGCTTTAAAACTCGCTTTTCAGAACACCGCCGATCATATAGACTACAAAAAACAGACTCGAGCTTTGCCAACCATTGCTTAGAACACAGCCACAGTTTTCCTGATTTAAGCAACACTGACATATTACATTATTCAACAAAGGGCCAAAAGTTAAATATTCTTGAACCTTTAGAAATATATAAACATAGTCAAAATAAAATTGTAAATTTGCTTAATGACCAGACAAAACTAGGGTTTTCCCCGTTATTTGTTGTCGCCAAATAATAATTAGTTCCCAAAATTTAGTACCCCCCCCCCTTTCTAATAATATAATGTCTCAGGTAGTTTTTATTTATTGTTAAATTTTCTGTTTCTGTATTGAATACTTAGTCTACCGTTGTAATTTAGTTTGAAAATGACTCTGTGAGTTGAAACTGCAGTCACTGTTTTCTAAATAAATTTAGTGGTATAAAACATAATAGTTCCTTTTAAATATTTCCCGAAGATGCATAATTCTTTTGTTTTCAGATATTATTTCCATACTTCGAAGCATTTTCTTCCGCCAATGCATGTGTTTATTTCTTTATATTTATTATCCCACATTTAGTTTTTTCTAAAGTTGACATTTTCTTCTGATTTTCTCAAATGCCTCTTTTCCGTTTGGATTTTTTATACTTAACCATTTCATAAACCTCTGTTTCTTTATTTTTACTAGATCTTCGATCTCCTTCGTCCACCAAGGCTTATTGTTTGTTTCTTTTCTTTGCATCCTAATGCTTCCCTTGCTGCTTTGTGAATAAATAATATCTTGGTATACTTCTGAGAATGGTATCTGAGTGGTCATCTAATCTCCGATGGTATAAATATCTAGTGCTCTCTCCGTCTAGGCTGTCCAGGTTGTATTTGGGGTAATTCGCTGCTTCTCTATCTGAATCGATTTTAGTTTCCTCTAGTCTATTGCTGTTACAACTTGGTAAATATATCTTTGATATTAGTAGGTAATGATTGGATCCAAAAGTAGCACCTCTATATAATCTTACCTCACCAAAACCAGCTTAGTAGCATTCACAAGGAAAAAAAACCTCAATCAGAAAACCATCAAAATGGATGGGGACGGTACTGAGTGGAAGTCAGAGGTTAAATATCTGGGACTGACCCTAGATAATAAACTCCTCTGGAACAAGCACGAAAAATAAGTAACTAATAAAACCACAAAAGCCTTGATGGTCTGTAGAAACTTTGCGGGAAAAAGCTGAGGCGCAAAGCCAAAAATCTTTCAGTGGATGTACACTGCAGTAGTGAGACCAATCATCACATATGCAGCAGTGATTTGGAGCAAAAGAAGCAGTCTGATTAATACGAGAACTAACCTCTCGTTCATTTTGCTTGATATATGATAATAACAATAATATTAATAATAATCTTACCTGATCGTATTCAAATTTTAAATTATTCCTATTTACATCTATGATGTTGTCAGTATTGTCGATCCTAAAGATGGGATTCGACGAGTTCCAGTGTATTGTGTAAAATCGCGCACTGGATGGCGCTGCTGTTGCTAGTACGAAGGCTTGTAGGCTGAAGAGGACGAGAACCACCGTCCTAAAAAAAAATAAATAAATAATTATTTTAGGGAAATTTTGTTTAAAAAAGGTTTAACTGAGGAATTGTGTGATTTAATAATATTCAAAATGTACTAAAAGATATATAGACATGGCGTTCTTTAATCAAAAAAGAAAGATATGGATAAAAATACGGCACTAAAATATCTTAACTGAAAAAATTAATTAAGAAACTAACGTTACTAATTTTAGCATAATTAACTATATATATTTACCTCAGGACGACGGTACAATTAAAACCTGGAGGCCAAGGACCCATGTTGGGATCCGGTGGCGGTGTGGAATCTGCGGTGCCACCTAGCGGTGGCCGCTTCACGTGCAGCGGGCCCGGCCAGCCCTTACCGGTGGCCTGAAACAACAGAAAAAAAAAATTAATTTAATTTAAATACATTTCTAAATACATTTTTCATACAAAAATACTGAATACGCTACTGCCTTTAATCTACTAAATTCCGAACAAAAAAACTGTTAATCTCTCCTAAAAGCGACTAAATTATAAACACTTTCCCCCAACAAAGTACATAGTTTTTGTGAACGCACCAACCCTCTTCCACTGCATGAAAAACTATTTCTCGAACGTCCCCTAAGCCACTGGCCCAAGAGTGATTTCGGCTCTGACTCCGAAGTCACTCGGAGCCATTTTTTGCCCGTTTGCCCGGACACGCTCAATTTCTCACCGAATGCAGCGGGAAACGTATGAAAAAGTTCCATGTTTACAGGGTTATTTAGCGAAATACATTTGGTTCGGCGTACTTGGACAATTTGTCAACGGACAATAAAATATTATGTTGCTTTTTCGGTAGAAATATCTCGTATATTAACTTGTTTTTAAATTATTTTCGCGTTGAAAATGGAATATATAGGGTGGAAGAGATATTAATGCAACAATTTAAAGAAGTAAAAACTGATTTTCTTTATGAAAAATCAAATATTACAAGTTCGGCGTTCTTTGAAGAATCAACGTAATGTGTTATTGTTAGACTGTCTATAAAAAGTATCAGGCTAAACTAGGGTTGCCATATAATAAATCATTTAGCATTTATCGGGGCTTGTTGGTAAAAAAAAATGATATTTTAGGAAGAAGTGAGACAATTTTTTGTTATGTATTGTAGTTCTGTATATACATTAGCAATATAAAATCCAACAATTAAAAAAAATCTTCTAGATCGTTCGCATTTATAGGTTTTATTATTAATTGTTTAAATCGGAGTATTACATAGCCAATAATGTGTAGCTAAAATACAGTGAAGAATATTTCAACACATATTTGACTGCAAAAAGCTAGATGATTCTGTCAGTGTTTAATAATTGCGAGTCTCCAAAACAAGTGTTACGTGATTTGAAGTGAGAAGCTTTACAGATAACAATGAGTGTGAGTGAGAGCATTAATCGACGGCACTAGTTGATTCTAGCGCACTGTACTTTTTCATTGGCTATTGATCGCGTGATCTAGATGTTTTGGACAGATAATTATGGATTAAGTTTTTATATACTTACTTAGTTATAGTGGCTACGTGTATTAATTCTAAAGTGTTTTAATTTTCTATATCCCTATATATTTTTTGTAAAATGAATAAAGTTTGCGAAAACTGCGTAAAGATATCGTTTAATAAGAGTAATAGTGATGTCAATGTATATTTAAGAAGCTATTGATTTTAATCTCTAATTGATAGAATTTCGTACTACAGGACAGTTAATTTTCTAAGTTCAACAGAATATTATTAAATTTCCTTTAATATTCCCGGCTGGTCTGATAGTATTTTCATTACTCTTTCACAGACTCTAGAGCCTTTAAATTTTTATATCTTAAAATTTTAAATACAAAACTCTCTGCTCTGGACGTCAAAAGAGCAAGTAGCTTTGGTATAGATCATGTGAACTTTCAATAGCCAAGGAGAGTACAATACGTTAGAGCCAGCTAGCGCTGCCGATAAACTCATACTCACAGTTACTCGTAACCCTTCTTACTTCAAGTCATGTTACTTGTTTTCACGTATGTAATCAAAATTATATATATATATATATATATATATATATATATATATATGTTTATGCGGCTTTCACGGATTCCTCTTACTTCAAGTCGTGTTACTTGTTTTCACGTATGTAATCAAAATATATATATATATATATATATATATATATATATATATATATATATATATATATATATATATATATATGTTTATGCGGCTTTCACGGATTCTTCTGTGTGAGATGCAATAGCAGTTATGCCGTTGTAGTGCTGAAATCACATTCAGCAAACGTACAACTATATGCAACTCCGTGTATAGATGAAGTCAAATGCGAACAGTAAATGCAAACTTCGTTCCATCATATCCCTTCCGTGTTAGAGTTGCCACAAATTGGATTAATTGCTACAGAACACATTTCATCCTATTCCACCACCATCGAGATGATGAATGATTGCATACTTCCTTCTGATCTGTCCTTTGCACAAACAGGTGCATGTCGGTACCCTGATGAGTCTAGAGGAGACGAAACATGTACCTCTGCCGTATCACTGTGGCGGGGAGGGTAAGTTTTAACTTTCTTCTCGGTATGGTGGTACAGGTAGGCCATCATCTCGATGTTGGTGGAATAGAATGAATTGTGTTCTGTAGCAATTTATTCAATTTGTGCCAACTCTAACACGGAAGGGACATGATGGAACGAAGTTTGCATTTATTGTTCGCATTTGACTTCATATATATATATATATATATATATATATATATATATATATATATATATATATATATATATATATTGCATTTTTTTGAAATACAATTTTGGGGTGCTCTGGTTCTATGTCAGCACCACCAGAACCGTCTGTAGTTTTATTTTTATGTTCAAAATTAAAATAATTTTTTCATAGTTTTAATTTGGTCGCACATCATTTCTTTTGATACATATTTTTTTGTAAACTTTTACCGTGCGCAGTACTTTATGTCACAAAGAAGGCCAACTAGAGCCTCGGTTCCCTACTTACCATAAAGGACACACTGACATAAACGTCAATATACTATTAGAATATTGTATATTGGGCTGGCAAAAAAGTATTGTGGGTTGTCACACATAGATAGCGTTGTAATTGTTTTGAAGAACTTCTGTCAGTGTTAAGATTTTTTTAACATTTGATATCAGTCACGTTTAGGTTACTTTAGAAGCGACTTGTGAGTAATTTTGTTTGAGGCTGTTAGTTTAGGGTCAATTTTAACATGTAACGCAGAAACGAACATTTTTAGCATATTTTACTTTTTTATTTCAGTAAAGGAAATAAAGCTACCGAAACTCATAAAAACATATGTGAAGCTCATCGTGTTGATTGCATCACAGAATGCAGTGTCAGCATTGGTCTAAAAAATTGCATTTTGAAGATTTTTTACTCAAAGATGGCCATAGTTCGGGTACATCTACTGAAATTGATGATACAATCAAAGCCATAATTGAAGAGAATCATCATATAACTGTTCAAGAGAATGCAGAGAGGTTAACTGTGTCAAAAATAACAATTGGAAATCATTTAAAATATCTTGAACTCACTGAGAGTCTAGATATTTGGGTTCCGCATTGATTGAAGGAGATTCACAAAACACAACAAAACAATATCTGCCATATACATCTCACGAGTAATGAAACCGACTTTTTCTGAAAGGAATCATAACTGGTGATGATAAATGGATCATCTACAGTAACATCATTCGACAATGATCAAGGTCCAAGCTTGATGAACCAACACAAACCACATCTAAAGCTAAATTGCATTCAAAAAATCGTTTTGTCAACCTGGAGGGATTACAACGGTGTTGTGGATTTTGAGGTACATTCAAGAGGCCACACGATCAATTCAGATGGTTATTGTCAACAATTAATGAAAATAGATGAAGCAATCAAAGAAAAACGGCCAGACTTGGTAAATCGCAAGGAAATTGTGTTCCATCATGATAATGAAAAGCCTCACTCATCTTGATCTTAAATCGCACTTGGTTTAGTTTTTTGCTGATAAGGACCTACATTTCTATGAGCACGGAATCATGAGACTGTAAGAAAGAAGGCAAAAGGTCATTGACCAAAATGGAAAATATAAAACTGATTAAAGTTTTTTTTATAAAAAGAAGAGTTTTATTTCACACTATAAAACCGAAATAACTTTCCTGCCGACCTAATAGAAGAATTAATAACAAATTAGATAATATATTATTATTATTATATATTGGCCTTTAATATGGGATAAAGAATTTTTTTTATTGTAGCCCTGTATAGGGAACATTACATTAATCTTCAGTAAGTTTTTATTTTTATGAATATATAGTTATTTCTGAAAAAAAATGCTTATTTTAAAGTTAGATTCACTGAAAATATTCGATATTGCTTCATTAATTTCATGGGCTCAAAAAAAGAAAACAATAATACAAATTCTGTCTAAAACTACGTTTATATTATAATTAAACAGCGAAAAAAACACATATTCTTTAATATAATTTGTACTTTAAAATCTAGGGACAACTAGTATTCCGTTGAGAGTGACGATGGGATGCTGGATATTTGGCTCTTAAAACTCGTTTTTTTCCCAGAAAAAAAATGATATTATTTTAGTCATCTATGTACTAAGATGATTTGTATTGAAGGAACTAATCGTTTTTATATTGAACACTGAAATAAATATACGTTTAGCAAATAAAACTTGAACGATAGTAAGAATGTAGAAAATTTAAATGGAAAATAGTTCTCGTAAGATAAACTAATTAATAGTTGGTTTTATACCTAGCCTAACACGTTGAAATCAGCTGTTCGCATTACTGCACATACTATCAAAATAACTTATTATATCCCGCCTATTATGCTGAATACCTAACCAGTCACAATATTGCATTTATTCAGAATATTTTCGTACCGTCGATGTCGCACGTTTACTTTCATAGTTTGGATATCCCAGTTAATTCTCCTAGGATCTCCAAGATCCAAATTTTAGTAACTTTTTAAACCTGTTTTCTTAGTTATTAATGGCTAGTTCTAAATTTGAAGTTAACTGGTTAATTTCAGTGAATTTCGCATCACTATATATCGTATTTTAAAGGGATAAAATCAATATAAAATTCCCAGGACGTCCATAAATCTTCCTCTTTACCTAAATAACTTCAGCTATATTCTATGCTCATCAGAACTTTATTATGTGTTATAAAAGAGTTTTATTGTGTTAATAAACAAATTTAGAAATTTTTAAAAAGTTCCATTACCACACACCAGCCTACACAAAAGTACACTAACCAAAACAGAACATATTTCAATATATTTTTTACACTCACACATTCGAAAACACACACTATCAAAACATGTTTTCATGAATATGATGATGATGTACGGGTAAAGATAAAATATTTTAATAACAGAATAGTCCAACGAAAAATTTTCGGTTGGATTTTTAAGATTTTACGGTGGATTGCACAAAGCAGGTAAATCAAATTATAAAAGTTCATAAACATTTTGATATGGATTTGCTTATTAATTTTCATTTTAATTTGATCACATTCACAGCATTTTGTTAGTTTTAAATATACATTTGCTGGCATAGGAAATAATCGTTTTCTTATTATACTATGCCGTTTAGCACATTAAAAAAATTATAAAGATCTTTATTTCTTTTATATATTTATCACTTATTTCACTACCATCATAGTCTAACTTTAACAATAGTCTTTGTTGAAGCGCAACAATAAACTCTACCAAGCTTTTATTCTTAAAACTGCAAGAATAAAATATCGTTTCTTTTATTACCAAAACCCCAGTAAAAATGGAAAACTATGTTTAGTACTGGGAGGAAACTGTTTTTTTTTTACCAAGATTTTACTTAATTCTCATATGTATAGTCAATTCGATCTACCATCATTGGTGAAGGACGCCATAGCCTATTCGCCACCTATCGAAGAGCACACATACTACGCTTTGAAGCGTTATCTTCTTAACACTATTTTTAATGGAGTATGTTTGCTCTTCAATAGGTGGCGAATAGACTGTGGACTGCTTATATATATATATATATATATATATATATATATATATATATATATATATATATATATATATATATAAATATAAATATGTAGATAAGTTTTTGTCTGTGTAATTTAAAATAAAATAGAATAAAATATTGGCGAAGCGGACGTGAAAATTTGTCAATCTACATGATTCTCGTATTAAAAAGTGCGGAGCACTCCAAAATATGGAAAAACTCCGGGTCCGACAGATGGCGACAGCGCTGTTTCGTCCTAATATGGGACTCGTCAGGCCACCGTAGTCGGTACAAACCATCATCTCGCCTTTACATCGTATAAAGCTGAATTTATAATCAAAATACAGCAAATAAGACGACAAAGGCGACATCTCGATGGTTCACTTGATAATACAAGAACCACACAAATTAACAAAGTTTGTAAAAGAACCGTCATATGTTGGCGCGACGGTGAATTAAAACAGAAATATGTAAAATCGAGTACACGAAACGCGCTACCCAAAGGATAGGGGTCGCATTTTTCGGTACTGGCAAGCAAGCCTACCGCTTATTTTAGCAGCCAAAGCCACGTGCCGCACCAAACGATCCCACCATGAGAGCATCGTTTAGAGTGTTTAAAAGCCAAACAAGTAAATAAATATGTAGATAAGTTTTCGTCCGTGTAATTTAAAATAAAATAGAATAAAATATTGGCGAAGCGGACGTGAAAATTTGTCAATCTACATGATTCTCGTATTAAAAAGTGCGGAGCACTCCAAAATATGGAAAAACTCCGGGTCCGACAGATGGCGACAGCGCTGTTTCGTTCTAATATGGGACTCGTCAGGCCACCGCAGTCGGTACAAACCATCATCTCGCCTTTGCATCGTATAAAGCTGAATTTATAATCAAAACACAGCAAATAAGACGACAAAGGCGACATCTCGATGGTCCACTCGATAATACAAGAACCACACAGATTAACAAAGTTTGTAAAAGAACCGTCATATGGTGGCGCGACGGTGAATTAAAACAGAAATATGTAAAATCGAGTACATTAAACGCGCTACCCAAAGGATAGGGGTCGCATTTTTCGGTACTGGCAAGCAAGCCTACCGCCTATTTTAGCAGCCAAAGCCACGTGCCGCACCGTCGCGCCACCATATGACGGTTCTTTTACAAACTTTGTTAATCTGTGTGGTTCTTGTATTATCAAGTGGACCATCGAGATGTCGCCTTTGTCGTCTAATTTCCTGTGTTTTGATTATAAATTCAGCTTTATACGATGCAAAGGCGAGATGATGGTTTGTACCGAATGCGGTGGCCTGACGAGTCCCATATTAGGACGAAACAGCGCTGTCGCCATCTGTCGGACCCGGAGTTTTTCCATATTTTGGAGTGCTCCGCACATTTTAACACGAGAATCATGTAGATTGACAAATTTTCACGTCCGCTTAGCCAATATTTTATTCTATTTTATTTTAAATTACACGGACAAAAACTTATCTACTTATTTATATTTATATATATATATATATATATATATATATATATATATATATATATATATATATATATATATATATATATATATATATAAAATAAAATAAAGCTTTAAATCTTGCCAGTTGTGTCAAGAAACATAGGTTCAAATTTGGTTGCGAGATTTTCGGATATTTATTGCAAACAAAAACCCCTTTTCTTTATTTAACAGTATATATAGATAGTTTTTGTTGTGAAAACTAAAATATCTAAATTCCATGGCAAATATATTCAGTTTTTAACTTTAACCTTTTCAGCAAATGTGGGTGTTGAAGGTCTATTTGTACATTTTGTTAATTGACAAGCTCTTCGACGGTCCAACACACACTCCAATTATTCTGTATTTATATTGTAAAAAGGTGTAGCGTGTGTGGGTCGCTTTATATACTATACGTACATAAGTACTGCAGTACATAATTTACTGTAAAGAATCCATTTCCGTAAAAAAGTGTACTCATCAATCTGGCAGTGTCAAAAGAAAGCCCGGGAATGAAATCCCGCCGTGAATGAATGAATGACATCTTTTTGTCCATCTTTTTACTTTAACAGCGTAATACTGAAGTAAAATGCACGAGTACAGAACATGAGCGTAGAAGAAATAATTTATAAAAAAAATTTGATGTACCGTAATTAAATTAAAGTGTGGTTTAAATTCCGCGGTGACAAAATTTATTTTTATTTATTATTAGGCAAATGTTTATTAGCCGTGAAGCCGAGCACGACACCATAATCGAACGGTTTTACCTAATGAGGTGAAATTTAGTAGAGCGGTGTAGGGTTTAATGTGTTGCCTAAGTTAGATAAAAAAATTTCTATGTTAATTAAAAATATGAAAGGTAGAGTAAAAACTAAAAAAAAACTGTTTTAGGTATTTGCAAATTGAAATTTAAAAAGTTACACTGTGTTGAAACTGTATAGTTAGGTTCCTGGATTTCTTGGTTCATAAACTTTTTGAGCTGGAAACATTTTTATTTTAATAGTGCGTCAGTTAATGACATTAATTACTAGGCGATTGAGTACCAAAAAAAGATACACCTTATATCCAGAAATAAATGGAACGCTCGTATGTAGAATCAAGTCTGCTATTTTGTTTAAGTTGGCATACTTGTAAGTGACAACAAAGTGAAAAGTGGTTTTGGTTGTCGAAATTAATTGAGAAAATAATTTGCATTAAATTATGTGTTTTGAACATAACTGACTTTACGCAAATATTGGAAAACGTAAAGGATCTCCCGGAGGATTGTAGGTCGCATATAAGAGGCTTTGAGTGACATAAAGCCTTCACTGAGGGCCTCCAAGAAGTCGAAAATAATCCATATCTTCGACCATCATCAGTAATATCTGAAAACCTTTCTCAAACAAAGGTTTTTTTATTGCCTCGAATAGGTAACACTTTGAATAAATATTGATAAATAAATAATGTGTTTATGTGATTTCTTGAAAGAACGTATAACAATATTACTTCAATGGTAGAGCCTGATGAAAGCAGTAGCGCCTCTCAATGACAGAGAGAAAGAATTTTGTTTTAGACGCGTCGGTATCTATGGCCATTTGGCGCCTTTAGTGTATTTTACCAACTATTTCGCTTTATGTCAACAAAACTATTTATTTTTATGTATCTAAAGATATTTAATTGTGTTATTTTGTTACGGAATATTTATATGTCCTTGTATATGAATGCTGTTAATTTATTATGATTTGTTAAATTCATGAAACTATCTAAAAGTTCAAAGTTGATGTTATATTTGACTCAGATGGTACAAAGTTCTCTGCATTCCATCAGGATATGTTTTACAGTGAGAGAGTCGTTACATTTTGGACATTTAGGATGCTCCTCATTTTTTAATAAGTATAAATGTGACAATTTTATATGTCCTATCATGAGACGACACTATTACTTGCTCTTTACGTGATAAATTTGGAAACATAGATGTATAGGGTAATTTTGGAAGAAGACTTTCAAGCTTATTATTTCCTTCCAGCATGTCTCCGTCGATTTGGGAAAGATTATGCCTCGTAATGTTTATTAGGGTAATTAGATCTTTATGATATAGAATAGAGTGTGAATCATTTTGATTTTGTATAAACGATTTGGCTAGGAGATCAGCACGTTCATTTCCATATATTCCTCACATGACTTGGTATCCAAATGTATGTTCTTGAATCTACAACGGATAAGGAGGTTATATATGTCTGTTATTATTGGATGGTGAGGTTGAAATATAGTCAGGGAGGTAAGTGAGCACATGGAGTCTTACGCGATCAACCATTTGTTTGGAGGCAAGTCAAGAAGGAGGAATTACTAAAGTCTGAGCAATAGAGTGCTGATCCGGTGTGGTGTTTAGTTTTTGATCCGTCTGTATAGATTATTTTATGACTGGAAAAAACAGAGCATATTGTATTCTTGAAGTGGTTTTGAAGGATTTTGGGATGAGTGTCTTGTTTTTTATATTTGGTCATGTTAAGGTTGATTTCCAACTGCTCTATCCAGGGTGGGAAAGGGTATAAATGAGGCTGTTTTATGAGGGGGAAAGTGAGATTATATTTCTTTGAGAAGAGTATACAGGTTATAATACACAAGAGAAGATGGGGTTTGGACCAAAGATTTAAAGGGTATTTTAATTGTAGATGCAGTCTTCTGTGTTGCAATGATTCGATGTGGGATAAACACTGAATACTTGAATGATGCCTTTCAAAGGGGCGACAACCCAGGTGTAACTGCGAGAGGATTAAGGTGGCCATGCTGATTTCATGGGGAGGTTTCAGGATATTCTAAACATGAATATATCCAACTTGAACTAACGAACTACTTAAGGGGGGTAGGTTATGTAGAAGGTTCAAAAAAAATTAATATTTGACATACTCTTATATCTTAAAAACTATTCAAGTAATTTTTTTTAATTTTTTTAAAACAAAATGACGGAGATATTGCTGTTACTCTGAAGTGTGTCGAAACGGAGATGTTAAAATTTTATACATTCTGGCGACCTAGAAATTCAACCTTTTGAGAAAAGAAAAATGTTTGGAAGTGGTATTTTAGCAACATGAACTTAAAAAATTTTGAATAAATTGAAAATTTATACTAAATTTGATGTTAACAAAAAAAGGCTTTGTACATTTATTTTTCAAGTTTTTATGTTATTTTTTTTTTTGAAAATTATAAGTGTTCATATTATGGCAAATATTAATATATAGATGTAGAAAAAATTGAAGCGCAATAGAATAATTATTTTTTTTGAGTTATAGTGTACAAAAACTTGAAAATGATGTTTGGAGAAAAACGCATTTAAAGTTTGAGTACACAAAATTAAACAATAATTATAATTTACCGACTATTCAGCAATTCCAGCCTCATACTGCAGTTCTTCAACCTCTTCATATAGTTCGTTTTCGGTTAAAAGTACATCTCTACGAGCTTTTCGAGTTTCTCTTGTGATCTCCAAGCTGAGTCGGTTCTGGGGTTTCACTCGGCGTTCGTCCGACTGTTGTCCATACCTTCGGGCTTGATCGCCAACAATTACATCCAGCTTATTCATGAATTGTAAAATACATGAATATCCTTCACTAAATAGCCCACTATAGGTGATTATTTCAACAATTTTTAACCTTGAATGAAGATGTTTTGGCGTTAAACGCCAGATAGTTGAATTGAAGCTTTCATTAGCACTTTGTGTATGACCACACAAACATTTTTTCAGCAATTCATTCTTTGATAAATCTTCATAAATGGGCAAAATACATTTTTGCACATCTTCATGGAGTGCTGCAGGATGTCACATTTGTTTGATCCCTTCACCTGTCGCTATTGCCTTGTGGTAAGAGCTCGAACTTTCCTCGCCTGGTAGGTAGTTTTTATGTCGGGGTTTGTTGTCGATAGAACACATAGGCAAATATGTAGCTATAATGCGTTGTTTCATGTCTTCCACACTATCTATATTTCTTCTTATCGCCAAAACACAACACTTTATTAATTTTCTTTTATGAAACCGGGTGTTAATTTTTCTTCATCCTTACCGTCAAGCTTGTGTTACTTTTGAGCATTTCGAGGTCAAGATAGCTTTGAAAGTTTTAGAATCGCCATCTCCAATATAATCTGAATACTTAACTCCAAACTTTTCTTTAAACCTCAGGAATATTAATATTTAGCTGGATTCTCCAAGCGCTCGAGGCAAGAGAGATACGCCTCAAGGCCAAGTGCAGCTGTCGTGACAAGGCGACTTATCTCACGTTATATCTCAAGAAGTGGATCGAATTTTGACTTGAAAACTTTTCAGACATATTCAACATCGTGTTTAGAACATTTTAAGACAATAAAAACAAAGTTGTTCTACATGACCTGCCCCCTTAAAGGAAAATTCAGAAATGGAAGAGCTTTGGCTTCAAATATCAACCTAGGACTCTATCTAGATTGTGAGAAATAGTTCAGATATTTTCAATTGCATTCCGCTTATGATATTTGGCTAAGCACGGGATCAGTGCGGTAGCAAATTTACTTTCTAAAAAAGAGAACAGGCTACAGATCACTGAAGCATCTCGACTTTGATATATGACAATATCTTCACCTTTTAACTATAGATTAGTTTCCTCTACACTGTAAAAAGGAAATTCATTAAATTTAAAGTAAACGTACCAGAAGCTAATTTCATAAACCGTTTCTTAAATTCAGTTAATGGAATGCATGAAATTTTATAATTTTTTACATTAATCTAAAATAATGTATTTCATTAAATTTAATATAATTATACATTAAATTTAATGTTTGATCATTATTTTTAAGGTGACTACGTGCATTAAATATACAGCCAGTGTTGATTGAATTTAAGATATGTTATCTCATATTTAATATACCAACATTAATATGGGGTCAAAAAATTCTGCTACCAGGAAAAAGTGGAAATTTTTCTTATACATTGCACCGTTATCTGTACACCGGTTTGGAACTCATTTGTTTCCGCCGGTACCGGCAGACATGTACACCTCATCGTAAGAAAATTGAGTCCTTTAAGCAACTTATATCATACTAAATGAAAAGTTCAATACAAGTTGCGCCATCTCCCGGAATCTCACGCAATGTACTGAATATTAGTGTAAATTCCTTTAATGCTAAGGTACATGTAAATAAATTTTAATGTACAGAAAGTTGAAATATCTTTTCAATTACTTTATTGAAATTTAAGATACCATTTAATCAAATTTAATGTACAACGAACTAATATTTCAATGAATTTGCTTCAAATTCAAAGTAAATGTAAATTATTCACGATTTAAAGTACAAAATCATTAAATTTAATGATGTTTCGAGAAAAACGTGTAGAGAACATTTTAAGACAATAAAAACAAACAGGTTCTACATGACCTGCTTCCTTAAAGGAAAATTCAGAAATGGAAGAGTTTTGGCTTCAAATATCAACCTAGGACTCTATTCTAGATTATGAGAAATAGTTCTGATATTTTCAATTGCATTCAGCTCATGATATTTGGCTAAGCACGGGATCAATGCGGTAGCAAATTTACTTTCTAAAAAAGGGAACAGGCTAGAGATCACTGAAGCATCCCGACTTTGATATGTAACAATATCTTCACCTTTTATCTATAGATTAGAAATTTCTTAGTTTTCCCTACACTGTAAAAAAGGAAATGCATTAAATTTAAGGTAAACGTTCCGGTAGCTAATTTCATAAACCGTTTTTTAAATTCAGTTAATGGAATGTATTAAATTTTATAATTTTTACATTCATCCAAAATAACATATTTAATTAAATTTAATGTAATCATACATTAAATTTAATGTTTGATCATTACTTTTAAGGTGACTATGTGCATTAAATATACAGCCAGTGTTGATTGAATTTAAGATATGTTATATCATATTTAATATACCAACATTAATATGGGGTCAAAAAATTCTGCTACCAGGAAAAAGTGGAAATTTTTCTTATACGTAGTGCGCCGTTATCTGTACACCGGTTTGGAACTCATTTGTTTCCGCCGGTACCGGCAGACATGTACACCTCGTCGTAAGAAAATTGAGTCCTTTAAGCAACTTATATCATACTAAATGAAAAGTTCAATATAAGTTGCGCCATCTCCCGAAATCTCATGCAATGTACTATGAATATTAATGTAAATTCCTTTAATGTTAAGGTATATCTAAATTAATTTTAATGTACAGAAAACTGAAATATCTTTTCAATTACTGTAATCAAATTTAATGTACAACGAACTGATATTTCAATGAATTTGCTTTAAATGATGTAAAGTATAAAATCATTAAATTTAATGTAGAATGTACATTAAATTTAAGAATATTTTTAACAGTGTATATTAATTAGCTGGAAAATGTTGAAAAAAAAAACGAAATTATTTTACAATAAGTTGTCAATATTTATGACTGTTCTGCAATATTTTTTATCATAAATTTCTATATTTATTATTATTCTTACTATTAAAATAATCTTCTGACAACATAAAGCGATAGTACCATTAAAAGAAAAATGGTGAACGACTCCATTTTCCTCATTATGATCCAACTCCAATCGAAACGCGGCCTTGATGGAATAACACACAAAAAATGGTTTTTATTTTTGCAGCATAACGTTCCTTCCATCCGCAATATAACAAAAACTGTACCGTTTGTATTCGAAACCTTTTAAAATTTGAAAAACAACCTCCGGGGGGTGCTTAACAATCCCCCGGGATGATTAATTGTCCGATATTAAACGCAAGCAAACCAAAACCGCATGATCGGTGGAAATCTCATCTGTTTTAAAATGGCCGCTCTATTACCTTAATAGGACCAATGTAAAAACTATTTAGAAAGACACATTAGCTAGTGACGAAGATAAATTGCGATTTGTTTTGTTTTCTTTCTCTAATTCTTCTTCTGTTTTTAAAGGCCTTAATCGAGCGCCGGAGGTCTGTTCTTAACGCGGAATATTTATCTCTTTTTGAGGTAATTATAAGCATATAAGAAATATGATTTATGGGAGAGTGGTGGGATAACGAACGGGGGTTATTGAGTATTAATGCGCCTCCCCCTTAATTATGTCTTATATAATTTAAAATTACTTTTTATTTTTATTATTAATTTGGAAAGTTTGTTTATTTCGCAATTTGTCAAATTGCAGTCAAACAGGAAATATATTTTTTGGTTTAAGAATTTCTGATTATTTGATAATATAGAAAAAAAGACATGGATGGATACTCTAAAGCAACCAAGTGTAGAAATACCTAGAAAATGGAAAAATACATCACTAGATTATGCGGAAAAGTTGGTAAGTAATATGTATCGGCGATGTGACTCAATTATAAATTACTGTGGCGATTGGACCTTATATTAAGTCTTAGTCCGATTACTCGTGTAAAAGGTAAAATCTATTGTTAACAAATTTTTGTGGAACTAATAAATATATATATATATATATATATATATATATATATATATATATATATATATATATATATATATATATATATATATATATATATATAATTTGATGTAAACTAATTATTTCATTGATTTGAAACTAAGCATAATATGTAGCGGACAAAATATCAATCTGATTTTCTTCAAAATTGATGAAGAGGGAATTTCGGGAATCAAGATTATAAATTTAAACAAATTGTTTAAAATTAAATAAGGCAACAAGACAGAGTTTTTCCAATTTGATGTCAAGGTGTTCGTAGGAGTAAATTAATGTTTTAAAATTGAATATGAAAAATTCAAGATAACATAACTATACGTTTATCAGGGGGATTCTGGGGAACAGAATATCTTTTTGAAAAAAAAAAGATATTAAACTAAAAATAGATAAATAAAATTTTCTGAAAAAACTTTAAATCTCCTTTAAAAGGCGTTAAGACGTAAAAAATGTTCTATACATTTTTACCTGCAATTAAAATTTTTGAACCCAACCACTTTCTTGATATACTTTTGCGAAGCTGTTCATATTTCATTGAAATACTGTTTTGCAATAACTAATGAACGAATAAGTCGATTTTGATGGTCTTTTTTTTATTTTTTAGGTCTTTCTAGGCGTATAACATTTTTCCAAAAGCAACAGCTTGTTCTACAACTCAAAAAAACTGTTTTCTCACACCTTTACTGTTTAATAAAAAGTTACGCAAAAAAAGAAATTGAAGCCTAAGAAACCATGAATTACCACCATCAATTTAATGGTGTCTGAGTGCAATCTAATGAATAGTCTAAAAAAATGGCTGTACAATCGAAGTCATGTAGGTCTTGGGTCACTCGGGTATACACGGGAATAGGGCAAAGATGGGGTCCGTGATTGAACTATGTAGTATATATCGTAAAAGAGAAACAAAATTATTGCTGGAAAGTAAATTTATTGAAAGAATATATAACTGGACCTACCGCACGGTTCCTTGGAAAGGAAAGAGCTGTGGATTGTGGTGAGACTGTTGACAGAACATTGTCACTTGAGGACAATGTTCATAAGACTGGTGTTTTAGATAACCCGATGTGCAGATGGTGTTTGGAGAAGCATGAAACTGTTGAAAATGTCAGAGAGTGTCCAGTACTTAATGGACTAAGGCAGGGTGTCTCGGAGATACAAATGTCTCCCCAGAAGCTGTTAGACAAGATCAATCACCGAGGTTGCTTGTATTCCCAAAGGCGATTGGCCTTGAATGACCTGCAGCTATGGTGGCCTAGGCCCGATGATCAATTATCACCACCTTTTGTTCATTCGTTCATTCGAAGTTTTTGAAGGAAACATCAAATTTTTCTTTTTATCTTGATCAGTGAAAAAACTATACATTTTTTTTTAATCTAATTGAAGTTTTAAAGTCGGCGACAAATTTATCTTTTTTTCTTGAATTGGTAATTTAAATTAAGTAATCCCATCATCATCTTCTTCGGGTAAAACAACTATTATTTTAAAGTTGGAATCGCTTTTTTAATTAAAAGACAAAATATTTTTCTCCAAGCAGGATTTTGTTTTCTTCCTTAAAAATTGAAATTAGATGTAATTATTCAGAGAAAAAAAATATTTATTCTACACCAAAACTATATTTGTTGTCTGAAAATAACACTTGTCTTTAGACGACATCAGGCAAATTAAAATTGAAAAATTATTTTTTTTATTGAAGAAAATATTATTCGCCAGAAGACCTAAACTAAGGAAAAATGTTCTTAGTATGGTGACTCAAGATACAAGTAGATCAAAAAAGCTGCATAAAATACAGAGTCTGTGTAGGAGTCACGGGGACCATGTCAACATGCCCATCGCAGCAATATAGGCAATACTGAATCTCCCTCCCCTGTATATAGCTGTGATGAGGGCGGTAGCAACAAATGCCCTAAAGCTGCTCCAAACTGAAACCCTCAAACCTGGAAACTTCATAGGATATATGAATATTCTGCATATAATTTCAATATAATCCATATCGAATCCAAGAGATATCGTGTTGAATAGGTACGATTTTGATATAACCTATCAAGTGGTAACTGAATGCTACCAAATGAACGGAGAGGGATCACCTCGACTAGAAAAAGATTCAATGATTCAGGTTTTAGTTTGCCAAATCCCTAGGAGACACCCACACCATATTTTAGACAGAAATTGATTCAATTCAAAGCTGCGCTGTGTCTCAATAGAAACATTGCCAAAATATACATATTGACAGATAGCCAAGTAGCACTAAAAGCTCTACGATCAAACACAGTCTCATTTGACTTGAGGATGTAGGCATGCAAAGCAATTGCCAACGAACTACAAGGTAACTCTGTGTGGATGCCAGGGAATAAGAACATCAAGAGAAACGAGGAATTGGACAATTTGGCAAAAGAAGGGATAAAAACTCCTTTTCTTGACTTGAAGTCTTTTTATGGACTACCAAAAAGCCACATAAAAGAGAATCTTCGAAACTGGAAACAATATTACATAAAATTAAGGTGGATCGCCAAAAAATGCAAAACCGCTTCTCGATCTCTCAAAAAGGAATATTCGATTAATAAGAAATATATGTCAGTCTACATTCTACAAGCCATCGACAAGAAGCGTGTTACTCATACCTTCCAGAAGTAACATAATGATAATACTAGAACTTTCGAGGGATGATAACGTCCTATTAATAATGCCATATTAAGCAAGCTCAAGCTCACAGCTCAAACGATATATATATATATATATATATATATATATATATATATATATATATATATATATATACCACATGCCAAATAATGCGACTTCTATCCTTAGAGTAGTAAGTTCATGTGTCGGGTTTTTTTTTAATTTACCGTTGAGCCATCACATGGCGATTTTATACAACATTTGTTGATTTGTGTTATTCTTATAATATTGAGGGAGCCATCGAGATGTCGCCACTGTGTCTTATTTACTATTTTTCAACCGTGAAATCTGTTTATAGAACACAGATACGAGATGATGGTTTGTACCGAATGCTATGGCCTGGTGAGTCCCACACTAGGACGAAACAGCGCTGTCGTCATTCTTCGGAGCCGGAGTTTTCTATGGTCTTTGGAGATCTCCGCACTTTTTAGTATGAGAATAATATTTATCAACGGTCTTTGTCCGCATAGCCCAGAATTTTTTATTTTATTTTAAAATTACACAGACGATAACTTCTCCTTTATATATATATATATATATATATATATATATATATATATATATATATATATATATATATATAAATATTTATATAAACAATCACGTATCTTCACAAGTATCGAAATTCTATAGTAAAGGAGATGAAAAAGAGGTAAAGGGGTTTATCGGTGAACAAACGATTTACAAAGAAAACAACAGAAAGAGCCATAAAACAAATATTTCGCGGATGAAACGGCGGACAGATTGCTAAGAATTATATTTTATTATCCTAACTTTTCGGAATCTATTTTTCTGAAATTCACACGGACCAATTCGAGGGTATAAGTATGGTAATTTTAAAACAATTTATATTAGCACGTCAATAAACGAATCATTCTCAAATTCGTTTATACCTTGAAAAACGAAACTAAAAAAACAGACACCATAAATACTGCTCGTATCCCTTGCTTATACCTTTCGTTTATTTTTTTCTCATTTTAACCGCGCACATAAGCGAATATTTACGAGGGATTTTATATTTCCACCTGTCAATAATAAGTTACAATCATCTCTTTGTAATAAGGCCCGCGTTACAAGTAACATCGGATCATGATTACCCCATACGGAATGTGGTTACATAAAACACGGACGGCAATGGTAAAACGGAAAATGATTTGAATTTAGGAGCGACTCCCACGCGCGAAACGTCGCGAGAGAAGATACCAACTATTATTTGATTATTATTGAGGGTTTATTGGGTGCAGGGGCGGAGAACAGGGCTTTACAACATTACTATATTAGGCTGCAAGGTCGCTTTATCCATGTGTTATGGCACTAAATTGGCCTTATTTATGTCGATAATGTTACGATTGGATTTTTAACAACTTAAACCGCAGGTTGATAATAATAGTAAAAGTAGTTTCAATAAATTTAGTGGACAGAGAGATAAAGACAAGTGAAATTGTAATCTATTATATTTATATTCTAGTTCAATATTCTTTGTCTATGAGATGGCGTTAAACGATAACTCAAGAATCTACTCATAGTAAGTTTTTATATGTATTTTGACTTCAAATTCTGCGGCCAGGAATTGACAAATCAAGTCAAGAACTACGAGCTGGGATTAATCACAATGCGAAAATTTAATATTTTCATTGTCTTTTAACGCTATAAAAAATAGCATTTCTTCTATTATAACATATGCACCACCTTGAATGAAGGGAAGCTTACTTACAGGCGCCCCCTTAGGTCATGTAATCCATTATAGCTTCTGCTGATTTATATATATATATATATATATATATATATATATATATATATATATAATATATATATATATATATATATATATATATATATATATATATATATATATATATATATATATATATATATATATATATATATATAAATAGATACGTTTTTGTCCGTGTAATTTAAAATAAAATAGAATCAAATATTGGCGAAGCGGACGTGAAAATTTGTCAATCTACACGATTCTCGTGTTAAAAAGTGCGGAGCACTCCAAAATATGGAAAAACTCCGGGTCCGACAGATGGCGACAGCGCTGTTTCGTCCTAATATGGGACTCGTCAGGCCACCGCATTTGGTACAAACCATCATCTCGCCTTTGCATCCTATAAAGCTGAGTTTAAAATCAAAAAACAGCAAACAAGACGACAAAGGCGACATCTCGATGGTCCACTTGATAACACAAGAACCACACAGATTAACAAAGTTTGTAAAAAAACCGTCATATGGTGGCGCGACGGTGAATTAAAACAGAAATATGTAAAATCGAGTACACGAAACTCGCTGCCCAAAGGATAGGGGTCGCATTTTTCGGTACTGGCAACCAAGCCTACTGCTAATTTCAGCAGCCAAAGCCACGTGTCGCACCAAATGATCCCACCATGAGAGCATCGTTTAGCGTGTTTCAAAGCCAAACAAGTAAATAAATAAATAGATAAGTTTTTGTCCGTGTAATTTAAAATAAAATAGAATCAAATATTGGCGAAGGGGACGTGAAAATTTGTCAATCTACATGATTCTTGTGTTAAAAAGTGCGGAGCACTCCAAAATATAGAAAAACGCCGGATCCGACAGATGGCGACATCGCTGTTTCGTCCTAATATGGGACTCGTCAGGCCACCGCATTTGGTACAAACCATCATCTCGCCTTTGCATCCTATAAAGCTGAGTTTAAAATCAAAAAACAGCAAACAAGACGACAAAGGCGACATCTCGATGGTCCACTTGATAACACAAGAACCACACAGATTAACAAAGTTTGTAAAAAAACCGTCATATGGTGGCGCGACGGTGAATTAAAACAGAAATATGTAAAATCGAGTACACGAAACTCGCTGCCCAAAGGATAGGGTCGCATTTTTCGGTACTGGCAACCAAGCCTACTGCTAATTTCAGCAGCCAAAGCCACGTGTCGCACCAAATGATCCCACCATGAGAGCATCGTTTAGCGTGTTTCAAAGCCAAACAAGTAAATAAATAAATAGATAAGTTTTTGTCCGTGTAATTTAAAATAAAATAGAATCAAATATTGGCGAAGGGGACGTGAAAATTTGTCAATCTACATGATTCTTGTGTTAAAAAGTGCGGAGCACTCCAAAATATAGAAAAACGCCGGATCCGACAGATGGCGACATCGCTGTTTCGTCCTAATATGGGACTCGTCAGGCCACCGCATTCGGTACAAACCATCATCTCGCCGATTTTACATATTTCTGTTTAAATTCACCGTCGCGCCACCATATGGCGGTTTTTTTACAAACTTTGTTATTCTGTGTGATTATTGTGTTATCAAGTGGACAATCGAGATGTCGCCTTTGTCGTCTTGTTTGCTGTTTTTTGATTTTAAACTCAGCTTTATAGGATGCAGAGGCGAGATGATGGTTTGTACCAAATGTGGTGGCCTGACGAGTCCCATATTAGGACGAAACAGCGCTGTCGCCATCTATCGGACCCGGAGTTTTTCCATATTTTGGAGTGCTCCGCACTTTTTAACACGAGAATCATGTAGATTGACAAATTTTCACGTCCGCTTCGCCAATATTTGATTCTATTTTATTATATATATATATATATATATATATATATATATATATATATATATATATATATATATATATATATATATATATATATATATATATATATATATATATATATATATACTGGGTGTTCTCAAAGTTAATTAGTTTATTTCAACAGCTTGTAGAACTTGTAAAGAGAAATCGATTTACCAAAAATCGTTGATATAAAAGTTGGCAAATAAATAAATTATTACCAATTATTTAAAAAATTTAAAAACTGTATTACAAACATTACTTCATGATATTTTCAACCACTGCATTGTAAAAATTTTACTACTGATACTGGGTATGCCTATTTTTTGTATGTAATTGTTACACGGTTTTGAGTGCGATTTTAGATTTGACATGTACAGTAGTGCGTGATATTATTTTTCATTTGTAGGTGTTTTGGTCAATAAAAATGGCACACTTTTATGAAAACAATGAACTAGTGGACATAATATTAATTTACGGAGAGTACCAACAAAATGCAGCCGCAGCATGTCGTTTGTATGCGGAGAGATTTCCTTTACAAAACCATCAGTCTTCGCGGATGTTTGTAAATTTATTTCAGGTTAGTTCATTTAGACTACGCGACACCAAGTATTTAAAAGAACAATGAGGAGATCACGCTGGAAGACCTCTTCCACGCGAAATGGTGGAGATTGAGGAATTTTAGAAATTGTCGAAAATGATCCAACAATGAGCAATAGGTCCATAGCAGGTCAAGTAGAAGTTGCTCAATGTAAAGTGTGGAAAACGTAATGACAAGAACAACTTATCCGTACCTTTATCAACGGGCATAAGCGTTGCAACCAGAAGATTATCTTAGAAGAGTTGAATTTTATCGCTGACTCTTACATCAGTACAACATAAATGACAATTTTACCAAACCTATTTTGGCTACCGATGAGGCCACGTTTACAAGAAATTAAGTAAATAATTTCCACAACCACCATGTCGGGGTAGTACAAAATTCGCATGCAGTGAAAAGAAGTCATTTTCAGTACAAATTTTCAGTAAATGTTTGGGCTGGTATAGTAAATGGCATGCTTATATATCCTTTTTTTCAAACAGGTGAAAATTATTTAGACTTTCTTTAAAATAATCTGACACAATTATTAGATGTTCATTTAAATGTAAGACAGAATATGTGGCCTCTTCATGATGGAGCTTCTCCACATTTCAGACGAGCAGCTCACGAACATTCAAATAATGTGTTTCCTAATAGACCAATAGGGGGAAAGGGACTCATTTCTTGGCCTGCACGTTCCTCGGATCTAAATCCTTGTGATTTTTTTCTGTAGGGTGATTTAAAACAGGTAGTTTACCAAGATGGAGAAGTGAGTACTGCGGAAGAACTGAAACAGCACAGTGAAAATGCTTATGGTGTTATCCGTGGAGATCGGGATTTTATTTTTGATGCGTGTAGCAAGCCTTTGCCTAAACCGAACAAATGGTGACAATTTTGAGCACTTTTTGTAGGACAAGATGTAATCTATTCAGAGTAGTAAATAAAGTTTTTACAATGCAGTGGTTGAAAATCTCATGAAATAAGGTTTAAATTACAGTTTTTAAATAATTGTCAATAATTTCTTTATTTGTCAACTTTTATATAAACGATTTTTGGTAAATCGATTTCTCTTTACGAGATCCACAAGAAATGTTGACCGCGTTCGCCAGTCTGTTAGAGATGATCCACCACAGTCTCTACGGCTTCGCGCAGATTCTCTAAATTTGTACATATCCATGGTTCATCGCGTTCGCAAAGATTTACATTTCCACCTCTATAAAATTGTTATTATACAGGAAATGAAGCCCGATGATCCACCTAAACGATTTGAATTCTGCAGTACAATGAAAAACCTTTTTAGGAGCTTCAATAACACATGGTTCTCTGATCAATCGAATTTCCACATCAGCGGCCACATGAACAAACAAAATTGTAGATTCTGGGCTCCTGACAATCCACTGGAACTGCATCAGAAACCCTTACACTCGCTTAAGGTTGTTGTTTGGACTGCCATGTCAAGCCAAGGAATAATCGGTCCCTATTTTTTTTTTTGAATAACGGTGGTCACATTCAGACTGTTAATTTCGATCGTTATTGCCATATGATCCGCAATATTTTGGATCCAGAAATGCAAAACCAGGTTGGCTACAACCGGAATACATTTTTTCAACAAGATGGAACAACTTTCTACGTCACTCTTCATGATTTATTTCCTGAAAGAATGATAAGTTACCGAGGGGACATCAAATAGACACCGTGGAGTCCAGATTTAATCCCTGCTAATTTTTTTTTCCATTGGGCTACTTAAAAAGTAAGGTTTTCAACCAGTTACCCTCGAATTTAAAGGTTCGAAAGCAAAAAATCACAGACGAAATCCACGCGATTCTAAGAGCGATGCTCCAGCGTGTAATTGAAAATTTCAATTCGATGCTAAATGATTGTGAAGAAGGGGATGGTGCGCATTTAAAGATGGTTGTTTTTCATAAATAAAAATTCAAAAACCACTCTATAATTTAACAGCAATTAAATAAGTCTGAATTAATTCTAGAATTTTATTTTTTAAGAATCAAAAACGAAAAACATTCTGAGATACCCTTTAGTTATTTAATTAAAAGTAATTCATGTTCAAAAGTGGCTAAAAATGTCAATATTTAAATATTTAACGATTATTGACTTAAAAACTATACATGGCGATCGGACGGAAAAATGAAAAGAGACACTTTTTGTTTAGAATCAGCCGAGAAATGCGAATATACTTTTTATTTTACAAAAAAAATTATTAAATATTAATAATCTTTTTGTTTATAACAAATTATTTGACCTTTTTTTTTGGGGGGGGGGATCAATTTTAGTAATCAGGGGTCAAAATACATATAGAAAACTTTAGTGAAGCCATTGGGCTCTCCGACTATTCTTGATAATATATTATGTATAAATGCTAAAATATTGAATTTAAAAACATTGACTGGTTAATTTTTTACTAAGTTATTTAAGTTGGTTTGGCCAAACAAATCCTGGTTTTAAATCCGAAACATAAAAATGTAGCCATCGGAAACCCTGTATTTACTTCTTAGTTATATTATTTATTTCTAAATCTCAAATTTTTATTACGAAAAAGTAATTTTCAGTCGACTCTGTTTAATAAAAATACTATTTATTTCCAACGACATAGCATACAAATAAATGTTACTAAATGACATATCACGACAAATGATTTTCACACAGGTTAATAAAGAATCGCTTCTAACTAATAAATTGCAGGATCTCATTCCTAATAAATAATGTAGTAACTTTTTCCTATTCCCGTTGTTATGCTGCTAATTTCTTATCACCTGATAATTCCTAAAAATGTTTTTATATAATCTCGAATGTTATAAATTGTAATTGTCTTTTACTAATGCGAGACAATCATCAACAGTGACATAAGACATATATACCGAACCCTTTAAATTATGACAAATTATTGCAAAATGGCCAGAAATTCACACCTAACATGGGGTTTTTTGGTTATTTGGAAAATATAATTATTGTGGTTTAATCAATTTTATTTTTAAATGGTAAAAAGTGCTTAATATTTTTCCATAAACTTCTGTCATTTGTTTCCCTGTGTAAAGTATGATTTTAAACTTAAAAATAAGGTCTTATACAGGGTTTTTCAATAAGGGCGAGTCGATGTCGGCAGTCTGAGGTAGCCATGTTATTTCAGTGGCATCTGTCTAATCTGTTGTTTATTATTCTGTTATAAATGCCAAATCACCATGACAAGTTACACGATTGAGCAGCACGTCCAAATGATAAAACTTTATTATCAAAATGAGTGTTCATTAGCGCAAAGGTTGCTAGCGTTGCGATCATTTTACGGCCCTTCAAAGTCGACTCTCCAACGTTCGGATGTTCCTTTTTTGATCAGCCATCGATGGACGTTGGTGAAAGTTTGAGAACAATTGATATTTCTTTCAGGATATGCTTCCAGATAACACCACCTCGATTCTTTTCCATTTCCATTTGGTCTTCCATGGCAATATTCAATATCTGAATATTTATGAGCCATTTTGTAAATAATTAAATACCATGTTAATTTTAAGGTTTTAACTAATTTCTCGGCTGCTAAACTAGAAAAAAGATTTTAATTATTAACTATTCTTTATCATATAAAACTGTTCTCAAATATTCGTTAGATTTATTCAAATTTGAAGCATGGTAACTTGTTTCTTTAAGTCTATTTGAAAAACTGATTTTATTGGTAAAAAATTTTTAAAGAAATAGACGGGTTTTGTATTTCAGTGTATGTTTTTATTAAAATCGGCCAAGCGCTTTCGGTCTAACAGACCATCCTCAGGGCTCAGACCTCGTCAAAGGGCACACCTTAACCCTGCCAGTTTGAGAGCAGTCGCCAGCCGTAGCCTCCACAAGTTTTAATTTTAATTTGTGATAAAGTTTTTTAAAAGTTTTTTAATTGTGTACAATTTGTTCTGTGTGGAGGCTACGGCTGGCGACTGCTCTCAAACTGGCAGGGTTAAGGTGTGCCCTTTGACGAGGTCTGAGCCCTGAGGATGGTCTATTAGACCGAAAGCGCTTGGCCGATTTTAATAAAAACATACACTGAAATACAAAACCCGTCTATTTCTTGATTTCTTCGGTGTACAACCTGTTAATAACTTAAAAATTTTTAAATTCAATTTGCGCCTATACTCTATTCAAGAACTAGAGAGAGTAATAAAACTATCACCGAAACCTCTGACGTACCTGCTCCAGTGCAGTAGGTAACTGAGAACTGCCATAAATCTAATTATATTTGATTATATTAGACTATAATAAGCTTTTATAAAGTTATTGAAACAATAAAATTTCTCATAGTTCCTAATTCTTGTGATGCCTTAAGACATCAATATCCACATAATAATGTTAAAACCTCTGTTGAGATGTGTTCCAAAATGACCGGAGTTGGAAAATCTACTGTTTAGAATGTTGAAGGAGAAAAAGACAACTGGAATTGTTAGCGCTCCCAAGCTACATTCGGTCACAGGGAGACGAAAAATCCCGTTGGAAAAAGAGATGAAAACTGCAATAAGAAGTGTTGTACAGATCCCAACCGTCAACAAAATTCTAACTAAAATCAATGAAGATCGGGATTTACCTGAAATTAAAAGAACTGAGATCTGGAAATTGGACAGAGAACTTAATTTTTTGTTGGGAAAAACCAGACAGCAAATCTGTTCTTATAGATCGTCCGGAAACTGTCCGTTGGAGATGGGCTCAAGTAAAAAAGCAGAGTTGTTAGAAATAACACAAGTTACAAAATTAGTGATTTAGCTGAACTTTTAATTTTTTTCAATAAAGTTAGTGCGGAAACTTGGAAAAAATGTGTGGACCACATAAAAAAGAATAAAACAAAATGTGGAGACTCGATCAGTCGATCGGATTTTTGTTTTTGTTTTATTTTATGGTTTAATGTTGTTTATATATTATTTTATTTTTTTAAATATTTTTATTTTAGTGTGTCTCATTCTTTATTTTAATTTATATTTTAGTCTAATTAGCAGTATTTTTTTTATTATTTTATTACTGTATTTTGTGTGTTTTTCTTAAGCGTGTAGAATTAACACAAACAATTTTTTTGGTACTATCGGATTTTCATATAATAAAGTAAATTAAATTAAGATGTCAGTGCAATAGAAATAAAAATAAGTCCAATTTTAACTATAACATATAAAAATTAATTACATTTATCCCGTTTTAGTGTTTAAGTGTAATTCTGCAGATGATTTAAGAAATAAATAAATAAAAATGTCACATGTCCTAAAAGTGTTTTTAATTAATAGCAAAATGACCGATAGCCACACAAAATTTTATTATTATATGGACGAATTTATTTATTTTTTTATATATGTTTAACTTATGTATTGATGATAATGGGTATTTTAAAAGTATTTTAATTATAACTTAAAATTTTTTGAGACAAGATGGCTACGTTTTAGTCTGAATGTATCTAAAACAGTTTCTATGCCAAAACTAAAAATAATAAAAATACATTTGTAATTTGTATTAAATTTGGCAAAATTATCTCTATTTTGTAATGTATGTGAATTATTAAGAAATCATTAGAAATAAAATAATATTATTACAACAACTTAGTTCTAGTTTGAGCTTATAACCAAAATAATATTCTATGCTATAAATACTTAGTGATATAATAAAACTCCTTCCAACCCCTATGACAATGATTAAAATCCTTTTTAACACTTTACACTTCCAAATATCTATTGTTATCCAGTCCAAATAGTCCATTATCATGTATTTTTGATTATAAAATTTCTAACCCATTTCTATGAAAAATATATGTGTCTAATAGATTTTACCAAAGACACCGGACTAAAGAACACAGGTTCTTGCGAAGAAAAAAAGTACCAAAAATGATTTATTATTCTCTCTAGATCTTGAATAGACTATAAACGGTGTGGTTTATCGACTCGAATAAGAAGAACTTTTTTATTAGGTATTCTTTTATCTTTAAAATGATATTTACGTTTTTCCAACAACTGTCAAAAAAAAAGACGTGAAAAATAAAAGTTCATTTTCAGGTGGAGATGTCTGATGGCACAGTAGAAAAAACATTTTTATAACAGAATTATAGAAGTCTTTAAGCGCCGTCCCTGGGCCAAATATCAACTTGATAAGTTAAAAACTAACCTCAAAATGTTGAAAATAAAAAAATAATAATTTTGACAGGCTGTAACTCGAGAAGTATTGAGTGTTTGATTTTTTTTATGTGACTTGCTACTTTTATTTTGTCATGGAGAATCACCTCTACAAGTATCCTGATGCATAATCGAAACACCCTGTATTTTCACAAACGAATGATCATCATATGTATTAATTAATAAGATCTCTGTAAAAGAAAAAAACGCAATTCCTGAAGCTAAAGTTGAGGCCGAAAAGATAATTAATAATAAACTTTTAAAATAGACGTATAATCTAAGTTACGTCTAAGCCGCAAATATCCACATCTTCTTTTGTTTTTTCAGCTTTAATGCGGTTAAAAATAAATTAAGACCCTGAAACGACAAATAACCATACAATTTTCATACCTATTATTAAAACGTCGTTTCCGATCAATAAATCATATTTTTTCTAATAAACAGCAATAACTTCTCCCCGTCCCGAGGATCATATTGCACGCCCCTGGTGACCTGCTGATTCTTAATAGCCAGCTTCCAAGGGGTCTTAATAACTATCGTCAAATTAAGTATTTATGCCCGGTTTCGAAGCTGCACCAGCCAGCCGTCTGCCCACCATCTTTATTGTGCCCCGCGAAATTTATCGCCGCCATATTTCTTCTGGTCGATGATGCCTTTAACGTTTTGTCAAGTGCCGTAATCCCCGGTTACATTACACTTCAAGTGAAATATGTCTTTTAAATAGTTTTACACATTATCTCCGAGAAAAAGAAACGATCTCATACACACAGATGTTACTTTTCTAAAGGTTGTGAATAATGTTCCTATTTTTTTCCTAAATTAGGTGAAATGGAATTGGACGAATGAAATGGATTTCTTGATATGAAAGAAGTAATTTTGAGAAAGCTATACTTATTATGAAAACAATGTTTTTGGTATAAATATACAGGCAATTACTATAACCGATTCGCAAAAGCTGCGGAGTAGTTTAAATTAGAAAAAAAAGCAGCCAAGTTGTAGCGCTGACCCTTCGCGAAATAATAGTAATTTACATGTACAGGGTGAGTCAACGATTGGATGAAGTAGGTTTGTGCCTTTTCGGTGAAATTAACAAAGAAACTATATTTATTGTTTGATACAGTTTATTTTTACGCAGATTTTAAAAATATTTAGGACTCTACAGGGTGAGCCAAAAAACTAGGACAGCATAAAGTTGTATTTTTTAAAATAGAACACCCTATATACGAATCGTATTTTCGATTTAGCTTATAATTTTAAATCTTTTTTATTAAGGGTTTACTATAACAAAACTTTATAGTTTCTGAGATAATTAAGTTTAAAGAAAAAAAGTCACATTTTCAAGCATCAATTCAATCCTAAATAACGTTTTCAATTTTGTGACAAATATATTCAAATTTGGAATTTAGCAAGGCCAAGGACAAGTTAACATAATTTTTACCTAATATTTGCAATAAAAGCTATAGGGTGTTGAACACATCGGCTCAAATTTGAACAAGTTTAAATGAATAAATATCTTTTTTTTTTAATGGTACACCCTGTATATTTTCATGTTATTTAATAGAGTAATAAAAACTCTAAAAGTTTTGTTCAATATATCCTATACCTATTTATAATAGTTTTTGAGATATTTCAGTTTTTCTTATTTTCCATACCTTTTTACAGAAATAGTCTTCATTATCATAGTAGCCATGGCAAAAACAATGTAAAAGAACATTTTTCTGTGTGTGTCAAATTTATAACCGCAATCGCTTCTTTTGGTTTTTATGTAGGGTAGTTTGGTTTTTTTTTTGCATTCATCTTATATTGTAAAATGAATTTTCCAAAGAATGAGTTAATAGATATGATTTATACAATAGAAGAGGCTCAAAAAAATTGCCTTCTTGCTCAAAGAATTTACAAAATGAAGTATCCTGATCGACGCCAGCCTAATACCCATACTTTTCAAAACTTAATGCAAAGATTTGATTCTTCTGGTACTGTTGATTATCCAAAACGTAAAGTGGTCAACAAACCAGTAACTAATGAAGAAAAAGAACTACAAGTATTGTTAAATGTTCAGGAAAATCCTTATATTGGTAGCCGTCAGTTAGCAGCATTATGTGAAACATCACAATCCACCGCTAATCGTACTACCAAGAAATATAGGTATCATCCATATCACATGGAATTACACCAAGAATTGCATGGACAGGATTTTGAAAGTCGTGTAAACTTTTGTCGTACAATAAATGCGGAGATTCAATTAAATCCAAATTTATTATGCAAGGTAATGTTTAGTGATGAAGCTACTTTTAGAAGTAACGGTGCCGTAAATAGACGCAACATGCATTATTATGCCACAGAAAACCCATTTTGGATTAGAGAGGTGCAACATCAAAACCATTGGTCATTAAATGTTTGGTGTGGTATTCATCATAATCGAATTATTGGACCCCATTTTTTTAATGAACCACTAAATGGTCATAGTTACCTGAACTTTCTACAAGAAGAACTACCCCAACTGCTTCAAGGTCTCGATAGGGATGAGCTCGACAGTATGTGGTTCCAGCACGATGGTGCGCCTCCGCATTACCATCGTGAAGTTCGTGCGTTTTTGGACCAACGATATCCGCAAAAATGGATTGGACGTGGGAGTTTCATTGAGTGGCCACCAAGGTCTTGCGACATCACCCCATTAGATTTCTTCCTATGGGGTTATATTAAAAATAAGGTGTATGTTAATCCACCAACAACAGTGGAAGATATGCGAAACAGGATTAGGGATACCTGTAGAACAATAACGCCACTAATTTTGTCCAGGGTCCGAGAAAATCTGCAAAAAAGACTAAATTTGTGCATTGCACAAGAGGGTCGTTTATTCGAACACTTATTAAAAAGAAATAATTAATCTCAGTATTTAATAGGTATTTTTTTTGTTTCAATTTAGTATAAAAGAAAATATGTATTTGCCTTGTCGTTATTGTCGTGTTAATTTTTTCACATTATGTTTAATTAAACTATTGCCGTTGTAATATAACGAATAATGTATTTCATCATATTTAACCACATTCTGTTTGTTTCTGTAGTTTCTTTTTATTATTTTACATGGCTACTATGGTAATGAAGACTATTTCTGTAAAAAAGTATGGAAAATAAGAAAAACTGAAATATCTCAAAAACTATTATAAATAGGTATAGGATATATTGAACAAAACTTTTAGGGTTTTTATTACTCTATTAAATAACATAAAAATATACAGGGTGTACCATTAAAAAAAAAAGATATTTATTCATTTAAACTTGTTCAAATTTGAGCCGATGTGTAGCTTTTATTGCAAATATTAGGTAAAAATTATGTTAACTTGTCCTTGGCCTGGCTAAATTCCAAATTTGAATATATTTGTCACAAAATTGAAAACGTTATTTAGGATTGAATTGATGCTTGAAAATGTGACTTTTTTTCTTTAAACTTAATTATCTCAGAAACTATAAAGTTTTGTTATAGTAAACCCTTAATAAAAAAGAGTTAAAATTATAAGCTAAATCGAAAATACGATTCGTATATAGGGTGTTTATTTAAAAAAATACAACTTTATGCTGTCCTAGTTTTTTGGCTCACCCTGTAGAGTCCTAAATATTTTTAAAATCTGCGTAAAAATAAACTGTATCAAACAATAAATATAGTTTCTTTGTAAATTTCACCGAAAACGCACAAACTTACTTCATCCAATCGTTGACTCACCCTGTACAGGCAATTACTAACACCGATTCGCAAAAGCTGCGGAGTAGTTTAAATTAGAAAAAAAAGCAGCTAAGTTGTAGCGCTGACCCTTAGCGAAATAATAGTAATTTACATGTACTTTATGCGTACCAGACTAGATGCTATCGGTTCACTAGTTTTTGTAACTTTCAATGAGCCTAGATTCGTGTTGGATGGACAGATTTTAATTTTGTAAAAGGATTTTGAAAGTAGAAGTAATATTCTACAACTCTATAATTTCATTTTCATCAAAAAGTCTGTAAAATACGTAAAAAATGCTCGCAAACATGATCGAAAGTGCTTTCCATAGTAAGGAGTCCCCAGATGATTTGCAACCCTTTAAACCCATACACTGTTTTACCCGGCGCATTCACCTAGATTTATATTTATAAATAGGCATTGTAAGCAATGTCAAATGCCTATATTTTATGAATACGACTAAATAAAAATATTATAGCCTATTTAACAGACCTCGTTCGATCAGCTAAAGAAAAAAGACGAAATTAAGCTTTTAACTTTTTTATACCTACTAAATTAAATTAGTTGACGTAAATTACCTATGATCATTTTAGTTGCATATATTTAGTAAGAGTTATTATACCAAATTTTTTAGATTTTAAAAATTTACCGTTTATAAAGTTAGATGGGAGGGAATTTTGAAAAGTCACTTTAGAGGCTCAGATTTGGCGAATAAAGTGACTAAAAAAATATAATATAAAATGTTTAGTTGAATTTTTTTAAGACCTATGAAACCATACTCCACCCGATAGGGGGCAAATGAAAAAAAATTTCATCCCTAGTTTTCACTCACCCAAATTTTTTTGGAATACTGGAACCCATTTACTCAAAAAATTTTATTAGGACAGATTAAAAAGTGACATACAGAAAGACGGATGGGCGGACAAGCGTAATGAAATAGTAAGGGTTCCTACAGAACTCTAAAAAGCTTCCGTTTTTGGGATTTGCTTAAAGATGCTGATAGTGTTGCCAATTTTCCTTTAGTTTCTAAAATCTAAAAATTATTATAAATAAATTTCTTAATTAAATCAAAATATTTGTCATTTTTTCTTACCTACAAAATAACAGTTCTTATAGTCATGTGACATGGCAGTTTTGAGATTGACATGGAAATTTCTATTTCTTAATATTTCATTTTTGTTTTTCAAGCAGTTCAACCCTGTTTTCAGGTAAATTGATTTTAAATATTTACAACATTTTTTAAGAACTAATTTTTATTATATTTAGCTACGAGAATTTAGTTAAAGTTAATATGAATGAAACATATGATCATTTAATTTTACTATTTTGTATTTGCTTGACCCAAGTCACACGGACTAAAAATGTCAGGGACAGTATTTAAAAAATTCCTTATGATAATATTTTAGATCGAAACGTCACCAAAAGGGGTTGAGTGATATATCATTGCATTCGGGATAAATCAAGTTAAATCAAGGATTAAAAATACAAGTGTTTATTTAAGAAACACGAGGTTGACTTTGTAAAACTTAAAATTCTCATTTCATGTCAAAAAGGGACGATGTCAATTTGTAGGTAAGAGAAATAATAAAAATATTGCATTAACATTTTATTGTAACGTTAGGAATTTTTTCTTTCTTTATTTGTTCATTTTTATCGATTTATAGAGTTTTTCCATATCTTAGAAACGAAAGAAAAATTAACAATACTGTCAATATTCTTTGAACAAATAAAAATGGAAACTTTTTTCAATTCACAATTACGTAGTTCTTACATTTCGGAGATAACAATAGTGTTACCATTTTAAATATTATATTTACATTTTTATAATTTTTTTTTATGTAATTTTTTTTTAACTAAATATTATTATTCATGAAATGTCATATAACTATAAAATCGTATTCTACAGCTTTAATAACATGAAATATTAATATACCTAGAAATCAAGTACAATATAACTTTAAGTAACCCATTCTGAACTGAAATTATTATGTGGCCACCCCGACATCATCTAGAGAATGATAAAAAACATAACTACAAATTGTTCAACAATCTCCGTGTACAAACATGAAAAATACCTATTAGTCTAATTGAGAACCTCCTTTTTTGAAGTCGGTTAACAATATGTAAAACGTTTGTGATTATAGCTATGTTGACATTCTAGGTACCACTTCAGAGACAGATTATATGAAGAGACATGGCGTATTACTACTATTATTTTCTTTAATTTTAAAGTCTTGACAAAAAACATATGTTTGATTTTATACTTTGGCCTCTGTACTCACAAATGACCAGAACTTTTAAAGATTGATTATAGGGAGACCCCGTAAAAGTCATGTAAGAGGTGCTCCGCCCTGCCATACGAAAAATATCATATGTCGTAACGTCACCCCCGTTTGCAACCGAATTCAAGGAACAGGCTGCCGAGCAGACTTAGACCCGGGTGAGAAAATGACCCGTTTCAGAAGGTATATCGAATTTTTAGGTCGTATTAAAAACAGTCGAGAGATTCCTTACAACTGATAAAACATATGTAAGGACAACTATTGTTCACAGCTGAATGAGTATCTAGAGAACGGATTCCGAATGGTCCAAGACCAGTCGAGCGATGCCGGCTGCTTTTTTTCAGTCGTTTTTTTTCTCTCCGATCTTGTTAACCACCAAAGATTTAATTCTTCTTTAACGAGGAGACTTAATAAAGTGGAACAAAATACCCTATTAGGATTTTTTATTGTGGCGAATGAATACTGTCCATTGTTCTAATGTATAAAGACGTACCGTTAGTCAGGGTTTTATGTCAATTATCTGGGAAACTAGCCATTCAGTACATATAGCGGGATCAAGTTATAACTTTTTATTTATTGTGCAATAATTTTTCATTCGAGGGGTGATTAGCAGAGATATAGTACCATAAAAAACATTTCACTTTAACATGAGCATTAAATAATGTTTTATAGGAGTTATTTAATGATCTTTTAAGTGGTTATAGAGATAAGGAACCAGTATGATTATACTTAATCAGAGATAACCCTATTAAAAGAACTAGGGTTGTTAATTGGAAATGTATCTGTATTTCCTTACATAGAAAAAACAAATGTATCTTCAAATAGACAGAATCTAATTCCAACATAAAAGTATATTTCCTTTAGTAAGTTATTAACAGGTTGTACACCGAGGTACATCTTTAGTGCTGGTATAACTTTTATTTGTTTTATTTGTAAATTTGTTTCTTTTTGCTGGTAATTTCTATAAATTGTTAATTTTGTACCGTGTCCAAAAAAGTAAGTAAAATACAATTGTTATTAAAATAATTGCAATCTATACAACTATATATAGAATAAGAGGGTTTTTATTTGTTATAGATTAACGAAAAATCTGCTTAATAACAGGCAAAGTTTAGAGCTATATTTTATCTCGACAAAACATTAACTTTCATTAAAAATAGCGATAATAATCTTTTAAAACGTAATATGTTAGCTCTCTGCTAGGCGGTGAATACACCGTAGTGCGCTATACAAATGAACGTAGATTGGAATAACTTTTTTATATCTATCTTTCCCGCGCACATTGGAAAAATAAAGGGTTTTCCAATAAGAGTGTACCGATTTAGTTTATAAATTTCGACAGTTTGACAATATCGTAGGTTGATAAAATTCGGGCAGCGTGTTTCTACGAACTAGTATAATTTTTATCATGGGACGATGCACAGAGCCAGAGGGTATTCATGTTGTTAAAACGTATTATGAAAATCTTCGTGAATTTTTTGGTCCGAATAATTGTCTATTTTTTATGATTTATTTTGTTATCCAATATACAGTATACCAAAAACATATTCAAACGCATCAAATCAATAAATACAAATCGGAAAACAAATATATATGTAAAAATGTGTATAAATATGGTCAATCGCGCCCGTGACAAGCATCCTTTGAATTTTGCCGACGTCAAAGAAGGTGATAAGAGTGTCCGTATATTTCTATTGTTTGCGAGCAGTAGGACGGAGATTTGCAGTGATCCATTTTCTGTCCATTTTTAGTGCCAACTTGAATGGAATGTAAAAAATAAATCTAATTGGACGGCCTTATGACATGCTCTTTCGGAAAAAATTACTTTGCAGTGAAACCGACGACACGAGAAATATGATGAATTTGGCTTGTTGTATCCCAGATGATTTTATTATCTCCTTTGGTGCCGGCCACCGAAGGCAAAAGGGTTTCGTGAGAAATTCATATGGTGAACTCGACTTCAAACGAAGTCGGCAAAATTTAAAGGAGGCTTGTCATATGCCTCACCATATTTGTACGAACCGTAATAAATTTTATAGTCCAATTCCTACAAATGACACTCTTTGTAAACAGTTATTTATTTTCCTGGGAACACAAGAAATAAAAAAAAACAATTCAAGTTTAACGTTTCGAATCTAAAAATGTATTCTTATATTACTTTTTTCACATTTAATATTTAGAATTAGTGCATATAAGATCATCCGATATTCAGTCTTCCTAACTAGGTTAGTAACTTAATTCAATCTGATGCATTTAGAACTGTTAGGAACCTATTTGAGATGGTCTGGCTACGTGTAAGTAAAAGCGTTCCGCAAATAAAAAAAGAGAGAGAAAGTGGAAGATCATTCTCTATTTCTCTTCAATATCGCATGCGCAGTATAGAGGTCTCTTCCTATCAGCACAAGGTGCAGACAAGACATTGACTGTCTTAACGAGGTAATATCGACAATTAAATAATCGGAAATGCACTAATGATGAATATTATAAATTATTACCAACAAAACCACCAAGCTAACCTAAACCATGATTAAATCCAACTCACTAGGTCCAAGATTGCAACCTATATACAACTTCTAAATGCTTACTAGATAATAACTGCAGAATGATAATTTGTTTTCGTTACATATTTTAGGTAGAGAAATGAAAATTTCACCTAGCTTTTTACATTTGTTATGAAGTATGTTTGGAATATAATTATTGCTTGTCAAGTAAACATAATATAATACTCTTATCAATTAGATCTCTATCAAGCGATGTGAGCTGAGGTATCGTTGTCGGTAACGCCAAAAAATGGAAAATAAAGTAGATAAAGATATGCCATATTTATGGAATGAAATTATAAAGATTATTTAAATAAATATATTAGATACGATGATTGAGATGCTGTTCGGCCACCAACCACTTAATTTTTTTTATTTTATTTTCATACTACCAGCTACTATAGCTTGGATAAGGCCTCTTTTTAGGTGCTTAGAAAACGCTGGTACTAATCACTCTCCGACTGTTTTAGGATCCTGATTAATTCGAGTAATTAGTGCGTAAATAACTTCCTGTCCCAATTCCTTGTTAGGGATCCTAAATATGAGAGAGATTGAATTGATATCATATCTCACTTATCCATTCCATCCAATTTTTGCAAAAAAGTTACGGTAGCGATTGCCACTGATAGTCATAGAGGCGTCTTAATCATTTTCAAAACGGTTCGATGACCCCTGCACACCGCGCTGTAACTTTTTTGGAGATACATCGGAAGTTCGTATAAGATATGTGCTCCCCAAATTCAACAATTTAGCTTGTTATAAAGCCGTTGGGGTGAAAGTGCGTCTCGTCATTAAGGATGATTTTAATATAGAATGCATTGTCAACTTGCAGTTATTTCAAGTTCCAGATGGTAAAGTTATTGCACTGTCCATGAATAATAGGCAGCAATTCTTTAGTCAGCCCGATCTTGTGAGCATGAAGATGCAAATTTTTTGTCAAAATTCGTTGGGAAATATGGCAGGGGAGGTTTAATTCCTGACAGCGAGTACTAATGGAAGTGTTTGGTTCTTCTGCGAAATGACACTCACAACTACGGTGTTTTCAACCGATCTTTCAGGTTGATGATGGGTAAGAGATCTTCCAGCTTCCAATGATAACATCTGTTCAAAGATTTTTAGTTAAATTTTGAATAGTGGGACGCGGCGATCGATTTTGCACACCAAAATGCTCACATATCTGTTAAATTTTGTCAATAGGGTTATTCTTTTGAGTCATTATCACTTTCACTTCTATCACTTGAAGTAATCATGATCACTTCAGCCCAATGACAAGTAAATTCATATTCAAAAGAACATGAAGTTATCAGTTTCACTTTGTTCACTTTGATCAATTGATAATTACTCAAACGAATATAGCCAATATCTGCAATGGGATTTCATTTTTAATAAACGTTATTTCAACTGCATTTTTCGTTATCCTGCATATTATTTTTAGAAAATAATGTAGTGTGTAATTTGTTTGACGTTTGATACTTGGTACGAAATATCTAAAAGTATTTTTTTTAATTATTTTTCTTCAATTAGGAGATATATATTTTAAAGATTACTCTCTTTAACGTATTAAATCAAATTAGAATCAAATATATGAATAAATAATTAAAATCGTGATTAAAATTAGGTCAGACCCCATTCGAAGCAATAGAAATATTTACATATTACAAACTTATTGAGTAATCCCACAGTAAAACCACGATGTACTTTTGCGAAATGTATCTCTCTCTTTTCTTCGTACAGCGTTACTTCTCGGTAAAGCATTAAAATCTCGCAAGTAATTAAAGTATAAACCAGACAAAAGCTTCTGATTTAATGTTAATTTTCAGCCGAACCCATGGACACATTTACAACTCGCCTACTCTTGACACCAGGGGGCCCTGAGGGGGCCCACGAAGGAAAGTCAGAGAAAATATACCGAGTGTCAAAAACTTAATGTGCGTTTTGTTATTTAAACAGCACAATAACGCAGCGGAGTTAAGGCCTAGTGATAGCAAATGCGATAACTGTTGTCTTGAATTGAAGAGTTAAGGTTGGCGTCTAGAATAACCAGATTGTGGTAGAATATGAAAACGGGTTTTTTATAATATTTATTATTTAACTTTACTGTATGAAGATGTACTTTATATATAATGAATGAAGTATACATTTCTTTGAGTCAAATCTCTATTTTGAAATATGCCAAATTTTAGGAAACTGTCGCACTAATTGATGGATGGATTTAACAATGCATCTATATAGGTTGGTACAATAGCCGACAAAGAAGGCTGAAAAAAATGTATGCAAGCCAAAATCAGAAGGAAAATTTAGTTAAAGTTATAAAAGAGAAAAAAGAAAAATTAAACTACAGATCATGTAAAATGGTGAATTGTGGGTGCTGTTTAGGGGTTGACAGTGTTTTCTTTAGCGATTTTCGGCGAAACGTGACTTTTTAGCGGAAAATGTTCTGTACAAAAGTTATAGATAACAAAAAAATTTAAAACTTTGGTATAAAACATTTTTCCACATAACCTCAAACTTTCCGAGAAAATGACGGAAAACTGATTTTTTGGTTTTGTTATCTCGCGTAAAAATCCCTCAGTTGACATGAAATTTTTTTAAAGTGTACTTTTTTTGCACTGAATAAGCCTGATTTTACTGGGGTCTGAGAAGCCAATAGTTTCCGAGATATTCACATTTTTCGGAAAAAAAAACCCTATTTTCCACGGAAAATTTTATTGATGTTTGTTTCCATTATGATCTTTTGCATAGGCACATTTTAACCGTTGAAATGTCTACTTTCAAATGGTATATATGTTGATAGTTTATTTTTTTTTAAATCGCTTAAAATTGCGAAAAACCAAAAAAAAACCTGTTCGGATCATGAATTTTTCGATAATTTTAACTATTTTCATTTTTCTATTATTTATGTAAATAATAAATTAAATTTCAATGATATAATTTATTTTGATGTTATATTGATAAAGTTGCATGAATTTACTTGAAGACACTCAAAGAAAATATTCTGCATGCTGTAAATAAATAACAAATTAATAAAAAATTTTTATAAAATTGTTATAGAAGGTTTAAGGCCCCTCTACAGTGGGCGGATAGGGCGAAGCCTAAGAAGGACCGGCGCAAGAGTCTCGCCGAGCTCACTGGGAGCTATTCAATAATCCCGTTTTGTGGAAGCTGCGTTTTGGATAGTGTACTTTAGAAGACTAGAAAATAACATAAAAATTGCTTACCAACGAGAGTTAGCTATCAGAAAATAGCAAGGTAAATAAATTATTTTAAGGGATTGTTGTTGACGTCTGAAAATATTGTCTACTTATTATAGGAGAGAACGCCTTGAAGAGGTGTATATATGGTTATATACCGCAAGTCGGTATACCGCGCAGTCTGCTGTATTTGAATTTTGGGATAAAATTTTTAAGGTATAACCTCAATACAATTTATTTTTAAAATACGTAAGAAATTTAAATTTTAGAGTTCTCACTAAGCAACTTTAAAATGCAAAATTTTTCAAATTTTTAAAACTTATTTAATTTAAATCTTTTAGATTGACAATCTATTGGATGAATATTTGTAGAAGCAGCTTTTTGAATAGAGTCCTTTAAAGGATCACATTCAGCTGTCGTCTCAAAATAGCCAAGTAAATAAATTATTTTACAGAAGTACTAATTAGTGTGACACTCGATAATTGTAGATTTATTTTAGATTTTTTTTTTAATAACAAAATAAAATACGAATATTGAAAATGAAAGTTCTTTCGGATTTTGAAAACTTTTTTCTTTAATTTTAATATTCAAGATTGACAATACTTGGAGGAATATTATGGAAGCAGTGTTTTAGATAGCGTCTATTCCTTGTGCTATTTATTTAGTTAAAAAACTCTTAACTCTAGCTTACCACTTCAAGTACGGTACGGTACATTGCCATAAAAAATCTTAAGACCCACTAGTTGGTCAGTTTTGTTTTTCTTATGATGTCGTTATAATTTCTACCATATATGTCAACAAACAAACCTAATTAAGAATATAAATAAAATACTTATTAAAAACTATCTGGTATTCAGGTTTCCTAACTGAGTTAGGCACTGAATTCAGTATGGTATAATAGCGTTTAGGGTAGTAAGGAACCTATATTAGGATCACCGGGCGATCCTCAGTTAGGACACTAATTAGGAAATGATTTAGTTTACTCTATTTAAGAGTATTTAGGATGATACTTACCCGATATGCGGCGAGAGGAATATAGATGGAGTACAGGAGGTAAAGAGGCAGCGTTACGCCTCTAGTAAGAGAGAGAGATCTCACTTCAATACTGCATGTGTAGTACAGACCTCTTTTCCATCGGCCCGCGGTCTCGGATTGTAGCTTATATACGAATTCGAGCCTTCATCTGTTAACTTTTTTTTTATATATAATTTCTGATGTAGAGTAATAAATATATCACATATTTTTTTCATTTGTTACGAAATATATTTTTAATACGATTATTCTTTTATAAATAAATATAATAAAATACTCAATTACAATATTTCTATGTAAGCGATGCGAGCTGAAGAATCGTTGTCGGTAGCTGGCAATGCGCGAAAATGACAAGTAGAGAAAAGGAAGTTTTATAAAATATTCTCGATATTTATAAAAATGTGCCATACTTATGAAATAAAAATTAGTTGAAAAATACTAAATAAGATGATTGTACGATACTGATCGCCCAGCACTTCCTTCCTCGTTTTTCTTTTATTTTCATGCAGTCAGCCGCAAGGCTAGGTCAAGACTTATTTTTAGGTGCCAGGGTAAATATCAACCTTCCAGCATACCCGACATTCATTCTCGAACTGATTTAGGATCCTAATCAGGGCAGTGTAACTGACAGGCTTTGAATTTCTCCCACTCGTACTTATTAGTTAGGAATTCTGAATATCGTATAGCTTAATAATGCCTTAAAGCCTTAGAATCGATAAGAAAAATAGTCGTGTCAAAATGAACAAAATTTTGCTTTTTATTGCCGAATTAGAACACTTTTAAAGTCAGTATATGTTCGTGAATTAAGAGGTTCGTGAATTGTTTTCAATATTATCTATAAAAGGCATTTGGAATTAAATTGGAGAAAATTCTGTTATCGGAGAAACTGAAAATCTTTTATTTCATTTAGATTTTTTTTTAATCTTTCAAATGATGACATAATTGATACGAATTTTACTTCAAACAACTCGCATAATGCGCACAAAATTTATGGCTTTCTCTAGAAATATTATACATATCAGAACCTATTATACATTTTCTAAAATACTAAAATTCCTCAAAACTACCAAGCAAATCACATTCATATTTAACTGAATTGGAATCTGGAGAATTCGTAGAAAATGCAGTTTGTATAATATCCTGTTTTATGTGAAAACTGTAATGAAGCAAACCCGACAGAATTACGGAGAGAAAACCAATTCACCTAACTTTTGGTATATTGTGTATTATAAATTTATTTATTATCCTGTTTATCAGCAAAATTTCCGTCATTTGTTATTTTGATGTTTACATAAGCGAGTGTTTTGCTTTATCACCCCTTATTATTTAGCCACCACGATAAGATGAATGTTATTTTCAATTGGTCTGACGGGTCAAATAAAATAATAATTTGCTTATCTTTTTTTTACCTTTTTTTTTTAATTAGTTGTTTATATAATTATTAAGTATTCCGCTGCAGATCTAGGAATAAATAAATAAATGTCTTTCTTAATATTCTATAAAATAAGGATTTCTAAATGTATTTAGTTTTGGTTTGTTATTTTTAAGCCTTCCTGTTACAAAATATGTCGTACTGTTCCTTAACATCTGAGATAATCAAAGAGCATGTTCTGAAAACTAAACTAAATAATTTGTGCAGATCCTTTACTTTGAGAGTGTGTGTTCGTAACTCATTTCCAACATCAATAGATTCCGATTGCCCAGGAAATTCATATTTGTATGTTCTAAAAGATTTTTACTTCTCTCTTCTACAAGTCATTAAAACAATGTCGATAAGTGAATAACAATTTAACATGTTCAAAATACTGCAACTTCGGTTTTCTTTAACCAAATTTAACAAACTATGGCTCACTTTAAAGAGTCTTTTATTCTGAATACATTTTGTTATAAACAATTGTAATTTTACTTGGTAAGAAAGGGAGCGCTGTTAAAAAAAGTTTTTTAAAAGTCTCAATTTTAAAAATAGCAAGGTATTGTAAAGGTGAGTACAGACATATAACGAAACACGGTATCGTAACTACGCAGCGAATATTTCGTGTTACGCGACAAAGTTCGAGGTGAGAGATAATATCGCCGAGTGTCATTAGCACATAACATTATCCCATCCCATCAAAGGATTCTTACAAGTAAAAGGACTATTGATTCCAGGATATTTAGGATTTCTAACTAAGATGTAGGAGTGGGCAAAATTTAGTGTGCCCTAGTTACACCGCCCTGAAGCAGCATTCTAAATTAGCTGGAATGTGATCGTCGAACATGTCAGAATTCCGATATTTACCATGACATCAAGGCTTTTTAAGCACGTAAAAATAGGTTATGTTCTAACTGTAGTGACTGGTTATATGAGAACCAAGTCAACTATACGTCGTAAGGCTTGCGTCGCTTGCTGCATATCGATTAAGTACCCTAAATACTAATAGACCAGAGTAGATCATTCGTAAGTTAGTGCACTAACCAAGTAAGGGAGATCGGCATCACCAGATTGTCTTAATTAGGTTCCTCACTACTCTAAATGCTATTATACTATACTGAATTCAATATCTAACTTACTTAGTGCTCCTGAATATTGAATGGTCTAATGGGGTTTTAAGACGGACATTGCGAGCAGCAATCCAGATAAGAAAACTTTTACTGCTGCGGTCCAAAATCGACAAACGATGAGACACTGTGATGTTACAATGTTTTGTTACGGAGTAGCGCTACGCGATGAAACTAGATTCGTCTATTATAGATGGATAATCTTTTTCAGACTTTTGTAAGAAAAACTCTCTGATAGTGGCTTATTATTTTTGCAATAAACTTTGAAGGAAAAGAAATATGTCTTTCCGCTTTTTAGATATATTTTTAATAAATAATGGGTTATGAAATAGATAGAAGCAGCTCCGTGGCGGCATTCAACTTTTTTAAAATACCCCTTCTTTTATTTAAACTAATTTCAAAACCGTAAAAAATGTAATAAGAATAAAAACTGCTTTAAGATATGCCACAGTTTATTAAATTTAGTAGGAGCAAACCGAAGTTAAAGCATAGTCAACATTTCAAATCTTTGTCCTTCGCCACGGTAGCATCATTTGTAACAGGGTAAAAATTGTTTTAACAGTTTGTAGAGGAAATAATAGATATTTTAAAAACTTTTTTCGTATCTACATTATGGTTGATAAATTTATACAAATTATCGTTTTAATTTACCGTCGCGCCATCACATGGCGGTTTTATACAACACTGTGGGTTTGTGTTGTTCTTGTGTTATTGAGTGATCCATCGAGATGTCGCCACTGTGTCTTATTTACTATTTTTCAACTGTAAAATCTGTTTATAGGACACAGATGCAAGATGATGGTTTGTACCGAACGTAATGGCCTGATGAGTTCCATACCAGGACGAAACAGCGGTGTTGTCATTTTTCGGATCCGGAGCTTTATATACATATATATATATATATATATATATATATATATATATATATATATATATATATATATAGGGTGCGCCATCTTTTATGTCGGTATGTAAACATTGAATAACTTTGATATTTACGGACCGATTGATTTGGTTATACGTGTTTTGGAACGTCAATTCAGTACAATATTAACCATGAATCGCTTTATATCCAAACAATGCGCTGAAATAGTGACAATGTACATTGAAAATAGTCGTTCAGTTGTATTAACTCCACGTGCATATCGTCGAAAATATCGTGGCCAACAGACACCGTCTGACAACACTATCCGTCGTTTGGTTTCGAATTTTGTTGAGTACGGGAGATCGTCAATATAACATTCATTAACGACCAAGACTTTCCAATGAACTGGTTGAAGTGGTCAGAGAGCATTGCCCAGAAACCCAAAAGTGTCGTATCGTCACCGCGCTCAGAATTTTGGAGTCAGTGGAACCACTTTGCGGCGCATTTTGAATGATGATTTGCATTTATTTCCGTATAAAGTGCAGTTAACACAAAGAATATTTCCGACAGACTATCCACGTGGCTTGAAATACGGCCAAATAGTCGCTCGAATGGTTGACACTGAACTCGATTTTTGGAAGCAAATTTTGATGACCGACGAGGCCCATTTCACACTCTTTGGCGGCGTCAATAAGCAAAATTGCCGCATTTGGGGAACGGAGAATCCACACGAGATCCACGAAACGTCATTGCATGACCGAAAAGTGACTGTTTGGGCCGGCGTTTGCGCCAAAATCATCATTGTTCCATTTTTTTCAAAGAAAACGAAACAGTCTCTGGAAATCGATATCGGTGGATGTTGGCTCATTATGTCTACCCACAAATGCGTGAAAAAGGTCTTGATGGTTACTGGTTTCAACAAGATGGTGCGCCATGCCACACTGCAAATCAGACAATCCAGTTTCTGCAACGGAAATTCCCTGGACGTCTGATGTCAAAAAGAGGCGACATTGACTGGCCACCCAGATCTCCAGATTTGACCGCTCCGGATTTCTTTTTGTGGGGTCATTTAAAAAGCAAAGTGTACGCCAGCAAGCCCCAGACCATTGAAGAGCTCAAGGCAAACATTCGTGCTGAAATCACCGCTATACCACCCGAGATGCTCGAAAAGGTAATGGAAAACGCCGCAAAAAGGACACATTTTGCTCTGGCCAATAAAGGTGGCCACTTGATCGATGTAGTATTCAAAAACTAGCCCTAATAAATTGTAAAGAACCAAATTTAATAAAAATATCTCATATATATCAGTTTTTTTTTCAAAATTATTCAATGTTTACATACCGACATAAAAGATGGCGCACTCTGTATATATATATATATATATATATATATATATATATATATATATATATATATATATATATATAAACAGGGTGTTCGGGAAAATGTGACAAATCTCCCTGATACGAAAAAAACACGTGAAAGGAATTTTACAAGTTCATATAAACTTTTTTCGTATTAATCTCATTTGGCAAATGAGATTTTGGCGAACCATCGGAATGAAACCCGGAATAATCAAACCATTCATTCCACCATCCGTTATATCGTAATAATATATATATATATATATATATATATATATATATATATATATATATATATTGTGGTGTACACTACATCTCACCGTCAATTCCCCTCACACTTTAAGTTCAAATATAACATCCAAAAATTATATAGTACGACAACGGGTGTCTGGGAAGGTGTCAGCCGAAACCCACTGATGAGTCCTATGGCTGGCACCGGGACGAAACACCCTAAATTTTTTAGATTGTATATGTGAAGCTGCTTCTCAGGCTAGGGAGCCAAATTGAGAACCGGAAGGCAGGGGCCGTTTATTTAAAACCGGTACACGCAGCCTTTCGCATATTACAACAATATATATATATATATATATATATATATATATATATATATATATATATATATAAATATATATATATATATATATATATATATATATATATAAATATATATATATATATATATATATATATATATATATATATATATATATATATATATATATATATATATTTCTCTTGCCTTATATTTTCAGGAACAGGTGACTATTGGTATTTTCGGAATTTACCATGGTATGGATAGCGAAGAATATATATATATATATATATATATATATATATATATATATATATATATATATATATATATATATATATATATATATATAAATGGGGCTAAAACTAAAATTTGCAAAAATATATTTTTATTTAAATATTGAATCGATTTGGTAAATGCAATAAAACGTTTCAAACCCTTAAGAAACTTAAAAAACCATAAATTCGCAGAGTGGATTAATAATAACGGTAATGTCGAATAAATTTTATTGATTATTGAGATAAAATTTAATTAAGTACTTAAAAATGCATTTAATTTGCCATAACTTATGTACTTAACCGACATCGACAAGAATATAACTTAAACTTTAAGTAACTTATGGCAAGCAATTAATCGGTAGCAAAAACTTCCTAATTATTTTATAAGGCTATTTGAATGCGCAAAGGCTGGCCAACCTTAAATCCAATGATTGTACCATAAGAGATAAGTATGGTTGCTTTTAAGACTTAAGGCGGAGTGGGCGGTTTTATGCATTTCTGCCGCTTGGGAACGAACGGTATGAGTAAGTGCTCAGCTATTACATTAGCTCATACTCATGCCGTGCAGTCAGATATTGCCTAGCACTAATATGTTGGTAAAAATCATGTGCATGATGACGTAGCATAACACATTAGAAATTACTTCTTGCATAGGAGTGGCTTTAGATGGAGAACATACACTTATCTGCGTTCGTATTACAAGGTTTCCTCTTTTATATACACCATGTTATGCTTGAGCGAAAGAATTTCGTAATATCACAATCCCATATCTATTCGTTATTATAAAGTAATTAGTATATTAGCCCGCAGGCGACAGCGAGTTAAAATTTAAAAAATTGACTTCTTACTTAACCTAAAAAAAAGTTTAAGAATGAATGCGAAAACGACGATTAAAATTACAGACATATTCACTAAAAAGTGTTAAGTTTTAAATCAGATATAGTTGTGATAAAAGTTAGGTCTTCTAGTTGGATCGTTTTAATTTACAAACGTCTATACAGTCTGTCCTATAAGTAATGAATGAAGAAAGCAGCAGTATATCCCTTACGTATAGATATTGCGGGGTGTCTAAACTACAATTTTTTGTATTTAACGACTTTTGAACAAAATTTGGTGATTTAGTGTTTCTTCAGGCGTTAAATCAATTCTACTGATAACTTGGCTGTTAGTTGTATAGAGCACCAGCTAGAATATCGAGAGTTGTTTTGGTTATTAGTGGACTATACATTATTTTATTATAATTTTAAAAATTATAAAGCGTGTTGTTAAACTTATTTATTCTTCGGGTTTGACTGTTGCCAGATCTACAAAATATAAATTTAGTAGAGTGGAGAAGGGTATCTTTAAAACGCTATAACGTTCTTGCGTCTTAGGGTATTTTTCTTTTTAACGATAGAAAAATAACGCAGGCCCAGAAATGAGACTATACTTTTCCGAATGTTTTTGATGTGATGAATCTGAATTTATCTTCCTATTTGATTCATCAGCTCTGGTTTTCGAGATATTCTAAGCTAAAAGTTCAAAAAATGTTGTTTTTTGTATATTGGAGATTATGTTTCAGGGCAGCTTGAAACTTTTCGACATAATACGACGAGGCATATGAAAGTACCATTCATTGCCTTCACAACCCATTTTGAATCGTCTCAAAATCTTTCTTCCTCTCTGAGATATCGCTTGTGGAAATTTATGGTTTTGTCCACCATTTGCACTACATAGATAAGGCAAAACAACTCGCGAAATACTGAAAAAATCTTAATTCTAAACAACTTTTCCTGTCACATATTTTTCGAAAAATAATTTATTTCTTCATTTTCTATTTATTTTAATTAAACAAAAAAATAGTAGTCACGTGATAAGCATTATCTATCAAATCAAAAGTAGCGCCATATTAAATGTGTGTTTTTCTATAAAATCCAAATAAGGCTATTAAAATTTCGTCACATGTGATGCAAAGTTTATTTGTTTTTGAGCCTGTATAACGTAACTTCATAAAATAACTATTTTTGAAAACGTAGTTAGTGTCTAAAAGTAATACACAATACAGACTCAAGTTTTCTAATAAAAAATAATAATATATCATTTAAAATTCCACCTAATGCAGACTTTACTGATGACATTGTGTACTTGTTTGTCTTAATCATAATATGTATTACTTTTGAAATGCCAAATGAGATTTTGGCAGTTCTCAGCGAGTAACGAGACGAACCGCACTTGAAAATGCTAAACGAGATTTTGGCGAAACGTCGTGAAAACGATTTTTTGAACGAACGGATTGAAACCCGGAATAACCAAACCATTCATTCCATCATCCGTGAAACCTACGATATACCATATATATATATATATATATATATATATATATATATATATATGTATATATATTTACAAGCTTAGGACACAACACACCTGAAGTTTTAACAAAATCGAAAAGATTTATTTTCTTATAAAATATATATGCGAATTTTATTTTTTTAAATTCACTCCACTCAAATGACGTCCATTTGCTGCAAATGTTCCTGTAATCTTGACTTTATGTCGGTAAAATCTCGCTTGCACCTAGATCGGGTTTAAATCTTAAGCCTTCTTAGTGAATCTGGTTGTAAAGCCTTATTTTTAAATACAGTAACAATTGATTTTTTATTCCCCGTTTGAAAATTAATCCTAGAAAATTGTCAAAACTGTTAGTGCATTGTGTAATATTCATATATAATTCCTAATTTCTCTAACGTTCTTTAATTTCTGTTATTTTGGCATCTGCCTTATTATCCCTCCAAATAGTATAATTCAAAGCCGTGGCTAAACCCATCCATAAACAATATGGGATTATAAGGTATCATGTAACTGTATTGATTTGATAGAAAAGATAGTCTGTTGCTATTACTGCAGCATTTACAAGGTGCATTTCATAGAGAGCTTAAAACATAAAAATGGTCATTACCTGCGATTTAGCGTTGGATATTTTCCTGCAGGGCATTTATTGTTCAAGCGGTTTGTTAATTTTCCAGGAAAAACCTAGCTCACTTTAGCCATTGGGACCCTAGCTGTGTGTGCAGTAGCCCCATCCTGCTAAAAATGTGTTCTGTTATTAAAAGCAGTATTACGTTGTAACTGAAGTATGAAAAAGTTGTCTAGCAACGTGCGGTATTTTTCTGCAGTGACTGATTTACGTCCACCAAAAAAAAAAAAAAAGAAAACAAGGGCTAATTATGCCGTTGCCGGAAATGGCACACCAAACAGTGGTCTTTAGGCTATAGAGTGGTTTTTGATCTTCGTTTGGGTTACTCTCGCTCCAGTAATGCATATTTTCTTTATTAACATATTCTCCGATGTGGAAATGAGCCTCGTCACTGAAGAATATATTATTCAAACGCGTAGCCCAGAAAATTATTCTACAGGGACTTTAGCATAATTTTGTCTTTTCATGCAATCATATTCTTTTAATTGTTGGATCATTTGCAGTTTGTATGGATGGAACTTGAACAGTTTTCGTAAAGCTTTGTGAGTCATCTTTTTTCTGATGCCCGTTGATGCTGCAATCTTCCGTACAGATTTGCGGGGATTGTGCATAATTTCCTTCCTCACATCTTACGCGTTTTCTGGTGTTGAAATGGAGGCTGAAGGTCCAGGCCGAGGTTCACTTACAGCTGCTTCTCTGAATTTCTGTACCCACGCCTGTATTAACTGATTCGATAGACCATCCTTTATTCTTCGAATACTGAAGTGCACTTTGCTAGTTTTCCTGAATTTATGTCCACGAATTACCCCTCACTCGCCAAACCACGGTGCGTTCCCATCTCATGGCTACTAAACAACTCGTAACGCTCTTGCGCCGAGCGGTACCTCACTCCACCCCGCCGCAGCTACTCTACTCGGCGTGAGCTCGATTCAAAGTGTAAAATCTGCAGGCGGACACCCTGTATTGTTTATACAATAAATGAATAAAAATAGAAAAGGAAAAACAAAGAAATATCGATACCCTATGGGTTTATAAATGTATTATTATGAAAATAGTTTCTAACTTCCCTCTTAAACATACCGACGCTACAAAAAAGACATCTGTGATGTTAAAAATTGGTTAAAGTGAGACTGCATTCTAATCAGACATTTGTTCTGACCTCAATTCGTTCTGTGGTATGGGATATTAAATAACTGGAAATTTCTGAGTTTCCTTTTAGGTATATATATATATATATATATATATATATATATATATATATATATATATATGTATATATATATATATATATATATATATATATATATATATATTACAGATTTCCCGCTACTGACATTGTATTCCACAAACGTAAGCGCATTGGTCACGTAACATGTATGACGTCACATCACAGTTAACAAAGCAACGTTAAACGCTAGTTTGTTTGTGCCTCAATGTACATCGACATCCATAAAGCACTTCGGAAAAGGTGTTTTCCTAAAGGCGAAAACAGTGGTTAGAACTAGTTCGTAGTAACGCCAGATTCCTAGGAACTAATTCTATGGTTTTTATATGTACATGAAGATCACTTTAGTGTGAGTATATTTGTGTTTCTTTTCAATGTTCCTTGGTTAAAACTTCATAACATGTAGATTACCTATACACACCTCAAATTATTTTTTTTCTAGAACAAAGGCATTATTATTCCTTTATTAATTAGAATAAAGGGACAGACTCATGCAGACCTATAAAACAAAGAAATTTTCAAACTTATTGTTGACATAACTTTTATCGTGATTTTAAACAAAAGTTTTGGTGTGATTCTTGAGTGATTTATTTGAATAACAAAGTTGCAAGTAATAATTACATTAATGTTTTCACATTTTTGAGTTCCGCAGCATAAAAGTCAGGATTATGTTTAAAAAAAAGTTCAGTCATAAGTAAATCTACGATGGAAAGGTTACTGTTGTCTCCATTTTGATATTTATAACATGGTAACTTGAAACATAACTAAACTATAAAAGATTTGTAAGAAATATGTTAGTAAACTGACATCTTGGTAGCTTATATGTGATGTCGCCAGATTTGCAACCAATCGTGGAGCATTTTCCATAACGTGATCAAACATACAATAATCTTTATTTAATGCACGTTTGCTAAGGAATATAAACATATTTCATTCGGATAATAAATAAAATTCGCTCTTAACGCTGAAATTTATTAAAATGAAAACAATTTGCAACATATTTTTATTCGAGTTAAATAGCCTATTGGTTTGTCGGTAGTAACATTAATGACACATCACTATTTTTTTTTCACTATAGAGTCATTACAATAGTTTTAAGAAAATTATCTACTTTTCGTTATGTACCACTACTATTGGAATACTTTGTATCGCTAAATTTAAGATGAAAGCTTGAAAATAAAACTTTGAAATCGATAAATAAATATTATATTTTTATCGATTTAGTTTCTGCAGTTGGATTGTAAAATACATGTCGCATGTTGGATCATTTTATCTGTAGTGGCTGGAAGAAAAATGAACTTTACCATTTCAAAAATACCTCCTATATATACATATCGAGATGTTTTTCAAAATTTTTAAAAAGAAATATAGGTCTATAATTCTCGATAGAAGTATGGATAATTTCTTAATCAAACGTAACAAAAGCAATTTAAAGATTTCGCGGCAATTAATTTGCAATTAAAACAAATAAAAGCCTTTCCTCGGAATAATAACGAGGAGTTACGGCCTAATAAAATAAATAAGGAGTTTCCTTATGTCTGGCGGAAATTAAGATGTTGAAAACCGACATACACATTTTGTATAACATGTTTTGTGTATTCGACTGCAATATTTAAAAAAAACAATCATTTTCGTGCGATTTAGCATTTTTTTTACATTTCAACTTAAACCATTGTCATGCAATTTTGAAGCAGTGGCTAGCGTCCCGACACGAAAATAGCCACTTAAATCAAAAAAATTTTTTACAGCAAAATTTTTTTACCGACGGAAAAAAAATAATGATTGTACGTTCTTTAAATATATAATTTGAATTAAAATAATTCACTAACATAGTCTAATTTAAAACTGGCCTAAACTGATTATGATAATTAAATTGATAAGAAAAGTACATTACCCTAAATTACACTGTACATATGTTGTAAATCATAATATTTATGGAAATATATTACAAATATTTAGCCCAAAAAGAAATCGCAAATATATCAAATATATAGTACGCTAGTGAGCGACATATGACCAAACCAAAAAAATAATGTTACCTAACCTACCTTTGACCGCAACCCTTACATGTAAGTCTGCTGCAACTTTTGTGGTCTGTCTATATTACTTCGTATACTACCGATATCGTTATTGGTTTAAATAGTAAGTAGTAAATTAGTAATTCATCATTAATATTTCAATAATTTATTAAAGTAATAAATACAATGTACAACTTTAAAATAGCTTATCCTAAATGTCTTTGACGTAAATCCAGGCGAGATCCAGCTTTTACTACGACTTGGAGCCTCAAGATGGTTACTCGTGGTAAATTGAGCACCAGGAACGAAACTTGCTGTTACAGCTTCTGCTGGAACGTCAGCACCATCTTGGAAGAGAGGAAAAGGAGACGAACGGGACATAAAGAGGAAGAGAAACGAGGATGGCCGAAATATCGACGACAGAGCGACGAAACATTCGCGAATTATCGACGAAAAGAAGAAGAAAGAAAGATCGGTGCAAAAGAAGATAGCCTAAAATAGACGCCCGAAGTTAGTGACTGCTTTTATCAATCTCTCGGAGTAAGTAATTATTCTTAAAGTAACCGTTAAGATATTGAGTTAAAAGATATATTAAATAAAAGTTAACCTCAACGACTCGCATCTCTATTCTCTTTTTATTGAAAATTAAGTTGATTACGAGAAATTTAGACTAAAGTAGGGTTATGGCAAAAATTCGTAAAGAATGAAATGGTAGGAAAATGACTTTTTTTTTTGAAAAAAATCTTGATACATACCTCCTATTTCGAGGTCGCAGAACACGATTCTGATCTCGATTTTCCATAATTTTTGTTCAGTTTTGCGCTTTTCACTTTAGATTCAATTTTTTTCACTAAATCGTTAAACTTTTGTTATAAACACAAATTCCACAGTGATAAAAGCTTCTGTATTATACAGTAATTCAAAAATATGCACCTTTTCATGGAAAAAATCCGAAAAATTGTCAGTATAAAAATTACAACAAATCAATATAACGGCCGCCATCAAGAAATAATAGCTTAGTTCTTAGTTCAGCTAAAGATGGCGTACTTGTTGAACTCGGCGATGTTGCCAGATTGCAAAAATGATTTCTTTGATATTCATATATATTCTTCTCTTTCTATCTGAATTGGAAAGAAAAGGTCTCAAAAAGAAATTATCCCTTTCCTTTGATTATTGAAGTATTATTAATTACTCTTATGTCTATGATGTGCGATTATAACTCTGAATATTAAAGGTTTTAAGGATTATAGTTGCTTTTGTCTGCTTCCCTCCAAATACCAGTAGTTTTAAGCGAATAATACGAATTGATCATATTGCTTATGTCCCTTAGCAATAGTGTTTTTTAATTAATAGATCTAGGTCAATTTAGGTTAGTTTAGGTGAATTTCAACTTTTTAAACTAACAAAAACAAGCTTAACCTGTACTAACCAGAACTAACCAAAAATTTTGGACTGTTAAAGTTAAGTTTACCCTTTTTTATACATACATTAAACTATGTTGTTAACTGTAATGGATAAATTTTAAAGTTTATGCCAGGAAAGTATAAATCTAGGTTAACTGAGATTAGTTCAGGTTAGTTTCTGTTTTTCAAATTAACCAAAATCAAGCTAAACCTGAACCAACCTACCCTAACCAAAACTAACCAAAAATTATGAGTGGTTGAGATTATTTTTACTCAGAAACTGTTTTGAACATTAAAAAAATTAAACTATTTTGTTGACCGAGAAGGATAAATCGTATAGTTTATATTATGAGAAAAATTTACATCTGGCAATCTTGCGCCTTTTTACGTAATTTGGAGGCTAGTTTAGATAGTCTGACGGTTGATGGCGTTCCCGAAACGTGTTTTTCTAAATTGATTTGGTAAAATTTGTGCAAAAATAATTGAAATATATTACATACAAATATATTTTAACTAGTTTCATTGAAAATAAATACGTAAATTAGGTATTTTAACTGAAATAAAAGTGCTTTGTGAAGTGACGCTTTTTTTAGTTTTCCGGGAAAGTGAGAAAAAATAGAGAAAAATCAAGGCCAGAATCGTGTTCTACGACCTCGAGATAGGGGGTAGGTATCGAAATTTTTTCAAAAAAAAAAACATATATTGGAGGGTATCTCAATAAACAAAAATTTGTTTTTTCAGGTTACGCCGAAATACGTCAAATACATGATGTAAATAAAATGACGTTTTTTCGAAAACGGCTGGGATTAGATTTGATGAAGAGTACTTAATTCTTAGTCATTGTCCAAAGTTCTTGTCATACAGAGAGTAACAAAATGGGGTCATGAGTGTCACAGCTAGTCCGTCCCTGCAGCTGTGAGTAATTCACAACACTTTCTTGGATAGTAATTTGAAGGGTCTTACCTGGTATACATTTTTTAAAAAAATTGAAATATACCTGGTGGTTCAATAATTATGTGTAAAAAACTTGATTACATTGCAGCTCTTTGGGAGCTCATATCTCTGAAGAGGAGGCTTATATGAAAAAAGTTTATATGAACTTGTAGTATTCTTTTCACGTGTTTTTTTTTAATATCCGGTGGATTTACCCATTTTCCCGGATATCCTGTATAGACGAGATAATTTTCTAATACGAAGGAGTATTATTATATTGCCTGGCTGGTTTCTGCTCTCTTCAACTCTATTAGTATTAAAATTTTAACTTGAACATCAAATTATGATCTAAACATTTAGCGATATATTCTTCCCTTTATCAGTAACCGTCATGGATAGACTTGGTCATGCGAAAAACTATAAAAAAATTCTTCACATGGTTGTTAAGACCACGGAACTCTGGGTAGTAGGTATTATCATAATAGGTATAACAATATTTTACAATATTTATTATCTATAATCAGTTACACGACTCAAACACCAATTTACATTCCAACAAATGTCTTTTAACCAGTAACTGTATAAATTATCGATATTAGCTTCTTTAATAACGAACATAAATATTTTATTTTAACGATGGTTACCGCTAGATTCCTCCATAATTCTAATTAAATTCTCATGAAATTCGGTGGGTGTTTATACTGTTTATTTACATGTAAAACGAATGTACGTCGCTTTTCAACATCTTAATACCTGTCAGACCGAAGGAAACTCCTTATTTATTATATGCAGCAGTAAATCTACTTTGTAGCAAATGTTTTATTTTCTATTGTTCCTTTATTCTTTATCGCTACTAATACTTCACTTCCTACGCAGAAATTAAACTACAAAACTTCGTGCAACTTTATTAATGAAAATAAAAACTTCGTAGTAAATAAAAAAAATTCATACTAAAAAGTTTTAGACAGGCCGCAATTATGTTGTAGAGTAAAATGAGTTAAAATCTGAACACTACCAGACAGCAGACACCCTTTCCTCCAAGCAACTCGGTGAGAGTTGAGCCTTCATTTTGCGCTGGAGAAGATTAGATAGCTCAAATTCGTTTCTGTTGAAAGTTTGGAAGTTTTAATAGATAAGTTTGAACTTATCAGTGAAAAACTTCTTGTTTACTTTTTTGTATTTAGGAATAGCGAATAATCGAGTCATTACGCAATAAAGTAAACAAGTTATGGATGGTTTAATTCATTCATATATCGTCAAACGGTAACTTCGGTAAGTTAGTAAGTAACGGGGATGTGGGGGTGATAACTGAAAGTAAATTGACAAATCTGTAGCAATTTACATAATACACCGGTATGCTACGTGTAACTAATGTATTTAATTCAAAATAATACCATTATTAGGCCTTCTTAATAAAAAACCAAAGCTTTCACGGCTTTAATCATGTTGAAAATCATGGCTCTTGGCTTTAGACCGTGTAAAATTGGAATTATTATACGACGTTTCGCCTACAATTGCACGAGGCATCTTCAGGGATCTTTACTCCACAAGATCAGAACACTGAATGACTATCGTGGAGCAACAGCTCGATATTTATACCCGACAGGTGCTCAGTGAACCGTGATCCAGCGTTACAATTGATTTCCACGTATGATGTAAACTGTAACCCGCATCTCTGTTAATATTGTTTGAATATTTACAAATTTCGATTGATTCTCTAATTTTACGTTTAAAGAAACCAGACACACTAGCACCTTAGTTTCTTTTACATTAAAAGTGTGATCTGCGCAATGTTGGTGTTCAGCTACTGCAGATTGTACAATTTGTTTGTTTTTTATACATCTTTCATGTTGACTAAAATGGTGTTGTCGGACTTGCATTGTCTTTATTTTTATATATTTTTTACTTGCCAAGGAGAAAGCCCACTCTTATTTTTACTACAAACACGAGACAGCAATGTCGTCTTATTGGTTTCAGATTGAAATCACCAATATCAACAGAAATAAATTATCACCGCCGGCGAAGAGCCCTTTTTATGGATGAAGCTACACAACGCCAAAAAAAAATCAAAGCCGGAACTTTATCAGATGGTCATGAGCCAATTTTCCATAAAATAGATAACATATGCAACAAGTTGAAAGAAAATATGGCGAAGAAACACCGAAATAAACTAAAAAAACTAAAATCACATCTACAACCGACTTTACCTGAAACAACTTCAAGAAAAACCATCATAAACTTATCTTCAAGAATACTCTCAACAGCAGAAGAACAACTACTAAGCAAGGGGCTTAATTTCGCAATAACACCAAAAAGCATGTCTTAGACATCATAAGCTCTGTAGAATCTATATAAGTCGACGAAAACCATTCCGAAGAGTTTAGGTGGAAAATAAAATCAACTTTAGAGTAAAAAATAAATAAAAATAAAGACAATGCAAGTCCGACAACCACATTTTATAGTCAATCTTCAACATTGTCTAAAACCTTCACTTCAAACAAACATCTTCCATGTTCCTTAAGCCTAGTGGATATAGGTCGTTCTATTTCACCTACATACACTTTACCACAAGAGCAAGGTATCTTGTAAACGCCTTTTTGAAATGGTATTGCGTCCGTTGGAGACTTCAGACATTGTTCAACTTTCTTATATGTGTAGAAATTGTCCAAATGTTTGATTTTCGGAGCAATCTGGCAATCTTGTCGGTGTGGTTTCGTGTATGTAAGGTAAGACAACACTGTCCATAGGAGGTGTATTTATGACATTTTGTTGAGGAGTTGGGTTTTTATATTTATTAATAGAACATCTTATATCTTCAGCGCAATATCCGTAGTCTTTCGGAGTATTAGTCAGTTTTTCTATTTCTGATTTCAGTGATTGTTCGTCACATATTGAAAGAGCTCTACATACCAAAAAGTTTATGACGGTTGGTTTTTGATAAGGACGATGGTGTGATGTTGCATTGAGATATCGATTTGTAGGTGTTGGGTTTCTGTACACAGAATGTGCTAATTTGCCATTCTCTTTCCTTTGTACTAGTACGTCAAGAAAAGGAAGAGAACTATTTGATTCAGTTTCAGTAGTGAATTTTATGCTAGGATGCTGTTGATTTAGATGATCCAGGAAATTATAGAGGTTATATGCGCCATGCGGCAAAACAACGAACGTATCATCTACATATCTGCATCAGAAGATAAGGAGTTTGCTTCGAGAGCTTCCATGAAGATGTTAGCTACCACAGGTGATAGCGGATATCCTTAAAAAGTAAAATAAGAGGAAATCAGACATGCTTTAATTAATTCTAATAGGGTGGAGTCCATATCATTATTTAGTAATATGTCCGATATTTTCGATATGTCTTCTGCTCCTAAATTTTGGTGCAGATATGTAGATGAGACTTTCGTAGTTTGGCCGCATGGCGCAAATAACCTTTATAATCTTCTGAATCATCTAAATCAACAACACCCTAGCACAAAATTTACTATGGAAACTGAATCAAATGGTTTCCTTCCCTTTCTTGATGTACTAGTACAAATTAGGACATTCTGTGTACAGAAAACCAACATATACAGATCAATATCTCAATGCAACATCATACCATCTTCCATCTCAAAAACAATCCGCCATAAACTCTTTGATATTTAAAACCCTTTCAATATGTGAGGAACAATCACTGAAATCAGAAACAGAAAAACTGACTAACGCTCTGAGAGGCAACGGATATGGCACTGAAGATATAAGACGTGCTATTGATAAATATAAAAACCCTACTCCTTAACAAAATATCATAAATGCACCTCCTATGGACAGTGTTGTCTTACCTTACATACGCGGAGCCACCGACAAGATTGCTTCGAAAATCAAACATTCGGACAATTTTCAACACATGTAAGAAAGTTGGACAATGTTTGAAGTCTCCAAAGGACGCAATACCATTTCAAATAGAAGGCGTTTACAAGATATCTTGCTCTTGTGCTAAAATGTATGTGTTCTGATCTGGTGGAATAAAGATCCCTGAAGATGTCTCGTGCAACCGTAGGTGAAACGTCGGATAATAATTCCAATCTAACACGGTCCAAACTCAAGAACCATGATTTTCATTAGGCCTTCTTCTTTTTCTTCTATAATCTAGGCTTTAGACTGTGTTTCTTCCTGCATTATTACGATTTAATATCTCAAATTTTCAACGCATCTTTCACATATTGTTCAGGATTTCTCTTTCCTATAGATTTTGATGATCTAACTATTTAAATTAACCTGAAATTATTCTGCTAATGATAACAAAATCTATAACAAAAAAATTGGAAAGGTTCTAAAAGAAGTTTGATTAGAATTATTCAAAAAGTTGATGCTGGTAGCCGTTACTATGTGGTAGTTAATCATCTTCGGGAAATGTTTAATAACAAATTTTATTTACAAAATTCAGGCCTACCAATGGGTTCTCCTCTTAGCCCTCTCTTAGCAGACATTTTCATGTCAAACATAGAAAACAAAATTCTTAATTCCCCTTTAAGCAAAAACCATATTCAATTTTGGTACAGATATGTGGATGATGTTCTAGCATGTTTTAAAGGCACTACTAGACAGCTTCAAAAATTCTTACAATACATTAATAATTGCCATCCAAAAATTCAATTTACTCTGGAAACTGAAAATAACCATAAAATAAATTTTCTAGATCTCACCATATTTCACATCAATAATCAGTGTAATTTTAAAATTTGTAGAAAACCAACGTTTACAGGTAATACTATATCTAATGACTCTTTTTACCCCTTAAAACACAAAATGGCTGCATACAATTCAATGATACATAGAGCATTCTCTCTGCCTCTCTCTGAAGAAGATCTTCAACTAAATATCATTGAAAGGATTTAAATATCAAACAATTTCTCCCAACAACTAGCTTTTAATTCAATATATCCCAAAATAAAAAATGATAAAGATAGTTCATCTTATATATCTTTGTTATACTGTGGTACCCTATCAGAAAACATAGCTAATACTCTTTCCAAACATAACATAAAAGTAGCCTTTAAATCTCAACACTATCTGTCCACTATCCTTTACAATGCTAAAGATAAAATTAATAAATTTGATAAATCAGGAGTTTATAAGTTAAAATGTTCAGAGTGTGATAGCTTGTATATTGGACAAAGTGGTAGAACTTTAAAATTCGCTTTTCAGAACACCACCGATCATATAGACTACAAAAAACAGACTCGAGCTTTGCCAACCATTGCTTAGAACACAGCCACAGTTTTCCTAATTTAAGCAACACTGACATATTACATTATTCAACCAAGGGCCAAAAGTTAAATATTCTTGAATCTTTAGAAATATATAAACATAGTAAAAACAAAAATGTAAATTTGCTTAATGACCAGACAGAACTTGGGTTTTCCCCGTTATTTGTTGTCGCCAAATAATAATTAGTTCCCAAAATTTAGTACCTCCCCTTTGTAATAATGTAATTTCTCAGGTAGTTTTTATTTATTGTTAAATTTTCTCATGTTTCTGTAGTGAATACTTAGTCCACCTTTGTAATTCAGTTTGAAAATGACTCTGTGAGTTGAAACTGCAGTCACTGTTTTCTTAATAAATTTAGTGGTATAAAATATAGTAGTTCCTTTTAAACATTTCCCGTAGAATTATTCATCTAATAATTTTAACGAATGTGAAGATGTCATGTTAAATGCCACAATATAATAAAAATTTAGGTATTATGGAACAAATCCGGACAGAAAATTAGAATTAAATAAACAGTATTTCTGGCAGTCTGTAGATGAAAGTTCTTTTGAAAATATATTCAATTACACAAACATATTGTGTTGTTATTCATGTGAACAAAGAGGAAAAATTTCGAGCCAATTGTCAAAGTTATGAACAAAATCTCGTGACTATGTCTCTTCAGATTAATTTTTAGTGTCACGCTGGTTTTTGCTAGCAAGACTTTTTTTGTTAAATTTTCTAGCTTATTGTTAAGAAGTACCATTTGAGAATATCTTTCTGCCTTTCCTATTTTTCAGAAGTCAGGTTATTTTCAAAACACCAGGTATTTATAAAACTATAATAAAAAAGTCTCTGTCATTGTGGCACTCCGATTACCATAAAAATTCTTCGATCATAACTTATTTTATTTTTACCATTTAAAAATCTTAATTACACATTTCCCATTATAGTTAAGACTAATTAAGACACAGCACTTCCTGAAGACAGGTGCATGTTTAAAGACAATAAAATTAAATAACAAGCAAAAAACATATAAAAATTAAAAGAAATGTCTGCCAGAGACAACTGACTGAAACGCGTAGATTTAAGACAAAAAAAGGGTTTGCCTCGGAGAGTCTTAGCAACGTCACGATAAGGTATGTAGTTATATATTCCTTATTTCCTATATTTGAGATAAAGCAATTTTCACGGTATTGTCGATTAATTCAAGTTAATAAGCGCATTAAATTTATTGTGTTAATAAGGTTTTTTATAGAGGTATAGAACTTTAAGTTGGCAACACTTTTTTAACTGGCGGCCATTTTGTCAGCTGTCAAGTGATGTATGTTTAGTTTGGTTTGGCATTTCAACATGAATAGACTGACGCCTGAACAACGCTTCCAAATTGTGCAAATTTATTTTGAAAATCATGGTTCTGTTCGAAATACGTATCGCGCACTACGTCCATTTTACGGTCAACATAATCGTCCATCAGAGCAATTAATTCGATTAACTATGGAACGTTTTCGCACCACGTTTACTCTAAATGATAATACGCATCCACAGAGACATCGTACAGTGCGTACAGAAGAAGTCATTGCTGCTGTAGAGCGTAGCGTAGAGGAAGACCCGAATCAGTATATCCGCCATCATGCACAGGAATTGGATATGTGTCCATTCACTTTATGGAAGATTTTGCGGAAAGATCTTGGTTTGCGTGCTTACAAAATCCAACTCGTGCAAAAATTGAAGCCACACGATCACCTAGCAAGGCGTAGATTCGGTGAATGGGCCCAAAACAAGATTGTCGTTGATCCCGATTTTCATAAGCGAATTTGGTTTAGCGATGAAGCTCACTTTTATTTGAATGGATACGTCAATAAACAAAACTGCCGTATTTGGAGTGATGATAATCCTCAAGTGTATGTTGAGACACCGTTACATCCAGAAAAACTGACTGTTTGGTGTGCTTTATGGACTGGTGGAATCATTGGTCCGTACTTCTTTAAAAACGATGCTGGTCAGAACGTTACAGTCAATGGTGACTGCTATAGAGCCATGATTACTGACTTTTTCGTTCATCAATTAAACAACCATGATGTGCAGGAGCTGTAGTATCAACAAGACGGCGCAACATGTCACACAGCTCGTGCCACAATTGATTTATTGAAGGAAACGTTTGGTAACCGCATAGTTTCACGTTTCGGACCCGTGAATTGGCCTCCAAGATCGTGCGACTTAACGCCGATCGACTATTTTCTGTGGGGATATGTGAAGTCCGTAGTCTACGCCGATAAGCCCGAAAAGATTGATCACTTGGAGGACAACATTCGCCGCGTTATTACCGATATACGGCCACAAATGTTGGAAAAAGTCATCGAAAATTGGACCTCCAGATTAGACTACGTCCGAGTCAGCCGTGGCGGTTATGTGCCAGAAGTCATATTTAAATTATAATGCCAGAAGGTTATCTTTCGAATAAAGTAAATTTCATGTCAATTTAAAAAAAATCATCTTTGTTTTATTCCATTTAAAAGTTCTATACCTCTATAAAAAACACCCTTTATAAAGGTCAAGTGAAATCGTCTGGCCAAATATTTATGTAGTCACATTTGATTTTAAAAGAAGAAAATCCCCAATAAAAGTAACACTCTGCATATGTATAGAGTCTTCTTTTTTTTTTGGAAAGAAATATGATATTTTTACTTTAAACGTACGTTTTTTGTGTTTTAGTATTAAGCTTGCCCTTCTACAATTTATCTCGACTAGTTTTCGAAAACAATATCGATTAAATGACCAAAAAATTGGTTAGACAAAAACGGCGTTCCCATTACATTGTCCAGCGCTTTAGGCGATGTCAATGTTGTCTTTGAGCTCTTCTATGGTCTTTGGATTGTTAGCATAAACTTTACTCTTCAAAAATTCTCCCAAAAAAAGTCGGACGGAGTCAAATCCGGAGATCTTGGTGGCCAGTCATTATCGCCTTTTTTCGACACCACACGTCCCTGGAACTTGTGACACAAATAGTCCATTACTGAGCTCGTAGTGTGGCATGTCGCATCGTTTTGTTGGAACCAGAAGTCTTTCAGACCTTATTCACTTATTTGTGGTAACACGAAGTGTGTTTATAACCACCGATATCGACTGCCAGTCATTGTCTCACCAACCCTGAAAAAGAATAGCCCAATAACGGTTTTTCAGCATAGAAGTCACTTTCTCATCGTGCAATGGTGTTTTGTGAGTTATGTGAGATTTGTCAGTGCCCCAAAAATGACAATTCTGTTTGTTGAAGGTGCCAGAGAATGTGAAATGAGTCTGGTTGGTCATCAAAAATCGCCCCCAAAAATTCGGCTCAATTTCAACAATTCAAATGACGCTATTCGCGTAAACCAATCGACGCGGCTTGTATGTTTCCAATAATCTTTGAGTGAACTGCACTTTGTATCGAAACATGTGAAGATCTTGCTTCATATATTCGCATACAAAATGATTCCACCGATATTTAATTGTTGAGCTTGGGGGTAATACGAGCCATATTGATTTTTGACAACATTCTTTCGAAAAGCTTCGATATTTTCATTGGAACGAACTGGACGCGGTCTAGCGTGTTGTTGGTGATTTGTTACAGACTCGTGCTAGAAAAAATTTGAAGTTAAATGACAAATTTTGTCGCTTTTAGGCGCTGAATGACCATGGCCGATTCGTTTCAAAATACATTTATGGTATTATTAATTACAATATCAAAGGCTTAGAATACGATTTTCAAAATAGAGGATCAAAGGTCGTGGACTTAAGGCCTAAATCTCATTATTTTGCTATGAGTGTATAAGTTACGGGATTTAGCTTCCACAAATATAAATTTTCATGGGGTTAAATGATTTTTCCTCGTTGAAATGAAGCTTGCCACATATTAAAATGATGGATACAAGATGGTGGATTAAATAATTTTTAATCTAATCGCTTCAAACTAAAAATTTAAGTAAAGGGGTTTTAGCAGTTCCAATATGGGGATATATAATTTTGTTACTGAAAGTAGTTAGGCAAATTTAATTAACGAGACTGGATGGATTCGCAAAGGCGATCGGTCTCGAACGATCTGAAGCTATATTGCGATGATCAAGTGTAATCACCTTTTGTTCATTCATCTATGGTGGATATGTATTTTACTAGACTGTAAATCTTTGAAATAGAAATTTTGAGTTATGGAATTTTTTGAGTTGCTGATCAAAAATATGAAGTATTTTAATGACTTTTTATAGCCTAATATTGGTTTTTTAAATTTTAAATGTTAAATCCCGTACTGAATGAGTGATTTGTTTGTTTTTTTTCAAAAACTGAAATTGCATTTTTCAGTTACAATTTTTTTTTATTATATCTTAAACACTATAAGTACATACTTTATATTATATGCTTCATATAATAAAAAATTGGTAATTAGATTATGATTCTACTTTAATATCAACTATAAGTGCGTATGTGCACTTTTGCAGTAGTTAAATACCGTAACATATACTTTCATGGCAAAATAATGAAATTTATTCTCTAAGACCGCCATCTTGAATCTAATATATTAATTGAAATTTGGCTATTGTAAATTGATTCAAGCAACTGCTAGAACTCCGTTATTTCAATTTCCGTTTTGAAGTGACAGTCTAGCATAAATCCGTCATTTTGAAATTTCGGAGACTTCGTTTGCATTATTAAAAATTATTTATCCATATGAAAATTTATATTTGTGGAATTTAAATCCCGAAGGTATACTTTCATGCAAAAACAATTAAATTTAGTTCTTAAATTCCATCTTAGATCCGACATAAATCATTTCATCTGTGTATTGAATGAAATTAGCAAAGTAAATTAGTATTTATAGCAAAGCATTAAGAATTACATCTACATTTGTTCATATTCGTCGCCATATTTGACCGGTCATATTGGTTTTTTTAAAATGGCCCAAATAAAGGGTATTTTTTTTATAGAGGTATAGAACTTTTAAATGGAATAAAACAAAGATGAATTTTTAAATTGACATGAAATTTACTTTATTCGAAAGATAACCTTCTGACATAATTTAAATATGACTTTTGGTGTATGACCTCCACGGCTGGCTCAGACGTAGTCTAATCTGGAGGTCCGATTTTCGATGAATTTTTCCAACATTTGTGGCCGTATATCGGCAATAAAGCGGCGAAAGTTGTCCTCCAAGTGATCAATCGTTTCGGGCTTATCGGCGTAGGCTAGCGACTTCACATATCCCCACAGAAAATAGTCTAGCGGCGTTAAGTCGCACGACCTTAGAGGCCAATTCACGGGTCCGAAACGTGAAACTATGCGGTTACCAAACGTTTCCTTCAATAAATCAATTGTGGCACGAGTTGTGTGACATGTTGCGCCGTCTTGTTGAAACCACAGCTCCTGCACATCATGTTTGTTCAATTGATGAACGAAAAAGTCAGTAATCATGGCTCTATAGCGGTCACCATTGACTGTAACGTTCTGACCAGCATCGTTTTTAAAGAAGTACGGACCAATGATTCCACCAGCCCATAAGCACACCAAACAGTCAGTTTTTTTGGATGTAACGGTGTCTCAACATACACTTGAGGATTATCATCACTCCAAATACGGCAGTTTTGTTTACTGACGTATCCATTCAAACAAAAGTTAGCTTCATCGCTAAACAAAATTCGCTTATGAAAATCGGGATCAACGGCAATCTTGTTTTGGGCCCATTCACCGAATCTACGCCTTGCTAGGTGATCGTGTGGCTTCAATTCTTGCACGAGTTGGATTTTGTAAGCACACAAACCAAGATCTTTCCGCAAAATCTTCTATAAAGTGAATGGACACATATCCAATTCCTGTGCACGATGGCGGATAGACTGATTCGGGTCTTCCTCTACGCTACGCTCTACAGCAGCAATGACTTCTTCTGTATGCACTGTATGACGTCTCTGTGGATGCGTAGTATCATTTAGAGTAAACGTGGTGCGAAAACGTTCCATAGTTAATCGAATTAATTGCTCTGATGGACGATTATGTTGACCGTAAAATGGACGTAGTGCGCGATACGTATTTCGAACAGAACCATGATTTTCAAAATTCATTTGCACAATTTGGAAGCGTTGTTCAGGCGTCAGTCTATTCATGTTGAAATGCCAAACCAAACTAAACATAAATCACTTGAGAGCTGACAAAATGGCCGCCAGTTAAAAAAGTGTTGCCAACTTAAAGTTCTACACCTCTATAAAAAACACCCTTTACAAATGAAACTAGACATCTTTACCAAAAATACTGGACCAGTATAAGTTATTTTGTTTGCGACAAAAAATGAAGAGTAGGGGTGGCCCACTTAACAATTTACATATATATATATATATATATATATATATATATATATATATATATATATATATATATATATATATATATATGTATATCTTCTTAAAGAAATTCTATTGTTTCTATATGAATTTAAAGGGAAAAATTTAATATATACGTTGTAACCAAAGAAAACTTCATAGAATAAAAAATATGTATTTCTGGGAAAATAACGAAATTTTAATTTTAAATTACAATAAAACCAGCTGGACGCCAATCTTGTACACTGAAGAATTTTACCACTGAATACGCTAATACATTTTAACGGCGATAGACAAAAACTCTCCAATAAATACAGTACACACGAGAAAACAATTATCAAAAGACAAATTGTTTCCCCAATTAGGGCAAAACTGAATAAAACAGTAATTTATACCATATAAACACAAGCGATCTCTTGCCGCAAATTAAGACCTGTAATAAAATAATAATCTTGGATTTATTGTTGAAATTAAATGGAAGAAAATTAAGGAGTAGGAACAACAATATAATTTAGGAAATCAAGATTATTTCGACTAGATTAATGAGTCCTCGTTGTAAACACCTACAATACTCCTACTGGTATTAAGACTTACATGGATTAAATAAGTAATAAAACTAATTTTTTGATAAAAACTTAAAAGATATGGGATAAAGATATACGTACTGTCATTTTTCAGACCGTGAGAAACTATGGTTAAAGAAATATGAACAAGTCATTCGAAGGGTAAATATAAAATATAAATTGCCACCAAGTTTATATATACTTGATAAATAAACAAAAATTTCAGTTGATCTCTGTTTTGTTGCCAATTATGCATTTTTCTTTCACTGGGATTCTTATCTCCATTGGGTAATTATTACTTCGACATTTTTCAGACTACTGCAATTAAATAAATCTTAATATGGAGAATTAGGGTAGTTTTCATTCACACTACAAAAGTTATTGCTCTTAAAGCCTAGAAATTTTTGAAAAAAATTTCCATTTAATAAGTCTTAAAAAAACTTCTACCCCAAACTCAAACAATATTTTAAAATAAAAAATTTAATAATTAAAATATATTGAATGTTTAAACTGTCACGCCTTAAAAGATTGAAACCTAATAAGCTGAATCTCTTCATTCTTGGAAATGCGGAAATAAACGTTCTTGCATTTGGATGTACAGAACAGTTATGTCTGTCTCTTTTTATTGTGTTATAAGAAATCAAGGATGTGCCAATCAAATTAGACAAATAAAGCACTAAACAGCAAATTCCATGATTTTGTTATGGTTAAACAACTATTATTTCTATAATAATAAATAAGTTGGGTTACATTCCATTTTTTTATGGTACTACGAAAAAAATTACCTGAGACATTCCAAGAATGAAAATGTACGTTCAACTTAAATCTCTAAAAATTAATAACCAAGAAGAAGTTAAAACGATCTGTCGAATCACAAAACTTTTCTTAAAATCGCATTTTAAATTTGGAATGATAAATGGTGTATTTTTTTTTTGAGAATCGTAATTTAAAAATGCCATTAGTATTTAAATCAACACTGCGAATACAAAATTTGGGAAGACAATTTTAACTTTCTCCTTTTCACATAATTCCGAGCGCCTGAGTAGAGTGGTGTTGATGATATTGGGCCACGGTTCAAATTTCGATTTAAATTTGCTATTTTTGCAAATACTCACGTTAAGGGCAAACACAATATCCTTTTCTTTAAGTATCTGTCATGAATTCTTTGAATAAAGACATATCATTGGTTGGTTAGTTGCATTTTTTGATTTTACTTCACGGCCCCGTAGTTCTACTTGTCGATTTCTTTCACAGCTTGATTATTTTATCTTACTGAATTTTGGCTACATTTTTATATTATAAAGTGCGGCTTTATGTTATATTTGATTATTACGGTTTGACCCCCCTACTTATGTTGTTTTGCTTGGCATTCACTAAACTGTGGGTGGTTGTATTTATTTCTATTGTTTTTGAAATTACTATTACCTTTCTCTAGTCAAACCTCGGTTTTCTTACATATTATTTTTCCTTCCGTATGGCAGTTATCTTGTACTTTCTTTGAACAGTTCCGTAGATCTTGCTTTGTTTATGTTCTGTTTTTTTTGTAGGTTAGGTTTTATATCTATACTGCCACTGTCCAATTTGACACAAGGTTTTTTCGGAGTTGTTTCTTCTTGCATTATCTCATTTTAAGCTGTTTTAGTCTTATTATTTGATTCCATTATATAGTAATCATCATAACTTGATTTTTTCCCCTTTTTTCATCCCTGTAAATACTCATGTATTTCGTAACTTGCCTTGCATCGCCGATTCGGAGCGACATCTAGTCTGTAGGTTTCCGAAACTTTTAGAAAATCGATAATTGATGAAAGAGAGAAATCCTTTTCGTTCACTTTATCTTTTTGCAGGAAACTTATTCAGTACCTCTTTTGTGTCTGTAGTGGTTGATAAGAAGATATTTCTTTAATTTTAAAATAACTAATGGGTTACTAATTTAATTTTGAGCTGTTTCAGCAGAGTGTTTTTACCCAGGAACTCGCAGAGGGTCAGTTTTGAGTTGTCATCTCTTTTAAATTTTGCACATGCTGGAAAAGAACAGCATTGTTACGCGCAGAGCTCTTTGACATAAAACCGAGTCATTTTGCCTTGACATTTTATTTTCTTTTTTGAAACCACCAAAGAAGTTGTAAATTTAACATCTTAATTTATATGGTCCATCTTTTGAGATTTTGGAATGTAAAATAGTTTAAATTACTCCGGTAATTGTTGATTGATCTGATCATAAAGTTAAATTTCGTATTTGTACTCATAAGGTCAATAATAATAATATTTCATAACGAAGTTTTTCGGTATAATAATAAAAAAGGCATTTATAATAGTTCCGAATTTTCAAATCTTATTTTAAGTGATTTGACAGCTCGTTTCAACTATTCATTCCCAAGTTATGTATTATGTAGAAACATTAGCTGGATATTATATTTCAAAAAAAGAAAAGTTTCCTACGTGGTATAGACTTTTGATGAAGTCTATATATAACGTTAAATAAAGGCAATACCATGCAATGCAATGTCACACCATCATCCTTCTCAAAAACAATCCATCATTAACTCTTTAGTACACACAGCTCTTTAGGTATGTGATGAACAATTACTGATAGCAGAAACAGAAAAACTGAATAATGCTCTGAGAGGTAACGTATATTGCGCTGAAGATATTAGACATTCTATTAATAAATATAAAAACCCAATATTTCAATAAAATGTTATAAATGTACCACCTATGGACAGTGTTGCCTTAGGTTACATACACGGAATCAGCGACAAGATTGCCAAATTGCTCCAAAAATCAAATTACAGATCAATAGCATTGATACCACTAGTGTCGAATGTTCTTAAAAGGGATTTTAAATAAGCATTTTTTAATATTTACGAAAATACAGTAATCTTACTTAAAGCCAATATAACCTTCATATAGGTGAATCAACAAGTGATACATTTTTGCTTTCTGCAAAAGAATAATAAGTAAAACAGAAGCCAAATCAATAATAAGTACAGAAACAGCTTTAAACTGAATCAAATTTTATTTTAAGAATAGATTCTAATCAATCTTAGGTGATGGAACAAATAAAACCTAAAAAAACTGAAGTGAACACTAATATACATCAGCGTGTTTTCGGTATCATTTTGATTCCTATTTTCAATGACTTCTTCCTCAAAACATTTTTTCCAATAATACTATATTATTTGTTAAACGAGAGTACTGCGTTTTATATACTTATTTGAGTAATTATAAGTTTCTTTACTAGCTTTTTGTGTGCAATCCAATAGATTGCAATAATATCAAAGGCAATAAATGATATTGCATTTTATAGAAATGATCAAATTTCACACTTTTGTCTATGGTTTCTTCAATTTTACTGTCAATATGGTTGACGTGAAAACAACAATTTTTATATTGATTCTTGTACAGCATTCTTCATAATCTGTTACAATACAAAGACAGGAATTACATTCGACCTCATCGCAATTTATCACATTACATATTTCCGTTAAATCATAGACATTGTTCTACAAATTACTTCTCTGTAAAATGTCAAAGAATTACAAGGATGTGCCATTCACAATTGCATGTTAAGTACGTGCCAGTTCTGCCAAGTTGCCTTTTCTTATCATTTTATTGGAATACTAACTGGCGTAATTTTTGTTTAATTGGGTATCTAAAAGAATGCATTTTTACGGATGCTTTTTACAATTTTGCTTTGCAATTATGCAGTAAAACAGTTGTTTTTAAGTTTTTATCTAATTATAAGTCGACTCTAAAAAAGGTACTTAGTTGCTGATTTAAGTACAGCAACAAATGGGAAAAATCGTCGCTTTTTGCAAGTTTCATAATTTTATAAAATAGGTTAAGGAGAATAATTTTTTTCGGTATTATTTTAAGGCTAAAACACACGCACAAAAATTTGAAACTACTAGGAAGGGCTATAAATAATATTTAAAACTGACACTCAGCCTAATATTCAGTCTTCTTTACTGAATTAGGCACTGAATTCAGTGTGGTATAATATCATTTAGGGTCGTATGGAACCTAATTAGGACGATCGGGAGATGCCAATCTTTGTTTCTCATATAAGACATTAATATGGAAGAGATTTAATGAGGTCTAATAGAATATAGGATATTTACTCGATACGCGTGCTGAAATATCGTCGTCTTGGTGGCTGGCAGATAAAGTGAGAAAATGGCAAGTAAAGAATAGTAAACTTTACTAAATATTTTCGATATTTATAAAGATATGCCATACTTATGGAATAAAAATTATAAAGATCACACAAACAAAAATATTAGTTAGATACGATAATTAAATGCTGCTGTTTGCTCAGCAGGCCAATACAGCAAGACAAGGCCTGTTTTTATGCGCATAGAAGGCGCGGGTGTCATGATAAATATCAGAGTTCTGACGTGTTCGACAATAACTCTCGGACTAAGTTAGTATCCTCAATTCTGACTCAGGATGGTGTAAATGGCGAGCCCTAAATTTCTTCCACCTCTACTTCCTAATTAAAAATCCGATATAACGTGTAGTCTAATACAGTGGTGGCTTTTTCTAAGGTTTGCGCAATCCCCAAAAAAAATTGTAAATTAAAATAAAACATACTAATAAATATAGTACAAATATTTTTTTAATTTAATGATTCAATTAATCAATTTAAATCAATTTTTTACCTAGATTATACGCGAACAGCAGTCAGTTATTGAAATAATTTACCTTACTTCATCTAAATATCATTAATAATTTGTCTCTATTACAGTATTACGCCTGTAAACGTTATCGCGTTGTTGGTGTACAATTTTAATGCAATCCAAGCTAATTCATCTGATCGTATATGGAGTTGCCTATCTAAGAAGTGGATATTAATTTCGTCTTATAAGCTTCATGGAAGTTACAAGTCGATTTGCAAACCTGTGTTTAGTTTGCTCCACAAAATATCCTTCTACTAGAAAAATTTCTCTTATGCAACCCACTGGACGAGTATTTGAACTTTCGCTTCCGTGGGACTGGCAGTATCAAGTAAAGGTTTCTTCTTCAAGGAGCAGTTAAATCATTCCTTTAGTTCAGGTTAGAATATAACCGTAGTATCTACTGTACTGGCATTTCTAAGCGTGATGTCTACTGTACCGGTATTTTAATTTTTGTAAAAGTGAATGATATTTTGTTATATTTCAAAGAAGTTAAAAATGTAAACGAGGGAATTTATTAAAACCATCGTGTATGTGTTGAACATTTTTAAGAATCTCTTGTAAGAGATTCTAGAAAAGCAGTTAAATATAATGCAGGTCCTCTATCTTCTTGTATGTGTAAGTAAAACCAAATGAGTTTTTTTTATTTTTTAGAAAACATGAGCGGCTCGTCAAATGGGGTGCAAGCAAATATAAAAAAAAACCTATGAACATGCTGCTTAGGTGCATTGTTATGCACATCAATTAAATTTGTTATTTGGGAAGTTTCAAAGAAGACAAATTGACGCTGTTATCGCAAATAAAAATATATTATAATTTGAATCAAGATTAACAGAAATTAAAAATAATATTACCTCAAACGACGTTGAGCCATCTTCATCTTCTTCAAAATGATATAAGCTCAATGATTCCGCGGAGTTTTCTCGGGAAGCAAAAGAAGTTTGTGATATAATTATTTGTCGAGCAAAACAACCATTAAACTTTACAGGTCACTTGGTAACAACCAGTCTTCTTTTTTCGGAATAGTATGTCGAATATAGTACTACATGTTTTCCCGAATAAAAATTTAAGGATACGATTAAAATTTACCCCTTTTTATTGAACAAAAACTCCGTACAGAACTGACCTTCATATATGAAACTGAAGAATTTAGATCAATTTCGGGACTTTTTTCTTTATGACTATCTTTCGCAAAATATCGAGCTAAGTGAGACATTTAGCGAAGTTCTAAAACTTTTAAAAATTTTGATTACTATTGCGATGGCACCAGATGAAGCAGAATGGTTCTTTTCTACCCTCAATCGAATAAAAACATTTTTACAGAATATAATGAGCCAAGAAAGACTTTCTGTTTTGGCAGTGCTTTCTAAATAAATGGATCCTATCAAAAGTATACCTGATTTCAATCAGCGAGTTGTTGATAAGTTTGCTAATGCCAAAGATCGACGTATGGATTATCTTTATAAATAATTTACACAGTAACTTATACGAGCATTTTGATTTTACTGCTATATTTTTAAAACTTACTATCTTCTTTATGTTTAGTTATTTAAAATATACTGCTTTGTTTCATACTAACTCAATTTTTAAAAACTTTTGTTTTTTCATCCACCAGTGTCTATGATAGGTTTTATACATTTCTATGTTTTTAATGTACCATTGGAATTGCAATCCCTACTTTTTTAATGCACCCGCCGCCACTAGTCTAATAGCTCTTTTAAATCGTTTTTAAATGTCTGTGATATACAGTGTGCGACAAAATATATGCTCGAACTTGTGGATATTAAAATATGCCTTAATAACAATACAAAAACACATTTCAAATTGTTTTATTTATTTACAAAATTAATAAACTAAATTTATTAAAGCAAAACAAAAATTTCCAACATTTGTTATGAAAACCAACAAAAACCATATTTCATAATTAACAATACTTTCTTTATGCGAAAAAACAATAGCACATTTTAGGTTATTCCATTTAAATAAAAATTTAACTAATATTTAGTTGCGTAGCCCTTATTTTTTAAAACCTCCTCGCATCTGCGTGGCATGAAATCTATAAGGTTAGATAAAATTTCATCGGAAATTCCATTTCATGCAATTTCCGCTTGTCGGAAAAGGTCATCCGCATTTTTGCAATTATCGCGATTTATTTTGTGATCTATAATATCCCATAGATTTTCTATGGGATTGAGATCAGGCGATTTCGCTGGCCATTTCAAAATGTCAATCTTGTTGTTTACGAACCACTCTTTCACACATTTAGCGGTGTGTTTTGGGTCGTTATCATGTTGATACCTCACTTAAGTGGCATTTCTTCCTCTGCGTGTGGCAACATAACATTATTTAGGATATCCTTATACACAAAACGATCCATTATACCATTAATTTTGTGAATTGGTCCGATTCCATGTCCGGAAAAGCATCCCCAGACCAAAACATTTCCACCTCCGTGCTTAACTGTGCCTTACGAGGGTTAATAAGTTATTAACAGGCTGTACACCGAAGAAATCAAGAAATTGACAGACTTTGTATTTCAGTGTATATTTGAATTATTACAATCGGCCAAGCGCTTTCGGTCTCTATCGGACCATCCTCAGGGCTCAGACCCTAAAAACTTTTTCCTTAAATCATTAAACAATTTAAATGTCTGGGAACTGTGATTGCGTGGGGTGCAATCTTATAATAATTTTGATCATCTTTTTCAGTTTCAGACACTTCATTCTAAATATATTAATAGTTTACACATTTCAGCAAATTTTAACTACGTCTATGTTCGTGTAATTTGTTGCTTTTTTACAAAAATGGAAATTATTTCACGCCACTGAACCCAAGGGTTCGAAATAGATCACAGAATGGCCGATATCAGTAACGCTATAGATTAATAAACTTTAATGCCCTTTCTTTCTGCCTTTTTCCCCCTTTTTTGCTCATTGCCAATAATTTACTGATTTTAAATACAACTGACAGGGAATTCAAGAATGGAAATTCATACAGAAAATCCCTACTCAGGCTTTCACACACTTGTGTGTAGTTTTTATTTTTGGAAAGTTTTATTGCCGTGTTATACTATGACTGTGTGTGGCATAACCTCACCCCTTTTGGGTTGTTATTGAAAATGTTTATTGTTTTAATCATGTCAACGTGCACTGTGTATTGAATGTTCTGGTTTTAATTTTAATTTTAAATGTTTCTGAAAATTTTTTAAATTGTATACATCTTGTCCTGTGTGGAGGCTAAGCTCGCGACTTTTCTCAAACTGGCAGGGTTGAGGTGTGCCCTTTGACGAGTGAGTGTGGTTGGTAAGTACTGAGTAAACTTATTTGCTGACCATATTCTCTCGTTTTTAGGGTCTGAGCCCTGAGGATGGTCCGATAGAGACCGAAAGCGCTTGGCCGATTGTAATAATTCAAATATACACTGAAATACAAAGTCTGTCAATTTCTTACGAGGGTTAAGACGTTGCCCTTTAGGTCTGCGTACTAGCCGAAATCTATCCGAATTTTTCAAGTCGAACTTCGACTCGTTTGAAAAGAGTACGGTCTTCCATTGGGTTGTACTCCAATTTAAATGTTCCTTTGATACAAAAAAAAATTAGTTTTGTTTGTGTCTTTTTTTTTAGCAGAAGAGTCCATCGCGATCATAAATAAGTAAAAAGAATTTAAATTTAAGCGCATTTAACTATGTTATTTAGCCATATATTAACATGTAGAAGTTCGTGCATTTGTTTTGTCGTATTGTGTATTTATTATGAAAAAGTTTCGTTATTTAATGATGTTACTCAGAATTAACTACAGCTCTTTTCTTACCAAAATTTTTATTATATTTATAATTTCCTTGAACGATCAACAGCGAAATGACGATACGGTCAAAATCTTACCACTTCAAGAACTAAAAGTCAATGTTAATTCCTTTAGGAAGTGCATGATTAATTTAAAGGACTGACCTTACGGGTTCGCGATGTATTTTATAAGGAACCTATAATTACGCAGCGGTAAGATAATAATGTAAATTAAGAACGCAGCTTGGCAGTTAATTGCACAAGCAAAAAGGAAATGCACGTTTCACGTTTCCTCAGACACTATCTGCCCATTGTTGTTTATTCGTTTAGTATTTATTTTAATTTCTAAACAATATAAATCGTTCGGGGGGCGTGGCTAACTGCAATAAAGCGTTTTTTCGCGCCGCAGTGTGCAACAGTGTGTGTGCATGCCTTCGGGGCGATGGCGATTTTTTTTCGCCGTTTGAATTGACGGGAGGAATGCGTCGAGAGGTCGTGAACTATCGAGACTTAAAAAAATATCGACAATTTTCTCCACACACACACACACATATATATATATATATATATATATATATATATATATATATATATATATATATATATATATAATGTTGTATCATAGGTTTTCACGGATGGTGGATTGTGCACTGGTCTGTTTCCGGTTGTCAATCTGTTCATTAGGAGAAAAATCTTCACGACGGTTCGCCAACATCTCGGCTGGCATTTTCAAGCGATGCTTCCTCAACGGCTGCTAGGCTTGGCCTTCCAAACAAATGAGCATTGTCTTGATGCTTGACTTCACTTGGCGAGCTTTTTTGTGCCCAGGAAAGTCTTCCACTGGCTTGATTGCTGATTTATTTCGTGGTCGTATCCATAGCATCACGAATCATCACGAGTAATCACCTTGGAAAAAAATACAGGGTTCTTTTCGAGCTGATTTTGAAGCTCAAAACATGCCTGAAGTCCTCATCTATGAGAAGGCGAGGGACAACTTTGGCTGCAACCCTTCTCATGTGCAAATCTTTGGATATAATCCTCTGAATTGAACTCCATGACATACCAGACATCTCACAGAGTTAATCAATGGTTCGGAGACGGTCTTCACGAACGAGGGCGTTGATTTTGTCGACGTTTTCGTCACTTCTTGACGTTGAGGGGCGACCTGAACGAAGTTGGTCTTTAACTGAAATTCCTCCATTTTTAAAACGTAAAAACCACCTGGTTTTACTTACGGCAGCATCCCTATAAGTAGGCATTACAATAGTTTCCACGGCCGATTTCACCCAACAAGAAACAAAATTTCACAGCCGCACGTTGCTCTCGACAATCTGTCATCACGTTTTTGTTGAAATGAAAAAAGTTGTTTTACTACAAAAATTCATATATATATATATATATATATATATATATATATATATATATATATATATATATATATATATATATATGTAAGGAAAAAATGCTTTACTTCAAAGAATATTATAATTTTCCTACATTAGTGTTTTAAATTACATATATAAATTATAGATATTCCATCTTAAACTAAGAAATATAAATAAGATATGATCCGCAGTGATATTCAGTTTTACCTCCAACTTAATTACATCGTATCTTCATCGTGCCAAACGAAATGTTACGCGATGTTGTTACGTTACTAAGTTCTGTTGCACATCTATGCGCGTCTTCAAATTGAAACTGTAACCTCCAGTTTTGTGGTTACGAAAAAACAGTGTATATGTGGTGGTTATTAAAAGAACAAACATTCTTTTTGAAATGTTAATATTACTTTAGCATTTTTTCTGTTTCTAACAATTATATAAATATAGGTTTAATAGAAAAATGTTAATTTAAGTTTTACTATGCAACGTTCATGAGTTAACTAAAATTAAATTTTCCCAACCTTTTACGTTTAAATCATTTATTAGAAACTTTTCAGAGAAGATAAAAAAAAATTGACAAGCCATAAAATAAAAACCACTGAATATTTGAAGTTATGGGAATGAGAAATTTTGACTGGCATGATGATTACACATTTTGAGAAAATCGCCTTTGTTTTTTAATCGAAAAATGGCACTGTACAATTTTTTGAGTTCTAAAATAACATATTTCACGAAGAAAGCATTTTATTTTTTTGACTTTTTTCATTGCATGATTTTGAATGGAAACAGTCACGAAAGCACTGTAGCTCTCCATTAAAATAACTACTATTTGAAAGTAAAATTATCGCTTCTCTAATTGAAGAAAATAAATTATTAATTAAAAAACATATTTTCCTAAAATAGAATTTCTTTTTTTTAACAGTAAAAATATATGTAACATGTCAGATAGAAAATTACGCATGCCGAACCAAAAAAAAACATTTTTTTGAAAATATTACTTGTCTTTAAAAGACAAAACCTGATTTTTTGTATAGGCTTATCCTCATATCGGGTTAAAATAATTTTTTTATGCATTAAGCAAATCGAAATATATATTTTTTATCGAAGAAAATATTGTTTTGGTGGTATACAAAATAGATATTGTTTTTATTTGAAGCAAACTGCTTTTATCAAAGAAAAAATTGGCTTGTGTTGCCGAAAGCCCCCTTTTAATTACTATCAAGAAATAGAAACAAATTAAAAAAATATATATTGACAATTTTGAAACGTTCTTCTTGAACTAAACATGTGTATTAGATTAAAATATTCGTTCGAAATTCTTCTACGCTATGGAATCTTGAATTTCCTTATGCTAATCGTCATTGACAAAGTGAAGACCACCCAGTTTTAATTATAAGTACGTAGTACGGTCCATGCCTAACATAGAACGAAAGACTGAAATAAAAAGAGCACATTACTTCTCAATATAGTCGCCCTGAATTTTTATAAATTTTTGACAACTTAAAAAATTCGTTGTGTTCGTTTAGTGTCAAAATGCTGGTTAAATGGTTTGTTTAATTTCATCATCGGGGTGGGGCAGGTCGGAGCTATATGGGGGATGGTCAAGTTTAAGGATGTTGCTTTCTGAAATAGTCGCTTTGGAAATAGCAGCGGTATGGACCGGAGCATTATCGTGAAGCAACCGAACATCTCGGCTGAGTTTTCCTCGTCTTTTTCGATAATATTCTGGTTTCGTTCTTTAAAGTCTGTCATTAGGATACAATGACAGTTTGAAAAAAGTGGCCATAAGCTTTTTGGTACTTTGGGCGACCTTAGCTTTTTTTGTAACCGGTTCTCCCTTCCAATGCCACTCTATTAGATCTGTTTTCGGAGTTGAATCTTAATAAAGGATCAAATTTCATCATCCATCACAGTCGATTCGACAACTCTCTTCTCATCTTCGTGGTAATGCTTCAACACTCAACACGACGCTCCTTTTGAACCGTGCACTAATTTTTAAAATGTTCATCTAAGATCCGCAGAACACTGTTTTTTTCACAAAATGAACATTTTATGGAGTCGTCACCGATACAGAACCTCACGTATATCATCTTCAAGCGGTTGAAGTATCAAACGGAATAACTTCGACCATTTTTTAATTATAACAAATGATAAGCAAGAGTCGCACTAAACAACATCCATATGTTCTTTGATTTATGTAGGCGTTAAACCCTCTTTAGTAAGAAATTTTATAATAGCACAATATTCAAGTTTCATTTTTTTAAATTACGAACAAGGTCTATTTTAACGTGGTTAAAAACATTGTGCCATGGTAAATACGAGAGTGATTAATAATTAATAAGTAAAGAAATAAAGGAATAAAATCAACGTTGTTGTTCTTTTTATTTTTCTGCATAGTCTCCTTGGAGCTCTGTACACTGGGTCCGGCGGTATTCCAACTTCCTCATGCCTTCTGAAAAGTAAGAAGTATCCAAATCCTCAAAATAGTCTTCTACACACCTAATAACGGCTACATCTGATAAAAATCTCTGTCCACCGAACCACTTTTTTAGGTTAGGAAATAGGAAAAAGTCAATACATGCCAAATCTGGTAAATAAGGTGGATTGTACAAGTGTGAACTCGAGAATTGTCTTGATGAAAAAGAGCTTTTTGCGTTGTAGTCTAGGACGTTTTTTTTTTCAATTCTTCATCCAAACGGCCAAGAAGTGTTTCATAATAATCCCCTGTGATTGTAAGATCTTTTTTTTTTAAATAGTTAATAATAATTATGCCTTGAGAATCTCAAAAAACAGATGTCATAATCTTTCCGGCTGACAAAATAATTCTCGTCTTTTTCGATGCATTCTCATCGGACGCTTTCCACTGTTTTGATAGCTGCTTTAACTCAGACGTGTAGTAATAGATCCAGGTCTCCTCCACAATCACGTATTTAGGTCAAGAATCTCGTTTAATCATCGATAAACACTTCTCAGAATTAATTTGGCACACAGTTTCTCAGACACAATGCAAAATATTTTCTGTAGTATAAATTGATATGCCCACACATTCAACTATGCGATGAACTTTTATTCGTATATTGGTGTCAACAATACGATATATTTTTTTTAATCATTTTTGATGTAGTGACCGCAACTGGGCGTCAAAAGCATGTTTCATCTTTAGTCGATTTTCCACTACGTTTAAATTCGTTTATCCAAAAATAAATAGTTTTTAAAGTCGGTGAAAAAATTCTGTGAACAACATCCAACTCAGTTTCAGCCTCAACAGCTGTCCACTGTTTTATATAGAAATGTTTAATCACTGCTCGAAACTCGTCTCTTTCCATTAAGTGCCACATATAAACTGAGCTTCGAATTATACTGAAACTTTCTATAGGTTCTTCCGAAGAGTACAGCTATATAATCGTATGCATTTAAAAATGATAGTGGCGCCATCTATGACTAATTTGCCTTACTTATTGAACCACCCTCGTATCAAAGTTGTGTCATGCTTGACAATCAGTCTTTCCCTGATCTAGAATCCTGAATAAGGACAGTGTAATTGGCGCGTTCTAAAGTATGCATTTAAAAATGATAGTGGCGCCATCTATGACTAATTTGCCTTACTTATTGAACCACCCTCGTATCAAAGTTGTGTCATGCTTGACAATCAGTCTTTCCCTGATTTAGAATTCTGAATAAGGATAGTGTAATTGGTGCGTTCTAAAGTTCTCCATCTCTTAATAGTCTCCTAACTCTATCCATAGACAGAATATTGATAACTTTGGTGTTATGATAATATTCTTAAGATATATATAAAATATATGTATATCTAATTCCTCTACCTATTAAGCCTAAAAAGCTATTTATTTTTATAACCTTTCATGACGAATCATATAAAGGGGCATGACTAAATGCAGTATATTTATACCTTCAAGCTATTATGACTTTTTTCAGCTTTTAAATTATCTAGCGAATATATTACGTAAAGATGTCTTGAGAAGTCGTTATAAGAAACCATATTTTTTAAAGATTTTCTTTGTTATAAAATATAAATCTTAATCTTAAAATACAAAATCATTCGCAAAGAAAAAAATTAAATCAGGATGGAACTGCTATATCGAGATTTGACTTATCGATACGCGTATTTATTCACAAAGGCAATATCGATTCATAAACCGTACTTTATGAAAAAAAAAACTTTGATTTGCTAACAATAAATCAACTCATTATATAGTCATCGAGACTTTTAATATCGATAGTTTAATGCATACCTATTTTTTTCTATTTTTTCGGATCGAGATTGACGTTTGGAATGCGCGAAAGATAAATCAATGCCACGATTGGTGATTGTTGGTAAAACGTTTGGAATTTATTTTTCCCTTGTTGCTCGCAGCTTTGAGTTATTATTAGTTTTGACTTTTGACTCTGCACAATAAGAAATAAGAAGTTTGCGTGTGTGTAAACTGTACATGCCTCGATACCTGGTTAGCGACCGTTAGAACATTACGATCTTGTGATAGTGTACATACATACTTGGAAACACGTCATGATATTTACTTTTTAAAAATAACGGGCTGCTATTTTTATTTTTTATTCGTCTATAGTTTGAAATTCTTTTTTTCATTTTAGTTGTAACAAGGCCAGTTTTTTTTTATAGAAAGATTACATAGTGAAATACTCGGCCTTAAAGAGAGGTGCTTAGCTTTAGAACTCTCGTCGCAATGAATATAATTGATATATGCAAAAAGCACACTTAAGCTAGTTATTTCTGTGATAACTTGTCTAATATTAGCTTTGTTCGCGGAAAGGATTTAGAACCGATTCTGAACTAATACGCATGCGCAGTTGAAATAGTAACGTTTGCTTATAACAAAGTTCTGAATTTTTAGTTACAGTCCCATATTCGCGGCGAAAATAACTCGGTTCGAGATCGATTCTGAACCAGTCCTACCGATTCTAAGGATTGAACAAGAACTTTAAGTTCGGAATTTTATGCAGCGCCAGCTTTCATGCTGCGGCCGCAATGTGCAACTATTTGACAAATGTTTTTATTTTATTTTGGGTCTTTCTGTTGTTTATGTCATTTGTTGTATTTGATGTTCCAGTATATATTTTATTATATTATATTGGTTTTAGTTTAATTAGTGTTAAACTACCTAGAATCTTAATCCATTATATCTTCATTTATCGTCACGCGATGAAGACTTAGAAGAAATTTCAGAGAAATTCAAAATTCCTAAAAGTACGAATTATTTTGTGAAAACTTTGACCCCCCCCCCCCCGTTTTAAATTAAGCCGAGAAATGATACAAGAACTGACACATCGCCTTCATAAAACGGCAAGGAAAACAACCAAATCTAATACTCCACATACATTCAAAAAAAGGTAAAAACTGTAAGTTTTCTGCCTTTTCCCATCCTTATTTTTATTCATTTCTATCTAAGTATATATATATATATATATATATATATATATATATATATATATATATATATATGTACATATATATTTGTGTTCCTCTTTTTATTCTCTGACCGAAAATTATATTATTTAAGAAATTTTTTCTTGGTTATAGGTCATTAATAATAATTTTATTTGAGTCATATAATTAAAAGATTCTCAAAAGGCTAAGTGACGTTTCGGCCTTTATCAAACTAAAAAAAATGGATATATTATATACAAAAGCACAAGAATCAAAAACCAAAAACATACCTTGTAATGTTGTTGACGAAATAAAAAAATATACTGACATTTCTCTAGATGAATTACTTATTGCAATAGAACTTACACTAAATTCTACCTATTTTTCATATCAAAATCAATTATACAAACAAATTGAAGGATGTGCTATGGGGTCATCAATTTCAAGTATCATAGCATAAATAGTAATGGAAGAACTCAAAGAACTAACTTTAAAAAAAAATCGAATAGGAAGTTCCCTTCTTTTATCGATATGTTGATAATTGTATCACTGCAAACTCAAAAAATAAAAGGAACGATATCTTAAAACATATTTAACAGCTTCCATAGAAAACTCCAATTCACCATAGAAATAGAAGAAAACAAAAAAATTAATTTCTTAGATACTACCCTACATCACAGTGATAACATAAAAACAGGATGGTATACAAAAGAGACATGGTCATCAAGATATATATATATATATATATATATATATATATATATATATATATATATATATATATATATATATATATATATCAATTTATGTCATCCTATCAACCAAAAAAAAAACGGTAGTGATAAGCCTTGCCGATCGAGCAATACAACTATTTGATCCAGAATTTAGAAAAAAATCTATGGAGAAAGCAAAAAAAGCCTTAATAGTGAATAGGTATCCAAAAGATGTAATAAATAAAATACACTGAAAATACAAATAGAAACAAAAAATCCAAAAATAACAATAAAAAATATGTCTCTCCCTTTGTAAATAGGCTGTCACAGCAATTCCAACACCTCTTTGAAAAATACGACTTACAAGTTGGGCATAAAACTCACAACTTGTGATCAAAAAATTTTTCCAAACTAAAATCAAAAACCCCAAAATTAAAGAAAAGCAATGTCGTATACGAAATTCCTTGTGGTTTAATTTCGATAACACCAAAGTCTTAAAAACAGAGAATAACTTAAAAAAAAAGATAATTTTACAAAATGATGGAAATTCAAAGATCGAAATCTGCAGTAAACGACAAAAAAGATATAAATAATTTAAATAGATTGTACATTCCTCTACTTTAATGCAAAATATCAGTTGTTTGATGTCGATAAACCCCGACCGACTGGGCAAATCAAAATATTTTTAATAATAAAGAAATTTTTGGATGTGCTGTTGGTGTTTTAATTTTTTAATTTTAATTTTTATGTAGTATGTGCATGCAAATCATGACGATCCGAGTGTTTATTTTATTTTTTAATCAATGTAACTAAGAAAATAATGAAGTTACCAACAACATTACAAGGTATGTTTTTGGTTTTTGATTCTTGTGTTTTTGTATATTATACATCCATTTTTTTAGTTTGATAAGGACTGAAAACTAAGGCCGAAACGCCACTTAGCCTTTTGAGAATCTTTTAATTATATGACTCAAATATAATTTGAAGAATTATTATTGACCTAAACCCAAGAAAAAATTTAAAAAAAAAACATGTTTGAGGTATATCTTACATAAAGTGGGTGATAGCCAACATACTTGCATGAGACCTTTGTTAATGGTGGATCTGTTGGGCATTTTTAGGCCGACTTTGACTTTGGAGAAACAATCTCTATAAAGTTTCATATGTTCAAATTTATCCGATGTAATTCTTCCCAAAATTTTGATAAATGTATGCTATCCTATGCCTTTTTGAAGCCTAAGCCCAGGATGTGTACGTCTCAATTGAAAGCTGACATTTTTTCGATCAATTGAGTGATATAGAACAGGTGGTCGACAGTGGGTCTTCCTGCGTGGAAGTCTGATTGTTCTTCTTCTTCATTGTCTGCATGTTCGCATTCTATTTTGGCCTTTAGGATTTTTCCGTAGATCCTGTTCAGTGTGCACATTACAGCAACATTTCGATAGTTGTTACAGCTCTGACTGAACTGAATTTCACTGATGTCTTGTTCTAACTTTTCATATATATCATTTTCAGAAAGATTTTCAAAGTGTGACTCATAAGGCTAACTCTACGATGATCTGTAAACAGTTTAAAATTCATCTTATTAAGGAGCATTCATCAGGTATTACACCCGTCGAATATATGGTATTTGTACAAGTTTATTAAAATATGTGCCTTTAGTTCATCGATTAATTTAATAATTTCTGATAGTGCGTCTGGACTTTGAGCTTTTCCGCTTTTACATTCTTGAATAGCATTATTACTTCTTCTTTGGTTATTTTTAGTCCATTATTTTTTTTATTGACTTTCTGTCGCCTCGATAGATTTTTATCTTTAAACAGTTCCTCTATATATGTTTACCATGACTCATTCCATGATAAATAAACTCTACAGACAAACGCTGCATTTATCATGTTTAAATGTGGGTGTATTCAAGTTCTGGATCAAACCTTTTATTGATTGGTTATCTTACACTTTCCATTCCATCAGAATTAATTAGTATTTCCTATTTGATATATTCGCTATTGCAATCAATGTCACGTTGGCATTTCTCAATTCATTTTTAGGTACAATCTTTTTGTTGCAGGTCCACATTACAATCATTGCCTATAATTCTTGCATTTTTACATTAAAAAAGTATTACTTTGCTTCTCGTATGTACGCACCGCTTTTTAATCAATTATTATTCCCTCAGAAAATCATAAAAGAAGCCATGTTTGCTCTTAAAGTGCACCTAAGTGCGTCCTGATTGCAGATGCAGGCGGAAAATCAAAATCAAAACGGAAAATTCCCGGGAAAATCCGAGGGAAAATTCCCCCTTTCACATGAAAAGTAGGCCGAGCCCGTCCATAGAGAACGCCGGATTTCTTTACCAAGAAAGACACTTTTCAGCGTTGATGCATTGACGCAGCTTTTTACTTGTACATGTAGTGTATACGTCATGCATTATGTATTATACGATGTTTATAGACGTTTTTGTTATACTGGGCGAATAAAATGAAGACGACTCAATATTCTTATATGCGATTAATTGTAATTTATTTTTACAAAAAAAATAACTAAACTTGAATCAAAAAATTGTACAAAAAGAAGCAATAGATTAAGAGTTGTTTTAAATTGCAGTCAATTAATTAATTTCAGATTTACTCAGGAAGAAGGAAGAAAATATAGAGAGTAAATAATACCGATTGTGAAAACGAAAAAGCTAAAAAAATAATTAAAAAAGTTAATATGGGTATAAGCGGTTAATTAAATTATGAAGTCATAATCTTGACGATCGAACTATCGGAGAAATTAAAAAGAATAATATTATTTAAAAAAATGTACTTACTTATCTTCAGACTATCAAAGAAGGCAATTTTGATTCACTTTAACTTGTATATTATAGTAGGGGAGCCCAAGAGGCTAAATGAGTAGTTACTCGAGCGTTGTCGGGACCTATTGGATTGTGAAGATTAGATATTAAATAGAAAAAAAGTTTATATGATGTATGCCCCAATACTGGTGGTGGAAGCGAGTATAAATTTTCAAAAATGTAAAAAAAAATCAGTCACAAAGACATACTCAAGCGCGTCAGACATTAACAATGTATACGCGCAACCTGTTTCTCGTAACGGAAGGATGTTAATCTGACGGCTTGCTAGATGTGGGTAGCCACACCAAGGAGTGGAAAAAATTAGAAAAAAAGTTATTCGAGCGCGTCAGATATTCAGGGAGAATGTTAAGTGAACCCTTAAAGATGTCATATTAGAAAGACTGACGATTTTGACGCAACTAAAACTCATAGCCGATTTTTGAAAGTATAAAAAAAACCTGACCTTAAAATACTCGAGCGCGTCAGATTTATATACAGTCGGTTCAGCATGATGTCCTTATGGTGTAGACCTATAATCTGACAATTGTGTGGAGGAATTTTTTTAAGTCTGACAGTCTAATTTTTTTTTATTAATGAACCGAATAATTTCAATGAACAGCAAATAATATATAATGTCATAGAAAAATATATACATGTACAATTTTATCATGTATTTATGAGAAGAATGTTGAATGAAAAAAAAAATTCAAAAAGAAGATTACTTCATCATCATCAATGGAATCGGGAGTTCGAATGAATCACTTTGGTCATTTTCATCTACATCTTGCGTATCTGTAATCAGAAATGGTTATGATATTTAACAATATTATATTTATTTCACGATATTATTAGTATTTTAAAAAGAAAACATACTTGAATCTGGTGTATTCCCTAAAATGTCAGGTGTTATGACAATATCTTCATATGTTTCTGGGAGTTGATTTCCAACGAACCAAGTCATCTCCAACTTTCCATCCACATTTTTTTCACCCGAAATCTGTTGGTGACATCTCACTGACGATTCGAAAGTGGGCATTCCTCTATAAGCATGCGATGTATTGCGTTCGTAATAATTGTTGCCGTAGCTCTGATTGGCATGGGGGCAAATTACAAGCGTCATAATAACACTGCGCGTGATAGCCGTCATTTAATGATGTTTTTTCTGAAATTTCAGTTTCACTGTAGGTGCTGCGTGATTTTCTTCGAACCGGCTTGGTTCGGCGATACTCCAAAATAACCATGCATTTTTTTAATTTTTCTGGTGTAAATTTTTTTAATTTTTCATGTATTTCTTGACCACAAAATACACAGTTCACTCTTTTATCACTATTATCACTCATTGTAGTAATACATTTAAATCTTACTGTATTTAATTCACTAAACTTTTTGAAAATAGAATAAACAAACGTTATACATCTAAGAGCACAAACGCGTTGTTGTGATCAGCTGGAAGAACATCATGGCGGCAAAAAGTACTGTGGGGACAGTGCGAGAGAGTGAGAAATAGAGAAGGGGAGAGAGGCGCGGAGTGAGAAATACATTATTCTCAGCTTCTGCACGTACTACACTTGATTGATGAAATTAGCTTTTTCGGCTTGTGAAAATCGTCAGATTATATTATTTCCGTGATCCTTACATGATTTCCATTAAAACAAAAAAAAAATTCAACCGCGCTCGAATATGTCCAGGTGACGTAATTTTTTTTTGCAACTTTGTCACTCGTTCATTTTCTTATGTCACACCGTCAGAATATTGAAATGTACACTTTTCTGCATGTAATTAACTTATCTTGTCTTAATCTGACGAGCTCGAGTTACTTTAAGGATCGATTTTTTTTTTACTAATCTGATCGGCTGCCCTAGACGCACCCCCCTGTATTTAAGGTTCATAACAGATTGATAGTTCATAACAGGGTACAAACTTTTTTCCTTTATAGTATTCTGCCGACCTTGCATAAATCCCAAATACCTCGCTTGGGCTCCCCTACTATTAGGTCTATTTTTATTTTTAAAAATATTTGGTTCACTTTTCTTCTCAAAATTCAGAAAACAATAAACAGTGTTTTCCCTGATACTCGTATTAATAATAGGAATGGACAATACGATAAGATATTTTAGAGTATTGAGCATTTTGCTTTAGTAATCAATATTTTCAATGCAATACATTGCTAGTATCGATACATTTGGTTGGGTATCGAAAGAAACGATTCGGGATCGAGAAAGTGGAGGCATCTAATTATCACTACACCAAACCATGTAAACAGAAATTTGCAGGTTGCTCTAATGTAGCTAGAAGGTTAGCTTCCTATACTTTAACAGATCTGAATGTTTATTTATCTCGTTTATATTTTGTTTTGTATATTTTTATTTCAATACAAGAATAATGTTCACTATGTTATTTATTTATTCACAGATGTTTATTTAAGTTTATATTTTATTTTATATTTACTTATCTGTTAATTTTTTAAATATTTTCATTGTGTTTTAAATAATTAATTGGGTAAGTTATTACCGGTTTTTAAATACATAATATCTATCTTTTATAATATGTATTTGTTTTTATACAATAACCAAAGAGCTTTATTTATCGCATGTCGATATATTAAATATGATCCTACAATTATTGTATTTCTTAATATTTCTGTTTGTGTTTTGAATATATTTGATTTCGTAATTTATTCATTGTAATAGTAGTCGTTTAAATTCAAACACGATTTCCAATATTTTTATGTAAATAATAAGAATATTCGTATCGTATCGGATCGATACCTTAGATATCGATTTTTTGACGAAATTTTCATGTATCGATACTATTTCTTACCATACAGATCGTTACCAAATATCGACACTTTTAATAGTATCGCACATTTCTAATTAAAAATATACAAATTAAACAAGGCCATACAAATCCGCACCGCCTTCTTGGCCACCCTGATACAAGTCTAGACATGTTTGCTATCACGCGTATGAGCGCAATGCCTCGCTACCAAATACGCAAGTACAAGTAGTGTGACAACAAAGCGATCTCATTTAAATAAATATATATTACGAGATCTCCTAATGTCCAAACAACGGTCCCCTGAAGAGTCACAACACCAAAACTATTGTCATTCAATGAATTCATTATAACATTAGCTCCCAAAATAGATTAAAATATTCCATAATGCAATTAGTATTAGACAATGATCGATCAGTATCTTTTAAAAACCCATTTAACTTTGATTTGAATTGAAAAAATTGTAAACAGTCCCTCTGTCTAATTTTTTAATTACCTACCACATCGTTGACAGCATGGCTAGTGGCATATAAATGCTTTGAAGTTCGCAAGGTTACCGCCAAAAGCATGCTGATGCTCTTTTATTTTAGGGTTACTGAAGTTTAGGCTGGGAGGAGTTCGTGTTGGTACGTAACGGTTAACAGTCCCCTGGTAAGAGATTTTTTGATTAATATAAATCCCATAATTCGTTAACATGGTCTAAATTTAAAATCGATTTAATTTGACAGGAGAGGGTTCAAACTGGCAAATAAAACAATATGGCAAACAAGTTTTGAATCTTAAAAATCTTAAGAATCGTTTGTTTCTAATACTGGATAGTCAAAAAAAGAAAAAATCATATGTTTTCAGGAGCTTTGCGTCCAGGTTTTTATCGTTAATTTTCCTATATTAGGGTTTATTTGTTGACATATGTAATACAAATGATAAAAATGTTCATAAGCAAAACATAACTAGTCAACTAGAAAATCTAAGTTACATAGCAACTAGATCGGGTTTGAACCTTCTTAGTGAATCTGGATGAAAGGGTTTTATTTATTTATTTTTTTTGTGTATTGTTTCGAGTAGCATAGTAATTAAATAATTTCGTCCTACAGAACAACGTCATACTTACACATTTCTAAATATCTTAGCATTAAGTCAAATAAAACAGTCCCCTGGCAACAGTTGTCTGCTACATTCTATCAAAAATGGGGAATATAGATATGTGAACGTAATTATCCCTGTAGGTGAAAACGATAGTGAAATTCGCGTGACATTCATGAAGCTATATGACAACAAGGAACAAATATTTAGAGTCGATTTAGACGACGGAGCAGATGTGACAATGAATCAAGTAGCAGAGAGATTACCTTATCTAAATATAGAAATAAAATCTTATCTAAATATAATGTTGAAAGGGAATAGAGTCTTCTACATATTTGATTCATCTGTGGATGTATGTGAAAAGTCATACTTTTACTTATCTTTTTCATGGTTATGTTTTTTATAAAATTCTGTAAGCTTTTGTTACTATGACAGTAGGTACATTTTTGAAGCTGATTATATCATAGGGAATAAAGTTACTTGTATTTATGCGATTTTAACTAATATTATTAGTTATTGAATAAGTTGAACTACCTTCTACAGTTTGATTTTTTTTAGCTAGAAATACTATAATTATAAAGAAGATTATTAACTCTTTAGTTACTTAACTACGAGGCCTCCATGGGTTGAAATGATAAATAAAGGTTTAACGACGGAATTAAAATGTGTTTTTAATTGATATAACAGTCCCCTGACAGTTGCAACAGTCCCCTGTGTCTGATTTTTTGATAATGCCCGGTATTTCCAAAATTAATAGAAACATTTTTGGTACCTTTGCTGTTTATTATTTCCCAGATAGGTATCTACTTTGTATATAAGATTTTTTAAATATAAATATAAAAATGTTGCTGGGATAATTTTTTTATCATTACAGTTTGTAGAGAAATGCCTATATATATATATATATATATATATATATATATATATATATATATATATATATATATATATATAATCTATATATATAAATATACGTTGAATTAATATCCTCATTTTTTTGAAGAGGTTTAAAAATTGGGAATACAAAAAATCTTTAAAATTTGTTGATTTTGTCACTTTGAATTTTAAAACTTTAATTTCATGAACTGCGCAAGTTGATGCATATTTGATCCACCGGCAACTACAATAGAGAAATTGTAAATCTCAATTTTTATTTTACTACATCTCTAAGAATACTTGTCTACATGTCAATATCAAAGTTCCGATGACTATAATTTAAATCAGCTTGTATATAACGGTTAAAAACGAAATTTTCGTAGAGTACCGTAAACAAATGTCACCAGACGGATTATTTATTAGTCATTTTAAAGGAAAGACGATTAATAACTGAAATAGATTCCATACATTACATTACCTAAAACCAAATCAGATACAAATAATCACGAGAATACCTATTACTCACAGAACAATAACAATCCCACACTTCTTGGCTTGGAGATCCTATAAACATTAACTTGCAAATAATTGTCGCAGCGCACCCAAAACGAAAGGCGCAACGAAAAATGACATTGCTTATTGCTCAGGCAATGCTCAATGACGACATTTAGTGAGTAATGGTCCACAGATTCATTAACATAGAAATAACATTTCAATATTTAACACCTCAAATGGGAATTTATAATGAGGAAGTATGCTGAAATCCATTATATTAAAGTTACCTACTCCCCGGTCGGTCGGACGAAGGTAGGTCTCGCCACGAAAAATTATGTTTTGATTTAAATATTCCATGTTACGGTATAATGGCCCAGAAAAGTTTAATTTTACACACAAAAAAGAATAAAAATAGCGGAAAATACCTTGAAAACTTTATCATAAAATTGTGATGAACTTTTTCATCGATAAAGTTTCTTTTGTGTTGACATCGTTATTAGAAATACGAGTTTTTCACTTGGCACTTTCGGAACAATAAAAAAGGATTTCTTAATTGAATATACGGAGTGTTTCAAAAAAAAAATACCAAAACATTTTTAAATTATTAACACTTATAGATCAACTCAGTGATAGTCGGTCCAGTTATCTGTCTGTTACAGTATTTTTCACAGAGACGTCTGTAGTTGCAAAATTTTATCATAAATCCCCAGAAATGCATATGAACTATTCGTTGAATATAACAGTATCATAAGTCAAACAAAAGTGACTTACTGAAAGGTCTAACTTCGATGGCAAATAAATTGGATTTAAAAGTTACACTATTTTATTAAAGGACCCCGCACCAACCAAATGGAAATTGGATCCCGGTCAAATTCATTGAAAACTCAGTATGTTGTAGATCTAGATGTCCTGATCAAAAGTTCCTATGGACACAAAGTCCAAAAGTTAATAGTTTTCGAGATACAGAGGGATGAGTTGTGCCCGCACCAACCAAATGGAAATTAGATTCCGGCCAAATTCGTTGAAAATTCAGTATATTATAGGACTAGATGTCCTGATCAAAAATTTCTATGGGCGCAAAGTTCAAAAGTTAATAGTTTTCAAGATACAGAGGAATGAGTTGCGCCCGCACCAAACAAATGGAAATTGGATCCCGGTCAAATTCGTTGAAAATTCAGTATGTTGTAGGTCTAGATATCCTGATCAAAATTTCCTGTGGGCACAAAGTCCAAAAATTAATAGTTCTCGAGATACAGAGGGATGAGCGGCGCCAGATCGACCATTTACATCGGCAAGACGTAAGGATCAACTTTTCCTATCTATCTCTTTTTCTCTCTCTCCCTATCTTGTGAACTTGTTTGGCTAACGTAAGCGAATGTAAAGGTACAATAAATATTCTATATATATATATATATATATATATATATATATATATATATATATATATATATATATATAAATACTTCAGTCGATAGGTTTAGGATACTGACGGAGATCACCAATTGTAATCTTGACGATGACCTTTAGATCAAGGGTCAAGGTCAAATATTGTCAAGATGTAATTTTTTATAGAAAAATTTTTTTTTAAGTAGATTTAAAAGATAAAATCATTTTTTTCTGAGATATTTTTCGATTTTCATAATATTTGAACCTTATATGACCTTGAGGTCAATGGTCAAGGTGAGACTTGAAGTTTGCATGATTTTTTGAAAGCAGAAGTCCATTTTTAACCTTTTTTTGGTAGTTTTCTTATTTATGTTATTTTTAATCATCAAAAGGTTAGAATTTAGTGACTTTGTGACCAAATATTTTGACATTGTACATTGACATTCGCTTACGTTAGTCAAACAAGTTCACAAGATAGGGAGAGGGAGAGAAAAAGAGATAGATAGAGAAAATTGGCTCTTACGTCTTGCCTATCTAAATGGTGGATCGGGTGCAACACATCCCTCTGTATCTCGAAAACTATTAACTTTTGAACTTTGTGCCCATAGGAACTTTTGATCAGGACATCTAGACCTACAACATACTGAATTTTCAACGAATTTGACCGGAATCCAATTTCCATTTGGTTGATGCGGGGTTCTTTGTCTGCTGTGTTTAAATAACAGTCAAATTTTATACTTTAAAAATGGAGGAATAAAAAAACGCTTTCTTTTTTACCAAATCGGTAAAAAAGGTAAAGTATTTTGGAGGGATAACGGTTCCTATTACAATTCCAAAGCTCAGGTATTGATCCTTAATGTTCCCATATAAAAGTTTGTTGACATATATAAATTTTAACATTACCCAAAGCAAAACAGAATTGCTCATCTAACTATAAGGGATATTAAAGTAGCATATTTACTATATTTAGCATTAACTTTTTTAGCATTCAAATAATTGGCATCTGTAATGGATCATATCTATAATTTAATCTTTTATTTTAGAATTTTCTTATCCAAGCTAAAATGAGAAATGACCCCAAAAAAATGACACATTTGGAAGCCATTTATTAAACGTCAAGGAAACTATGTTTTTAATTAATTACTAGTAATATGTGTTACTGTTTTACTGTCACACACTTTAAAAAAATGTTAATTAACACAAAGATATCGGTAAAATATGTCAGCGTTCAACATTGTTTTGTTATTTGTATTTACCAAACACATGTTCTGATATGTAAAATTGTTTGAAAATTTAGGATATTTATTTAAATAATATTTTCGACAAAACTAATTGTTTGTAAATATTTCTGGCTAATTCGCAACGTAAAACAGACCTTTAAAATACAATAAGAAAATTATTAGTTTTTACAGCTGAACGAGAAGTCCTGTATCATGTATAAAGTTCCTTGTTCCAATTGTCAATTAGTTTACATAGGCCAGACTTCCAGAAGCCTCAAAGGCAGACTCACTTTCCATCGTAGTAACATTAATAGAGGTTTGCCCTCTTGTGCTCTGGCTGAACATGTCTTTCATCATGATCACGTTATTAACTGGGATGGCACTGAGATTCTGGAAAGAGTTCCTTCATATCATAAAAGGGCCTTCCTCGAAATGGTCCATATTAATCAAGATGGTAACGCTATGAATAAAAAAAAGCGACACTAAGAATCTGAATGGCATTTACAGCTATTTGTTTTTCACATATCTACTTATTTCATATTCAAACCACACTGATGAGTTTCTTAATAGGTTAGGTTTAATATTCTAACCTTGTAGTTAATAGAGTAGAGACGTCCGCTTAGCCAAGATTTTATTCTATTTTTCTTTTTATATACACGGACAATAACTTATCTATTTATTTATTTACTTGTTTGGCTTTGAAACACGCTAAACGGTGCTCTCATAGTGGGATCGTTTGGTGCGACACGTGGCTTTTATTGCCAAAATTAGCAGTAAGTCTGGTTGCCTAGTACCGAATAATGCGACCCATATTCTTTGAGCAGCGCGTTTCGTGTACTCGATTGTATATATTTCTGTTTTAATTCACTGTCGCGCCACCACATGGCGATTTTTACAAATTTTGTTAATTTGTGTGGTTCTTGTGTTATCAAGTGAACCATCGAGATGTCGCCTTTGTCGTCCTGTCTGCTGTTTTTAATTTTAAATTCAGCTTTATAGGATGCAAAGGCGAGGTGATGGTTTGTACAGAATGCGGTGGCCTGACGAGTCCCATATTAGGACGAAACAGCACTGTCGCCATCTGTCGAACCCGGAGTCTTTCCATACTGTGGAGTGCTCCGCACTTTTTAACACGAGAATAATGCAGATTGACAAATTTCACGTCTGCTAAGCCAAGATTTTATTTTATTTTTCTTTATATATATATATATATATATATATATATATATATATATATATATATATATATATATATATATATTGCAGTCAATCTATCATTTTCTTATCACTAAACGTTCTAATATTAAGCATAACATATGTGTTACTCAACAATTATCTTTTCGTTAAAGCATTTTCGAAGTCGTAAATTGTTTGATCGTAAAAGTAGAATTTTTTTCAAAGATAATTGGCGAAGACTTGACCTTCCGTGATAGTCTATCAAATTCAAACTAGTATTTTTTATATACATTTGTGACATATTACTTGTTATATAAGTTATTAACGAACCATATAGCTCAGCTACATTTTTTAATATTTCTCTAATTTTAGTATCCCATTTTACAGGATTACACATATTTTTCTTGAAATTCTGCGCTTCTCTGAGATCGAATTTTCCAGAGAGTTCAATTTTCAGTAATTTAAAACCAATATAAATGGTTATTCCGCACATGTACCATTCCTAGAGAATTTTAAAGGAATTATTCTGAAGGAGACTATTTTTATCTTCGATTTCATTAAATTATTTATCAATAATTCCAACAGGCAATTTCCGAATACACTCCACTCAATATGTTTACATTGTAAGGAGCAATTCTGGCATCACACCCATTTAAACATAGAAAAGGATTAAAGAGAGGAAAAGAGAGAGAAAAAAAGGAGCGTAAAGTGATTTGAAAGCAAAGCAAAGTCGTCAGTCCTTTAGGAAATTGAGTTACGAACTAGGTCAACCGGACCGAATGTCTAGTTTTCATTACTCTGTGCCATTAACGCGAAAATTTACGGTTTTGCTGCTTGCTTGCTGCTTACTTGCGAACTGAAATGTTATACAGTTACAATCTAATATTCGTATATTAAAAAAAGGGTGAGCTTATACAGTAAAACCGAGCGGAAACGTTGTGAATAAATGCAATTCCGTAATTTTTGCTTAATGATGCGCGACGAGAAACTATAGTCCTTAGGGTACTGTTACCCTACAGGTAGTATACATATTTCTTTGTTGACTTGGGAACTCAAATATTACACCGTATATTCAGGGTTGTTTGACAATCTCTGGTGATTTTATTATTGGAATTAGAAAAAACCTTTAAATAAATAAATTGTTGGATTTTTCTATACACCCTAAATATTACTAAATATTACAACATAAATCGTTTCGTTTTTAAAAACATATATATATATATATATATATATATATATATATATATATATATATATATATATTGCCTACGTTTGCTCCAACCGTTTTTGAAATATTTACTTCAAAATAATTAAATATTTTCAAAAGGGCCATAGCCATGTAAATATGAAACAATTGAAAAATAGGTTATTTCGATGGTAGCTTCAAAGAATATCACTTAACGATAAGTGCGGCGAAGAAACTCCCTTCGTTAAAATTGGGGCGAAAAAAAAACCTTCTTCTCAGTACCGTGTAAAAAACAATCACGCCACAGTAAGATTTGTCGATCGTTGTCTTTATTGTCTGGGAGTGATTATTTTTAACATTCTTGAGGAGCATATTTTACCTTATGCCGGCTTCATTGGGTACGATGAATTCATGCTAATGGATGATACTCCATGGAAAATAGACTTTCGTCCCACTAGTTATCGAGATATATATTTTTTTTCGACAAAATTTACGGTTTTTGTTTTTTTTTAAAGACATTTATTAACAAATTACCGATATAAAATTTAACAACCATATATGTATCATCATTCTAACAAAGTATGTCAAACCCGGAATCTGTGAGTTTTTTTATTTTCCGAGAAATTCGGTGTCAAAGTTGAAAATTCAACTTCAATTTTCTGCTTTTCTAATTAAGGCACGATGCCTAATTTTAATGGAAATTGTTTGTATTATGAAGATCTATTAAAAAAAATTTTTTTTCAATCGAGGGCCGAGAAATTTTGCAAAAACCAATTTTTGCAGCAAAAAAATTGCGATAATTTTTCACCGGAGGGAGATAAAATATTTTTAATGCATGCATTGGATTTAGATGTTTCATTTCTGACGTCAAAAAAAAATTTTTTGGATGAAAACAAAGTATTTTTTTCAAAAATTTATAATGGCGTGGCAAATGAATATTAAGGGCTCAAATTTGCAGAAGATGCTTTTTAATACTTGTATTTTACCTGTGAGTTTTTTGGATCCAAGATATACACTTCCGATCATACACAATCTGTGAACCTTCGAAAATTGGACCGAATCTAATCGAAAATAGCAGGCCGCTGTCGACGGATTGCCATAGTTCAGGTGCATTATTCATTGGCGTTTTAGGGGAATTTATGCATCACAACTTTACTGCAGAAATTGGGTTCCAAATATTAATACACATATTAAACTTAAATAGAAAACAACCCAATATGTATTTAATTCTTGGATAGGAAAGGAAATATTTTTGATTGTCACAGAAAGAGAGCGTTGTAATTGTTTTGAAGGATGTTTTTTTCCTTTTGACATTTGATATCAGACAAATTTATGTTACTTTTGAAGCAATTTGTGCATAATTTTGTTTCTAGCTGTTAGTTTAGGATGAATTTTAACAAAGATTGCAGAAACGAAAAAAGAGATAAGTGAAGCTTATGGTGTTAATTGCAAAACAGAACGCACGTGTCAGAATCCCGTTTTGAAGATTTTTCACTCAAGGGTAACCAACATTTCGGTCGATCAAATTAAAGCCATAATTAAAGAGAATCGTTATTTACTGTCAGAGAGACTACAGAGGGTTTAAATGTATCGTACACAATAATTGGAAATTAACTGAGATGTCTTGAACTCGCTAAACAGATCAGTATTTGGGTTCCGCATGAATTGAAAGAGATTCACATACACTGTTAAAAATAACCTTAAATTTAATGCAAATTTAATGTCCCTTCTACATTAGATTTAATGATTTTGGGCCAAAAATCGTGAATAATTTACATTTACTTTAAATTTAAAGCAATTTATTCAAATATCAGTTCGTAGTATATTAAATTTGATTAAGGGGTGAAGTACGTGTAGAACGATGAAAAATATTGATTTTTTTATTGTCTTGAGACGTTCTAAATGGGTTGTAGAATATGCCTGAAAAAGATCCAGATCGATATTCAATGTGGACGCGTCACCTCACCACGACATAACAGCTGCACCGTAGTGTCGAGGCACGCTCCCATTTTATCTTCGCTTAGGGAATCCAGTTGTATATTCATCCCTACCAGTGTTATTTTTAAATATAGAGATACTGTATACTATAGTATACCAAACCATTACGATTTAAAAAAATCGCTTCTGTATTAGCTTCTCTTGAAGTTTAGTTTTTTCTTCTTTCGCGTTTTTCTCGAAACAACATTTTTCGATCTGGTGTGCAAGATAACTCAAAAACTAATGATCCGATTGAGCTCAAATTTTTTACCCATACACATATTATATATATATATATATATATATATATATATATATATATATATATATATATATATATATATATATATTAGTATTTGAGGGACATGAATGTAAATGTTCTGAAAAAATTGACTTAAAAACTCGAAAAAATTTTCAAAGTCCAAAATTTTCTTGAAAAATGATTTTTTTTTCGTAATATCAAAATCATAATAACTTTTTCATTCTTTTTTATTTGCACACATTCATATTCCTTAAAATGATGTGTGGTTCTAAATTGTTGCAATTTCAATTTCAAGGTCGCTACAATGCACACCAGTTAAAAAGCAAGTTTTTAAAGTATATTTTCAAGTACCTAAATACTTGCTATTTCAGACCTATATGAAAAAATGAATGATGAAAATTGATTTTTTTCCTTCTATACGTACTGCCCCCATTAAATGGTGTCTTAAATTTCAATAAAGTAACTGAAAAGATATTTCAAGTTCTGTATATTAAAATTAATTCACATATACCCTAATACTACAGGAATTTATATTATTATTCAATATACATTGCATGAGATTCCGGGAGATGGCGCAACTTGTATGGAACTTTTTATTTAGAATGATATAAGTTGTTTAGAGGACTCAATTTTCTTATGGTGAGGTGCACATACCTGCCGCGTACTAACGGGAACCAATGAGTTCGAAACCGGTCTAGATGACGGACACTACTATGGGAAAAATCTCCACCTCTTCTTGGTAGTTTCAAAAATTTTTGAACTCATATTATTGTTGGTGTAGTAAATATGTGATAATGAATTCAATGAATACTGACTGTATATTTTATTTACGTAGTCACCTTAAAAAGCAATGATCAAACCTTAAATTTAATCTGTGATTACAATAAATTTAATGGAATAAATTAATTTAGATTAAATGTAAATTATTAAATTTAACGCATTATATTAAATGCATTTAATAAACGTTTATGCAATTTGTTTCCAGCACATTTACATTAAATTTAATGCATTTCCTTTTTACAGTGTAACATAACGAATCAAAATTTGCCATATGTATATGAATGACCCTTTTTTGAAACGAAACATCACTGGTGATGAAAAATGAGTCATCTACAATAACGTCCTTCAAGAACAATCATGCTCACAGCGTGATGAACCAGTACAAACCACATCCAAAGATAAATTGCATTCATTCTGCTTGATGGGATTAAAAAGGTGTTGTGTATTTTGAGCTACGTCCAAGAGGCTGGACGATCAATTCTGACGTTGACTATCAACAATTAATGAAATTGGATGAAGCAATCAAAGAAAAAGGGTCAAAGTTGGCAAATTGCAAAGGAATTGTGTTCCATCATGATAATGCCTCACTCATGTTTAGTAATTCGTAGAAAATTATTGGAGCTCCGTTGAGGAGTGATGTCGCATCCCTCACATAGCCCTGACCCAGCACCATCTGATTACCATTTATTTCGAAGTTTGCAAAAATCCCACCTGGCTTAGGTTTTTGCTGATAAAGATCAAAATTTCTACGAAGCGGAATCCTGAAGCTTCAGGAAAGATGACAAAAGATCATTGATCAAAACTGAAAATATATAATTGAATTGAGATTATTCTTCCTATAAAAAAGGAGATTTATTTCACATTACAAAACCGAAATTACTTTCTTGCCGACCCGATTTTCAAATGAAGTTATATACCGATTACCTAAATTTAGGACTGTGATTTCAGACTTTTACGTATTTCTATTATTATATTACCAGTATTACTAACAATACTAATAATATAATATTTTGGAAGTCTTCCATCAACCTGTTTTCAAAAAATTCCTCGAATTACTTTTCTGCATATCATATTTAGAGCGGAAGCGAATTTGAAAAACCATATTAAAAACCGATTGCCATTTAGTTATCGGCGAGGCCTATCTCAAAAACATTTAAAATATCATTTTTCGAATACCGATAGTAAGAAATCATCCCTAGAAATTCGTCGCACCTGGCGCATAATGAAGTGAAAGAATAGGTGAATGATTCCGGACAAAAGAAGGCCCTTCAGAAGGCCCTTTAAGGGATATAAAAATTATGTGGCTATAGACCTTAGTCGAAACCCGGGGTCTATTGTTATTTGGAGTGGAGATATTTTAAATGCTTTGTAATAGTAGAAATGTGTATGGGTTATTTTTGAAAAGAAGTTAATGGTCGTGGACTTGTAACCATAGCAGATCGAAGTACGAGGAGGCATTTGAGCGAGTATTGAGTCAATAGAGTTCTTTTGATTGTGGTTGGTTTACTTAAGGGACTTACATGTCCTCGAGACTAGTATTATTACAATTTAATTTGTTTGTTGAGTTATATTATTATTTCAAAATTATTATTAAACCTACTTGAAAAAAAATATTAGCGGGTTTATTTTAAAGCTTACTTCAAAAAAGTTCAGAACGGCTCTACTTATTTGAAATAATTTTTTGCATTTCGTCAGGGAAGTTGCTGCGATGGTTGTATATAATTTTGGCTGAAATCGATTCAGTGATTTCCAAGAAGGTGCAATTTAGGAGACATAAAATTATTATTGTCTGAATTCCTCTAAAATTGATTTTTGGGTTTCACAGATTACGACACAATTTTTTTTTAAATTTAATATGGATAATCCAATATAGTGGACTAAACATTATACATTTCCGGATTCTGTTCCAAATCAGATCCAGCGTGTTTCTTGCGGTATAAAAAACGAATTAATATTTTTTTATTCCATATGTCGGATTCAGTATGACAGGCTAAAAATTCTACACTATTTCGAATTCTTTCAAAATTGGTGTAAGAGAATTATCGGGAATATATATTAGGAATCTAAACTCATTTTCTTAAAATTTAATATGGTAAATTCAATATGGCAGATTAAATTTCAGTTTCTTTTAACATTAGTATCAGGGAGATTCTAGAAATAATTTTTTTTTTCATTATTCAATTTATTATGATTTACAATAATTTTGGATAAAGTGAGTTTACTTTTTGTTTCCTTAGAAATAATATGTATTTTTTTTTACGACTTTAGAAACAACTAATGGTGGAAGTGCGCTAGTGTTTCTCCGGTTTTTAATCCGTTCGTCTGTAGAAAAATCTTCACGACGTTTCGCCAACATCACAACAGCCATTTTCAAGTGATGCTTCCTGCACGACTGCTCGGGCTTGCAATATATATATATATATATATATATATATATATATATATATATATATATATAATCCTTTATTTAGTCATAGACTAATATGTAATTACACACATATCTTAATATCTTAACAACTAAATTCATATTTTACAATTAAAGACAACAATCAAACATCGTCAAGCGTTGCAGAACAATGACATACTAAACTAAACTGACACAAATTTAAAAAAAAAACCAAGAAAGTTCATGTCCCTCAAGGACAGACCCTATTAACAAAATACTGCTTCAGACACTGTTTAAACTTATTTAGAGATTTTAAACATTTGATATTTGTGGGCAATTGATTAAAACTGTTTAAACCTTTAAAAAATACAGAGGTTTGTGTTTGTCTCTTTAATACTGGAGGAATATAAAAGTCATCCTTCGATCTAGTGTCATATGCATGTATATTTCTATTATAATTAATATGATTTTGTAAATATGTAGGAGAACTACCCGATTTGATTTTAAAAATAAAGATCAATGTTTGATAGTGAAAGAAGTCCTCCACCGACAACCATTGCATTTCTCTCAACACGTAGTTAATTGATGTTCTTCTTGTACATGAGAGTATAACTCTCATGGCTCTATTTTGCAATTTTTGAAATCTTGCCTTTTCATTTTGATAAAGAAGGAACAAAATTGTGGAGCAATAAACAAAGTGCGGCAATACCAGAGTGTTAAACAGGATTGTTTTAGTCCACCTTGTCAAAAAATTAGAACATCTTTGAATATAGTTAATTTTATAAGCATTATTTGCATGTTCTTTAAATTTAAGTTGTCTATCTATGATTACTCCTAAATATTTAAACTTTTCCACCATTTCAATAGTTTCATTGCCTACTTTAATAATAGGATCTCCACGAGGAAAAGTTCTGTAATAATTCTCATCGCAGATTATCATAAATTTGGTTTTTTCCATATTTATTTTTAATTGGTTACAAGAACACCACCAATATAAATTTTGTATATATATATATATATATATATATATATATATATATATATATATATATATATATATATTCTTCACTACACACAGGTAGATGTGTGTAGAGGAGATTGCAAATCATAAACTTACGTTTGAAAAACTACAAACTTAACTGAATCTGCAAATTGTTTGTAGATTCCCACGGGTATGAGTGCAGCTTAAATAGGGTTGCAACGTTTGCCCATTAATTAATATACTACTTAATTGACAAAACTATAGATGTTAATTTACTTGGTAAACTTTTACAATTGATTAAGTATATGAGTCAACAAATAAAATATGTTTATAGTTATTTAAATATTTCAAATGGGACTCAATTATGGTGTGGCAGATTAAGCAACTGTTTTTTAAGTGCAGTAAATTGAAGTCGAATTTAGCGAGCAAATGATCTGTCGACTTTGGAATTAAAGAAAAACTTGTTCAGAGACGGTTTATGGTCCAAAAAGCTGTCGTTTTTGTATATTTTACATTACTTGTCTCTTCATACACGTTTTGACCATCACTATTGTTAATTGTAAAACTTATTTGACATAAAATGAAAATGAACGATGCGCTCATTAATAGAGCTGTATCGGAACAAGAGCCACCTTCACAAAAAATAACACTGCCTTCGAATTTAGAAAAATAGACGCACCCCTCCCCGTTGACAGTTCGCTTTCGCTTGCCATAATGTGCGATCACCCTTCCCTAAAGTTTCTAATCCAGAAAAATAGATTCACTTATGCCTGTTACATTAGGAACGTAGATGTGCCCCCCCCCCGGGTCGATAACTTGCTTTCGCTTGCCATACTGTACTCTGGTGATATCGCTCCCCCTCCATAGAGAGGCTGGAGCCGCCTCTGGTACAATATACATGTTGTCCTACGTTTCGATTTTGGTAAACAAATTTGCTTTTAATTTTTTTTCGGGATTTTCGATTGAAACATTTTAATCAACCGGGCCCCACTTGAAAACAGCAAAAACACAGGAATTACGTAAGTTTAAACATTTTAACTTGTTTTCTTAAATATTTTTAGCATTTTCGAAGAATATTTGTGATAAAACTACAAATATTTTAAAAAAAAGACGATTATGCGGTCCGATCGGCAAGAAATTCATATAGAGTCAAAGTGAGAGCGATTCCGGTCGATGATAATAGATGGTGTTGTACCTCGCTCGATTAGAAAATCTTGAATGTGTGCAAGAGTGTGCACTTGAGTATGTTGCAAACGTACGCGCGTACTCTTACACAAGATATTTTTTTAATAGTTCTTACATGCGTGATAATCTTTTTTTTTCTGTTTGCAGGATATCTAGGCGAAAAAGATGTACCGAGAGAACACTGTGTACTTCAAAACAAGGGCTTGATACAAAAAAAAAACATCGAGGCAGGAGAAAGTAATAGAATGGTAGCTAAATCCTTAGGAATGCATGAAGCTACTCTGCGAAAGAATTTGGAAACATCGTCTCCAGCCCGAAGTCTTGGCAGATACTCTCAAACCTTTTCTCCGGAAATGAAATTAGAACTGTGCGAGTGTGTCAATAAAGTAGATGGCATAATGGATTAGAACATCGCTTTAATAAGGAAAAAAATTGTCGGTACAGAGTGGGTTCGGTTATTTATGAAACGGTGTCCACAATTGTCGTTACATATGCCGACATCAACAAGTGTTGCTCGAGCGATTGGCTTCAATAAACCTCAGTGTGATCGCTACTTTGCAAATCTGACGAAATTGATGGATACCTACAAGTTTTCTCCTCATGCAATTTATGATATGGACGAGACTGGGGTCTGTACAGTGCCAAACAAATCACCAAAAGTAATTTCAACAAAGGGGAAGAGCTGCGTCAACAATATTTCCAGTGCTGAACGTGGTATCAATGTAACCATGGCAAATGCAGTCAATGCCGCTGAGAATTTTATTCCCCCAGCGTTTATATTTCCTCGTAAGCGTATGAAGGCTGAGCTTTTGGATGGGGCTCCACCTTCTTCAATAGGAATGGTGTCAGACACAAGCTACATCAACAGTGCTTTGTTTCTGGACGGGTCTCATTTTAAGTATCATGCAAGGCCAAGCATAGATAATCTAATTCTATTGATATTAGATAACCACACATCACACTGCACTTTGGAAGTACTTAATTTCTTTCGATCTAACCACATTCATGTTCTTACAATACCGTCTCACAGCAGCCACAAAACTCAACTACTTGCTCGTTACATTCACAATAGCCTCAAGATTTTTACGCATCAGAAAGTGAAAAGTAGAAGCGTAATCATCCAGGTCGAGTGATAACAGTTTATCAGCACCCATTTTGACTCAGGCTTATCCTAAAGCAGCTACACCCGCAAATCTGTACAAAGTTTCAAGATATCAGGAATACAACCATTAAACCCAGACATTTTTGGAAAAAGAAGACTTCTTAGCCAGCATAGTAACAGAAAGGCCTTTGTCACAAACTCGTGATGGTCCAAACCCCCAATCTTTTCATGACCCAATTCACCCAGTACAAAACCTTGATTATGAGGAAAACGCAACACCTGTCGTCGTCGTGGCTCATGTCATTGGCGACCAAAAAGAGGATCGGACTAATGAGATGGTGGTAATGACATCGGCTGATGTTGCAACTTCGAGGGGGGGGGGGCTGAGAAGTCCATCCAGGAACAAAACAATGCCATCGATGTAACTTCAAAGGAAAATACTGTTTCAGATATTAATGACAATGTGCCTGGAAATTCATCACTGACCTCATGTCCGACAGTTGAAATAAAGAGAGTCAAAATATTTTGAGAGAAGGAGCCTGTACACTACTAGCTTCCATGAACGTTAAATCGCCTCACGCCACACTACCACGAGTTGGAGTGATCTTAAAAGAGCAAAATCAGACATTTTGAGTGGGTATCATTATAAGTTGGCTCTCGGAAAGGGCGCAGCTTCAAAACAGTTACCAAAGAAAAAACCAAAACTAAATAGTAAAGGGTCTAAAAAATATTTCTAAGTTCCAAAGAAAGCATCCAAAAAGAAAATGTGGAAATGTCCGCCATGTAGTGAAGTATACATACTCCCCCTAGAGAAGACTGGATTGGGTGTTCCAAATGCAAGGAGTGGTGGCATGAAGCTTGTACTAGCTATGAGGGTCAAAATATTCATTTCTGACAACTGCAAGTAATGTAAACACGAATTTGGAGAAAATTTTTCTTGCGTACTCTTACAGATTCACTTGCGTACTCTTGTCCAATAGTTATTATAAGAGTACGCAATTCTCACTTTTGTTATTTTTCAATTTTTGCAAAGATATGGCATATTTTCGTTACAATTTATGTTACTTTATGAAAGATGTGATTCTTCAGTACAAAATAAAGTTTGGGCTGATTATCTACAGTTGCATATTTTTATTTTAGAATAATTCGAATCTTAAGTGCATACTCCTAGACCAGCCTACCCTAATTGAAAAAAAAAGTTTTAGGAACGAACTTGGGGTAGTGCTTTCCTCCTAGAAATGCTTTTTCACGACGTAAAAAAATACGTGTTGGATGTTTTTTGGTATACTGCAACAAATCACCGAATTGGAGGGGGATACCTGAAAATGTTTCCTTGAGAGACTAGTTATTATGGCTATTCCCTGATGTTAAAATCCAATGGGTTACTAAAAAGCCGATCGCCATTTTCTTTTTTTAGGCCAAAAATGTGAACATTTTAACAGTTACTACTCGTTTTATATGTGTCGTTATAAGTGGCACGGCTTAAGATAAATAATTCTTAATTTTAGAAAACATGGCAATTATGAAAAAAGAACGCAAAAAAATGTTGTTAGTTATAATTAAGACTCGTCTTTATAAATTACTTTTCGAGATTCATACCATATTTCGCACAAAGGCGAACAACAAGATACCGTTTTAAAAAATCGAAATCATCATCTCGGGTATAGTATAAAATATTAGAGAGCGCCTCACAAAACTTGTTTGAAACATACCTTCGATACAACAAAAGAAGTCTCTCTCTCGATCCCCGGTCGCCGCTGTTGCGCGCTCTCGGCATCTTGACCATCATTCTTTTGGTCCTTTTAACTTAACAACCAGGTGCAAAGAATAATAAAATACTATAAATACATATTATGCCTCGATATTAGGTGTGTTAGTTAGATGAGTATATACAAGCGAGGGAATAAAGCTGTAAAAAAAAAGAATCTAGAAATAGCTTTGACGAAGGTAAAGTAAACTTAACACATTTTTATTTGTTGAAATACAGTTTAAAACAGTAAAATTAGGTTCCCGGCCAGAATAAATGCAATAACTAATAAAGAGATTGTTATGAGGACCACAGTAGAACTAAAATAACCAGCAGGTAAATTAAATTGAGCGCCAGCTGAAAACCTCAAACATATGAGTATTTTAGCAAAAGATTCGAGTTTTGTCTAATAATGATGATATTGTGAATTTTATAGTTTTGATTGATTTGATTTAAGAAAGTAGACACAATTTTTGTATATGGCTTAAAATTTGTTTTAATACTATTTTATACAATATGACGGTAATGATTTAGTTATACTACACAAAATTTACAACTTTTTCAAAATAGGTGTGTTTTGAGGCGTAAATTACAAAAATAGGAACGAAATTACGCAGACATGTTTAATTATTGACACATTCCTAATTAAAATGTACGAATTTTAGAGATTAGATTAGATTTGCCATAATCCCTTCTTTCATTGTTACATGTCCACTTTTTTTTGCAAAAAGCCTAACAGAGAACGCACGCCATTGGTGTAATATTAACTAATAATAATAAACCAGTTCAAACTGTATTAGAAGTGAACTGTATTTACGACGAGCCAGGGTAACTGTTTCTATTTTAGAATAAGAAACAAATGGTTTTATTGTTTATCAAAAATTTTCCACCATGATCAATATACAATTCTGCATGCGTTGGAACTACTCGGAAAAACTGTACGATGGTGTCCACAATACAAAATTTTTGAACGCATCAACCACCTCTTTTGGCGTAGAAAACCCTTGACCAAGCAGCTTGTTCTTTATGTATGGACATAAAATAAATCATTGGGTGCCAAATCCGGTATGTACGGCAGATGACTCATCAAGTAACTAAAAAGTAATTTTTTATGCCGATGTTTGAGAGCTCACATTGTCATAGTAGAAAATAATCCGTCGTGTCAGAGTTTTTCCTCATTTCACTGAAGACTTTCAGCAAACAAATAGATAAATACAATTTGGAATTGGTCGTTCTACCTCTCTCCAAAGGTACGGTTGCGACTTGATTATTTTCGGGCTCATCAGCTGTCACAACCTTTTCAAAGCGCAGCAATCGTATTTTTTTGGACATTTTCTTGCACCAATCGACACGTACGTTTTTTTGAGCGATTTTCAAATTATCAAGGATCCAACGGGAACATAACTTCTTCAATATATTATACGATTATACGCTGGTATTACTAAAGCCCAGCGATGCCTCAGTCTCACAGTATATCATTTGCATTATCACTTTACTAACAGCACACATTCTTGCACCACAACCGATTTTGGACGACTTTCACGCGATTCGTCCGAGAGCGAACGAGGGCCACAACTGAATCCATTAAACCAGCATACAGTGGTTTTTGTAGATGCTTCATCGTCATACGAAGAATTTAGCCCATCGATTTACTCTTGTTGAGATCAACCACGTACGAAAATCTTCAAGAGTTATTTTCATTTTCCGAGATGACATTTTTAAGTTGCTATCGACAACACACATAACCTTCGTATGTAAAAATGTTCCGAGTTCAACGGAACATTTTTACACCGTACACCGCCTATAATTTCAAACTTAAAAATGGATACTGCAGCACTGGTTGGTGGTCTTTTTTTTTCTTTCGTTAACATCGTTCGAAGAAGGACCTAGAGAATGGCGGACGCAGCCTCAGCCGGTGGAGGTGGCAGATTCCGTGGGGGATTTGGTGGTGGTGGTGGCGGCAGCAGTTCAAGTAGAAGAGGAGAGAGTGGTAGAGAATGGGTTCCAGTTACAAAACTAGGCCGTCTTGTGCTTGACGGAAAAATTCGTTCACTTTAAGAAATATATTTGTTATGTCTTCCCATCAAAAATTATGAAATCACAGACTTCTTTACAGTTCCGTCGCGAAAGTGCGAACGCTACCTTAGTGTGGACGCACCCTCTTTAATACTCCGAACAGATAGTCGATAGATCCATAAACGAAGTTTGAAGGAATTTGTTAATATTGGCTTGGGGAAAGGGCTTGGTAAAAATTAATAATGCTTCTTTTGGTATATATCTTCAAAGGAGTAAGCATGTGCCGTTGAGATCTCCTTTTGATGGGAGCCCGATGTTCTTTTACAGACGAATTTTTATTTGGAATGTTCCGATTTTTTTAATACCTTTTTTTGATTTGTTTTTAGGTTCTCTTATCCTTCTGTGTTGAAGGACTTGTCTTATCATGGCATTTTCATACTTTCTCATGTTAGGTTTCCATTTCATTTCCTTCCGTATCCAGTTCGATTTAACTGGTAAATTTAGAAGTTTCGATGATCTTCATTAGCATGACCTCCGAATTTTCAATACTTGCAGTTATAAAGAATCTGAAGAAACGTTTCAGTGACAGCAGGTTTGAGAAAAGCTAAAACATATAAGCGGGAAATACTAATCGCAGTCGCCATCCCCAACAGGAATAATCAAGAAAATCGTAAAACAGAGGGGCCTGAAGGTACAAATAGGCAGACAGTGGGGACTAAACAAGGTCCAGACGATTCTCACAATTCAATCAATAACTGGTGTAATATAGGGTCGGCAAGAAAGCATTTTTAGTCGTCACCTATAGAGTGCGCGGTAATTGTTTTGAAGGGCTTCTGCCAGTATTATGATTGTTTCTTATTGATATTTGATATCAGTCTTGTTTGTAGCTATTAGTTGAGGATCAACTTTAACATGCAGTGCAGAAACGAACATTTTTGGCATATTTTACTTTTTTTTATTTTCATAAAGAAAAGAAAGCTGCTGGAGCTCACAAAAAGATAAGCAACCTTTATGGTGTTGATTACATAATTAAACGAACCTGTCAGAATTGGTTCAAAAAATTCCGTTTTGGAGATTTTTCACTCAAAAATGACCAACGTTCTGGTCGATCTACTGAAATTGATGATTCGAGAGATTGCGAGATTGAAGTCGACCCTTTTTTGAAAAGAATCATCACTGGTAATGAAAAATGGGTCATCTAAAATAAAATCATTCGAAAACAATTATGGTCCAAGCGCGATGAACCATACAAACCACATTTAAAGCTGAATTACATCCAAAAAAGGCAATGCTGTCAATTTGGTGGAACCATAAAGGTGTTGTTTATTTCGAGCTTCTTCCAAAAGGTCGAAGAATCAATTTAGATGTTTACTGTGAACAACTAGTTAAACTGAATGAAGCAATCCAAGTAAAATGGTGAGAAATGGCAAATCGCACAGAAATTGTGTTCCATCATCATCTTTAGTAACTCGTGGCAAATTATTGAAGCTTGGTTGAGAAGTGAGATTGTACTCCCATACAGCCCTGACTTGGCACCATCTGATTACCATTTATTCCGAAGTTTGCAAAACCTCCACAAATGATGATGACCTTAAGTCGTACATGGTGCAGTTTTTTGCCCATAAAGACCAAATTTTCTATGAGCGCAGAATGACGAAGCTGTAAGAGAGATGGCAAAAGGTCACTGAATAAAATGAAAAATATATGATTGATTAAAGTTAACTTTTTGTATAAAAAAAAAAAGAAGAGTTTTATTTCACACTATAAAACCAAAATCTCTTTCCGACGTGATACTAAAGAGTCTTCTATAGATCAACGCATTGAGCCTTGGTAAACACCTGTGTTGGTCTATACAGAGAGCAGTATTGCTTGCGATCGCTCGAACTGTTTGGAAGATTGTGGGAAATACAGCTGATTATGCAAGAACTTCCAAAAAGCTCACTCTTTTGATATCGGAATACATCTAGGATGAGTAAATGTTCCCTGGTGGGACTTCAAAAACCATTTGACTAAGTCGATTGATAATAATAATTTGTTACTTTTAAGTAAAAATTTGTATTCATATTTATTAATACAAAACTTAAAAAAAAATTTTTTGGGGGGTTGTTTTATTTTTGTTTCAATATTTTTTCAAGTAAGTTAACTGATACAGAGAAAGCAGTTAAGGGTTTGTTAGACCATCCGATAACTGAATAAGGTGTAGTCTATATTATAACTGTAGATGATTTAAGAATATTGAAAGCGTAAAATTATTGTTTATAGCACTAGTAAGAAGTAAACTTGAATACGGTTCACTTGTTTGGACTCCAATTTATAATAAATATATTTTGGCTATGGAGAACATTCAGCGAAAGTTTATGAAGTATTTGTGGTGGAGAACTGAGGGAGTGCACCCACCGGTCGAGATAGACAATCGATTGTTGCTGGATAAATTTAGTTTGCAAATTCTTGTAACGAGACTTAACTTTATTATTAATTAAATATTATTTTTATATAAGCTGGTCAACGGCTACATTGCTTGTCTTGAGCTTTTGGGCGCACTACATTTTAATGTGCCACGAATGACGAGCAGATATAGTGTATACTTTCATTTAAGGATATCTAGGATTAATGCATACTGTAAGTCGCCAATTTAGCGAATGTGTACTATATTTAATAGGATGTCGCAATCATGTGGTCTGAATGTGAATTATACCCAGTTTTTGCTTTTCTGTTCAGTATTATTGTAGGTCTGGGACTGCTATTGTGATATTATTTCTATTCTTTTGTAATAGATATGTTTTGTTTATGTTGTATTTTATTGCCTTATTAATTATTCCTCTTGGGCTTTGATGTACATTAATAAATAAATAAATAAATAACATATAGGCCAGTTAACATAGGTAACTAATTAGGACGGTCCGGTAATGGTGATCTTCCTTACTCAGTTAGAATGCTAATTGGAAAACGATATATACGATGTGCGGCTAGCGATCCTTAATGAGAGAAAATGGCGGGCAAAGAAAGGTAACTTCTATTAAATGTTCTGGATATTTACAAAATATGCCATATATATTGATATAAAAATTATAAAGATTATTTGAATATAAATTTTAGATATGAGAGTTATAGGTGCTGTTCGACCAGAATTTCTTTTATATTTTGTTTTCTGATATTATCACAGAACCAGTCACAAGGGCTAGAAAAGCCTATTGTTACTTGCTTAGAGAAAGCACGGGTACCATGGTAAATATCATGAGTTCTGGAGTGTTTAATGATTATGAGCTGGTGTTGTAAGTAGATTTTTCTTAAGTATATTTAAATTACATACTAATATCGATAAATATGTAAGTATATCAAGTAATGCATTACCATAAATTTAACTGTATTATAAAAACTGAGTAACCAAACATAATAAGCCAACTTAGATTCTTTAGTTTATGATATACTCTCTGCTATCAAAAATAAAGCGTATTTATTACAATAATGAGTTTTCATTTTCTGAATTCTTCATCAGTGAAGTCTAGGAATGACCAATAAATGTTAACGCAAAAATTGAAGTACGAAAGTATTAATAAGGCGTATGTATTGTGGTCTGTGAGGATACACAATGTTTTCGTAATAATTTTTTTGATATTCATGCATGGCAGCACGGTTGCGGCCACAGAAAAATTAGCGACTTTATTAATGAATTTTGATAGATAGTCGTTATTTTGATTATATTCTGCTATAATGGTAAAACTACTTAGGGCGTTGGATGGATTGCTGGAAATATTTTACGGCACATAGCTCTGTAGTTCCCGAGATATCATAATTTTAACACTATAAACGTTTTTCTTGTAATTGGAATGTTCCGTATTAATTTTCAAGCATACCTTTTACATTTTTTTGCTCAAATTAGCCGACTCTTGTGTTAAACAATACAAAATCAAGATTATTGATTGTTTTATTTGGCTCTTAATTATGATATCTCGGAAACTAAAGCACTATGCCCTAATATGTATATATATATATATATATATATATATATATATATATATATATATATATATATAGTGTTTATGTCAAATAATGGATAAAGTCAATATGAAGTAAATGGGTCCTTGTTTGGAAAAACGCTCTGATCCGTCGAATTACGTGATATCGAAATATACAGGGTAATTCAAGAAGAAGCTATGAATTCAACGATTTTTAATTTCAGAATCAGAAAAGGCACGTTTTTTACATACGACAAGGTAAATAGCGGTATTAGTTACATAACGAAATTGTCAAGAAAAATTATTGTCAAACTTTGAAATATAAAAAAAAATATGTAAATAAATGTTCAGTGGTGCGAGATATGTGGAGTTTTTTCAAAATAACCTTATTTCTGCACAAATAATTTTGTATCCAGACCCACAATAACCCGATATGTTCCAGGGCGACCTTCTTTTACAAGATGAAACGCCGCCTCTGTTCGTGCTTATTTGGATGAAGTTTTTCCGGATTGTTGGATAGACAGAATAGGGCAATTGAGTAGCCAGCCAGATTACCAGATATGACCCTCCTGGATTATTTTTTGTGGAGATACTTAAAAACCAACGTATACTTGACCCAGCCCGATAATTTAGAAGTCTTCAAAGTTCGATTACGACAAGAAGTACAAACATAACCGCAGACGTCATCGACAATGTTCAAAAATAATTCGTCAATCTAGCTATTGTCAGATTGTTAACGGGGCCCAGTTTGAACATTTAATTTAGATGATACCAAATTTTTTTTTATATTTTAAAGTTTTACAGTAATTTTTCTTGACAATTTCGATGGCGTCTTGAGTTACTCTGCATATTTCGGTATCTCGCAAAAAAACTAAATATATATATATATATATATATATATATATATATATATATATATATATATATATATATATAAGATGTCCAGAAATTCCATTCGCTCGTATACTTTGAAGGGAGAATCTACATATGACAACATGAAAAAATTTTATATGAAGATAGGGCAGCAAATGCCTCATAAGGGAGATATGGATGGTATTTTAAAGGTGGATATCGAACACCGGTTTTTATTTAATATCTTGTCAATCTTTATTATTTTGACATTAACTAAAATCCACTTGATGTTTTTCCGCTGCTCCAAATTTATAGTCGTCATAAATCTACTTTGATGTAGTTTAAACACAAATAAATCAGAGTGCATTGATTTGATTAAAGCGGGTTTTCTCCTAAACTATTCGAAAATCTTTGTAAATAGTTTTGCGGAATCATAATTTTTATGTAGAATGTAAAAAAAAATAGGGATAAATAAACCAGACAGTTCCTCCGTCGAAACGCCCTGACTGAATTTGCCGCTCACTATTAACATAAAAAAATAGCATTTATAGATGTTAGTTCGAGGGCCACCTTTAACCAGCGATAGCTTCCTTATGACGCATTTGCGGACCTATCTTCATATGAAATTTTTTTCATGTTTTTATATGTACAATTTCCCTTCAAAGTATACGAACGAAATTTCCGAACATCCTTTATAGGAAACACATTTGTTTAAACTATACATATGTAATGTTTGGAAGGCCAAAACATAAAGAAATACAATGCCTGAATAAAGACAAAAAGTCAATTTATCCTTAAGCTCGAAGGTGTGGAAAATCTCCTTTTTAAAATACTTTTTTATCACTGACGACGGCGTAAAAGCTCTCTTCGATAAAACGAGTACTACATTTAGAATATATTTTGTCTTATTCAAATTCTAAAATGTAATTCAACACACCTTTTGTGCATGAATGTGAAATTTATACATAAGATAATTAGATGTCACGATTCCTTATTGAATTGACTTATTATTTTTTTTTTGTAAATGTAGCCCAATCATATTTAAGCTTTGTTTGCGGTCAAAAATATACTTTTACCTTAAAATAATTAAAAATATTTCAGCTAATTCTTTTTAAACGATTAAATTATAATTAAAATTGATTTGTGGAAATTAATTTTCGAAAAATTTGAACCATGATTAATTTATTAAATTAGGAATTATATTAACAAAGTGAAAACCATATATATCAACAAAACAATTTCTAGAAATATTTTGTTATCTGCTGAAACATTGTGAATAATATTATTGCACTATAAGATTTTTTTTTTAAGAGGGAAAACCATAAATGTAGTTTTATGGCTTTGAATTAAACTAACTTTAAACTACTTATTAACATGAAAAAAAGGCCCGAACAAAAATATTGTATGCTAACTATATTCCTTGTCCAAATTAAACTTTTATCAATAAAAGCACGTGTAACTTATTTAAGATAATATTGTAGATATATGATTTATACCGAATTATAAACAGAAAACTTATTTAAAAATGGCGGGTATTACTTTTCTTTACTTTGAGAAAACAATGAAAATACAACAAATGCCGAGAAACAAAAATATCAGAAACAAGAACAAAATATCTTCACTGGCAATGTTCACCGAAAATATCCAAAAAAGCTGTAGAAATCTAATTTGGGGATAATAATTAGAGACTATATTAAACACTAGCAATTATCCGTCCCGGCTGTGCTTGCGGGAGTAGTGGGGAACAGTTTTGGGAAACTAATACATTACGCCGCAATTGTCAATGATAATTATTCGGAAGGGTGGAAATACCGAACTTTCCGATGATCTTTCTTCATACCTCCTATTTTCAGGGAACACGAAAATTATTTTTTTTTCGCCGATTCCGCGTAATTTTTCCAAAAAAAAAATGTCTACTTTCCCCTGTCACTTTCGTGTATTTTCCGACCTATCCCGTTACAATTTGTTACCAATATTATGAACTATAACACATTTCCCTTAAAATTGCACATATTTTGCTAAAATGTAGCGGAAAGTATGAAAAATCGAGCCGGGAAACGAGACTCTACCAGTAAGAAAGAGCTTTAAAATAATAAATTAGAAATAAACATTTTTATAAAATCTACATTCAAATACTTGACATTTCTTTGAAAACATCTTTAGAGAAATCACGAACCAGTCAGTGCCAACCATAATTTACTAAAACAAAATGGTGATAGTTTAGCAACTATTACTGGACGATTGACACAGACTAGTTTGGTTTTGCGAACGGGGCAAATAACAAAAACTTCTATTTTCACTGCTAAAGTAATTTTTGTCAGTATAATTTTATGACGGTTTCTTATTCATCCGAAAACTAAACTTATTTCAAACGTACGAGTTAAATGAACTAAAAATAATCTTTAGGATCGATTCTCCATTTGGGCATCTCAGAAATTACCAAGGCAAGAAAAAAGATTCACAATATTATAATTAAAAATAAATTTTATTTAATAACGGACTGAAAAGACTAAATGCAGATTTAAAATAAATAGATCTATATCAATAGATTTTAGTGCTTAGAATATATTTATATATTATATTATACTTCAACATTCAAATTAGACGAACAAAAGAAATTTTATCCAAACGTCATGCCCACATTTTGCGGGACTCAGGGAAGACAAAAGCTTTATAATGTTGAATTAAAAATAAACATGTTTATTCAATAAGAGATTAGAAAGAAGAAAGATATGAAAGAAGAGATCAAAAAATATTAAAATAAAATCTAAAATCAAATACTTAGTATTACTTTGATCCATTAAACGAAAAACTCCCGAAGTAAACAACAAAAGAAAAACACGAATAAATTACTTCAATACTCGCTTAAAATACGGAATTCAAAGTGATTTATACAGATTGGCATAGAATTTCCCTCAAATTTAATTTATTAACCCTTGAAGGGCCTTTGAACTCTGTATGTTGGGTTCTAAAAATATATTTTTTTGTCTTCTTAAAGTGAAAAATAAGAATAATTGAATATGAAATAGTGCCTACATCGTGCAAAAAGTGACAAACAGGGTTTCAGTGTATATTTTATGATACAGTTTTTTTTAAAGATTACGTGCCCAAAATTTTAATCCACAAATTTTACTAATATGGTTTAACTGACAACAATTTAATTAACACGTGCACCCCGCCCAGTTCTGAACCTTCAAAGTTCAAGAATAAAAAGATCGTTTTCTTTCATTACCAAACTCGCAAAAATTGAAATTTTGGTATATATTCGAGAGATTCCTCTTGCTGAATCTAGGGCTTTATCTTCGGGTCCTCACTTTTCTCATTATAAACGTTTTACTGTTGTACATTATACAAATTATACAAATCGCATAAGCAAAATAAAAATGAGCAATTAGAAGGTCTAACCTCCGTGGCAACTAGATTGGGTTCAAGACTGAAAATTTTTATTAAATATGGGTTTAAAATGTTTCGTTGCTCCACGTATGTACTTAAAACAGAAACAGCATTGGGATTCCAGACGTTTAGGCCAAAATTTAGTTCATTCCTTTCTCACCCTGCGTGATAAAAGTGAATTAAATTTTCTATTTTGCCAGTTTAATAAAACAATATAGTTATGATTTCGTGAACATATCTCAAATTTGACCTTCTTTGTTTAAAAAATCAGACCTTTCGGCGATCAATGCATATATTTCATATTCGATCTTAAAAACAAAAAATAACAGTTAACAATATTTAAAAAAAGTTTAACATTGAACATACTGTAATTTGTCAAGTTTTGGACGTGTGTCGTATACCTAATAGGGGCTTTCTTGGTTACTGTCTTTGTTATTCCTAACATAAAGTTACCCAATATCACATACAGTTGGTATTTCAGAAAAATTTATGTTTTAAAAAATCTAATTTTCTTCCTAGCGGTAAATAAAAAATTCCTAAGAATTGCAAAAAATGAAAATAATCTTTGTATCTGTACAAGAACACAACAGCCCAATATTAATATGTTTAAAGAAGGTTAAAATTCTAACTCACAAATTTTACTAACATGGTTTAACTGACAATAATGGTTTTAATTAACACGTGCACCTAACCAAGTTTTGAACCTGAGCAAATTTTACCTTCTTTGTTTAAAAAATCAGACATTTCGGCGATCGAGGCATATATTTCATATTCGGTCTAAAAAACAAAAAAGATTTCAGTAACTTTAACAGTTAGAGCAGCTTTAAAAAAGATTTAACATTGAACAAACTGTAATTTGTCAAGTTTTTGACGTGTGTCATATACCTAATAGGATCTTTCTTGGTTACTAGATTAGTCTCTGTTATTCCTAATATAAATTCACCCAATATCTTGTATAGTTGGTAATTTAAGCAAAACTTATATGTTTTAAAAAATCTAATTTTCTTCCTAGCCGTAAATAAAAAATCCCTAAGCATTGCAAAAAATGAAAATAATCTTCGTATCCGTACAAGAATACTACAGCCCAATATTAATATGTTTAAGGAAGGTTAAGCATATGCAAACAAAATTGAACAACTAGAAGATCTAACTAGATTGGGTTTAAGAGTGAAGCTTTTTGTTAAATATGGGTTTAAAATGTTTAGTTACTTTACCTATATACTTAAAACAGAAATAGCATTGGGAATCCAGACATTTAGGTCAAAATTTAGTTCATTTTTTTATCACCCTGCGTGATAAAAGTGAATTAAATTTTCTATTTTGTCAGTTTCATAAAACTATATAGTTATTTCGTTAACATATCTCAAATTTTACTTTCTTTGTGTAAAAAATCAGATCTTTCGGCGATCGAGGTATATATTTCATATTCGGTCTTAAAAACAAAAAATATTTCAGCAACTTTAACCAGTTAACAGTTTTAGCTGCTCTAAAAAAGTTTAACATTGAACAGACTGTAATTTGTCAAGTTTTTGACGTGTGTCATATACCTAATAGGATCTTTCTTGGTTACTAGATTAGTCTCTGTTATTCCTAATACAAATTCACCCAATATCTCGTATAGTCGGTAATTCCAGCAAAACTTATATGTTTTAAAAAATCTAATTTTCTTCCTAGCGGTAAATAAAATATCCAATCATATCTACAACTTTTACATAAGCGAATAACATTCCTCAGCATTGCAAAAAATGAAAATAATCTTCCTATCCGTACAAGAATACAAAACTTGTTTAAAACATACCTACGATAATACAAAAGAAGTCCGTTCTTCGCTGTTACGTTCGCCTCTTGACCATTATCTTCTCTCTCAACAACATGATGAAAAGAAACAGAGTCTGTGTTAGTATTTGTTAGTAAAAGCGCGACTATTTCACTAAAACTATCACACTAAAAGGGCGTTAGTAGTGACAGGGTTACTAACTAGATGGATGGAGATCTAAATAAGCAATTCTCAAAACTGAACTCACCCATCTGCAAAGTCGTTTAAAATATCCTAAAGGCATTTCGCTAAAGAAAGTCACCCTCCACTATACAAGAACCAAAACAATATCACAGAAACATCACTAATAAACATTGCACACTCAACTTCATAGAAATATCCTTTTTAGCACTGATGAAATGTTGTCTGAAAAAACCATCCTTGATGATGTATACACATATTGCTAACTTAAACGTTGTGTCCGTATTTCTTTTAAAAGTATCACAGATAGTTTTGACTAAAAAAGAACTTAAAGAAGCTCGCTGATATTTGAATGAAGTTACTGCTCGCTTAGAATAACAAAAGAACTACATTTTGGTCCTTCGAGACCGGATTATTCTTCACTCTTCACCACGAACCTATTCTTACAGTCGATGGCTCGCACCGGCCGTATCGGGTGCAACGATTTTTTGTTCCGAGAACTCTCATATTCACGGTGTAACTTCGAATTGTTCGATTTGGCGCTCTGCGTGCACTCGCTCTTCGCTCGACGGTTCGAACGCGACTGACGACTTTTCAACTTTCAGCGCTCGATCAGATAAATTCCCGAGCCAGGTATGGCTTTCGAGCGGTTTCAGACCTCGGTTCTTGCTCTTCGCCTCGCTTTGCCACTTTTACATGCCTAAATAATTTGTAAACATTCGTCTCTAACCAGAAATTGCTTTTCGGCCATTTTTTCGGCTCATTTAGGGCTTTCAGGTCGTTAAAAAAATAAAAATGTTTGTGTTAGTTTTGAGCCCTTTCCTAGAAACGCGATCTAATGTCAACAACTCAAGCATTCCTTTCTTTTTGTCTTCCACTAGATTCTTTCTTTCTGATAATTTGGATGACAAATTTTCTATTTATTTTGTGGTTAGAATCCCGCTGTTTGCTGTGTTTTACTTGATTTCTCTAATCTTCTATTTTAAATAAATTACTGTAAAAAATTAAAATTTAAGTAAGATATAAAGAAATCTTTATGTCAGTAGAATTAGTTTAATAAATTGACGTCTTTCTTCTCCAGGCTGTTAAAGGAAAAAATTGGACTGCAAATACAACACTGATTCGCTTTCCATGTGAGTCGCGATTATAGAGCTGTAAGGAAGTAAGAGTAAATTTCACAGAAAACAATTGTCTATATACGAGGGGAGCACAAAAAATTTGCAGAATAGGGCCCTTATAGGGTGAAATTAAACTAAAAAGTATTTTTCCTTTTCAATATATTCCCTCTTAACCCTTTTTTCATTTTTTCCTCGAAGCTCTTTTTCATTTCTGGAAATAAATAATAATTACCAGGAGCCAAAGCTTGACTATAGGGAGGGTGATCTAGATTTGAAAGCCAACTTTTTGGATAGCAGCCATTGCAACTGAAGCTTTATGGACGGGTGCGTTGTCATGAAGAAGCACCACACCTTGGGTCAGTTATCCTCGCCTTTTCTCTCTTACTGCATCTCTTAAACGTTCTAATACGCCTGCATAGTATTCTCTTGTTATAGAAACGCCTTTGTCTTTGTAGTCAATCAGCAGTATTCGTTCTGCATCCTGTTGTGGTGGTAAGAAAATCCCACCGTTGTTCTCCGACAAATTTGGTTTAAGTAGGAGTTCCAAGTTGTGGAAAGCATGACAAGGATGTCTGGGAAAGGTATCGGTGGATCTCATTGATGAGTTCACCACCGATGCAGGGACGAAACATCCTAACATTTTGACGGTGGTCGCAATAGTTCGTTAGTTATATACCCTTAATATCAGGGCCATTACTACGACATGGCGCCTGAGCAGGGGCGATGCCACGTAAGGACGTCAATTCGAGGCTTTGTGCTAAAGCCGGTACCCTACATTGGAAAGACCACCTAGGATGTCCGTTCCACATTTCTGATCAGGCCTGTGCTTCTACAGCTTGGACTTTCTACGATAGTCAAAGTCGGACAAGCAAATGCCTTAGGGGGGGGGGGCACGTTGTGGTAAGAACATCCCACTGTTGTTCTCCGACAAATTTGGCTTAAGCTCCACATTTCTCTGATCAGGCCTGTGCTTCTGCAGCTTTCTACCATAGCCAAAATCGGACAAGCAAATGGCTTAAGGAGGCATACTGTAGTAAGAACAGCCCACCGTTGTTCTCCGACAAGTTTGGCTTAAGTAGGAGTTCCAAGTTGTGGAAAGCATGACAAGGATGTCTCCGAAAGGTATCGGTGAATCCCATTGATTAGTCCACCACCGATGCCGGGACGAAATATCCTAACATTTTGACGGTGGTCGAAAAAGTTCGTTAGTTATATGCCCTTAACATCAGGGGCATTACTACGATATGGCGCCCGAGCAGGGGCGATGCGACGGAAGGACGTCAATTCGTGGCTTTGTGCTAAAGCCGGTTTCCTACCTTTGAAAGACCACCAGGATGTCCGTTCCACATTTCTCTGACCAGGCCTGTGCTTCTACAGCTTGGACTTTCTACGATAGTCAAAGTCGGAGAAGCTAATGCCTTAGGGGGGGCATGTTGTGGTAAGAACATCCCACCGTTGTTCTGTCTGGGAAAGGCATCGATGGATCCCACTGATGAGTCCACCACCGATGCCGGGACGAAACATCCTAACATTTTGATGGTGGTCGAAATAGTTCGTTAGTTATATGCAGTTAACATCAGGGCACTACAAAGACAATCCCAGAAACTGTAGCCATGAGTTTTCCGGCCGACTGCGACAGCTTGAACTTATTCGGGGGTAGTGCGCTCGTTTTGTTCCACAGCATGGATTCTTGTTTGCACAGGTCAAAAAACGAGCGCCAACACACTAGTCGGTGCTTCTTTTGGTACGGTTTTCTCGGCACCCATCTTGCGCACACCTCTGACATGGTTATACAGAATATTCAAAATAGTTCTAGGTGATACTCCAACCATTTCTGCGAGTTGCTTCTTCCTCAGATCGACATCTTCCAGTACTAACTTTTCTACTTTTTCGATGTTATGTTCAGTGGTCGCCTCGATGGACCATTCCAGCCTGGTTTTCAAGCGATTCTCTCCCTTATTTGAATAGGTTGTGTCCCGTGTAAACCATAGTTTTTCCAGGGCAAGAGTCGCCGTAAACAGTAGACATCTCTTCCCAAATGGTTTGAGGAGGTCTTCCTTGATTTGTCAGGAAGTTTATGTCTACACGAAACTTGCTTTTTTCCATAGATGCACTTTTTTTTCGGACTGCCTTGTTTAATGACGAAATTTCTGCAAGTAAAGACCCAATTTTAACAAAACTTCATATATATAGTACTAATGAGTTAATCAATTAGCGTAGGTAAAAAGAAGTAATGCGTTCCCCCCTCAAACCCCTTCATTTCGCGAAATTTTTGTCCCACCCTGGTAAAATCTATATTTCGACATGTCTCGGAATTTAGAGATTATATATTTTTTTTCTACTCTACTATATATATATATATATATATATATATATATATATATATATATATGTATATATATACATATATATATATATATATATATATATATATATATATATATATATATATATATATATATATATATATATATATAGATGTCATTTGACTGTTGATATTTTACAGTCTGTCATCAAAAATATCTGCAGGTTAGCATCCTGCCGACAGTTGCGGAATTTAACCTTTATATACACAGTTGTTTTCTGTGAATTTTAGTCTTGGTTCGTTACAGCTCCACTAACGAGACATTGGGTGGTCAACGCGTATAGAAAGCGCACCAAAGTTTGATTTGCAGAAAATACATTATCTATATTTTTCCTTTGACAGTGTGAAGAAGAAAAACCGTTAACATATTAAAATGAATTATCGCGTTATGCTTTCAAACATATTCATGTTGTAAATGAGTGATTTTTTCTCAGGTACAATAAATCACTGGTTGACCACGCAAAACTCAACGATTTTTTATGAATGTTTGAAGGACTTACAAACATTAACTATCCATAAATTCTGACCATTTTACGCGTTCAACCCATTTCCTGAAACGTCTTTAAATGTCAACACATTCTTTGGTATTTTCTTTTTCTATTTCTAGTCTAGTAAAATTTTTCTTTTAATATTTTGGGTGACAAATTTCATTTTCATAAATTTTGAGGAGTATTCAATGAAGGCTGATTTTTTAAAACTCTCATTTAACTATTTATTTTACGTTATTCGCACGACTAGAAATAAGAAAAAAATGACTATCCTAATTTTTCACCTAATGGTAATTAGATGACTTCATGAGTTGACAACTTTATGAGGCATTTAAAGTCATGACGTTATTAAAAATTTTAGTTTTCTATGATCTCTATTAGTTTTAGAACGTCTTCTATAAAAGAAAAAGCATACATAAATATAATGTCAACACATTTATCTTTTAATAGACTCTTTTCTTGATATTTCGGATGACAAATCATCTTTTTATCTTGTGGCTAATGTCGTCAGAGTTTCCCGAATTCGACTTCATTTTTCTAAACTTCCATCCCGATATTTTTTATTCTTTTATTTTATATTTATCCTTTCACATGCATCTAAAAGCATAGTAACCAACAGTTATTAAATAGTCAAAATTTTGAACAGTGCACTATGCTTTCTATTTGAAAATGGAAAAAAATTTCCATAGAATATTTTCAAAAATATTTTCCGTAACGTAAATGTTTAGTTTTACTTCACAGTAATGAAAAGGCGTATAGTAAATATTGTGCCGCCCTGTCGAAATGTGGGTACGGTATTAGGCACATGGTCCTTAGGGTGCGATTGTTAAATGTAACGATTTAAATGAAATTATATATTGGGTAGGAAAAAAAAGTATTTCTGGTTGTCACACATAGAGGCCTTGTAATTGTTTTGAAGGACTTTTGTCAGTGTTATGGGTTTTTCTTTTGACATTTGATATGAGTCACATTTGGGTTATTTTAGAAGCAACTTGTGCATAATTTTGTTTGTTTGATGTTAGTCATGGACTACAGAAGCGAACACAAAGAGATATGTTTATGGTGGTGATTGGATGGGCCAGAATTGATCTAAAAAATTACGTTCTGGAGATTTTTCACTTAAAGATGGCCCACATTGTGGTAGATCTACTGATACTAATAATGAACAAATCAAAGCCATACTTGAAGATAATGGTCATATAATTGTTCGAGAAATTGCAGAGAGGTTAAATGTAACTCACACAACAACTGGGAACCACTTAAAATGTCTTGGACTCTCTAAGAAGCTTGGTATTTAAGTTCCACATGAATTGAAACACATTCAGTTAACACAACAAATCAGTATTTCTCATATGGATCTCATACGCAATAAAACTGTCCTTTTTTGAAAAGAAACGTCAGTAGTGATGAAAAATGGGTCATTTATAGTAACATCATTCGAAAACGATCATGGTCCAATCGTGATGAATCAGCACAAACCACATCTAAAGCAGAATTGTGGGACTACAAAGGTATTGTGTATTTTCAGCTACTTTCAAGAGGCTGGATGATCAACTCAGATGTTTACTGTCGACAATTAACAAAATTAGATAAAGCAATCAAAGAAAAATGGCCAGAATTAAGAGATTTCAAAAGAATTGTGTTCCATCATAATAATGCACTCACTTTAGTAGCTCGTGAAAAATTATTGGAGCTCGTTTTGAGAAGTAATGTCGCATTCTCCATACATCCCTGACTTGGCACCTTCTGATTGCCATTTATTTCGAAGTTGGAAAACATTTGGATGATAAAACTTTCACAAATGATGATGATCTTAAATCGTACTAGGTTCAGTTTTTTGCTGACAAGGACCCAAATTTCTATAAGGGAGGAATCATGAAGCTGCAAGAAAGATAGCAAAATATCACTAAATAAATTGGAAAATATAATTGAAACAAGTTTAGCCCTATTTCACACTAAAAAGTAGAAATTAATTTCTTGTCGACCTGATAATTGATTAAAATAAATGAAAAATATATTATTTTTATTGTACTGTAATATTTGTTTGTGGTGTTAAATCAAAATTTTTTATTTTTTTCTTTACTTTTTAAAATCGAGCCCCGTTATCACGCTCACAGCTGAGGTAGCATGCCCAGTAATGGGATTTTGCATGAATTGATCGCTCCTAAGGATGAACCCTAGGAATATTCTTGTATAAAGAAAAGCGGCTTCGATTCTAAGCTGTCGACAGAATTAAAAATTCAACTTTCCAAATATATACATATATATATATATATATATATATATATATATATATATATATATATATATATATATATATATATATATATATATATATATATATATATATATATATATGCCGACGAGAGGTCGGCGAAGCCGCGTTCAGTGTTGCATGCTTCCTTCCGATCTGTCCTTTGCACAGCCAGGTGCATGTCGGTACCCTGATGAGTCTAGTGAGAGACGAAACATGTATCTCTGACGTATCACTGTGGCGGGGAGGGTAAGCTTTGACTTTCTTCTCGGTATGGTGGTACAGGTAGGCCACCATCTCGATGGTGGTGGAATAGGATGAATTATGTTTTATTACAATTTATTCTAACTGTGCAACGTCTAACACAGAAGTGATATGATGGAGCGAAGTTTGCATTCACTGTTTCGCATTTTACTTCACTTACATACGGAGTTGTATATACTTGTACCTTTGCTGAATGTGATTTCAACACTACAACAGTATAATGTGAATATAATCACTGCTAATTCATCTCACACGGAGGAATCCGTGAAAGCCGTATAAACATATACCACGAACTTTAAACGAGTTTTTCTCAAAGTCGTACTTTTTCAACTCTTGTGCAAAATATCTCGAAAAATATTGGATCGATTTAGCTCAAATTTATACCACATGTACAAAATAGTGTTATCTTTTAGTTGAACCTATACGTTCTTGTAATTTCGCAAAAATAATTTGTTTATTAATGTTTCAAACGCAATTTTTTTGTTTAAACTAAAATTAATGCAAAAATCTGATTTTTTTTTTTCTAAATTTTACTGGTTAACCTATGAACTATACATCTCATTAACATATATTTTTTTTCTGAATGTTGCAGGTTCACCGGAAAAAACGTTAAGTTGCACAAGGCGTTTTTCGACGTATTTTCGTCATTCGCTCGCCTCGTCATTTTGTATTGAAAAATTATTTAAAAAATATTTTCAAGTACTTTTAGATATGTACTTTAAGGATTTCATATTCAAAATTTGTTTAATAAATAATATATATTTTTTAAATTAATATGAAATTAATTTTTTTTTAAATTTTACATGTATCGCCCCCCTTAAACACTAAATAAAATATAGTCTGCCTTAAAAAAAGTGAAAAGCCGCAATTTCCGTGTTGATGAACATAAAATGAGAAATGTGTGTACATCAATTAAAAACGTAACCAAATAATCAACGAAGGTTTGGCACTCACTTGAGTCTATCTTAATTTAACATACTTTCTAATTACATTTTATTACATATGATTTGCTTTCCAAGTTATTAAAAATGTTTATATTTGAAAACCACAAAGCTATATTACATTTTACTTTTAAATTAAATTTTTTCGCGAAGTATAAATATTCTTAATAGTTTCTTTTTTACCCGCCATCAACTTAGGTTCTTGAAAATCATAAACATATAAAGAACAGACCGCGGATTCCAGTGTAGAGTTTTGCGCTTGGTGTGAGGGAGACGCAAACATTTAACGTTATAGCCTTTCTCTCTCTAAAGGGACGGACAAATCGGTACCGCGATCTATTTTTTAGGTCTATGTTGAAAATGTAGATTCCTCGGAATTAATGCATATCATATTGTTGATAGGTTAAGGGATAAATAATGATAAAGCAATAGTGAAGTTTTTAGGTTTCAAGAATCTTGTCAATCAAATTTAGCTCACATGACACTTGTTTCGCTGTTGGTATGCTTACATGATTTGGCTGTTGAGTTCAAAGCTGGCTTGTAAATGGTTTTGATGAGTGCAAGGTGCCAATTTGGAAAATAAGGAGCGATTATAGGGAATTTTCTATCAAAATTCACGATCAATTTCAAAATTTTATAACAATTAATTGTCGATTTTATAAATTTTTGAGAATCACTGTTAACTCGTTAATAATTGTCTTGTATGTGCGTAGAGTTGGGTCTGTAAACTTCTACCCAGTCGTAAGAGTTACCTTATCGGCTAGAGCATGTCCTCCAGTCTTATTTCCCTCAGGAATCTTGGGATGTTGGACGGCTTCAAGGTGGGTAGCTCCCCTTCTTCGATTTGGTGTATCAGGAGTCCTCGTAATTAATCAATTATCAACAGTAGGGGTGGTAAACTTATACTAACGAGATAAAATCCAAATTTCTAATTAGCTGAAGCGCAAATCCATTAGCAGGTCTATACAATGGAATCTGTATTGACGTCATTTTCTATCAGTGCAGCAAGGTCAGTAACCATCACAGCTCCTAGCAAGTAGCTCAACAGCGCAACAAAGCTAAGATTTATTATCATTTCTTCACCGATAAATTGGAGGAAAACTGAAATAATGACAACAAAAGCACAATGAAGGGATTTAAATGATTTCGCAGGTATCCGCTATTACACCGGAGAGTGCCATGACTGGAATCGGACCGATACATGCAGGAGAATATTATTTGTACAGATTTATATGAAGCATGGAACATTGTGAGCCATACCTGATATAAATTTATACAAGAAATTTCTTTACATGTATAGGTACAGTTATTGTCATGGCATGATCGGGTGTGGAAAACATTTGCAGCCAGATTTACAAAGAAGGTTTAAGACTTACAATTAGATCCAATCTGGTTACCATGGAAGTTAGATTTTCTAATTGGTCAGTTTTATTTTGCTTACGACACTATGATAAATTGTATTACATATGTCAACAAATAAACGCTTATCTAGCAATTTTTAGGATACAAACCTACATTGTTAAAACTAACCTTAAATTTAATGCAAATTTAATGTCCAATGTACCAAAAATAATGAATAATTTACATATACTTTGAATTTACAGCAATTCATTGAAATATAAGTTCGTTGTATATTAAACTTGATTAAATGGTGTCTTAAATTTCAATAAATTAACTAAAAAGATATTAACTTCTGTACATTAATTCCCATAAACCAGTAATACCAAAGGAGTATACGTTATTATTCAACGTACATTCCATGTGATTCCGGAAGATGGCGCAACTTGTATTGAACTTTTTATTTAGTATGATATAAGTTGCTTAAATGACTCAATTTTATTATCGTGAGGTGTACATGTCTGCCCCGTACTGACGGGAACCAATGAGCTTAAAATCGGTCTACAGATGGCGGTACACTACCAACGGGAAAAACTTCCACCCTTTCCTGGTAGTTTCAGAATTTTTTGGACTCATTAAGGTTGGTGCATTAAATATGTGATAACATATCTCAAATTCAATGAACAATGGCTGTAGTTATATCCCGAAAATTAACGAAATTTTCCATTTTTGACGGTTTGGTAATAACTATATTTTTTATTCTGGTATTTTTAGCATTCAGAACTTGTTTGGTATATTGTTATACTTGACAATTGAAACCATTTACTATCAACTTAGACCGGTTTTAAAGTTAGGCCATTAGTGATACAAGAGGTTAAAGTTTACTTTATTTATGTTTGGCTATGCAAAAAGGTAAAAAATTTTCAAATACAACACGAAATCAATGTTTGAGTACGGTATTAAAAATTGTTACAGAAAAAAAAATATATGAGTATAACATTTTAAATGTCTTGGTTTCTTTCCGTGTACAAATAAATTTCAACATATTAATATATATGAATATACGACTGAAAACTAATATGCCAATAATTAAATATAATTTGAAACATCTTTAATAAACGAAGCAGTCATTTTTATAAATATCTAATTAAGTAGTCTATAAACATTATAGGTAATTAGAAAATAGGGGCATTAACCACCTAGACAAATAAAAATCCCATATAATTTTTTATCATTTCCAGTAATATACGTATATTACTATTTGATGGATATTAGTTGTAATTAGCCAAATTATTTCCGAGAAATAAACAGAACAACCCCTACTTTTATACTCTGAACTATGGAAGTGTAATTTAGTATTTCTTTTATCAAGACATGTCAAAATTGAGTTCGATTGAGAACTGACTAAACCCTTTAGTTAAATGTCGATATATTTTTCTGTTTCAGGGTTTAACTGGCATGTTTTCAGTGAATCCTAATGAACGACAGGTCTAATAAAAAGCATTTTCATGTGATTTATTATCTGCATTTAAGTGAGCTTAATTCTGAACTCATCATCCAAGGTAAGTCGGGAGGTATTCAGCATATAGAGCTCATTGCAGTTAGGCTTAAGTGTAAGTAACGAAACAACGAATCAAAAAGATTTAAAAACCTCCAAAGTCTGAAACAGGTTAGTTAGACTAGTCAAATCTAAGTATTGTCGTCTCATGATTTGTGACCTCTGTTCTGGCTATCAGTTTTTAAACGATAAATATAATTCAGCGTGGATTACACTGTACTGTCTTTATTCGTTTTGCCTCAGGACCTTACTTTGCTCGTAAAAATTTCTAAATACATTTCCTTCACTCTTTATCTTGAATAAGTTTGAATTCGCAGCCGCCAATAAATACTGAAGCTAAGTTGAACACGTCCAACTTTAACGCTGATTCTTAGTGAATGGGTTCTGACTTTAATAACATGTCAAAACGGAGCTTCGTACCAGTAGGGTGACGACCTTATCAGCTGATGATGATAAATTTTAACAAACACATGTGCAGAGCTGCCTTAATATAGGGAGACATTATTAACACGTGTCGTGTTATGAAAATATCTAATCCGTTTTTTCAAAATAGACCCGAAAAAATGATTGTGATGTGTCGCCAGAAGCTGAACACACGCTTGAACACGTCATAAAGCGTATCTTCAATATCTGGCGGAATCAGGTTTTCGTGAGAGTGTCAACGTCAGTGAGTATGGTGAGTTGAATCTTTTACCTGAGCGTTCTGATCTTCCAAAAGACGAAAGAATTGTTAACTGACTAGGTACGAAAGTAGGAGATCTTGTATAATGTTCAAAATAAGGACTATCGTAGTCACAGGGAAAGATACAAAGCTTGGGAAGAGATAGAAGAAAAGAAACAAAGATAAACTGTAAATATGCATTCTATTTGCTTTACGAATTTACTACATATTACTATTTAGCAGTAGATCTCAATGTATAGTCAACACTGCTGTTTTATTTTCCGATATGTGTATTATGAAAGCTTCAAATCCAGTTATCAGTTTACCAAAAAACCAAAAAAAAATTTTCATCGAAAAAAAATATTTTATTTGAAAGTCGTATACCCCACTTGTTGACTAATAATTCGTGAACCTCAGTCTGAAGACCATTAAAATGGATGAGAATGTTATTGAGTGGAAGTCAGAGGTCAAATACCTGGGACTGACCCTAGATAACAAACTCCTCTGGAACAAGCACGAAAAAGAAGTAATTAACAAGGCTACAAAAGCCTTGATGGTCTGTAGAAACTTTGCGGGAAAAAGATAGTTTATAAACCCAAAAATCCTGCAGTGGATATACACTGCAATAGTGAAACCAATCATCACATATTGGGCAGTGATCTGGAGCAAAAGAACCAATCTAGCTAATACGAGAGCTAACATGTCGAAAGTTCGAAGACTGGCCTGTGCATGTATAACCAGGGCAATGAAAACCTGCTCAAGGCCACTATGGAAGTAAACCTAAACCTCACACCTCTACATATATTTCTAGAGAACGTGGCGAAGAGGACGATTTATAGGATGATGAGAGATGAGGTCATAAAAAGAAGATTCAGAAATTAACAAATCTGGGACATGCCCCAAGATGAAATGAAAGAGAAATTCAACTTTGTGAAAAACTTCAGCACAAAGTTGAGTCGCAAGAGCGAATGCGACAAAAACACCATTGAAAAACTCAGCAAGAAATCCACTATATGGTATACAGATGGCTCCAAAACAACGGAGGGAACTGCAGTATGAGTGTATGGACCCGGCACCAGACACTACGAAAGCTTTGGTAAGTCACCAAGCATTTTCCAGGCAGAAATACATGTCATTAAGTGGTGTATTCAATTTAACAAGGAGAAAAACTATCACGGCCAAGAGATTATCATCATGACGGATAGTCAAGCAGCCATCAGTGCGCTGAGCTCTCAAGTTATCAGTTCCAAGATAGTCTGAGAATGCCTAGAGACATGTCGGGATAGAAGGGAATGAAATAGTAGACAAGCTCGCGAGGAAAGGGGCTGAGATAGCTTCTCTGGGGCCAGAGCATTTCTGTGGAATCCGTAGCAGCGTAATACTGGGAGAACTAAAGATAGATGAAGAAATCAAGAGATCCAACTATTGAAGGGAGCTATAAGGATTGAGACAGGTGAAGATACTTATGGAGAACTACGACCAGAAGAGATTCAAAGAATGCATAAGCTTGCGTAAAAACCAGCTCAGAGTTCTGACAGGGGTCCTGACTGGACATTGCCACCTGAAGGGATACCTCAAGAAACTCGGACTGGTAGAAATAGAAGAGTGCTGATTCTGTGAGGAGGAGGACGAAACCTCTATTCATATTCTTGCAGAGTATAGCGCTCTAGAAAACCCTAGACTGCGGTTCTTGGGAACACACCAAATCGAAGTAGGGGAGCTATCCACCTTGAAGGCGCCCAACATCCTGAGATTCCTGAGGGAAATAAAACTGGAGGACCTGCTCTAGCCGATAAGGTAAATTTTACGACTGGGCAGCAGTAGAGGGAATAGAGCTACCAGGACGCACTGTGCAGTTCCAAACTCTACGCACATACACATACAATAATGTCTGCCTTTATGGATAATATCTTCTTCCCATGGACACAGGCGTTTAATGCATCATTTCTTAAGATAGAATCAATAGGTTTCAATGAGTTGATCGAAGTTATATCAAAACGTTTCACAGACTTGGTCACCGAAACGCGTAGAAAATTATTAAGCTAACATGCTGCCATTATCATTTTTTCAGCAATTCCTGACATAGCTTCAATTGGTTTTCTGAAACTTCCCTCAGTAGCAGCTATTATTTCCTCCTCTTCATCAAACTGATCCATTGCCTTTCGCCAATTTTCCATTATATTCATAGAGATAGATCCAAAGTGGGCAAGATGGTCACTAAACAACTTCGCTCTTTTTACATTTGATACAAATATGTTTAAAACATCAAAATATTCTTTCTCTCTTTCTCTCTAGCAGCCCAATTTAGTCCACTCCTGGACATAGACCTCCTCAAGTCTCTTCCATGCCAACCTATTTTCTGCAATCCGGTGCCAGTTTCTACCTGCTTTCCTTTTTATGTCGTCTATCCATTTTTTGGGGTGTTCCGATACTTCTTTTTGACAACCTAGGTCTCCATTGCAATATATGTTTTGTCCACCTTACATAGTCTTGCCTAGCGACGTGTCCTACCAAGATCAACTTCAAAGTAGCAATGCGTTTTATCACATCCTCCACTTTTGTGCGTCTTTTTACTTTTTCCTTATTTATTCGGTCACATAGTGATAATCCCAGCAAGATTCTTTCTACTGCTCGCTGTGTAGTACGCAGTTTATTGGCTGCCTTTACTGTTAATGTGGTTGTCTCCACTGGGACAACGCAAGAGTCAAATACTCTTCAAATTAATGGGAAATCGGGGTTTTTAAGAGCCTATCCCAATCTTCCAATGGGAGTCCATGATATTCTAATTCTTCTATTTATTACCGCTTCTTGGTTCTCTTTCCCAAGTCTAAACAGATGGCCTAAATACACATATTCGTCAACTCTTTGTATTTCATTGTTTCCTATATAAAGGGGCGTATCTTCTGGACATATTATTTTGATTTTTGCCAAGTTAATGCTTAATCCAACTTTCTCTGAAGCATTTTTCTACTCAGAGAGCATTTCCTGAAACTTGTCTAAATCTTCACTTATTAATACCTGATCATCCGCGAAACATAAATGGTTGAGATATCTACCATCAATGCGAATGCCTTTATGTTCCCAGCTTAGTTGCTTAAAGACATCTTCCAGTGTTAAAGTAAAGAGTTTAGGGGAAATCGTATCTCCCAGTCGCACCCCTCGATCAATATTTATCTTCTGCGTTTCTAGGTCCTCTGTTATCTTTACTTGCAGTGTGGCCTTATCATAAATATATTTCAAAAGAGTTCTGTATCTGGAGTCAATCCAATGCTTGAAATATGGCCCATCGCTCGACAGAGTCAAAAGCTTTGCTATAATCAACAAATTCTAGATGGATTTGAATATTATATTCGGTGCATTTTTCAATTAGTAATTTGATGTTCAGTATCTGCTATGTTGTACTACTTGTAGCCCTTTCGAAACCTGGGTTATTCTGGGGGTTGAGCGAAGTAAAATTTGTTTGTAAGTCTATTAGTTATAATTTTTGTAAGCAATTTGTACGAATGTAGCAAAAGACTTATGGGGCAATAATTTCCGATGTCTAATTTGTCGCTTTTTTTTGTACAGAATCAGGGATTTTACCGTTTTGAAGACATTTATTCAAAATAATGCTCATTGAATGTAGAGTTGCAGACCCTCCGAATTCCAACATATTTTTAGATATACCACCTTCACCTGGGGCACGATCAGATTTCATTTGTGACAAAGCATGTTTCTACTCTTCGAATGGGATGTCAGGAATTTCTTCTGAACCAACATTTGTAACATTGGAGAGCTGAATGTCTGGTTTTATGTTAACTGAAGTGTACAAAGAATAGAACTCTTCCATGATGTTAGCCATTTTATTTCGTTATCATCAGCACTACTAGTAGGGGCATAAACTTGGATGATCTGCAAGTTGTACCTGTTGTAACATTAGTGACATAATATTGTATGACGTTAGAATAATATGTCCAGCATACCTGATGTATCGCATTCTGATGTGTCGTGTTTCATACATGTTAACACGACACGTGTTAATAATGTGTCTCTACCTTTAATGTTTGATATTTCAAAAAATGTTTTTTTGCTTTTATTTCAAATGCTGCTAAAACTTGCACATAAAAACGTGAATAAAACAGTGTTTTTAAATCTTTCAGTATTCGAAATCCGAGTCTTCATACCCGTTTTAATGGCGTCTCCCCTACAACAGTTCCTTGGAGTTCTACCTAAATGAATTTTGTTCATTTTTTCTTCAACCCCTTATACACCATGAGAAGTTTAGTATCTTCCTAATAGGGCCCTATAGATTGAGACTCACTGATTTACAGAATGGTAGGTTTCACAAAATAGAATTATAATTTATTTCATTTGATAAGCTTCAATAAATCGTTTTTGCTCTAATATACGCAATGTCCCCACGGCAAATAACATATTTATACATTTAATCATACTATACGGGGTGTTTTTTTTCTAAATTAAAGTATAATTTTATGTAATTCTGAGAAAATTGTAATATATTACTTTAAATGTTCTTTCGATTTCAAGCTGACAACTCGGGTGTGAAAATAATGATATATGATATGCTAATAACACCACCAGTGCCACATACTTATTTGTAGAAATTACGAGAAATCGTAGAAAAACGTTCACGTTGAGATAGATTAACATATTTTCTTTGTCAGCTGCTATTGATTGATTAGTTATAATTTATCGTTGCGATGACGTTCGAAAGGGATTAGTTTACTTTATATATAAATCGAACAAATTTATCTTGTCACAAGTTGAAAAACTTAACCATTATCTCTATAAAGAAGAACCTCAAGAACGTGAAAATAAACTACTTTTTTCTACGAACATTAAATAATAAATACCTTAATAACTTTTTACTTTTAATTTTGTAATAATATTTGTTATCCACAAGTCGTGTGTATTATTTTATTACAAACTAGTTGATAACTATTATTAAAATCAAAACAATAAAAATATTTGTCAACAACGTGTTGCTTGTCTGTTTTTAACGTCTGTTAAAAATTGCATATAAGTTTAAGAAATATGGGCGATTCAGAGGAAGTGAGTGATGCACTATTTGAGATAGCAGAAGCGATACAAAAATACCCTAAAAATTTTTCGCAAATTAGAACATATTTTACTTTTCTAAATTGGTTCTGTAAAGTAAGAAAAGATTTTAAAATCTCAAACAGTTTTGTACCACATCGGTGCTTCAAGCAGTTCCAACACATCGGTGTTTCAAGCAGTTCCAAAACTGTTAAATCAAAACTTGTTTTTGAGGGTCACTTTTAAACGGCCAGCTCCCTTATCACGCATTTTCGGACCTGTAAAATACCATCATTTAAAGCATTAACTAAATAAACACAAGACTGCCATTCCAATGCTATAATTTTGACGCTCATAAAATGGACACAACGATAGGACATAACTCATTCATCATTACAATGTAGCAAATGATTGAATATCAGTAATAAAATGTTATATACATGTATTTGTAATCAGTATAAAATAATTTAAATTGGATTTCCGTTCAAAACGTGGCAATGTTGCATATCCCGTCTTACCGACTAAAGAAAATAAACTCCTCCTTGTTACCGCACGGTTGCCACTTCCTAGCGGCCTCTTATTGAAATCGCAATAAAAAATTCTTTAATTCTGAGAGTTCTTCAAATACCAGTCTTAAATAAAATTGGACAAAATAAAAATTTAATTCGTCTTAAATACTGTGTCTTGAATTTTAAGAAATTAATTTTTTATTCTTAATTTACGTCTCCAAAATCCCCCAATACCGATTTTGAAAGAACTTGAGATATGGACATTTTTAATCTGACATATTTCATTTAGCTTAATAGGCTGGGAGAACTTACTTTTACATCCGTAATGTTCGCCCCGCCCCTCAATTTTTGGAAGAATCCAAAAAATATAATTTTAAAGTTATAATCTACGCTCCTAAAAACACCAATTATCAATTTTGGACAAAATTAGAAAAATATAAGATTTTTGGTCTTTCATATTGAATTAAAAGAAAATTAATGAAAGTCTTAATCTGCACACTCAAAAACCACTCAGAACCAATTTTGCGCAAAATCGATGGATGTTAAATTTTTAGTCCGCCGTATTTAATTTTTCAAAAATAATTTTATATTCGTACTTTATACCTTCCCAAATCACCTAGTACCAGTTATGGACAAAATTAAGAAATATCAAATATTTAGTCCGCCATTTTGACTTAAAAAAAATTAATTCGGTATGTGCGAGCCTGAAAAACTCTCCCATATCAGTTCTGAAGAAAATTGGACAAAATTAAATTTTTTGTGCGCCATCATGGATTTTACCGAACCAATTTTGACCAAAATGATATGGGACTACTGCAGAAACTTCCTTAACATAACGCAAAAAATTTCTTTTAAATCGGTACCGCTGTTCCGGATATATATATATATATATATATATATATATATATATATATATATATATATATATATATATATATATATATATATATATATATATATATATATATATATATATATGTTTATGTGGCTTTCACGGATTCCATCCGGCGGGAGGTCGGCGAAGCCGCGTTCAGTATTTGCATGCTTCCTTCCGATCTGTCCTTTGCACAGCCAGGTGCATGTCGGTACCCTGATGAGTCTAGTAGAGACGAAACATGTACCTCTGCCGTATCACTGTGGCGGGGAGGGTAAGTTTTGACTTTCTTCTCGGTATGGTGGTACAGGTAGGCCATCATCTCGATGGTGGTGGAATAGGATAAATTGCATTCTGCAACAATTTATTCTAACTGTGCAACCTCTAACACAGAAAGGATATGATAGAGAGGAGTTTGTGTTTACTGTTCGCATTTTACTTCATATATATATATATATATATATATATATATATATATATATATATATATATATATATATATATATATATATATATATATATATATATATGAATTAGTTTGGTTATTCCGGGTTTCAATCCCTTTGTTCATACGACATAAAATCGCTATATCCAAGCATACCACTGGATGAGACTTTGCTGAACTTGCAAAACACTGCCTAAAGAACACATACTTCATGTTCAATAACCAAATATACAAACAAACAGATGGCGCACCATGAGGTCCTCGCTTTCACCAGTCATAGCCAACCTTTTTATAATATATTTCGAACAAGAGGCACTGCAAAAGGCACCTTTAAAACCGAAATTTTGGAAACGCTATGTTGATGATATTGCAATAATATGGCTACATGGAAAAGAACACCTGGACGATTTCCTCATATACCTGAACAATATCCACCACAGAATCCAATTTACGCTAGAAATCGAACAAGAAAAAAAACTTCCTTTTTTGGGCCTGCTATTAACTAGGAAACTCAACAACACCATGGGCTGTAGCGTATATCGGAAACTCACACATACTGACCGATATCTCAATGCAGCGTCACATCATCATCCCTCTCAAAAGCAGGTAGTAGTCAACACACTAGTATCAAGATCTCTCCGCCTAACAGAACTTGACACAAAACAAGACGAAATAAGACACATTTCAACAGCTCTAGAACGGAATGGTGTCTCACAATCAGATATAAAGAAAGCCATAAATAGACAAGAGAAGACTACAACAAAGACCAAGATCAAACAAGAAACAAATCCATAATACCATACATAAAAGGAATAACAGACATAATCGGAAGAATCTTAAGAAAATACAACATACAGCCCATATTCAAACCACAAAAAACAATAGCCAACATCCTGGGAAATCCCAAAGACAAGACCAACCTTGAAAATCATGGCGTTTACAGCATTCCATGTGCAGATTGCCATCAAACTTATATAGGACAAACAAACAGGAACACATCAGCAAGAATCCAAGAACACAAAAATAACCTCGAAAACAAACAAACAACCTCGGCCTTATTTCAACATCACCAAACAACCGGACATACCATCGACTTCGCAAAAACAAAATAAATAGTACGAGTACAGAACTACAAGCTACGCGTCATAAGAGAGGCCCTAGAAATCGAAAAAGCGGAACAGCTAAATAAACGAGACGATGCTATAAATTTTTCAACTACATGGAAAACATTAATAAAAAATCAAGAAAGACAACAACAAACATCAACTCGTACACGAGAGACCTGCATACAAGAACAAAATATATCGCACTCAACAGAGGGGAGGAGCCTGCGAAGCCACTCATCCAATCAGGAAGCGAGCCAGCTAAACAAAACTCGAAATTCATCAGAGGCCACCATCAGTTCTCAGCGAGTAACGAGACGAACTGCATTTGAAAATGCCAAATGAGATTTTGGCGAAACGTCGTGAAAACGATTTTTTGAACGAACGGATTGAAACCCGGAATAACCAAACTATTCATTCTACCATCGGTGAAAACCTACGATATTATATATATATATATATATATATATATATATATATATATATATATATATATATACTAGCGACCCGCCCCGGCTTCGCACGGGTGCAATGCTGATACTAAATACACTACAGAAAAACTGTGACTATTTATTTTATTTTTACAACAATTATTACATCGGCCTCCGACGCGCTATTTATAGGCACGCTGCCGCCGCCCCGGTCGGCCAGTACCGCCGCAAGCGCTACTTCCCGCAATTTTAAATCTGTAATATCTTCGAAAATATTCATTTAAATCTTGTGCTGTAAAGGACCATATAGATCTATATTAAATCAACAATGTATTTAAGCTATTTAATTGGATAAGGATTAATGCTGTATTGGTTAAAATCGCTTCAAAATTTGCCATTATTTGTCGTAAAAAGTAAATGACAAAAAAATGTTATTGTGGGATATCCATGAGAGATAGACATATACCATCGCGGAGTTTTCTGTAGACCTTTTCAATGTGTACAAATAATTAGTACATTATTTTGATAAATCTCGTAGGGTTCAGCCTGCGTTTGCAATGTAAGCGGAAAAAAATATGATAATTAACGACATCACATTAGAAACCTCAAAAATAACAGTATTTCTCCACTATTTAATGGATGTTATTATACATATAAACCTTCCTCTTGAATCACTCTATCTATTGAAAAAAACCGCATCACAATCCGGTGCGTAGTTTTAAAGATTTAAGCATACAAAGGGACATAGGGACAGAGAAAGCGACTTTGTTTTATACTATATATATATATATATATATATATATATATATATATATATATATATATATGTGCACTAGCGATTTTCCGGTTTTCAATCCTTTCTTCAATAGAAAAATCTTCACGATGTTTCGCCAACTTCTCATTTGGCATTTTTAAGTGATGCTTCCTCGATGGCTGCTCGACTTGGATTCCAATAACTTGAAAAAAATCAGCTTTCGTTCCTAGACGTCCTTATGATCACGACAATGAATAGGACACACCTACAATATACAGTATATCGAAAACAAACCCACACAGACTAATATCTCAATGCTTATTCTGACTATCTCCCCTCGCAAATACGTCCCGTAGCTAACACCCTAATATCAAGATCTCTTCGTCTAACCGACAATAAAAAAAAAGAAAAAGAACCATCAAACACAATGAAAAAAATCACCAACCACAAATAAAGCAATAAAATTGTAACAAAAATTCATGCAAGAAATAAAGCCATTTACCGAAAATAGACAAAAATCACAATACGTCCATTCATAAAGTGCACAACAGAATCAGTAGATTGCTCCGGAAACTAAACATATCTACAGCTTATAAACCACACAAAACGCTATCTATAAGAAATCCAAAGGATAATCAATCTAGAATATTACATCGCATGCGGAACCTGCAGTAAAACATACATAGACCAAGCTAATAAAAGAATATCGGAAACGCCAGAAGAGCATAAAATCACTATAAAAAACAAACAGATAACATCGGCCCATATCCAACACCAATTCGAGACAAGACACAAAACTAATTTTGATAACTGCCAGCAAATCGCTAACAGAGAACATACAAGGCAAGATTAATTCGCAGATCCACCGAAATTGAAAAGAATGGCACTCTAAGTGAAAGGAAGCGACATCATTGAACCGGCATGGTTCCTGAGCCTATTGTGATACCACCAGCGGCTCTCAAAAAGAGTGCGGGTCAACACCAACCAATAGATTTGATCTACGACCGCGCATAAAGCACGCTCCATATTAAAAATTTCCTTAGCTGATCTTCGGCTGGCAAGAAGCCAAATTAACAAGGGGATTCATATTGGTGATTAACACGAAATCGCATGATGATATTCCCGTATCTGAAAAATAGGCTACTAAATGTAAAATAATTTAATATTAGTTCAAGAAGAGTGAGACTAGGAGTACAAGAAGCAGATTTAAATTAAAATTTGCCAGAATTTAATTATGGAAACCAGATGGACGAAACCACGTCTATCGAAAAGTTGAAATCTTCATCTCAGTGACACTGACAAGACTACCCCCTTTTCTCCTCTCGATAACAAACCGCCAAATTCGATTTTAACAAGCTTTGTCTTTGGCTCTTTCTTAACTTTTAAGCGTATTGTCAACTTCAACTAAAAATACAGATAATAAATTGATTTAATTTAAAAAATATAAAATTGTAAAGGCAGAGAAATCCAATCAAAATGAAGAAAAACAAAAATAACTACCTCATTATAAAAAAATAAAAATATTACAATTTACAATACTCAACCGATTGACTGACATTCATTGTGACGTGCTTTCAGAAATTCTCATAATAGAAGGAAATATACCCGAAAATTTGAATTTCAATAAAAAGTTACCAGATGTCAGATCATCATTATAAAAGATGGGACGAGACCCCTCTCGTGCTCTCATCGTTTTTTGTCGAGAGGGACAATCATTTTTAAAGAGACTCTTGAATTGGAGCGACATTAAGTTTTGCTCCAATTAGTTTTGGATTGGAGTGTACGGGGTGTTTCAAATTATATTAATTGTATTATAAAAAATATATATAATTGGCATAATTTTTTAATAAGGTTTCCGTAATGGTTCTTCTTTGTCATTTGTATGTGCGTAGTAAGAATGAATTTAATAAATTATTTACAATAATAAATACAGGGTGTCCGTGAAAATGTGAGATATCTCCCGGATATGAAAAAAAAAATACGTGAAAGGAATACTACAAGTGCATATAAACTTTTTTCGTATAGGCCTGCTCTTTTGCAAAGGAATATAGTTTTTTACACATAATTATTGAACCACCAGGTATATTTCATTTTTTTTTAATATGATGTTTACCAGGTAAGACCCTTCAAATCACAAAAGTACAGTATGGCAAGCGAAAGCAAGCTGTCGACGGGGGGAGGGGAGGAGGGGAAAGACATCAGTAACATTTCCATTTCTAATGAAAAAGTGTCTATTTTTTCTGAATTTGAAGCTCTTGGAGAGTGGGGGAGCGATCACAAGAAAATACAAGTTGCCGACAGGGGGAGAAGATGCCAGCAGCATACACATTCCTAATATAAAAGGTAGAATCGGTTCTATTTTCTTAAACTCAAAGCTCGTGGGAAGGAGAGGGGCGATGGCGCATACACATTCCTATAATCTATTCAGGAACTAGAGAGAGTAATAAAACTGTTACCGAAACCTCCAACGTACCTGCTCCAGTACAGCAGGTAATTGAGGATTGCCGTAAATCTAATTATATTTAAATATTATATGCTTTAATAAATTTACTGCAACAATAAAATTTCTGATCATTCAGTTTAATTTCTGTCAGTCAGCAAAGTACACCTTGTAGGATGTCCTTAGTGATTTATCTTGTTTGTGCTTGTTTTTATATATTATTTGAAATTAGTGAGATACACAAAAGATATGGCTTCCACCTCTATATTTATTCCAAAATCGTTAAAGCAGGGCATTTTTTCCTCAACGAAAAACTTATTACGGTGAATGTTTATGATGCCTTAAGATATCAATATCTAGATAATAATGTTAAAAGCTCTGTTGATATGTATTCTTACATGACAGGAGTTGGACAATTTACTATGTACCGAATATTGAAGGAGAAAAAAACAACTGGAATTGTTAGTACTCCCAAGCCACATTCGATCACAGGCAGACGAAAAACCTCGTTGGAAGAAGAGATGTAAACTGCAATAAAAGGAGTTGTACATACATTTTATTATGAGAAGCAGATCCCAATCGTAGACAAAATTCTAAGTAAAATCAATGAAGATCGCGATTTATCTGAAATTAGAAGAACTGAGCTCTGGAAATTGCTCAGAGAACTTAATTTTTGCTGAGAAAAACCAGATAGGAAATCTGTTCTTATAGATCGTCCGGAAAATGTCCCTCTCAAGTAAAAGGCAGAGTTGTTAGAAATAACACAACTTACAAAATTAATAATTTAACTAAACTTTTGAAAGATTTTTTTGAATAAAGTTACTGCAGAAAATTGGGAAACTGTGGAAACTGTGGAAACTCGATCTCATGATCATAACACAAATGAATTATAACACAATTTTTTTTTTCTGTTGTATTTTATTGTTTAATGTTGTTGGCATATTTTTTCTTTTTTTTTATATTTTTATTTTAGTGTGTCCCACTCTTCATAAATATATATATATATATATATATATATATATATATATATATATATATATATATATATATATATATAAATATATCCCAAGTAAAGCATGCATGAGAGTTTGGGGATTGTGTTATACAGCTATAAAAACTCGCTTTGCTAGCCTTGCTGTTATGTAACGGATACTGATTTAACTACGCGAGTGATATGTATATTAGAAACTTGGGTTTTGCGTTGAAAACTCGTTCCGTTCACATGATTCAGGTTCAGCGCCCACAAAAGTCTATATATCTTCTTCTACAGATCTATTTAGTAGATTTTTATCAATTTGACTTCGAAGTGACCTCTGACTGACTTGGGGAATTAAACAAACCACGAGTTCAGATTTAGCAACCTCAAAAACATATGTATCTACTTCTTCAGATTTATTTAGTAAATTTTACTCTATTTAACATTGAAATGACCTTGAATTTGACGTGATAGAGGGCGTCTAACTACATAAGAATAAAATGGTCTAGTTAAATAGGCATCAATTTTTTTTTTAAACAAATTTCTTATCATTAAGGGTGTAAAAAAATGGGGTCATAAGTGCCACAGCCAGTCCATCTCTGCAGCTGAGAGTGATTCACAACACCTTCTTGGATAGTAATTTGAAACCTCGTACAGAGTATACATTATATTAAAAATAATGAAATGTAATTAATTATGGGTAAAAAACTTGATTTCATTGCAACTCTTTGGGAGCTATACGAAAAAAGTTTATATGAATTTGTAGTATTTATTTCACATGTTTTTTCAAATCCGGGAGATTTACCACATTTTCCGGACACCCTGTATAATTACGAGTAAATATTTTACATTCTGAAATAAAAAACATTTTATATAAATAAATTGTTTCGCTTTTATATCGTTTTATACCAAAAAACCTTTCGAGGACCAACAATGACACCATATTAATAACAAGAAAATATACTTTTTTCTTTTTAGTAATCACTCGTTCGGCAATTTCTCTCTTGCATAACCTCCGAGGCAAATTACCCAAACTACCTTCCATAATACAATTGAATTGATATAGGTGTACGTATACGGCCAATTATATTTAAATTTTTCGCATTGCAACCTGCGTCGTTTACTAATCTTAATCTGAGATCTTAAAGTGGCCCACATTTCGACGAAATTTTTCTTTATCGAAATTTCGAATTGAAATTTCGTAAAGGCAGTGTAAAGTTATATAATCAAAGGGTGCCTAAATTTACTCGGTTGTTTTCAATTAGATTAATTACAATAAGAAAAAATTGAAGCTAAAGTAATTGTTAATACATTAGTGTATTTGATTACTGTAGAAAAATTATTTCACATTTTTTTTATTACATTCAATATGCATTACCTGAATCATTTTCGGTAAAAATAAATTAAAAAGTTTGAATGGTAAACAAGCACGTCAAAATGCAATATGAATAATAGCGCTGGTTATGTGATAGGTATGACGTCACATCATAGTAAGCAAAGCAAGTGCTAAAAGATAGTTTGTTCGAATTTCTTGAGATTTTTATATTGCCTTTATAAAAAGGTGTATAAATGGTGCGTAGTGCCATAATGCAAATTAATCTCCATAAGTACTCCAAAGAAGGTGTTTGTTTCTCCTCTAATGAATTCTAACACGCGTAAACAGTGGTTAGAACTAGTTCGTAGAGACCACAGGAGCTAATTCTATGGTTTTTTATGTGTGAAGCTTACTTTACTGTGATTATACTTGTGTTTTTATATTCATCCAATATTTTAAGGCTGAACTGTTACTAATTTTGATCAATGTTTGTCTAAAGCTTCATAAAATTATTTTTTCTAGGACATCTTTTTGATGTCTGCACATGGTCCCATCAAATAATGGGGCAGTGGCGAATGTAAGGGGGAACGGTAGGGACCCTCCAGCTTCGAATTCAGGAAAATAGACCCGACTCTACCTCTTACACTAGGAATATGTATGAATACTGTTGGCACTCCCACCCCCCGTAGTCGTCAACTCGCGTTCGCCTCCCCACCCACAAGAGCTTTGAATTGAGCAAAATGGACCCGACCCTGCCGCTTACCTACGAATGTGAATGTTTTTGACATCTCACCCCCTGTCGACAACTCTCTTTCGCTTGTGATTGCCCTCCAAAAAGCTTCAAATTCAGAACTGCTGGCGTTGCCCCTCCTCTCCCCCGCCGACAATTTGCTTTCACGTGGCATACTGAATTTTTATGATATCACCCCCTCCACCCTAGAGAAAGAGGCCAGATCCGCGGCTGACGTCACCAGAGATGCAACAATCGTGAAGCGTCTTCCAAACGTGTCAACAACGCGCTTACGACGTATCTACAACAAACCAATTTTATCTTTTGGAAATGAGTAGTCCTACCATTTTTGTATTGTCCATCAATAAATTGAAAACTTTAATTTGCTACAAGTTTTGATCCCGATAGTTTTTGTACAGATCAATATATATATATATATATATATATATATATATATATATATATATATAATAAAATAGAATCAAATATTGGCGAAGCCGACGTGAAAATTTGTCAATCTACATGATTCTCGTGTTAAAAAGTGCGGAGCACTCCAAAAATATGGAAAAACTCCGGGTCCGACAGATGGCGACAACGCTGTTTCGTCCTAATATGGGACTCGTCAGGCCACCGCATTCGGTACAAACCATCATCTCGCCTTTGCATCCTATAAACCTGAGTTTAAAATCAAAAAACAGCAAACAAGACGACAAAGGCGACATCTCGATGGTCCACTCGATAACACAAGAAACACACAGATTCACCGTCGCGCCACCATATGGCGGTTATTTTTACAAACTTTGTTAATCTGTGTGTTTCTTGTGTTATCGAGTGGACCATCGAGATGTCGCCTTTGTCGTCTTCTTTGCTGTTTTGTGATTTTCAACTCAGGTTTATAGGATGCAAAGGCGAGATGATGGTTTGTACCAAATGCGGTGGCCTGACGAGTCCCATATTAGGACGAAACAACGCTGTCGCCATCTGTCGGACCCGGAGTTTTTCCATATTTTTGAAGTGCTCCGCACTTTTTAACACGAGAATCATGTAGATTGACAAATTTTCACGTCCGCTTCGCCAATATTTTATTCTATTTTATTTTAAATTACACGGACCAAAACTTATCTATTTACTTATATTTATATATATATATATATATATATATATATATATATATATATATATATATATATATATATATATATTTGCCATCAAATATAATATTTTAATATTTTAGGAAAAAAGATAAATGTAAACAGTTAGATAGAAGTTCTGTTCTATCAGTTTGTTTATGTTGATTCAGGTTGTAAAGTTCACTTCCTTTCCCAAATACGATACCTGAAAGTGGTGAAGCTTTTGCCAAAGAAAACGTGCCAACATAACATTTTTGGCAAGAATTAGCACACTGATATCAAGATTAATATACTAAAAAGCCAAAACTTAATTTGTTCTACCGTTTCCCAAATATAGCTACGTCTTAAGGTTAATCGATTCTGTAATTAAGAACAAGAAACATGTGAGAATATAAATAAACAGATAGTTAAATAGCACACTTTTATAAAAATCCATTATTTTCCTTTTTTTGCAGCTATCTATAGGTATTTTGTTACTGGTGTATTTTAGAAGGATAATTATACGAAAGACATATGTTACAGGAGAAATTTGATTATTGATAATTTAATATACTATCAATAAACTATTCTTTAGACGATTTTAGTAGCCAAAAAACAAGAAAAGTCTCTCTCAAATTCAAGTTTTGCTCAGGCGTGTTTCATACTGACAAACTACTTTTTAGTTTTCGTCTGTCCGTCTGTATGTTAACCTTGTTAATTTTAAAACTTTGGCAATACAATTTTGCAGATTCAAGCTTTGCATTAATCCAAAAACAGACCCAAGGCGAAATTGGGAAAAAATAGAGTATCTTCAATGTGAAAGGTAGGGTTGAATTAGAATTTTTTCGTTCACCTTACAGTGTGTCCTTAGTGGTTTATCTTGTTTGTGCTTGTTTTTATATATTATTTGAGATTAGTGAGATACCGAAAAGATATAGCAAGATATAGCTTCCACATCTATATTTATTCCAAAATCGTTAAACTAGGGCATTTTTTCCTCAAAGAAAAACTTAATTTATCAATATCTAAAAACTCTGTTGAGATGTGCTCCAATATGACAGGAGTTGGAAAATCTACTATGTACCGAATACTGAAGGAGAAAAAAACGTCCGGAATTGTTGATACTCCCAGGCCACATTCGATCACAGGCTGACGAAAAACCTCGTTGAAAGAAGAGATGTAAACTGCAATAAAAGGAGAGATCCCAACCGTCGACAAAATTCTAACTGAAATCAATGAAGATCGGGATTTACCTGAAATTAAATGAATTGAGCTCTGAAAATTGCTCAGAAAACTTAATTTTTGTTGGAAAAAACCAGATAGGAAATCTGTTCTTATAGATCGTCCGAAAAATGTCAAGTAAAAGGTAGAGTTGCTAGAAATAACACAATTTACAAAATTAGTAATTTAACTGAACTTTTGAGACATTTTTTTGAATAAAGTTACTGCAGAAAATTGGGAAAAATCTATATAATAAAAGAATAAAAGAAAATGTGGAAATTCAATCTCATGATTGGTGAGATAAAGGGACCAATTATAATTAATTTGAGCGAAGATAGCTTCACTGACTTTGATTACGAATTAGATACGTATTGTTTACCAGCGTAAAAACAATTTATTATTTAAATTTTCTGTAACATATAAAAACTAATTACATTTGAATCTCTTTTTAGTGTTTAATTGTAATTCTGCTGATGGTTTAGGAAATAAATAAATTGAAACGTCAAATATCCTAAAGATGCTTTTAATTTATAATGAAATGGCCGATAGCTCCAAAAAAATTTTAATATCATATGGACGAATTTATTTTTTTATATATGTTTAACTTCTTGTATTTTTGACAATGGGTATTTTGTAAGTATTTAAAATATAACTTAGAACCTTTTGAGGGAAAAGGCTACGTTTTAGTCTGAATGTGCCTAAAACGGTTTCTATGTCAAAATTAAAAATAATAAAAATATAGTTGTGATTTGTGTTAAATATGTCAAAATTATCTTTATTTTCTAATGTATGGAAATTATTAAGAAATCATAAGAAATAAAATAATATTATAAAAATCTTTTATGTAAGTTTATTGCCGAAATAATATTCTATGCCATAAATACTTAGTGATAATAAACTTCTTTCCGACGCCTGTGACAAGGATTAAATCCTTTCTAACACTTCACACATCCAAAATATCTATTGTTATCCAACCCAAATAGTCCATTATTACTGACCGGTATTTTTGATTATAAAATTTCTAACCCATTCCTATGAAAAATATATGTGTCTAACAGATTTTGCCAAAAACACTGGACTTAAAGAACACAGGTAGTTTGCGAAGAAAAAAAAAAGATTTATTACTCTCTTTAGTTCTTGAATAAACTATAGTATGAGGCAAAATCGGGTCCAACTTCCTGAACTCAAAGCTCTTGGGGGGGATCGCCCCCCCCCCCCGCCGCCCCCTCTTGGATCAGCGCCTGCTTGTATATGTGACAAAAATTTCAAGTATATGACTTTTTGATTTAAGACTCGATCAAATTAGAAAAATTTCCCCTTTTTGCCTTTTTTTGATTATTACTCTTTTGCAATAAGGGTAAATAAATTTTGAGATTTCTGACTAAACCTTTTTTGTAGAAAATTTAATTACAAAACTATTTTCTCTCTTTAACTTTTCTCTAAAGTAAATACTTTCAAGGTTATAAGGATGAAAATTAGCACAACACGTTGATTTCCATTTTTTGTTTCACTTTTTGGCAAATAAATAAAAGTAGCGGTATTTTTTGAGAGAGAGCATATCTCAATTATTGTTATGGGCATTATTTCGAAGGGTTTAGAGCAGAAATTAGCTTGCCCCCTTTCAACAGCCAACCGAAAACACAGTTTGCAGTCGTCCTTTGTCTAATCTGGCGATCCTCGGACACCCCACCGTCAAGTTCCCCGATTACAGCCAGTTATTCTCCAGTGCATCATTCTGCGCCAGTGTCCCGGTATAGGAATGTCCTGGTTGCCAGTCGGAATCAATTAAAGGTCTATGACTTTATGTACTGTCTATACCCCGCTATTAGGGTACGACGACCAGTGGAGCTTTGCCTCGGATACTAGAACCCTGTCACTAGGATTGACCGACACCTCATATATACGGGGAGCACGTAGCCGTCGTTGTGAATAGGGACGGCACTTAGCTAAGTTCGATTACTGCTCTGCGAGTGACCGCAGCCCGACTTGCCTTGGCGGAACCCTCCCCCTTCAAGGGCATATACAACATGAACGAGTTCCGAAACGCTCAATGTCCGCCCAGGGGTGTCTAACAGCGAATAGCCACGGCCCTTGCGAGACCAACACCATAGGAAGAAGAGCATGTGCTAGCCATGCTTGGGCCCTCAGCCCCCGCAGTACCTGTTTTGGTGCCACCCACTAGACAGGTCACAGTTCGAGAACACGATGTACCGAAGCACGTCAAGCCCTCTACCACACATCTATTACTAAGGTCGGCCCCCTTTACCCAGTGTAGGCGCTGGGATCGGACGGGACGGGTCCCAAATTTTAAGGTCTGCACCAAGGACTAGTCTCGGGTACTAGGTCCCCCGCGGCGTCCCCAAGGAAGTTGGAAGGGGTAAAAGGAAGGAGAATACCCTAAACTAAATTTGATTCTTCATGTAACTCTGTACTCCCCTCAATGTGGCTATGCTGCACTTGCGCAGTAGGTCAAGGAACAGGACTGGATTTGAGAAATCTCTTATTTATATTGTTATATTGAAAAATTACAATTTAAAGTTCAGGTTATAAAACGACTAATGAAATAAACACTGCCTTAAAAGAAATTTAAACATAATCGAAATAAAATTTTATCTTATCTACAATGTTAAAAAGGATCTGGCCATAGGGATTAACTATATATTACTCCTCTTTTATGTTATTATTAAGTAAAGTGTTTTCCATGTACCTTCTAAACTTTAAAATAATTAATTTCTGATCAAAAAAAATAAAATGAAAAAATGATGAAAACTACACACTAGCGCAAACAAAATTTTAAAATCGTCGATCTATTAAAAGATCTTCAGTATAATCTTACATATTGATGTACTTACCGAAAATAATGAATTTCCGGGATCTAATCACGCAATTTACAAAACAATACCATACACTGATACATTTTTATAAATTAAAGTCTATACAAATGTCTTGACAACATACACAAATATAAATTCCGAAATTTAACTAGTGATATTGCACCGTACAACAAAGAAAATAAGCGTCGAGGACGATGGCAAACAACCGCATTAAATTAAAAGAATACGCCGGGACGCCGATCGTGTCGCAAACCCTGCTCTGGTTTCCCGTTCTCACACTGCTAACTTCATGCAACAAATTTCTTACGAAATTTCTTTTTGCGCTTGCTCCACATAGCCAGTCGATGTCAATTTATGACATTTATTTTCTGCATGGTGGATTACTTTTTTAGGCATTTAACCTATTTTTGTAGTTTTCCTATCCCTTCCAAGTTCCTTGGGCGTCCCCGACACCTCAGCGGCACCTCGTGAAAGGGCCGCTTTTTGTCGACTGCCTTGCCACTCAGCAAGTTCAGCCCTATAGAGCATTTATTATTGTTTACATCTGAAAATAACATTAAGGCCTTTTTTTTTTGGAAAATTTATGCTCTTGAGGTCATTAGTGATAAAAAATAATCCTCAGCGTTACATGTCTTCAAACATAAAATCAATATCTTTTTTTGAGCAGGTAACGGACTCATGTGAACCAATGTTCTGCCACCGAAAGAAACCCAGTCAATGGTGATAGTAAACAATAACTTTTTTCATTAATTTAATTTCAATATCTATAATGAAAAAGTTATTGTATTAATACTCTCCAATTTATTATTGCACGCGTATCGTGAGATCGCGATTTAATAAAACGAAAATTTTCAAGTCATTTGCAAATAATACGAAATTTTATTTATATTCCGATTAAAGAGAGTAAAAGTTCGAGAATGTCTGGGAGCTAATAAGTATTGTAATTAGAGTATCGCATATGAAATTACATGGATATGATATAATAAAATCGTAATAATAGATTTTCTAATTATTTAATTTAAATTAGTTTGAAATGAATGGTTATGAAACGAAGAGCCTGGGGCGTCGGCAGTAAAATATAAGAATGTTCTTTTGATAACAATTTTATCTGGCCACATCATTTAGAAAGGAAGTTGCATATTTGAGCTTTTATTTTTATTTATTATTATTTAACTATTTTAGTTTCGTCATTACTAATTCGGATAAAGAAAATTTGCCGAATGTTGAAGCCATGTTTTCATGAGATATTTTCTTGTTGCTATGGAAGCAACTATTACGAGAACCAGAATGATAAAGCGTATCTCAGAATGTTTTAAGGCCTTTTCTTACTTACGGGCGCCCACCTTGGGTTTTTCACAGACGATAGAAAACTGAGAGTTCTCATTCATACCTGTGCGTCATGACTGTGGGTGAAAAAGTCGGGGTGCCGAGCCTTGGATGACGCGTTTTTGAAAATGATCCCTAAAAAATAAACTGATCAGCCTGATCCATAGACATAATATAAAGATACCAGACCGCGGATTCCATAGAAGAAAGTTGGCTCATGCTAGAAAGAGACAGAGCGTTCTCGACTAGTAGTACCTCTGTTTCTAATGGCGTAACCCGTTACCCGACCGAAATTAAAAAAAAAAGCGGTACTACTCATCGAAAACGCTTTATCTCTATCTAAGCGCGAGCCAACTTTCTATTAATACTCTTATGTTTATGGCATGATTTCGCCATTAACCTCGCTTTTTTAATATCGTTGCCTGTATTTTTACTATTGTAAACGTTATGTATTAAAAATTTATGCAATGGCAGCAAAAAAAAAGCGGTTCGTTTGGAGCAAGATGATTCTTACAGGGTTGTATGAAAACCATCCGATACCATTGAAGTTGCAAGATATTCATTACGAAATGAAATGTTATAAAAGCATAATTATTGAGGCCGCTTATATGCTATAAGCAATCTCTGAAAATAGATGTGAGAAGTAAAGTTCATACGTTAAGATTCCGATTTAATGGATAAAAATAAAGCAGCTTCTTTAAAACAGGTACGGGCACAGCAGAAGTATACGAGGTTTGTCCCAAAAGTATCGAGTCTGCATTCATATTTCCGTGTCAAAACTTCCGAGCGACCTCTGTGGGGCATGGGCGTCACCAGTAAGTCTTCACGAACTCGTTATTGTGCGCAGTTACCGACTGGACGTATTAGTTCGTGAACGATGTGCGTTTTGTTTACAGTGTCTTTTTTTTGCGTTCGTCGCATTTTGTTATTGTAAAAAATGACGGAAAAATTGGATCAACGAATTTGCGTCAAGTTTTGCTTTAATCTTGGAAAAACTTGCTCGGACGAACTAATTAAATATGGTGGAAATGCATTACACGAAGAACTAACAAAACTCTTTAACAAAATAATTAAAGACCAAGAGATGCCCCGAGATTGGAAGAAAAGTATAACAGTACCTATTTTCAAGAAGGGTGATGGGAAGATCACGGAAAACTATAGAGGAATAACTTTATTAAATTCAATAATGAAATTATTCACCAAAATCCTTGAAGGTATAATAACTGACTATTGCAGAATATCAGAAGAACAGCAAGGTTTCCGAAAAAACAGATCTACAGTAGATGCCATATTCATCGTAAGACAAATAGCAGAGAAATCTATTGAATTTACTAAGCCGGCTTTTATGTGCTTTATAGATCTCACTAGAGCCTTTGATAGGGTGAGACTGGATAATATTCTGCAAATAATGCGAATTAAAGGCATCCCAAACAATTTAATTAACATAGTTGAACAGCTAAACTCCAACACCACAACACAAATCTCACTAAGCGGCAACCTAACTAAGGATGTACCGATAGGTCGGGTATACGACAGGGGGACTCTCTGAGTCCATTACTGTTTAACACAGTAATGGACCAAATAATTGAGAACGTCAAAAGAGCGGCACCAGGGTACTGAATGAATACCGGGGAAATAACAATAATATGTTACGCTGATGACGCCGTCATAGTCTCGGAAAATGAAGACGACCTCCAAAGACTTCTATTTGCATTCCACACCATAAGCAAGCAATTCAACATGAAAATATCCATCGATAAAACTAAGTCAATTGTAATAAGCAAAGTGCCCTTGAGATGCAAACTAGTAGTGGATGACAAACCAATAGAACAACTCATGACCTTTAATTACTTAGAAGTTGAGATATCCGCAAACCAAGTCAGAACAAGAGAAGTAAGAAACCAAGTAAACAAGGCAAATAGAATCTCAGGAAGCCTGGCGGATATAATATGGCACAACACATACATGAGCAAGGACGCAAAAACAAAAATCTACAAGACCTGTATTCCACCGATAATGACGTACGCAATAGAGATGAGAGCTGACAACACAAAAACAAAATCAATTCTAAGAACTGCCGAAATGAAAGTACTAAGAAGAATATCGGGATACACATTTAGAGATCACATACGCAATTCAACAATACGCGAGGAACATGGAATGCAGGATATAGTAAGATGGGGACGGAAGCGCAGAAGAGCCTGGAATGAGCACGTAGGAAGAATGGCGCAAAATAGGATAGCGAGAATCGCCCGAGATGGAACACCGGAAACCAGAAGACCAATAGGTAGACCACCTAAAAGATGGAGAGAGTCCTGGATTTCAACATCAAATGAGATGAATGATTGAGTTGGAAAAAACAGGTTGTAAGCCTATAACAAGAGGAAGAAGAAAAATAAGGCATTTAAAGAGGAGTGTATGAGTAAAGCAAGAATAAAAGAGTGGTACATATGGTTTAAAGATGGCTGCACGTCAGTGACAGTGATTCTCGCTCTGGCCGACCTTCAAGCGCAATAACACCAGTAAATGTGGAGCGTGTGCGACTTGCAATGGAAGGAAATCATCGGTTGACTGTACACGAACTAGAAAGTGATCTTGGAATACCAAAAACTACTGTTCGGAGAATTTTAACCGAGAATTTGGCAATGACTTACGTGTGTGCGAAATTCATCCCAAAATTGCTAACGGCAGAGCAGAATAATTTTCGCTTTGAAATGGCTCAGCACCACTTGGAAATGGTTTCTAATGATGAAAATGTACTCAAGAAGATTATTACTGGTGATGACATGGGTTTAAGGCTATGATCCAGAAACAAAGCGACAAAAGTCTGAGAAAAGTGTAGACAATGTTGACTGTTTTATTTGATTATGAAGATGTTGTGCACCACCGAGAGGTCACACGATCACTAAAGAATACTACGTTGAAGTATTGAAAAGATTGCGTGACGCAGTCAGATGAAAACGGCCAAAGCTTTGGGTAAGCGGTGATTGGCTGTTTCACCACGACAATGCGCCAGCGCATTCATCGAACTTTTTGCAGCAATATTTAACAAAGCACCAAGTCAGACAGCTTGGCCAGCCTCCGTACGTACAGTCCCGACGTAGCTCCATGCGACTTTTGGCTCTTTTCCAGATTAAAAATGCCGCTCAAAGGACACCGGTTCGATGACAAACAGACGTTGAAATTAATGCGATGAATGCACTGAGGGTAATTCCGAAAACTGACTTCTAGGACTGCTTCAGGAAGTGGAAGCACCGCTGGAAACGAGTTATTCAATTAAATGGGGACTATTTTGAAGGATGTCACTCACCCGATGATAAAGAATAACACCAATGTGGAGATATGAAGGTAGGCTCGATACGCTTGGGACAAACCTCGTATAAACCTACATTGTGGTGATTTGAAAACTTGATGCTTTTAAAGGATGATGAATGTATAATTTTATGTAATTTGGTAAGCCAATAATTAAATAATTTCTAAGTACCAATACTGTCGAAACGATTTGATACAGTATTGTTAAATTAAGAGACTTAAACAATAATTAAATTACAAACTGTTTTAATGAAAAATATAATGAGGATATTTTATTTTGCAAGGTTTTAGTGTTTTATTTCTTCGGTATTATCTTTTAGATTTATTAGAAACTGACACATCATAAAGTTGAAAAGCAATTTAAATTCTTGAAATGGGACATATTGTATATAATCTGCTAGAATGAAAGCCCTTTTTCAGACGAAACATTCATTTTATACTTGATAACGATTAGAGATATAACTTGATCAAAACGTCGTAAAAATAAATAAAAAATAAAGACAATGCAAGTTCGGCAATCACATTTTAGTCAATCTTCAACATTGTCTACAACCTTCAAACAAAAATATGGGTGTTAAAGTTAATTATTTACATTCTCATTAGAATCGACTTCCTGAAAATCTTGGAGATTATTGTGGAGAGCAGAGTGAAAGATTTCACCAGGATATTACGCATAAAGGAAGAACGATACCAATGAAGATGGAACACCTACATGATGGAAGATTATTGCTGGAATCTTCATCGGAATCTAAAATAGAATATTAATAAAGTCTTATAAAAGACAATTTTGTTACTGATGTACAGGGTGAGTCAACGATTGGATGAAGTAAGTTTGTGCCTTTTTTTTGAAATTTACAAAGAAACTATATTTATTGTTTGATACAGTTTATTTTTACGCAGATTTTAAAAATATTTAGGACTCTACAGGGTGAGCCAAAAAACTAGGACAGCATAAAGTTGTATTTTTTTAAATAGAATACCCTATATACGAATCGTATTTTCGATTTAGCTTATAATTTTAAATCTTTTTTATTAAGGGTTTACTATAACAAAACTTTATAGTTACTGAGATAATTAAGTTTAAAGAAAAAAAGTCACATTTTCAAGCATCAATTCAATCCTAAATAACGTTTTCAATTTTGTGACAAATATATTCAAATTTGGAATTTAGCAAGGCCAAGGACAAGTTAACATAATTTTTACCTAATATTTGCAATAAAAGCTACAGGGTGTTGAACACATCGGCTCAAATTTGAACAAGTTTAAATAAATAAACATCTTTTTTTTTTAAATGGTACACCCTGTATATTTTCATGTTATTTAATAGAGTAATAAAAACCCTAAAAGTTTTGTTCGATATATCCTATACCTATTTATAATAGTTGTTGAGATATTTCAGTTTTTCTTATTTTCCATACTTTTTTACAGAAATAGTCTTCATTATCATAGTAGCCATGTAAAATAATAAAAAGAAACTACAGAAACAAACAGAATGTGATTAAATATGATGAAATACATTATTCGTTATATTACAACGGCAATAGTTTAATTAAATATAATGTGAAAAAATTAACACAACAATAACGAAAAGGCAAATACATATTTACTTTTATACTAAATTGAAACAAAAATATTACCTATTAAATACTGAGATTAATTATTTCTTTTTAATAAGTGTTCGAATAAACGACCCTCTTGTGCAATGCACAAATTTAGTCTTTTTTGCAGATTTTCTCGGACCCTGGACAAAATTAGTGGCGTTATTGTTCTACAGGTATCCCTAATCCTGTTTCGCATATATATCTTCCACTGTTGTTGGTGGATTATCATACACCTTATTTTTAATATAACCCCATAGGAAGAAATCTAATGGGGTGATGTTGCATGACCTTGGTGGCCACTCAATGAAACCCCCACGTCCAATCCATTTTTGCGGATATCGTTGGTCCAAAAACGCACGAATTTCACTATGGTAATGAGGAGGCGCACCATCGTGCTGGAACCACATACTGTCGAGCTCATCCCTATCGAGACCTTGAAGCAGTTGGGGTAGTTCTTCTTGTAGAAAGTTCAGGTAACTATGGCCATTTAGTGGTTCATTAAAAAAGTGGGGTCCAATAATTCGATTATGATGAATACCACACCAAACATTTAATGACTAGTGGTTTTGATGTTGCACCTCTCTAATCCAAAATGGGTTTTCTGTGGCATAATAATACATGTTGCGTCTATTTACGGCACCGTTACTTCTAAAAGTAACTTCATCACTAAACATTACCTTGCATAATAAATTTGGATTTAATTGAATCTCCGCATTTATTGTACGACAAAAGTTTACACGACTTTCAAAATCCTGTCCATGCAATTCTTGGTGTAATTCCATGTGATATGGATGGTACCTTTATTTCTTGGTAATACGATTAGCGGTGGATTGTGATGTTTCACATAATGCTGCTAACTGACGGCTACCAATATAAGGATTTTCCTGAACATTTAACAATACTTGTAGTTCTTTTTCTTCATTAGTTACTGGTTTGTTGACCACTTTACGTTTTGGATAATCAACAGTACCAGAAGAATCAAATCTTTGCATAATAATACATGTTGCGTCTATTTACGGCACCGTTACTTCTAAAAGTAACTTCATCACTAAACATTACCTTGCATAATAAATTTGGATTTAATTGAATCTCCGCATTTATTGTACGACAAAAGTTTACACGACTTTCAAAATCCTGTCCATGCAATTCTTGGTGTAATTCCATGTGATATGGATGGTACCTTTATTTCTTGGTAATACGATTAGCGGTGGATTGTGATGTTTCACATAATGCTGCTAACTGACGGCTACCAATATAAGGATTTTCCTGAACATTTAACAATACTTGTAGTTCTTTTTCTTCATTAGTTACTGGTTTGTTGACCACTTTACGTTTTGGATAATCAACAGTACCAGAAGAATCAAATATTTGCATTAAGTTTTGAAAAGTATGGGTATTAGGCTGGCGTCGATCAGGATACTTCATTTTGTAAATTCTTTGAGCAAGAAGGCAATTTTTTTGAGCCTCTCCTATTGTATAAATCATATCTATTAACTCATTCTTTGGAAAATTCATTTTACAATATAAGATGAATGCAAAAAAAACCAAACTACACTATATAAAAACCAAAAGAAGCGATTGCGGTTATAAATTTGACACACAGAAAAATGTTCTTTTACATTGTTTTTGCCATGGCTACTATGATAATGAAGACTATTTCTATAAAAAAGTATGGAAAATAAGAAAAACTGAAATATCTCAAAAACTATTATAAATAGGTATAGGATATATTGAACAAAACTTTTAGGGTTTTTATTACTCTATTAAATAACATGAAAATATACAGGGTGTACCATTTAAAAAAAAAGATATTAATTCATTTAAACTTGTTCAAATTTGAGCCGATGTGTTCAACACCCTGCAGCTTTTATTGCAAATATTAGGTAAAAATTATGTTAACTTGTCCTTGGCCTTGCCAAATTCCAAATTTGAATATATTTGTCACAAAATTGAAAACGTTATTTAGGATTGAATTGATGCTTGAAAATGTGCCTTTTTTTTAAACTTAATTATCTCAGAAACTATAAAGTTTTGTTATAGTAAACCCTTAATAAAAAAGATTTAAAATTATAAGCTAAATCGAAAATACGATTTGTATATAGGGTGTTCTATTTAAAAAAATACAACTTTATGCTGTCCTAGTTTTTTGGCTCACCCTGTAGAGTCCTAAATATTTTTAAAATCTGCGCAAAAATAAACTGTATCAAACAATAAATATAGTTTCTTTGTAAATTTCACCGAAAAGACACAAACTTACTCCATACAATCGTTGACTCACCCGGTACAGTAAATGTTTAAAATAAGGCGTGTAAAAAATCATATTTTTATGAGAATTTAGAAACTGTGTAAACATTAAAAATTAGAGCTGCTAGAAAAAAACCGATGTTGTTTTCGTAATCAGCCCTCTTAATTTAACCGAAAACGATTAACAAAACTCTGGAAAATTTTTTAGATTTAACCAATGTAATGTCATCAGCACTCTTAATTTAACCGAAAATGATTAACAAAACTTTGAAAAATTTTTCAGTGTAAACCAATATAATAGGTTCGTTAACGAATAATGAAAAGTCAGGTGACAGTTCGCCACCTGTTTACTGATGATCTAATTGGCGTCGACTGATTTTTCTGTGAATGAAGCTAATAACAACATGGATAACACTGTCATCGAACAAGTTTGTTGGCATTATGATAAATAAAAATATCATACACAAAAACAGAATTCTAGCCAAAACTGAACAAGCAACAACTATTTTTCCCAAAATGAGGATACTTCTAACTGCACACACAGGTTCTCTTTTTAACTCTAACAAGAATGGCTCGGTATTACGTATTTTCAAGAAAGGATAGACCTTAAACCAAGAAACTTTCTGTTCTTTAATGAAAGAATTATGTAGTCAGTATTCTCAATTAAATAACTTATTTTTAGACAAATAGGTCCTGTAACAAATTTAACCAAAATTTACTCGAAAATGATACAAATGCAACGCCAATCCATTAAATAAAATATATTTGGATGTAACAAAAGACAAATAAAAACGAACACACTGAAATATGTAAAAGTGGAAATCCGGAGGCATAAAACATAATTTCGCCAACAGCGGGGTTCCTAAACCGCAAAATAAAAGGCAGATTCTGTCTTTGGAGGTATTGAAAAAAGGAATTTATTAAGAGACTGTAAGAAAAGGAATGTGTCGATTGTAAATTTTATTCTTGGAAAAATGTCTTGTGTGTATTATTTTTCCAGTAAAAAAAGAATTAAAAAAATATATATAGATTACAGTATACAGTTTGTATTCACGTTTTAAGTAGCAAAGAGGAAATTGATTTTATTTGTAAATTTATGAAAAAAAAGGAATTCCTGATAAAAACTTCTGCTTGAAAACCAAAAAAAAAAAACCAAATTGTATGAAATCCATAGGAAGGGTATTTAAAAATTGGAAAATGAAAGAACCAGTGCTAAGAACAAACTACTATTATTTTTAGAATTTTGAAGAAAAGTTATTTGGGCAAAAATATCACCTCAAAATAGCAAATTATGGAACTTTTTTCCAAAATATCTTTTTTCCTTTTATTTTTTTACCATGTCCTTTTTGCCAACTTCATGTCGCTGAAATTCAATCATAATGCAGTTTGTTATATATGTAATTTTCCTTTCAGGCAGAGAATATGATAAATATATATACAAACAGTATTTCCTGCAAATATCGTTCTGGTCCTCTCTCCATACGAGTTTCGATCACCTCATGATCTCGTCAGTGGAGCTGTATCGGACCGAGAGCAACATTAGCAGGAAATAACTGATATATGAACTATAAATTTCAAGATATGTCGGCAGGATATTGCACCTGCCATCTACTTTCTTCAATATCAGACTGACGACAGACGAACGACATCTATGAATCATTGGAGTACGTGAAATTTTAAAAAAATCAAAATTTCAATAAGAAATAAAGAAATCTTTCTGCAGTATTTAAATAGTTTGTTATATATGTAATTCTCCTTTCAGGTAGAGAATATGAAATATATATATATATATATATATATATATATATATATATATATATATATATATATACAAACAGTTTATTTCCTGCAAATATCGCTCTGGTCCTCCCTCCATATGCGTATCGTATCGAAACGCGTATGGAAAGAGGAGAAGTGTCATTTTTCTCCCTCCAATTTCAGCACGTCATGAAGTAACAACCTCCTATTATAAGAGTACGCCCGAAATAAAATAGTGATCTCGCTTTTGAGACGGAATAGATCATGGGAAGGCTACCAACCAGTGGTATTACCTCCATTTACCACATGGCATTAAATGATAACTTGCAAAAGGAAAATAAAAACTTCTAAGTACACAAAATATCGTAACATTAACGTGCGAGAATATGAAAATTCTACAATATGACTATAAAGAAATACTCTGAACGAAGAAGAAATCCTTGAAGAAATATACTCTTCTAAATGAGGAAGAAATCTCTGAAGAAATCATGGCTTCATATAAACAAAAAAAAAGTTTTCGTCGGTGTAATTTTAAAATAAAATAGGAAATTCTCGGCTATGCGGACATTAAAACCATTGATAAACATTACTCTCATGTTAAAAAGTGGGGAGATCTTCCAGATAATTTAAAAGTTCAAGGTCCGAAACAGCAGAATTCGTGGTTGGTTTGGTTGCCGATGCCGAATAAAAAGGAAATTTCAGAAAAACTAAATCTGCTTGATATATCTAAAAAAGCTGGTCCCGACGGTGTTCCTACTATAATGCTAAGAAACTGCTTAACTTCTCTTGCCACACCACTGCAAAGGATATTCCAGCGCTCATTAGACTCCGGCTATTTCCCGACGGTATGGAAATTTTCCATCCTTCTACCTAGTTTTAAATCAGGTGATAAGTGTGATGTCGCAAACTATCGTGGAATCTCAATCTTGTCTGCAATTCCTAAACTTCTCGAGTTAATTCTTACCGATGAAATCTTTAATACGTACAAGCGATATATCAATCTTGAACAGCACGGATTTTATCAGGGACGTTCCACTGTAACGAACCTCGCAATTTATCAGAATTTCCTAGTCAAATCCGTTGAACAGGAGCATCAGATTGACGCCATTTATACCGATTTGTCTAAAGCCTTTGACAGCATGCATCATCTACTGCTACTCAAGAAGCTGTCTGAGATCGGTATCTCGGGAAATTATTTAAACTGGATCAAATCTTATCTCAGCGATAGACGACAGCGCGTGCAGGTGTGCGGGTCCCTATCCAGCGAAGTAATGGCTACTTCTGGTGTCCCTCAGAGGTCACATATTGGACCGGTTCTGTTTCTTTTCTTCATCAACGACGTTACCTTCTGCTTTGTTTCCTCTAAGGTCCTATTATACTCCGATGATCTGAAATTTTACAGTATTGTTAACTTAGATCATAGCCACTTACAAACTGATCTAGATTGTTTCGTCGACTGGTGTGCTTCAAATCATCTAAAAATCAATGTCTCCAAATGCAAATGTATCAGCTTCTTCAAGTGCGATCACCCAATTGTTAATTCATATGAAATACTGGATCAACCCGTCGAATCTATCAATGACTTGGGAGTAATTTTCACGAAAGATTTGCAATTCAACGCTCATATTGACAGCGTTACGATCAAGGCTCTAAGAATGCTGGGTTTTATTAACCGAAACTCGAGACATATTAATGACACTAGAGTTCTGACTTGCTTATACAACTCGCTTGTTCGCAGCGTTTTAAAATACTGTTCAATTATATGGACTCCCAACTATGTCACCCACAAAAACAGACTCGAGAGAGTACAAAATATATTCATGAAATATCTACTATATAAGCACCATTTTCCATCACACGGCTTAACTTATGTAACAAGACTGATGTTGTGTGGACTCAAGAGTCTGGAGAGCAGAAGAAGAGAAGCTATTTTTTTGTTCCTGTTCAAAATATTTAATAACATAATTGACTGCGACATATTGCTGAGCGTAATTAATCTTAGGGTCCCATCAAGCCGTACTAGGCTGCAACGGCTGTTCCAGGAAAGCTATCATCACACCAACTACGGCCAGTCCACCTTCAAAGATTAATGGTTAACTAGGACCGATTTTATATGGACTGTGACATTTTCAAAGACTCACAGCGAAGGATTAAAACGATTATAATGTTTAAATGATATAATTTGTTGTACATTCTTCTTTTTTTTGAGTTTTGTTTGACTTTGTTTTTTCTTTTTGTTTTTTTGTTATTGTTCTGTATCATTTGCCATACCATTTAGAATGTATCATTCTGTAGTGTATATAATTGGATAAATAATGCGACCTCTATCCTTGGAGTAGCACGTTTCGTGTATCGAGTTTTGAATATTCCTTTTTTTAATTTACCGTCGCGCCATCACATGGCGATTTTATACAACATTGTTGGTTTGTGTTGCTCTTGTGTTATGGAGTGATCCATCGAGATGTCGCCACTGTGCCTTATTGACTATATTTCAACTATGAAATCTGTTTATAGGACCCAGATGCGAGGTGACAATTTGTATCGAACGCAATGACCTGATGAGTCCCATACTAGGACGAAACAGCGCTGTCGTCACTTTTCGGACCTGGAGCTTTTCCGTTATCTTGGAGATCGCCGCGCTTTTTAACATGAGAGTAATATTTATCAACGGTCTTATATATATGACGAGCCTTTGAATTTTTCCAACTTCTGCGGCCGACCTTAAAGGATTTTTTAAATCTAGGGGGAGAGCTTTATGGTACGCTTTTTCGAAAAAAATTACTTTGCAGTGCTACCGATAACACGGCAAATATGATGATCCTAGATGCTTTTATTTTCTCCTTTCATGCTGGCCTTTGAAGCCACAAGGGTTTCGTGCGAAAATCTTCTGATGATCTTGACAGCAATCGAAGACGGCAAAATTCAAAAGATGCTTATTACGAGCGCACTGCGCCATATTTATAGGCACCTTAATATAGATATTTTAAATAATCAAATTAGAGAAACAGTCAATATATATTTTAAATGATCAGAGATGCGAAAAGATACTTTTAAATAAGTATTTTTTAGTTGTTAAATAAAATATTTTTGTTTAAATTTTGCAAGACATATCAGTATATTGAAAAAGTTTATTTTTTTATAGACTTCCACAATTTGATATTTTATCAAACATTATCAAATTCTTCCAAATAACTGTTTTTTGTATTTTTAAAAATAACAACACCGTTTGAAGTAAAACAATTCTTTTAAAAATTTCTTCCCAGTTTAGATATTGTTGCCGAAAAATTAGTCGAATTTTGAAATTTTGAATCATTTTAAAATCGTATTAAAATAGCCAGAACTTGTTTTCAATAGAACTCGAATAAGTTTATAGCAATAGGACTTACGATAGATAAACAGGAATCATAGTTGTAAACCAAAGCGATGTTTCCAGGATTGTTAGAAAGTTTCAGGAAACAAATGATTGTCAGTTATCAATAATTGCCCAAAGACATCCAAAAATATCTGGAAAGACTTGAAGGTTAAAAACTGGGCGCCTTGAGGGAATTCGTGTATCAAGAGAAATAATCCCATGTCGCCTAAAGTTCATTAATTTACAAGTTATCAAAATCGTACTCGGCTTCAGTGGGTAAAGAATATAATTGTTTAAATTAGGATTATGTCACGTTTTCAAATGAGACAAGAATAGGCTAGGTGGCAGATTTTTGCTATACACCGGTCGGAAGGACTCGAGAAGACAGAATAGATTAGCTGCAGCTGAACCCCACATTTCAAGGGGGTAGTGTAATATTTTGGGGTGCTGCTCATATTTCTCGAGGGACAGAACAGCTTTATGTATAGGAAGTGTTAAATCCTATTATGAGTTTATTTTGTGGGGTAGTTGTCAAAATTTTTGTATTAGGTTATCTTAAAATCACACACTAAGAAATAATCCCCCCCCCCCCTAAGTTTACAAGAATTAAGAATCGCAGCTGTAGAAGAGTGGACGAGAAGTCCGCAAGCTCCACTGGATCACTTAACAGCATGCAGAACCTTCTAACAGCCTGCATCAACGCGAATATAGAAGAATGGCTCTTTAACTAATTCCACAATTATTGTTATCAGTGTAATTATTTGGTTGCATTGATTTTTTTGTTGATTAGTCAATTCAGTTACTAAGTTTTTTTAATCACAATATGCTGAAAATGTAATTTCTAGTACACCACCAAAAAACTCATAGAAATCTACGTATTCGCAATAATTATGAACATGCAATAACTTTGGACATATGGGTATGTGTGGGTAGATAAGAGTATTTTTAATAACCTTGTCAGTGTTAGCCAAAAGAACATATAAAGGTTGTTTTTCTGGGAGACTTAAGCACAAGCAGCTTGACTTCAATTATACAAAGTTGATATCTGTATTTTTAAAAATCTGTAATAAAGGTGCATTGCTAGACGCATAGTAAGAATACGGAATTAATCTCAATAAACTGACACAATAACGACAAGAACGCATTAACTGCACTACATTTGGATAACCCAAAACAAATAGAGATATAGATAATGCTAGTAAAAGAAGTGAAATGAATATTGGAATGTATAATGCAGTACCTCGTAAACGGTTAATGTATAAAATTGTAAAATAAACAGAAAATAAGTCACTTTGTATGGGCATGGGAAAAATTTTTATTAAGCTTTAAAATGTAGCAGAGTAATGCACTTTTATTTTTAAATATACAGAAAAACATTACGAAGAAAACTTGTAAGAACTAATTTTTATGTCGACATAAAATCTTCTGACATTCTATGCCAGTTTTTGATTCAGTTTGTAGGAGTGGGAAAATTTGGAGTAAATTTTGATGTTTTTTATTTTTAACAAATTTTGAAAATCTCTGAAATTGAAACTTATATTTTTTGTTAAGGAGACGTTTAACATCAAAAATACACCAGTTATGCATTTTCCAAGGTATTCATATTTCGGCACCATGCCAAAAAATTAAAAAATCCGTTGCAAATGTTTTACACAGAAACAATTGTTTTACTTTAAAACAGGGAATGAAATATTTTTCATAACTTGTGTTTTTTATTTCTTTTTAATAAAATACAACAGAAAATTAACAGCATTTTGAATAACTAGCATGTTTGAATGAAAATAGGCTTGCTGGATTTAAAGTTTCACTTTTCATAAATTAAACAAAACTTGCAGAAAACGAGATGTTCTAAAGGCACCGTCAACAAATTTTCCATTTCTAGTAAGTTTTTTTTAATTCGCTACCCAGTTTTTACCACAATTAAAAGAGAGAAGTTTAAAGTTTATTAAAAAATTTATTATTTTTATCTGCATTGCTTAGTTATAGATTAAATTATGTGTTTCCTTATTAAAAATGCAGGTTTTATTTTACTTTACAACTTTGAAACATGCAAAATGGCCGATATCGTACAAATTGGAATATTTAAATATGACAATAAAGCTTGTTGATATTTATTTGTTTAAAATCGAATAGTACATCAAAATATTTTTTACATTTTTAGCAATTTTTGATTTTCTGCATAAGAAACTAAACCCCCTAATTCACTAACATGGTTTAACTTTAAAACTGGCCTAGATTGACAGCAGAGAATTTAAATTGACCAAGGTAACAATAAGTCAAGCAAGTGTTCAACCCTAAAACAATATCATAAGAACAACAAAACTGGTCATCTAGAAAATCTAATTTCCAAGGCAACTAGATCGGGTCTAAGTCTTAAAAATTCTTAGTGAATCTGAAACTTAAAAGTTAATTCTAAATAACTTTTCTTATAAACATTTTTCTGTATTTAAAAAGTGGTGCTTTACTCTCTTGCAAAAATCAAGTTTTTACCCTAAAGTCAGAGGCGGATCCAGGACAAGTAAAAACAAGTTGTCGACGAGGGGAGAAGCCAGCAGTTCTGAATTTAAAGCTTGGGGGGGGGGGATCGCAAGCAAAAGAGAGTTGTTGATGAGGGAGGGGAGATGCCAGCAACATTTCCATTCCTAGGTAAGAGGCAGGGCGGGGTCAATTTTTCACAATTCAAAGCTCATGGGGGAGATCACAAGCGGCCGCGAGTTGGTGATGTGGGGGGGGGGAGATGCCAACAGCTTTCATATTCCTAGTGTAAAAGGCAGAGTCGGGTAAATTTCCTTAATTCAAAACCCTTGGGCGAGGGGGGGGGCTGCCCCCAGTTTAAATAGTCTCAAAGACATACAAGAAAAGTTTTTGTTTTAGTCAAACAATTTTTGACATGGTTTTGCAAAATTTTTCCAATCTTGAAAATTCTAAAATTTTTAATACAGATTTGGTTTTGATAGCCATGAAAATATATGAACACAAGTTTTTGGTTCAGGTTAACTCAGGTTTCACGTAATTTTATGCATTTTAAAACTCACCATTTTCACTATTTTACAACTTTAGCTTTAGATTCTGTTTCGGTAGACTCAAAAACATATATAAACAGGTTTTCAAATAATTTTTAAGTCTGATTATATTTTTGCATGACTTTTCAGGCAATATCAACCATAGTGCATCGTAGCGACTTGAAAATAATTTTCAACAATTTCTTAGGACCGCTTTTACAATAAATATTCTTATTTGGCCACTGGGTACCCAGCAGTGGTAAGACTTCTGATAACATATGACTTGGTGGTATGTGAGCGATTCTGCAGATCTTTAAACTTCAGAGACTGAATTACAACAGGGTTTTACTTAAATCTTAAATTTTAACGAAATTTCTTAAATTATACCAACAATTATTGTCAAATAATAAACCATTCTCTATTTTAGAAATCTATCTTTATATCGTTAAATACTTTCCAACTTAAGTCAGCCGAAATAAAACAAAATAATACGTCACACTAGTTTCTTTACTGATATACTATCTAAATAAGTTTTAAAATAGGATGGCTAAAATATGTGAAATGTCAGTTTAGAGGCATAAACTATCATTCGGCAAACAGCGGGGATCCTGAACCGCAAAGTAACAAGAAGATTTGTCATCTAAAATATCAGGGAAAGAATCTATTAGAAGACAAAGAGAAAAGGAATGTGATGATAACATTAAATCATATAGAAAAGGACTAAAAGATGTTTTTTCTCAAGTACCTAAGAGTTTTAAATAAGCCGAAAAAAATGGTCCGAAATTTATTTTAAATCGGAGACAATGCATTTAAAAAAATATATATGATTTTTAACCGACTTCCAGAAGAAGGAGGTTCTATCAGATCAGCAAGAAAGTAATTTCGGTTCTGTAGTGTGCAGCTTCATAACTCCGCGCTTATAGAAATATTGGTCCCTATCATCTAAAAACTGAACCAAGTGCAATTTCGAGTCATCATTATTTGTGGAAGTTTTAACATTCAAAGAGTTTTGCAAACTTTGAAATAAATAGTATTCAGATAGTGCTAGGCCAGGGCTGTGGAGGGGATGCGACATCACTTCCAAACCAAACTCTAATAATTTCCACGAGTTACTAAAAATGAGTGAGGAATTGCATTATCAAGATTGAACACAATTTCATTGCTATTTGCCAATTTTGGCCGTTTTTCTTTGATTGCTTCATCCAGTTTCATTAATTGTTGACAGTAAACATCTGAATTGATCGTCCGGCCTCATGGAATCAGCCCGAAATACATAACACCTCTGTAGTCATACCAAATTGCCATTTAGCTTTGATATTAATGTAAATAACCCATTTTTCATCACCAGTGATGATTCTTGTCAAAAAAGGGGTGGTTTCATTGCACATGAATCATTTTAAGTGATTATCAGTTATTGTGTGTGATCCATTTAACCTCTTTGCAATCTCTCAAACTCTGGAATAAGGCAAAAATATCAGGAAACTGGGACGAATATAGAATATCCCTGAATGAATACGACAAGAATTTGCGCAAGGCTAAAAGAGTATTGTGGAGGAGGCACAGTGAAGAGATTGAGAAGTCCCCAGAATGTGCTGGACTCCGAAAAAGGCTTTCGAAGGAGAAACAAACATCAATAAACTCTCTAGAAACAAATACTAGAGGGTATACTTACATAGGGAAGGAAACAATGACTGAGCTGTTTCGGGCTCACTTTCCCGGGACAACAAAAATAAAGAAATCGACTGAGACTTGGAAACTTGGTGAAACGGTGAACACAACAGCCAAAGCCACCAGGGAAAGTGATTATTTACGAAAAGATAAAATGGGCCCTAAACTCATTTGAACCGTATAAATCACCAGGACCGGACGGGATTCATCCGGCAATGTTACAGCAAGGCCCAAGTCCGCTAATTAGTGAACCCTGTTATATATTAAGGGCTATCTTAGCCCTAGGGTATGTTTAAAAAATATGGAAGCAACCAGGGTAACATATATACTGAAACGTGGGAAGTCAAACTATTTATTAGCAAAGGCATTTAGACCAATAAGTCTAATATAAAAACTGTCGAGAAGCTGTTAGATTGGCATTTGAGGGACGATATAATGTTAAAGAGTCCATTTCATCAGAACCAGCATGCTTACAGGGCCAGGAGATCTACAGAGACAGTGCTTCACGAATTGGTTAACAAAGTGGAAAATCCGCTGGAAAATGGAGAAGTGCTTTTACGGGAATTGCTAGACCTAGACGGGGGATGGGATAATATGTCATTTTAATCAATCATTATGGCAATAAAAAACATCAGTTTAGAAGATACCTGTTGCAGGTGGATAGAAAACATGTTTGAAGACAGGATTGTCTATACAGAACTACTTGGAGAAAGCCGATGGTGCGAGTAATTGGGAGGTTTAAGCCAGAGGGAATTCGTTCTCCACTACTGTGGAACCTGATAATGGATGGGCTTTTGCAAATTCTAAGCAAGGAAGTTCACTCAGTACTAGGATACGCTGATGACTTGGTAATCTTAACCCAAGGTAAATTTAATACAACTGTGAGAGAAAAAATGCAACAGGCTCTCAGAGTTGTAGAAAGATGAATAGAAAGGACTAAATAAAAGTTCCCCAAAGACTGTTCTAATCCCCTACACAAAACGGAGGAAACTAGAGGACCTCGCTCCCATTATCCCACAAAGAAACACAATACCACTTTCTTAGGAAGTTAAGTATCTTGGAGTAATCTTGGACTCTAGACTGACCTGGAAGAAGCATGTGGAAAAGATAAAAAGAAAATAGGAAACAATCTTTATGATTATTAGAAGATTGTGCGAAAAAACATGAAGTTTTTCACCAAAGATGGTGCGTTGCTGTAGTGAGACCAGCGATTACATATGCAGCCTTGGTATGGTGACCCAAGGTGATGTAAATGATAGCTATGACCAAGTTAGGCGGCATACAGAGAGTCGCCTGTCTGAGTATCACGGAGGCTATGAAATCGATCCCAACTTCAGCAATGGAGTGCATTCTAGACCTCCCTCTATTATATTTAGAGATTCAAGAAGAGGCAAGGATGGAGTTTCACTGGCTACAAAACTCAATGTCAACAGCAGAAATGCTGATGACAGACCAGGATACATGAAAATGAGAAAGCTGATGAGCTGGAGAGAGCTGGCTCATCATCTCAATATATTGGTTCAGAAAAATGGCTCTTGGGGTACCACGATGTGCAGCACGAGAAGCTGTTAAACAATGGATCAAAAGAGAGCACAGAAATAACTAGACAGCCCGACAGAGATTGAATCATAGTAAGCAATTTATTGGGAATCCTGACATGGAATTAACAAAAAACTACTGAAAATGAGCAGTAATCACAAACATAATGACAGGACACATGGCCGTCAAAATTCACCTGAATATAACGAATCTTTACAGCGATGATCTCAGCTGCTGACTATGTGGTCGAGCCGAGGAAATTGTAAAGAACATCCTATGTGATTTCGAATCATTAGATCGGAAAAGACAACAAGCCTTCGTGTCCGACTTTAGGACGGACCCATGGAGGAGAAAAAAATCTCTCGAACACTTACATGACGATTCTCTTCAATTATGGCTTTAATTTGGTCATCATTAATTTCAGTATGTCGACTAGAGTGTTGGTCATTTTTGGGTGAAAAGTTTTCAGAACAGAATTGTGCGTTGTCTTATGCAATCAACACCGTAAACTTCACATATATCTTTGTAAGCCCCAGAGACTTTCTTTCCTTTACAGAAATAAGGTAAAATATACGGATAATGTTCGTTTCTACACTTCATATTAAAACTGATTCTAAACTAACAGTTAGAAGCAAAATTATGCACAAGTTGCTTCTAAAGTAACCTAAATATGACTAATATCAAATGTCCAAAGAAAAAAAAACATAACACCGACAGAAGTCCTTCAAACAATTACAACGCTCTCTATGTGTGACAATTAAAAACACTTTCTTGCCGATCCAATACATTCGACTACTATGCATGTTTTTTTACATATGTACATCCATTACTCCGGAAAGGCAGCACAGATTTGAATGAAATTTTTTGCATTATGTGTCGGAAGTTGCTGCAGTGCTCCCATATTATTTCGACCGAAATTAGTTCACTAAAATTCAAGATGGCGCTGATAAGGCGGACAAAAAAATTTATTTTGTCCAGTTTTCTCCAAAATTGGCATGGGGGAGTATTTAGGTTTGTTAAAATTATTTTTAAAAAATTGAATATGGCAGATACAATATGGCGTATTAAAAATTTAACATTACTCGATTTTGTCCAAAATTGGTATAATGGGGTTTTTGAGTGTTAAATTACAAACTTAAAATTATTGCAAAAAAATTCAATATGGCGGACTAAAAATTTAACATCTTTCGAATTTGTCGAAAATTGGTATAAAAGAGTTTTTGAATGTGTAAATTATGAATTTAAAATTATTTTAAGAAATTTCAATATGCCGTATCTAATATGACGGTCTAAAAATTTTATATTTGCGGGTCCAAAATTGGTATGGTGGGTTTTGGGGGTTTAGGATTAGATTAAGATTTTAAAAGTATTTTTTGATAATAACTTCAAATACGTGATACATACAAGTTACGGTAAAAAAACAATTACAAATAAAGTATTTCCTATCGATCTTTCGCTGTGAATAACATTTTGTACGGTATTAATTTGGCACCAACTTCAAAAGTTTCAATTTCCTCTAAAAATTTATATTGTTATTTTTTGCTTTTTACGCTATTTAAGGACTTGGTTTAATTTTTTTAATAAAGATTTTATTAGATTTTACTTTGACTCTGGCACCATATTGATAAAAAAAATCTATGTAGATTTCAATAAAACCAAGATTAATTTACGAGAATAATTTAGGTAATTTCAAGTTTCTTAACCTTCAGTCAGGGCTTGTCACTTTTCAAAAACGATAAAATCTTTTCCTGTTTTATTGGGTACTATATTCACTTTCCGGTACTACATGTAAATAATATTTAAATAATTGTTGAAAACAACGTTGAAAATATTTAGTAATATGAGAAACCGTATAATTTGGTGAGAACGCTGTTTCCTAACTCTATTACCTCGAAATCTTAACATTGTGTAAATTTAATTTATTAGGCGTTTTTATTCGAATATTAATAAAATTAAATTACAGGTTGTGCGTATAAAATGAAATTAGATACTAGGATAAATTTGTCGAACAGTGTGTTTTACATGATTACTCGCTAATAGGTAGCTAATGTAATGCAATAATACTGTTTCATTCCTAGAAAGTAATGGTGGCGCGGACGCGGAGTTCTACTAGGTAATAAAAACATGATTCCTTTAGGCGAAATTTTAGACGTTGTTTGTTCGACATGTTGTTACAAAACGTGTTGTTCTAATTTATTTTAACCAGGAGATGTTTTCTTTCAGCAATTCACTAGTAGTCCAAGCCATAGGTTAAAATTAATGCTCCGGGATGAATGAGACCTATCTGAGGGTGCTGGAGGGTGTAAGAACAAACACTAAAAAAAAATATCAGCAAAAAATAGGTTGCAGCCAACAAGGGAAGGTCAAAGTTGGCTACAACAGGTTTTTTGAATCTACAAGCCATTTTGGAAAAAAAGTTTCAAATAAAAGTTGTAGAGATTTTAAAAATCTACAATTCGTGCCTTTGTTGATCATTTTTGTCAATTTGTTATTGCAAAAATTCCAAAAAGCCTTAAAATCGGCCATTTTTTGCATATCAATTTTTTTTTCCAAAATTAACTTTTTTTGCACTTTTTTGATTTCAAACCTTTCGTCATTTTGAACAAAACTATATTTTATAATAGGAAATCAGATAATTTGTTGCTGATATATTTATATTTGTTTATCCCAAGACGTAAAAAGAGACTTGCAGAAAAGATCAAAGACAACTCTATTAAAGATTCAGATGATGTTGAAGAAAGCTGGGGAAAAATCAGAGGAAATGTAGATAAATCGGCCGAGGAAGCATTGGGATACAGAGAAGTAAACACAAATTCTAAGCCATCAGCTAAGCACTGGTATACTCTTGAGGTGAAATCATTGGCAGCAGAGAAACGACAGGCTTACCTCCGATACAGAAATAACAAGTCAGAAACAGAACACAATCGATACAAAGAAATAAGAAACAGAGTAAACGCTGACATAAGACAAATCAGAAACGAATATTGGCGAAGGTTCACAGTAGATATGGAACATGACTTGTACGGGGCACAAAAGAAGGTATGGAACATGATAAGAAGAAGGAAACAGGATATAAACGAATATACACAATCCCAAAAAATCTGAGCACGAATGGGAAGAACATTTTAAAACACTATATAGAAATACAGATCAATCACAACAGAACAACTACCCACCCGAAAATGCATATGAATATGACGAATACACCATGGAAGTAAGTCTCCAAACGACGAAAGACACGATAGCCAAATTAAAAACGAGAAAAGCCCCAAGACCCGACAATAGTCCTAACGAACTAATTAAATATGGTGGAAATGCATTACACGAAGAACTAACAAAACTCTTTAACAAAATAATTAAAGACCAAGAGATACCCCGAGATTGGAAGAAAAGTATAACAGTACCTATTTTCAAGAAGGGTGATAAGAAAATCACGGAAAACTATAGAGGAATAGCTTTATTAAATTCAATAATGAAATTATTCACCAAAATCCTTGAAGGTATAATAACTGACTATTGCAGAATATCAGAAGAACAGCAAGGTTTCCGAAAAACAGATCTACAGTAGATGCCATATTCATCGTAAGACAGATAGCAGAGAAATCTATTGAATTTACTAAGCCGGCTTTTATGTGCTTTATAGATCTCACTAAAGCCTTGTGTGGGTGAGACTGGATGATATTCTGCAAATAATGCGAATTAAAGGCATCCCAAACAATTTAATTAACATAGTTGAACAGCTAAACTCCAACACCACAACACAAATCTCAGTAAGCGGCAACCTAACTAAGGATGTACCGATAGCGTTGGGCATACGACAGGGGGACTCTCTGAGTCCATTACTGTTTAACATAGTAATGGACCAAATAATTGACAACGTCAAAAGAGCGGCACCAGGGTACAGAATGAATACCGGGGAAATAACAATAATATGTTACGCTGATGACGCCGTCATAGTCTCGGAAAATGAAGACGATCTCCAAAGACTTCTATTTGTATTCCACACTATAAGCAAGCAATTCAACATGAAAATATCCATCGATAAAACTAAGTCAATTGTAATAAGCAAAGTGCCCTTAAGATGCAAACTAGTAGTGGATGACAAACCAATAGAACAACTCATGACCTTTAATTACTTAGGAGTTGAGATATCCGCAAACCAAGACAGAACAAGAGAAGTAAGAAACCAAGTTAACAAGGCAAATAGAATCTCAGGAAGCCTAGCGGATATAATATGGCACAACACATACATGAGCAAGGACGCAAAAACAAAAATATACAAGACCTGTATTCGACCGATAATGACGTACGCAATAGAGACGAGAGCTGACAACACAAAAACAAAATCAATTCTAAGAACTGCCGAAATGAAAGTACTAAGAAGAATATCGGGATACACATTAAGAGATCACATACGCAATTCAACAATACGCGAGGAACATGGAATGCAGGATATAGTAAGATGGGGACGGAAGCGCAGGAGAGTCTGGAATGAGCATGTAGGAAGAATGGCGCAAAATAGGATAGTGAGAATCGCCCGAGATGGAACACCGGAAACCAGAAGACCAATAGGTAGACCACCTAAAAGATGGAGAGAGTCCTGGATTTCAACATCAAATGAGATGAATGATTGAGTTGGAAAAAAACAGGCTGTAAGCCTATAACAGGAGGAAGAAGAAGAAGAAGTAAAATGTTGATTGCCATAACTCCTTTTTCAGTGAACATTTTGACTTCCACAAAGACTCAATCTCTTCGTAAAAATCCACGAGTGTTAAGCTGTTGCTTTGTTGCCAAACATCTCAATAATTAATATGGAAAATAAAATAATATTAGGACAAGTTTAAAATTAAATGTATCGTCATGGCATTGTGGCACTACCCTACGAGCCGACACTGCTGCCATCATTTTGAATTTTAGCAGAAACCTAGGCAGAAAAACAAACATTTCATAATAAAATACTGGAACGCAAGGAGATTAATATCCAAATTTTATTTACAAATCAATGAGTCTTTTGTATAACCTGTTTTCATTAATGGATATCAAAAGCATAATATGAAATTAAATATTCTAATACAACACAATATTTCTGGAAGCTAATAAAATGAACAATGTGATGCTAATTTAATTCAGCAAAGATATGAAGCAGAATTCAACTCGTATTAAATTGAACCTTTTTCAAAAAAAAGCGCTAAAAAATTAAAAATAACGATATGGATTTTTAGTAAAAAGAAGCATGTTAATAATGAAATTTGAAAAATTAATAAGAATAATGTATTTTCCCTGCAAGTTTCCTATAATGTTAGCGAAAAAATATGAATCTAAATATTAACAATGAAAGACTTAAAACTCACTTTAAAATTTAGGGTAAAAATTACAGCCAAGTTAGGTATTTCATATTTTTTAATTATAAAAAGTATGCAAAAATCTGGTCTTAATTTTTTTTAACAAAAAGACGTAATCTCTGAACTTAGGTCCTTAATCCCTAATCTTACATTACATAACAACGCAGATACCTTCTCAAGAAGACCATGTAAAGAAGAATGCATGCACTACAGCAAAGCAGAACAAAGAGAAGGGTTTCCTATTCGGAAAGTCACTTTTGATGTTGATCCAGACTGGAATACAGCTCAGATGAGAAAAGACCAGCTTAAGGACAATCATCTGGTGGCATTCCTTCAACTTAAAGCAAATAATGAACAGCGTCCTAGTTGGGAAGAGATCTCGTATAAAGGACTCACATTCAAGGCACTTTAGGCTCAGTTGAACTCGCTATTATTGGTTACCAGAAAGATCCTGGAAAAGTGTCGATGGCAAGGAAATCAAAACTCAGGTGATAGTACCCAGAAACAAAGTTCCAGTGGTTTTAGATTAAATTCACAATGAGAAGTCTGGTGCGCATTTAAGTGTTAATAAAACTCTAGAGAAACTACGTGAAAGATTTTACTGGGTTAACTACCGTCAAGACGTAAAATCATGGTGTAGACAGTGCCCTAAATGTGCAGCTAGTCAAAATCCACGAACTAGATCTAAGGGAAAAATGAAGAAGTAGAATGTTGGAATATCTTTTGAAAGGATGTCTACTGACATAGCTGGACCATTTACAGAAACAGATAAAGGCAACAAGTACATCTTGGTTACCACTGACTCCTTCAGTAAATGGCCCGAAACCGCAAAAGTAACTGAAGTCTTAGTCAACAATGTGTTCAGTGGATTTGGAATTACTTTGGAGTTACATTCTGACCAAGGACATAACTTTAAATCCAAAGTTTTTCAAAAGCTTTGCAAACTACTTAACATCTGTAAAACCAAGACAACAGCTTTACATCCTCAGTTAGATGGCATGGTTGAACAATTTAATAGGCCCATTGAAGAGCACCTTTCAAAGGTTGTGAACAGATATCAGTAAGATTGGGACAAATATTTGCCAATTTTCTTAATGGCATATCGTTCCACAATTCATGAAACTACCCGAATTGCACCAGCCAAGGTCTTATTTGGAAAGGAACTTAGATTGAAGACTGGGTAAATGCTTTACAAGAGAAGTTGTGTGAAGTTCATGACCTAGTTGGAGAACACATGGATCTGGCCCAGGGGCGGATCTAGCCTCTCTCTTTAGGGGGGGAGGTGATATCACAAAAGTACAGTATGGTAAGCGAAAATAAGTTGTCGACGGGAGGGAGGGGTGACATCAGCAACATTCCCATTTTTAGTGTAAAAGGCCGGATTCAGGGCTATTTTTATGAATTTGAAGCTCTTGGAGAGGGCGGGGGCGATCACAAAGAAAAACAAGTTGCCGACAGGGTGGGGATGCCAGCAGCGTACCCATCCCTAGTATAAGAGGCAGAATTGGGCCTATTTTCCTGAACTCTGTCGCAAGAAAAACAAGTTGTCAACGGAGTTGTTAGTACTCCCAAGCCACATTCGATCACTGCAATTAAAGGAATTGTATATATATATATATATATATATATATATATTTTATTATGAGAAGCAGATTCCAACCGTCGACAAAATTCTAACTAAAATCAATGAAGATCGCGATTTACCTGAAATTAAAGATCTGAACTCTGGAAATTGCTGGGAAAAAACAAATAGAAAATCTGTTCTTATAGATCGTACGGAAACTATCCGTTGGAGAAACAAATATCTCTCTCAAGTAAAAGGTAGAGTTGCTAGAAATAACCCAACTTACAAAATTAGTAATGTAACTGAACTTTTGAAAGATTTTTGTGAATAAAGTTACTGTGGAAAATTGGGAAAAATCCATATAATAAAAGAATAAAACAAAATGTGGAAATTCGATCTCATGATCAGTGAGATAGAGCAATCAATTATAATTAATTTGAGCGAAGATACTGACTTTGATTAGGAATTAAATACGTAATGTTTACCCGCGTAAACACTATTTATTATTACAATTTTTGTTTTTGTTGTATTTTATTGTGTAATGTTGTTCATATGTTTTTTATTTTTTTTTAACTTTTATTATAGTGTATTCCACTCTTTAATTTTATATATATATTTAATTCCAATTAGCCGTAAGTTTTTTATTATTTTATCCTTGTATTTGTGTCTTTTTCTTAAGTGTGTAGAATTAACATGTTTATTTTATTTTTTTGGGGCTATCGGATTTCCATATAATAAAGTAAATTATGAAAACTATGAAAAATATATATGTCTAACAGATTTTGCGAAAGACACCGGATTAAAGAACACCGGTAGTTTGCGAAGAAAAAAAGGGTAAGAAATGATTTATTACTCCCTCTAGTTCTTGAATAAGCTGTAGTATAAGAGGCAAAATCGGGTCTATTTTCCTGAACTCTATGCTCTTGGGGGAGCGATCGCGCCCCCCCCCCCTTGGATCCGCGCCTGATCCGGCCGCAGACATAATAAAGACTAGAAAGAAGGATTAATCGCCCAAGTTGATGCCATCATGGGAAGCGCCATATACTGTTCTGAAAAGAATCAATGTAGTTGTTTATAGAATTTATGGAAGTTGTGTTATTTTAACGAGCTAAAAGGAGAAACATATTTTTTAATTCCCTTCATAGACCGCATTTTTCTTTAGAATATAGCTAGGTTTAAAAATCGCAATGCAGTTCAGCAAATTTTTACAGTTGAAACTTTCTCAATTCCTTAATTCAGCTGTAAAAATATTATTTTTATTTATAACATTACAATTATTGTTATAAAAATGTGTTGCCTTGCCTCTTTGGTTATTAAAACTTTCATAACACCCTATCAGAGTAGGTACGTATTTCACAAGAGTCATTGTTTTTAATCTAATTTCTATTAAGAAACTGTCAAAATTAAAGTAAGTTATTACAACAGTGACAAAAATTCAATATTCAATTATCGATCGTTTTATACTGGTATTAAAATAGCCAAGTTTAGATAGGAGGATGTTAGTATCGATATTTAAAGTATCGATATTCTATTGTAACTAATCTAGAGAAACCAGAAACGTAACAGAAAAACTGAGCACTCGTTGTTGCTTATTATACGTTGATTTTGAATGCTTCTAGTGATGGGGGACCTATAAGTTATAACACTAAATATGTTTTCAACATTCGGCCAAGAAAACATGAAATGAAAATTTTACGAAAATGTATATTTATTGGCAGAACACAGATAAAGAAGCTCAACATACTGATTTTATAAAAACAGTTGCTTTTAGTTCATTTTGCTCTTGCCACTGATGAGGCCATTAGATGGTCGGAAAGTATATGGGGGGCGACCAAGAGTTGGTTTTGCAGGAAATACCTTTCTTCTTTAACTGCCTGAAGGAAAAAAAAACGGTAACTTATTAAACCAGCTATTACTTTTTTGAAAAGCTTTAACATCGGCTGCGGTTAACTTTATAATATACCTTATTGTCGTTTTTTCACAGCTGCTACAGTACTGGTAAAAATTATAAAGTCACACCACACCGATTTTTTAAGGAGGATTTTTATGAGAAATAGTCTAATAAAGCGGGTCTTCTTTATCTTAAATGTTTTTATTGACATCGCATAGTAGTGATGCCGTTGATGCTTTTTCTTTCGGGAACACGCAACACGAGCAATTTTTTTTGTTTCCTTTGTTTTCCAATTTTGGCAAGACTGTAGTACACTCAACTTTACTTTCCGGTGAATAATATAAAAATAGTACAGAAAAAATATACTAATCTTTTAAAAAATTACTGCAATTTGTTATAAAACTGTTTTATGCTGTTTTATGGATGAGTATAAGAAACTAAATTGGCAGGAAAAGAAGATATATTACACGATAGTTTCGAATTTGTATATGATGAATTCCCATATCTGTTTCTCTAAATATCTATAATAAATTCTTTGAATGACAAATAGCATATTTTATCTGTTGGTTAGCTATAGTTTTGGTTTTACTCCAACTCTCCGTAGTTCTACTTCCTTGTCAATTTCTTTCTCACTTTAATTTTTTATATTCCCTAATTTTAGGTTACATTTTTACTTTTCAAAATAAGGCTTTATGTTACTTTTGATTATCACTGTTTAACCCCTGTTTATGTTGATTTGCTTGATTCACCAGACTAGGTGGTTCTATTTATTTCTATTTTTGTTGAAATTACTGTTACTTTTTTTCTAGTTAAATCTCGGTTTTCTAGCCTACTATTCCAGTGTAATGTTCCTTTTCCTCCTTTAATTGACCGTTTTCTTGAAATTCCTTTGATCAGTTCCGTAAATTTTGCTTGGTTAATGACTTAGGTTAGGTTTTTTGTCACTGTCGAATTTGCATTGACAGAATGTTACTTTTGATGGTATTGTTGTTTTTTTGCATTATTCCATTTTGAGCTGTTTTGATCTTATTATTTGAAGCCATTGTATAGTAACCATCATATATTAATTAACTTTCACCATGTTCTAGTTTAATCTTCACCCTGGTAATGCTTCACTAACTTCCCTATCGAGGAGTTTCGCAAGTTGTCCTTTTGTCGGGGCCGAGGCCATTTGCTTTGACTTTTACTTTCCTCTTTGAAAAAAAAAGAGCTATTATATTTTTTCGTCACAATTTATCTGGCCCATCCCTTAGGATTTTGACGTGAAAAATATTTAAAATAGTTCCAGGAATTAAGTTTGGTAGTTTATTTACCTTATCTTTTACCGGTTTTGCTGTGTATTGCATTAATTTTACAGAAATAACCCTAAAAAGTTAGATCATGGAATATATAGGGTTTGCGTCATGTTGTGGCGCAAATAGGCGCTACCGTATGTAAGATATCAAATTTTATTTTACTCTTTTATATAGTCTAATATATCTTCATTTATATCTATTGCAATTATTTTACCTTAGTATATTTCAATTTATTAAGGATTTTTTGACCTACATGCTTACTTGCGTATCTATATTTAATTTCAAATTTTATTTATCCAAATATCTATAGGAGTATAGTTTAAAGCTAGTTCCTATCAACATCGTAGAAGGTTTGTGCATTCAAGTTAGCTATTTGGTTTCAGGTGCGGGTACTATCTTTCAACTAGACTCTGGTGTCTTTGCTTTATTATTTGTTTCGTGTTTTATTTAATTACAAGTTTATGTGGTCGCTGCGACTGAGGCAATTTAGCCAATTCCTCTTTCTCCCGTCTTGCGCTTATACCCTCTTTGCCACGGAACTCATCGGGAAAGTTAACACGTTAATCGGGTGTGGAAGACCATCATTTCAGATAAAAAAAAAGCCATCATCTAAGAGGATGAATATTTCCATCGTCCAACCAAGATTGTTGGTCACATGTGTGACCGACTCTAACGAAAAAGTACCTTGTCACAAATATGATATTTACTTAAGTCAGACCGAATATTTTGCTTAAACTGCCAGATGCAGAGTTAACCGTCTGCCACAGGTATTTTCATTCACTTTCACCGCACAAAGTAACAATTTGTGAAGCAAAAATCACCCCGCTCTCCGTAGAGCACTCAACCATGCACAAACTTTCCCCTAAGCTCTTTAGGACTCACCCCGTAACGAACGTTCTCCCCTTACGTCGTGCATTCAGCTCAGACTCCTGCCTTCGTCTCTAAACAACCAAACCACATTTTTTTCTTGCTTTGTTTAGTGTGCTTATACTCTATTATTGAATTTGTTCTAACTGTGAGGTTTTGGCATAAATTACCAGTGTAACAATATTATTTTAATTAAATTCAGCTTAATTTTTTCCCGATATCTCTTTGATATCATTGGAATGAATAGAGATTTTCTGTACTTTCCAAAATATATTACACTCTTTGTCTATATACATTTTGTCCATCGATCATGTATTTATCGATGTACGTTCTCCTCTCTAATCTTCTTGCTATTTAACACCATTTTTTGCCCCCCATTATCTCCTTGAAATAACAAAGTGTTTTGAAACTTATTAATTAAAATTTTGTTGTTACATAAGATATCGGATGTGTGAAGACAATACAAGATTGAAACTTGATATGTCTAAAATAATTTAATACGTATACTTATTGTTTTTTTTCCGATTTAATTTGTTTTTTTCTTTACATAACATATTAGACGATCTGGAACTTATTTGTTATAATGACGATAAGGTCTCGCATTGCTCGTTATTTTTAATATTTTTTTAACAGATATATTATGTTTTTAAGGGTCATTATACATTAGAAACTTTGTTCAATTTGGGCTGATTTTTTTGGAAGAAAATATAATTCGCACTGTGTTCTAATTAAATAAACCTATTATACTTACTAATATTCGTTGTTACTTCATATTCATCTGGAGGCACCGTAATGTCCTCGTCAGGCGAGGATCCAAGGGGGCGGGGGCGGTGGGGGCGATCGCCCCCCAAGAGCTTTGAGTTCAGGAAAATATACGCGATTCTACCTCTTATACTATAGTTAATTCAAGGACTAGAGAGAGTAATAAATCATTTTTTACCCTTTTTCCTTCGCAAACTACCTGTGTTCTTTAGTTCGGTGTCTTTGGCAAAATCTGTTAGATATATATTTTTTTCCTAGGAATGGATTAGAAATTTTATAATCAAAAATACCGATCTATAATAATGAACTGTTTGGGTTGGATAACAATAGGCATTTGGAAGTGTTAAAAAGGATTTTAATCCTTGTCATAGGCGTCGGAAAGAGGTGTATTTTATCACTAAATATTTATGGCATAGAATATTATTTCGGTAATAAATTTAAAATAAAAAGCTTTTATATTATTATTTTGTTTCTTATAATTTCTTAATAATTCACATACAGTACAAAATACAGATAATTTTGACAAATTTAACACAAATCACAACTGTATTTTTATTATTTTCAATTTTGGCATAAAAACCGTTTTAGGCACATTCAGACTAAAACATAGCCTTATTCTTTCAAAAAATTCGAACTTACAATTTAAATACTTACAAAATACTCATTGTTAAAAAGAAAAGAAGTTAAACATATAAAAAATAAATTCGTCCATATAATATTAAAATTTTTTTGGGGGCTATCGGTCATTTTATCATTAAGTATAAACATTTTTAGGAAATTTGACGTTTCAGTTTATTTATTTCTTAAATTAAACACTAAAAAGGGATTCAAATGAAATTAATTTTTATATGTAACAGTTAAAATTAGATCTACTTATTTTTATTTCTATTGCACTGGCATCTTAATTTAATTTCCTTTATTATATGAAATATCCGATAGGCTTAAAAAAATAAAATAAACGTGTTAATTCTACACGCTTAAGAAAAAGACACAAATATAATAATAAAATAATAAAGAAATTACGGCTAATTGGAATTAAACATATATAAAATTAAAGAATGGGACACACTAAAATAAAAATATATAAAAAAAATATATAAACAACATTAAACAATAAAATACAACAAAAATAAATTGTGTTTACACTGGTAAACATTACGTATCTAATTCGTAATCAAATTCAGTGAAGCTATCGTCGCTCAATTAATTGAGTTACCACATTTTGTTTTACTCTTTTATTATATGGATTTTTCCTAATTTTTCGCAGTAACTTTGTTCAAAAAAATCTTTCAAAAGTTCAGTTAAATTACTAATTTTGTACATTGTATTATTTCTAGAAACTCTGCCTTTTACTTGAGAGAGATATTTCCTTCTCCAACGGACAGTTTCCGGACGATCTATAAAAACAGATTTCCTATCTGGTTTTTTCCATCAAAAATTAAGTTCTCTGAGCAATTTCTAGAGCTCAGTTCTTTTAATTCCAGGTAAATCCCGAGCTTCATTGATTTTAGTAAGAATTTTGTTGACGGATGGGATCTGCTTCTCACAATAAAATGTATGTACAACTCCTTTTACTGCAGTTTTCATCTCTTCTTCCAACGAGGTTTTTCCTCTGCCTGCGATCGAATGGGGGAGTACGAAACATTCCAGTCGTTTTTTCTCCTTCAGTATTCGGTACATAGTAGATTTTCCTTTCATGTTGGAACACATCTCAACAGAGCTTTTAACATTATTATCTAGATATTGATATCTTAGGGCATCATAAGCATACATCGTAATAAGTTTTTCATTGAAGAAAAATGCCTTGGTTTAACGATTTTGGAATAAATATAGAAGTGGAGGCCATATTTTTTCGGTATCTTACTACTCTTAAATACTATATAAAAACAAGCACAAACAAGATAAATCACTAAGGACACACTGTAAGGTGTACTTTTCTCACTGACAGTAATAAAAACAAACTAACAGAAATTTTATTATTGCGGTAAATTTATAAAAGCTTATAATATTTAAATATAATTAGATTTATGGCAGTCCTCCGTTACCTGCGGTACTGGAGCAAGTACGTTGGGGATTTCGGTAACAGGTTTATTACTCTCTCTAGTTCTTGAATAGAGTATAGGAATGTGTATGCTTGCGATCGCCCCCCCCCCTCCCAAGAGCTCAGAGTTTAGGAAAATAGAACGGATTCTGCCTTTTATATTAGGAATGTGTATGCTGCTGACACTCCCTCTCCGTTGACAACTTGTTTTTCTTGCGATAGCCGCCCCCCAATAGCTTTGAGTTCAGGAAAATAGACCCGCTTCTGCCTCTTATACTAGGAATGTGCATGTTGCTGGCATCCCCTCCTCTCCAAGAGCTTCAAATTCAGAAAAATAGGCATGACCCTGCCTTTTACAGTGGAAATGAGAATGTTGCTGATGTCCCCCCCCCCGTCGACAACTTGCTTTCACTTGCCATAATGTACTTTTATGATGTCACCCCCCCCCAAGAGAGAGGCTGGATCCGCCCCTGGTCCTCGTCCAGTTGAAGAAGTATTACGTAACTACTTGTATGGGAATACAATCGCACCAGTTTCAAGCTTTCGTTATTAAGAGAACCTGGCGGGATGGTTCGCACAGATATTATTTTTTTAAAAAAGTTTCTAAGTAGTCTACAGAAAGCTTTCTTGAAAGTATAAATTTGGAATAACTATAGCTTTTCCTGAAATATTACTGCAAAGTTTCAATAAGCTATTCAGTTTCCTTTCTTAGTAGATTGCAATTGCATTTTCCAAACTTTTGCAGGAAGGTTCCAAGAAACTTTCAAAATTAATTTCACGTAACCTTTCTTTAAGTTTTCTGAAAATATTATGTGGGGTCCTTTATGAGATTTACTCATAATGTTCCTGAAAAGTTGTCGGAACGTTACTTAGGGAGCTTTCATTGGGAAGCTTGCATATTATGTGGGTTGAGAACGCACAGTTTCTAACTTAACCGGGAATATATTTTTCTAATATCCTTCGTAGCTCAATATTACATTAAGTCCTTCAATATATATAAATATTAGCTACCATATTTTGGTCCTGTATAATTGCCAAATCATAATATTACTTGGAGACACAGATTTGTAACTACAAATGTCAGACCTAATAATAATAACGAAGCTGTAGCCTCGGTTACTCAATAATTTTTATATCCAAGGCTATCGCTTGACTTGGACTGGCTTATCAGAGGTATATATTTTTAAGGAAATTAGATTTATAGTATCAAATGCATCAATTAAATCTCAAGAGTACACGCAAATAACTATATATTGTGGACATTTATTCTAAATACTCACTCGTATAGTAAAATTTATTACGTACTCTATTATTTATTGCTCTAGCGCAAAATGAAGGCTATAAAACATACAGAAATATTTAATCACATAATTAGTTAATTGAACACTTGGATTGTGACAGAAGGTTTAATGGCAATATTAAAATTGTCTATAAATGTCAACTCGATTTATTACAAGATTAAAATGTTGTGAGCAATTTGCTGTTGAGGGCAGATCAAGTTACCTTTGAAATAGAGACTAAGAGAAGGTACTTTTTTTGACAAGCTTAACTTTGTTCTTATCAAATAGAAATAAAAAGATAAAATTATTTTTTGCTTCTTGGAACTTTTTTCCAGATTAGATTCTTTCTTAAATTATTTTTTTAAATTTAATACAGCAAGGAAAAATTTTGAGGTTGGGTAAATCTCCCAAATACCAATTTTGAAAATAGACACAGCAAGAATTTAGAGTGCCATACTAATTTCTCCATATACAGTTTAATAAAATAAGTTTGGATTCGTAATTTATGTTCCGAATTTCAATTATAACCGGAAAAAATTACATTAGGTAAGCTAAGTTTAATTATGTATTATTAAGTGCTAAATTTTTTTTTCTCTTGTAAATTTTACGTTAAGCTAATATTTGAAGCGTAATTTGACAAAATAGATTAAAATCCCTCATACAAGATGTTGGATTAATGTACATTTTCGAATACTGTTAAAAATAACTTTAAATTGAATGCAAATTTAGTGTCCATTCTACATTAAATTTAATGATTTTGTACCAAAAATTGTGAATAATTTACATTTACTTTGAATTTAAAGCAATTCATTCAAATATTAGTTCGTTGAACATTAAATATGATTAAATGGTATCTTAAATTTCAATCAATTAACTGAAAAGATAATTTAACTTCTGTACGTTAAAATTAATTAACATATACCCTAATACTAAAGGAATTTGTATTATTATTTAATATACATTGCATGAGATTCCGAGAGATGGCGCAACTTGCATTGAACTTTTTGTTTAGTATGATATAATTTGCTTAAAGGACTTAATTTTCTTATGGTGAGGTGTACATGTCTGTCCCGTACTGACGAAAACCAATGAGTTCGAAACCAGTGTACAGATAACGGTACACTACCTATAGGAAAAATATCCACGTTTTCCTGGTAGATTCAGAATTTTTTGAACTCGTATTAATATTGGTGCATTAAATATGTGATAACATATCTCAAATTCAATGGACACTGGTTGTATATTTAGTGTACATAATCACCTTAAAAAGTAATGATCAAATTTTAAATTTAATTTTGATGTCAATCAGTTGTGTCTCAATGCTAATAAAACTAAAAATGTCCTATTTACTCAAAAACAGCTGATTGGTGATCGGCAGACTGTTAAATTCTTGGGATTACATATGGACCAAAAGTTGTTATGGAATGAACACGTTCAGATTGTGCCAAATAAAGTTTCAAAGAATTTGTTTCTTTTGAGAAATCTGGTTGCAAATCATGAAACATGTATGAGCGCTTACTTCAGCCTCATCCACACCCATCTATCATATGGAATTCTTATCTGGGGACATTTACCGCATTCTGGCAAACTCTTCAGTCTGCAACGGAAGGCCATTAGAATTATTATGGGGCTGCGCTTTCGCGCAGACGTCAAAAATCACTTCAAGAATCTAAACATTTTGACATTGTCATCAGTATATATATTTAAATGTTTATTATGGATCCATGAAAGACGGGAACAATTTGCACTGCATAGTGACATTCACCATTACAATACAAGGCATGCTTCACTCATGGCACCTGACTTTGTACGTCTAACTAAGAGTCGATATTCTGTCAATTATTATGCTCCTCGATTTTACAACAAGCTTCCTTTGCATCTAAAGAGCCTATCATTTGATCTGTTTAAAAGCAAAGTTAAAAATATACTGATGCAAAATAGCTTTTATTCACTAGACGATTTTATTAATGCAGACTTAGTGTTTTGTTGAAATATGTTGATGTGATAGGGAATTAATATTTTGTTGTTTATTGAAAACCACCGGTTTGATGCATCTTTTAACTCATAAGTTTGTCAGTCTGATTGTTATTGTATCTTGTAAGAATTTTTATTTTTATATGTTTATTTTGACGTGTGTAAAATTGTAATAATTGTGACACAAATAAATATCTATCTAAATATCTATCTATCTAAAATTTAATGGAATAGATTTATTTAAATTAATGGAAATTATTAAATTTACATTGCATTAAATATTTAATTTCTTTTTACATTGTACTGTTACGTAGCATGGCATATTTAGCCAATCTTACACGATAATAACTCTCCTTTTATAAGAAATTAAAATTTATTGTTTACTGTTTAATAATAATCTATTTATTTATATATTATAATCTGAACTAACCTGAACTCGTCTGAAGAGTGAAAATCTTTTTTGGGGATCAAAAAATCATTGAAAAATATATTTAAAAAAAAAACAAAATTTGGCACGGAGTAGAAATTGTTTGTAGTGCCACAAATGAATTCCCTGCATCTTCATATATTGAAAAATTGAATATGTTACAACGAAGCGATATTGACGAAGCTGCTTCGATAATATTATTGCATGCACAACAGGAATAACTAAGGTAGCAGTTTTATCATCACATACAGATGTTTTCATATTATTACTATATTACTGTTCAATGTTATATATTATATTCTAAAATTATTTATTTATAACAAAACATATTTTTATCTTAGGAACTCTGGATTCAAGTGGGCTCAACGGAAACAAAAAAGTTTTTTAGCAATGGATATTTTGGCTAGAAAATATGGTTATCAGCTTTGTTCTGTGCTCTTTGCTTTACATCACCTTACTAATGCAGATTATACGAACAACGTTGAAATTAAACATAGTGTCCTAGAAGCTAAACTGGGGACTACATCTGCACATGGTATGGATAAATTAATTAAATAAGGAATCAGGACAATTTTAACTGATAAAGTCACTATAATAATGTTATATGTTTCAAGTATCTCAGAATTAGAAATAGGTAATTTTATTGTATTAGCCAAGCTTTTTTTAAAAAAGGTAATATTGCATTATCATTTGATGAACTTTGTTATTAAATTTATTACTATGGAAATATTGTTTTAATCGAATTTTTGCTACCTACAAATAATTTAGTTAGTTTACACGTAACGTATCAACAAATAAATTTATTACCATCTGATTGTGGAAAGTGAAATCCATTACAGTTGGTTTGTTCCCAGAAAAAAGTATCCTCATTATTTCCATCAAGTGAGGATTTTTTTTTACTGTAACTGCAATAAATGGACAACGAAATTTTGCATGTGCTGATCATCGGGCGTATCTTGTACACCTTTTTGTACTTGCCACTTGAATGATACTTGTAACAATCCATGTGAGTCGAAGTATTTATAATAATAAGTAATTATTTTAATAACTTATAATAGTCTTATTAAATGTAAGAAGAAAAAACCTTAGCAAAATATACTTATTTTTATTTTAACCTCAATGAGTTGTAACAATATTTTTTATATATGTATATATACACTGTAACCAGTAAAGTCCGCTTCATATAGGATTTTTTTATTTATAGCTTTATTCGAAATTTGACTTTGGCAATAATTTCTGCTTCAATCGAAATGAAAATTAACCAAAAAAATAGTAGTCACGTGATTATCATTATCTGTATATATATATATATATATATATATATATATATATATATATATATATATATATATATATATATATATATATATATATATACAACAATTTCAGGAATTATTTGACCTGTTTGTGATCATTTGTAAACTGTATAAAACTAACATGAATCACCAGCGTTTGTATCCAGCACACCCCCTTTCCTTAAGAAATTTCCTACATAGTGTCAGTAAAATTACTAAACTTTAATTTAAAATTTTCGAATATTTTTGAATTCTCGTCGACGAGTTACTCTTGTGAAGTTGTCTCAGGGTGTAGGAAAGTTCCTACGACCACTAAAATGTGTTATATTGCAGTTATTAAATTTTTATATTTCTCTATATGTCGGTCATTTTTCATGCTTTTGCACATTATAGCGGATTTGTTACTTTGTAAAGGATGCTTTTATCGTTTTCTGGAAACTTAATTGCTCTTTCCTCTTAACAACATCACGATACAATGTTAAAAATAGAAATTATTGCATTTTAAATTTAAAAACAATTTTAAGAATCAAAAGTCAACAGTCTGGGTAAAGTGATTAGTGTTTTAAGGATTTCATACTAGTCCTTTTATATGCATTTTATTGTTTCATAGTAATGCTGTTGTTTTTTTGATACCAGAAACCTCAAAGAATTTTTTGTGGCACTTTTCGGTAAATAGGTAAGCATGACAGTTTCGAACCTGCCATTTTCAACTATCCAATTTGCTACGTGTGTGACTAGTCCGCCATTTTACCTTCTACGAGGGTAGCCCTTCATATTATGAGAACCGGTACTTTGTAAAGTTTGACATTTGAAACGGTAAGGTAGTGCCTAGGCCAGTATATAGAAGACTAGGGGGGTTATATATTTAAATCGCCACCTCTAATGCATACCCATTCATAACTAAGCCATTCCGTAAAACCGCTTTTGACAACATCCATCGGCTCAGCCATACTGGAATCAAGACAAGAGTTAAGCTGATGACACAATGATATGTTTGGCCATCTATCAAGGGCGATTGTAGGAAATGGACTCAGTCCTGAATCGACTGCCAGCGATTCAAGGTTACGCATCATGTGTCAGCACCAATTAGCTCACTGGCTCCGCTTTCCTCCAGGTTCGGTCACGTTTACATGGACCTAATAAAAATGCCGTTGGTCGATGATTACAGGTATTGTCTCACAATAATGGACAGATTCTCCTGTTGGCCTGAAGTTGTTTCGCTTAAAGATCAGGAAACCACCACCGTCGCAAGAGCTTTTTATTACAACTGGATTTCCCGATTTGGCATACTATTACGAATCACCACGAATTAAGGTCAACAATTTGAGTCCTACCTTTTCAAGCAATTGAATCGCTTGACCGGTATGACTCATATACGAACAACTTACAGCAGCTAATGGCATAGTGGAATGCTTACATCGGCAGCTAAAGGCAGCACTGAGATGTCATCAATCCAGTTGGTCAGTGAGCTTCTCCACAGTTCTTTTTAGCATCCGGAGCGCATAGAAAGAAGATCTAAAGCGCACAGCAGCAGAAATGGTTTATGAGCAAACGCTAAGACTACCAGGATAATTCATGGCAAGCCCATCTCCACATCAATTCGATGATGGATGCTCGAATTTTCTCAAGGACTTACCCCAGCAGTTTCATAAACTTCGTCCCGTTTTGGCACTCACCCTTCTGTAAGGAAGACTTTTATTTTCAGAGACCTTAACACGCATGTTTTCGTTCGCCACGATGCCTTGAAGAAACCACTACAGCAACTTTACGATAGTCCTTATTCTATGGTTAACCGAAAAGACAGAAGTTTCTTGGTTAATATCCGAGGCCGGGAAATCAATATATGGATTGATAGCCTGTTGCCTGCTTATATCATGCATGTCTTTATTCGCCACGATGCCTTCGAGAAACCACTAAAGCAACTTTACGATAGTCCTTATTCTGTGGTTAACCGAAAGGACAGAAGTTTCTTGGTTAACATCCGAGGCCGGGAAATCAATATATGGATTGATAGCCTGGAGCCTGCTTATATCTTTGCGAAGAACTTGGGCATGCCACTGCCACAGAATACGCAGCCGGATTACACAATATATCATCCCTTTCCAATAGACCAGCCAACAGTAGATCCTGCACGACCAAATGTACAAGCTTAAGAATCAACAGTGGAAAGCAACACATCATCAGCAGTAAGTCCACTGTCTGCTAATGATAATCTACTATCCAGGGACCCGTATGTCCAGGATATACCACAAGCTGCAGCTTAGCCTTCTAATGTTGAAATTCAACCAAGCACGGAGCGACGGACCAGATCCGATACACGATTCCATTCCCAGGAACGTTTCCAAGCAAGATTCTCGTGGGAGGGGGGGAGGGGGGGGGTGATGTGGCGGCTCTAGATCCCACATCCTCTTGTCAGAAATATGACATATCTTCCATATCTTTTTCTATTCACCTCTTTATTATATTTTATTATGTTATTGTATTTTTTTAAGGGTTTTAACAATGTCTATTATAAAGTCGGGCTTGCGCTGAAAACGGATTAGCGGAGAGGATTCAAAATGGGAAGACAATAACGATTAATCAAATATAATTTTTTAGATTCGGTTTTTATACATTTCAAATTTTCGTTCACATCGGTTCGTGAATTTTTGGAAGTCCGCACCAAATTAATACACTAGATATGAACTAGCGACAGTAAACAAAAAATCACAAATAAAGTTTATACGATCATTATGCAAGTTTATGTATATTTACATATTGTAGGGGTAGTAAGATGTACGTGGATTTGTTATTAACTGATTTTTTTATCTTCCGACTTCAAAAAAGGAGGACCGATTACTTCGGAACGAAATCGATGAAGATTTAAATGTTCAGTAAGTTGTTGTGGTGGTTCCATATAATTTTAGCTAAAATCGATTCGATAAAATCTGAGTTGACGTTTAAAATATGGCAGCCAATAATATTAATATTGTACAATATCATCCAGAATTATTTTTTAAAACTAAATATTGGCGATCCAATATAGCGGACTAAAAATTTTGCATATTTCAGTTTCATCCAAAATTAATATTGAGTGCTTTTTAAGATGTAGATTACAAAATGTTAAAATTCAATATGAAAAATTTTACATTCCTAAATTTTGTCAAAAATGTCTGTTAGGAGATTTTGATGGCATATACAAAATGATAAAATATGCCTAACTTTTTATTTTTAGGAACCAAAATCTTCATCTTTTTAAGAAGATTAATATGATTTGATTATAAATACGAGTAGTCTATGTATTCCTGTGTAGTTTATAATGTTGGATGCTACAGAAGCCTTAGCGTCGTAGTCACACACGCACTTGCCCTTTTTTTAAATTAAAAAGAATCAATAATTGCTGTAATATCTGTAATGGAATTGTTTATTTATTTATTTATTTTTTTAGGTATTATGTTAGTCTGATAAGTTTTCCGAAGTTTCTACTAGTCATTACTTATTCAATGGCCATTAACATAAATCGTCATTGTAGGTTGATTTTTTTTTTCAAAAAAAAGCGAATGATTAATGCCCTTTTTTCTATCAAAGAAGCTTTTAACTAAACGGATTTTTTTTTTGAAAAAATTGATAAACACCGGATCTAAAAAATGTTATTATTTGACCAAACGTTGTTTGCTCTGGCGCTAAAAACCTCCGAATATGATTTTTTCGATTCGTTGGTCGGCATAATCAATTACCAAATGCCCAAATTCAATGTTTTAAAAGCATTTTAGTGTCGGCGCGATGTTAATTATTTTCCTACCTAAAAATACCATATTTCAAACTAATTTTTAAATGGGAAATTCCAATATTTCGATTTTCATTGCGCTAATTTGGATTTTTTTTTTTAAATCGGTTTAACCTTTATAATTTAAAATAAAATTTAGGCCAGGTTTAATGTGACAATTACTAAAATTCACAAAGGTAGCAATGCTGTCTGCATTTTTTTAATAATAGTATTTTTAAATTTTCTTTAATTTGGACCATAACATTTCTTTTTGGTTCTTATCATATCTGACAAAAATCAAATGCTTACCTTAAGAGATTTTTACGGCATTTAAAAAAAGACAATTTTTTTAACTTTCTGACGTTGAGTGAAGGCAAGCACAGAAGGTTGCTTGCGCCATTTTTCAGCAAAAATATCTTATACAGGGTATCCGGCAAAATGTGGGAAATTTCCAGAATAGGAAAAAAACATGTGAAAGAAATACTAGTTCATATAAACTTTTTCCGTACAGGTCTCCTCTTTGGAGACATGGGCTCACAAAGAGCTGCAATGGAATCATATTTTTTACACATAATTATTGAACCACCAGGTATATTTAAATTCTTTTAATATGGTGTATACCAGGTAAGATCCTTCAAATTACTATCCAAGAAAGTGTTGTGAATTACTCACAGCTGCAGGGACGGACTAGCTATGACATTCATGACTCCATTTTTTACGTCCTGTATGATAAGAACTTTGGACAAAGTTTTTTACATACCTTTAACTATTGACTAAAAATTAAGTATTGTTCATAAATGTCGCACCGTCAACCTTATGATAAAAAAATTCGATCCAAAATTAGAGTTTACCTTTTTAGTCAATTATGTATAATTCTGTGAATTGCAGTTCGACCTAGGTTTGCAAAAAATGTGCGTTTTATTTTATCGGCACCAAAACCAACGTATTGTTGTTGCAAACGTTGCTAGGTATGAAAGAAATAAATATCCTGCATTTTAGAACTTGTCAACTTTCACATTGTTGATATTAATTCTTTACTTGGATATTATTTACTGATTTTTGGATTTCATGATGAAATTAATTGTGAAATAATTCAAAATATGGAATACAGGTTTATGGAGTATGCAGATATGTAATTCTTTGGAATACAGGAGGTTATATCACGACAGATATCCTAATGGTACTTTTCCAGGTCAGAAAACATTTCAACGAGTCGACCAACGTCTAACGGAGAATCGTAGGCGATTCCATTTAATAAGGTAATATTATTAAGCTTTTCCATAATTTTAGGAAACTTTAGGAAAATAAGTACTGAAACTGGTCGGGGAAGAACAGTATGTACGCCACAATTAGAGGATTTTAAATTCTGTAGATGACACTCCTTCAACGAGCACTTGAAAATTATCAGCGCAGTTTAATATGTCGAAAACAATATATCATGAAACGATTGGTATCTAGGTTTTAGAACACGTCATCCTAATCAGACAGCCAGAACCAACGTCAACTGCAAAAGCATGAGGTTTTAACAGGCCTCAAGTATTCAGATCTTTGATATACTGGAAAGGGAAATAGATAAACATGCATGGATAAACTCTGCTATAAAACATGGATTAAGCCGGCATTCAGATAACAATATTAAACTTCCGTTATTGTTAAGAACCAGAAAAAAACAAGTGGGTGTCATTTCAATTGTGGAAAGATGAAAATTCACCACTGTTGTCTGCTGCTGCAGCGTGCCTGGATCTTGCACGCCCCCTAGAAGAAGAATGGTTGGTAGATTATTGGATGCAACACCACCTGACACCAATACTACTTACTTAGAACGGCTGAATCCATGAACCTAAATTCTTAAGGTTTTCGTTTCGTCGAAATTACCCACCCAACTGCAGAGAAAAAAGTGATATTGGTAATGGATAACCATGAATCTCATAGATTTTTTAAGGCTTCGTTTACTTCTCACACAACACATCGCACGCAGCCCCTAGATCGTTGCGTATATGAACCTCTCAAAATCTATTTTGAACAGGCAGTTTATGTTTTTCAGCGGAGCCTTGTGGGGAGAATAATTTCCCAATATGAGATGGCCGGACCCTTTGGTGAAGCATATTTAAAAGCAGCCAATGCACATAATTCCATTTAACGATCCAGACTCTAGTCGTTGACCACAATCCGAGTGAACTCCCTACAAGTAATTCTATTGCACTTTCGTGCAGCTCAATAAATTGCAACGAACTTGCTCTAGTAGAAGTAGCACCATTTTCTCAGATCCATGGACACCTATAACTCATGTAAAGCCTATAGATATCAGATCGACACCTCAATTGTGCCCAATAAGACAAGCGGCAGATGATAAATTTAAAAAGCTGAAGTTTAACCAGTGCACCAATTAAAGAGCAACAAAAACATAAAGAAGATAAAAGGGAATGTTCTGGTAAAAATAGAAATTTGAAATATACAAGCAAAACTAAAAAAAAATAGCATCAAAGAAAAAACCTGCAAACCAGTATATCTGTCTTGTTTGTGGCGCTCCTTGAGTGGATGCACCTTAGATTGGATTAAATGTGGAGACTGTGAAGAGTGGGCTCATGAGGCCTGTACTAGTTATTCTGGAATGGGTTCCTATTTTTGCGATTTATGGGAAGAATGAGGCGATTGCTTTATTTTCTTAAAATTTTTGACTTTTTATTTTATTAACAAAAGTACTTAACTAGGCAAAGCAAGTCAAAGTAATAGTCATATAAGTCCGAGTGCTGCTATATTTATATGTTTGGGACTTTTCTAAAGACTGATTGAATGAGTCTAAAAGAACAAGTTATTTTTTATAACAGTTAAACAACATGGTCCTTAAAAAAATTAATAAAATGAATAATGTCTTAAGTTATTCTTTAATGCTCTTAAGATCAGGGGCGGATCAAGTCTCTCTCTTTTGGGGGGGGGGGGGTGATATCAGAAAAGTACAGTATGGCAAGCGAAAGCAAGTTGTCGACGGGAGGGGGGGGGGAGACAAAATTCTCATTCCTAGTGTAAAAGGCAGGGTTGGGTCTATTTTTCTGAATTTGAACCTCCTGGAGAGGGGGGGGGCGATCGCAAGAAAAAAGAAGTTGCCGAAAGGGGGGAGGATGCGAGCAGTATACACATTCCTAGTATAAGAGGCAGAATCGGGTCTATTTTTCTGAACTCAAAGCCCTTTGGGGGGTGGGACTATCGCAAGAAAAAAGGGGTTGTAAAGGGGGGGGGGCGGAGTGCCAGCAGCACACACATTCCTAATATAAAAGGCAAAATCAATTCTATTTTCTTGAACTCAAAGCTTTTGGGAATGCGAGAGGCGATCGCAAACATACACATTCCTATACTCTATTCAAGAACTAGAGAGAGTAATAAAACTGTTACCGAAAACTCCAACGTACCTGCTGTAACTGAGGACTGCCATAAATCTAATTATATTTAATTACATTTAAATATTGTAAGCTTTTATAAATTTACTGCAACAATAAAATTTCTGATAGTTCAATTTGATTTCTGTCAGTGAGAAAAGTACACCTTACAATGTGTCCTTAGTGATATATCTTGTTTATGCTTGTTTTTATATATTATTTGAGATTAGTGAGATACCCAAAAGATATGGCTTTCACATCTATATTTATTCCAAAATCATTAAACAAGGCCGTTTTTTCTTCAACAAAAAACTTCCTCAATGAAAAATTTATAACGATGAATATTTATGATGCCTTAAAATATCAATATCTAGATAATAATGTTAAAAGCTCTGTTGAGATGTGTTCCAACATAACAGGAGTTGAAAAATCTACTATGTACCGAATAGTTAAAGAGAAAAAATCGACTGGAATTGTTAGTACTCCCAAGCCACATTCGATCACAGGCAGACGAAAAACTTCGTTAGGGGAAGAGGTGTAAACTGCAATAAAAGAAGTTGTACATACATTTTATTATGAGAAGCAGATCCCTGTTCTTATAGATCGTCCGGAAAATATCAGTTGGAGAAGGGAATATCTCTCTTAAGTAAAAGGTAGAGTTGCTAGAAATAACACATCTTACAAAATTAGTAATTTAACTGAACTTTTGAAGGATTTTTTTGAATAAAATTACTGCAAAAAATCGGGAAAAATCCATATAATAAAAGAATAAAAGAAAACGTGGAAACTCGATCTCATGATCGGTGAAATAGAGGAACCAATTATATTTAAATTGTGCGAAGATAGCTTCACCGACTTTGATTACGAATTAGATACGTATTGTTTACCAGCATAAACCCAATTTATTATTATAAATTTTCTGGAACATATAAAAATTAATTACATTTGAGTCCCTTTTTAGTGTTTAATTGTAATTCTGCAGATGGTTTAAGAAATAAATAAACTGAAACATCAAATGTCCCAAAAATGTTTTTAATTAATAATAAAATGACCGATAGACCCAAAAAATTTTTACTATTATATGGACGAATTTATTTTTTTATATATGTTTAACTTCTTGTATCTCTTCCAATGGGTATTTTATAAGTATTTAAATTATAACTTAGAATTTTTTGAGAGAGAAAGGCTAAGTTTTAGTCTGATAGTGTCTAAAACGATTTCTATGTCAAAATTAAAAATAATAAAAATATAGTTGTGATTTGTGTTAAATATGTCAAAATTATCTATATTTTCGAATTTATGTGAATTACTAAGAAGAAATCATAAGAAATAAAATAATATTATTAAAACTTTTTATTTTAAGTTTATTACCGAAATAATATTCTATACCATAAATACTTAGTGATAAAATAAACCTCCTTCCGACGCCTATGACAAGGATTAAAATCCTTTTTAACACTTCACACATCCAAATTTCCATTGTTTTCCCATCCAAATTTATCCAAAATTATAGACCGGTATTTTTCATTATAAAATTTCTAACCCATTCCTATGAAAAATATATGTATCTAACAGATTTTGCCAAAGACACCAGACTAAAGAACACGGGCAGTGTGCGTAGAAAAAAAAAGGATAAAAAATGATTTATTACTCTCTCTGGTTCTTGAATAAACTATAGTATAAGAGGCAAAATCGGGTCTATTTTCCTGAACTCGAAGCTCATGGTGGGGGGGGGGGGCGATTGCCAACACCGCCTTCCCCCCTTTGGTCCGCCCCTGCTTAATATGTTGTTTGTGTAATATCTTCGTTTGTTCTACTCATTTATATATTTTAGAAATATTTGTCTCGCTTGTTGTGATATTATGTTGTTCACCTGATTTACCCAAACGGCATATCTGCTGTAGGCCACTTATTAGAGAAAGGCGAGTTCTTTAAGAGTGCAATTTTTGGCCTTCAAAGTTAGCTTACCTGCTTTAGATTACCTTTCCCTATGGTTTTATATTGATTATGACTATAAAACTATCAAATTGTATTTCAGGACGAAAAAATAATTTAATTTATAAAAAATAATCCTTTAATCTACACTAAAACAGTATAGCATCTTTTTAAAACAACAATATCCAAACACATTCTTATATTGAACATAATTTTTTCTAATTAGACGGTTCAAATTCCACGCAATGGCCATTAAAGACTATAAGCCCATTATAGTGCGTATCTCAATTTAATAATCAGTAAGTTCTAACCATCCTTGCAGGATTCTTTTCGTTATTTCTCCTGCGCGCTAATGCGAATACTTGCCGGATAACACACCTCCATTGTTTATTTTATTGCCTATCTCCGCCAATAAGAGAGAGCGTTCGATCTTAAGGTACTATTTTTAGAGAAAGCAAGAACCGGTATAGCGGATAAAAATTGTATTTAAATATTTTTATCTAGTTTCCAGTAAAAGAGACCTAGAATCTAGAACAATAAGTGCCAATGAACTTTTTTTTTTCATGAACCATTTATCAAAGATATGTGAACCCAAAAATCCCTTATTAAATGTGGTAATATACAGGGTGTTTCATTAAGGGTGGCCGGATACCAAATCTCAGAAACTGATAATCAAGGAAAGTGGCCAGTAATGGAAAATATCCCTATATAAGCTATCAAAAAAATATTATATTGATAATTTAACTACAGTTTTACGTCTTTTTGGTTTGGCACTTTTTGCTCTAAAATGTAAAGTTAGGGCAGAAGACGAGGGGGAGAGTTTTTATTGTTATTATGACCTGTTAGCCTTTCAACATGCTTAAAATCCTTTGGATCACATGATTTGAACCAGTCCTATGTCTGGATAAAGTGTGAAGGAAGGTACACAGAAACAAAACAACAAATAAACATGAATTGTGACCGTAAAATAATAAAATAAGGTAAAAAATTAATAAAAAGTGAAACAACGCACACTCGTGGAAAGTATAAAAATATTTTTAATATTTTTTCTGGTACACTTGACAACGGACCTTTGAAAACAATTGCTTTTTACTGTTAACGTGATATCAATTATTTTTTTGGCTATAATTCCGAAACGAATTTTATTAACTTTCCGAATATAATATAAAAACTGACTTTCTATTTAAAATTTCGGAGTAAAATTGAAAAAAAAGAGAACGGTTCAAATAACGCCCTCTAGCAAGGGTCACGAAAATCATTTTTATATAACTATTATTTCGTTTTAATAGCCAAACCTTCTTTTCTTAAACCAGATCCAGTTTATCAAATTTGGTTCAGCCAAACTAAACTTATAGTAATTTTAGCAGTAGACTTTCCCCCTCCTCTTCTGCCCTAACTTTACATCTTACAGCAAAAAGTATTAAACCAAAAAGATGTAGAATTGTAGTAAAATTATCAGTGTATTTTTTTTTGATAGCTTATATAAGAATATTTTCCAGAACAATATCTTTTTTTACCTGGCCATAGCAATTACGCCCCCTAGCAACAGAGTTAGGAACTTAAAAATTATTTGCAGCAATTTCTCTTTGCCACTTTCCTAGACGAGATTTATTCCCACAAATTCCTGGTCTATTACTTCCCGAGATATGGTACCCTACCACCCTTAATGAAACACCCTGTACAGTACTTTTTTTCTGGGTAAGCATTGTAGTAAATTATGGTTCTTCGATTTAGACCTATCAAATTAGAATTATCGTCCGACGTTTCGCCTACGATTGCACGAGGCACCATCAGGGATCTTTACTTCACGAGATTAGGACACTGAATGACTATCGAGGAGCAACAGCCCGGTATTTGTACCCCACTAGTGCTCAGAAACCGTGATCCAGCGTTACAATCGATTTCCACGTGTGATGTAGACAGTAATCCGCATCTCTATTATTATTATTTGGATATTTACAAATTTCGATTTGATTCTCTAATTTTACGTTTGAAGAAACCAGGCACTGATGCTAGCACCTTAGTTTCCTTTACATTGAAAGTGTGACTTGAGCAATGCTGGTGTTCAGCTACTGCAGATTCTTCAATTTGTTTCTTTTTTATACATCTTTCATGTTCCTTAAGCCCAGTGGATATAGATCGTCCTATTTCACCTACAAAACTAAGCCTAGCATCAGTGCCTGGTTTCTTTAAACGTAAAATTAGGGAATCAATCGAAATTTGTAAATATCCAAATAATATTAATAGAGATGCAGGTTACATTCTACATCACATGTGGAAATCGAATATAACGCTGGATGACGGTTCGTTGTGTACTAGTCGGGTATAGATACCGGGCTGTTGCTCCTCGAAAACCATTCATTATTCTAATTTCGTGGATTAAAAATCCCTTCAGGTGCCTCGTGCAATCGTAGGCGAAATGTCGGATAATAATTCCAATTTGACATGGTCTAAACTCAAGAACTATGATTTTTGACTTGACCAAAGTCGTGAAAGTTTTCGTTCTTTATGGGTAAGCATTGTTTAAAATATTAATAAGTATTCAATTCCCTTTAATATCAATGAAGAGTGTTCAAACTCCAAAACCCTCAAAGACTACACGCTATCGAATTCTTAATCCTATTTCTGAAGATTATTTTGAATAACGAAAGAAACACTCTTAATCTCTAACCTCGATAATTAAACTCGAAAATAACGAAACGAATAACTGTTCTGTGGACTATTCATCAAATTTTTAAACCCAGTTGGTAATTTGTGAATGGAGAAAACTGTATATATTCATTTATAAATCATCAGATTTAAAAGAGGTCTTTTTGTTTGCTGGTTGTGGGACGCAGCAGTCACAATCACAACCATGGAGACACACTTTTTAGGTATTTGGTTTTGTATAGGTAGATATTATACACAACAATACACAGGGCGTGACGAAAAAACTTGATGTCGTAGTAGTCAGTAAGCACGTATATATCGCTCTAATTAGTGGAACAAGTTACTGATGGTAAATGTCAGATAATGAAGGGTACTTATAACAAATTATCGGTCCGTAACGGGAACCACGAATCCAACAACGCCTAAACTGTGGCACAATTGTCGCTAAAGATTAAATAAAGTGAAAAATAATATTAATAAAAAATTTATAGTTCGTTTTATTTTAGTATATGGAATGAAAAATTAAAGAAGGATAAATTGAAATGTGCAATTCCCGGATAAAAATCCTAAAGTGCAAACGTATAAGTACACTGCAATTGACCTGTTTTAGGGAACCTGAAAAGTGTTGAATGATTACAAAGTAAATAAAGGGTGTTTTTTATAGAGGTATAAAACTTTAAGCTGGCAACACTTTTTTAACTGGTAGCCATTTTGTCAGCTGTCAACTGATTTATGTTTAGTATGGTTTGGCATTTCAACATGAATAGACTGACGCCTGAACAACGTTTCCAAATTGTGCAAATTTATTTTGAAAATCATGGTTCTGTTCGAAATACGTATAACGCACTACGTCCATTTTACGGTCAACATAATCGTCCATCAGAGCAATTAATTCGATTAACTATGGAACGTTTTCGCACCACGTTTACTCTAAAAGATAATACGCATCCACAGAGACGTCGTACAGTGCGAACAGAAGAAGTCATTGCTGCTGTAGAGCGTAGCGTAGAGGAAGACCCGAATCAGTCTATCCGCCATCTTGCATAGGAATTGGATATGTGTCCATTCACTTTATGGAAGATTTTGCGGAAAGATCTTGGTTTGCGTGCTTACAAAATCCAACTCGTGCAAGAATTGAAGCCACACGATCACCTAGCAAGGCTTAGATTCGGGGAATGGGCCCAAAACAAGATTGCCGTTGATCCCGATTTTCATAAGCGAATTTTGTTTAGCGGTGACGCTCACTTTTGTTTGAATGGATACGTCAATAAACAAAACTGCCGTATTTGGAGTGATGATAATCCTCAAGTGTATGTTGAGACACCGTTACATCCAGAAAAACTGACTGTTTGGTGTGCTTTATGGGCTGGTGGAATCATTGGTCCGTACTTCTTTAAAAACGATGCTGGTCAGAATATTACAATTGAACAACCATGATGTGCAGGAGCTGTGGTTTCAACAAGACGGCGCAACATGTCACACAGCTCGTGCCACAATTGATTTATTGAAAGAAACGTTTGGTAACCGCATAGTTTCACGTTTCGGACCCGTGAATTGGCCTCCAAGATCGTCCGACTTAACGCCGCTAGACTATTTTCTGTGGGGATATGTGAAGTCGCTAGTCTACGCCGATAAGCCCGAAACGATTGGTCACTTGGAGGACAACATTCGCCGCGTTATTGCCGATATACGGCCACAAATGTTGGAAAAAGTCATCGAAAATTGGACCTCCAGATTAGACTACGTCCGAGCCAGCCGTGGCGGTCATATGCCAGAAGTCATATTTAAATTATAATGCCAGAAGGTTATCTTTCGAATAAAGTAAATTTTATGTCAATTTAAAAAATTCATCTTTGTTTTATTCCATTTAAAAGTTCTATACCTCTATACAACGAGGGTCAGATCTTGATCAGGATTGAAGACAGGCTGAAAAGATGGAAGGAGTACATGCAAGAACTTTTCGAAGATGCAGTCAGAACACCATACGAAACAAACCACCCCTACGGCCCAGAAATAACAAATGAAGAAGTCAAGATGGCCATCAAACGACTTAAAGATGGAAAATCACCAGGACCTGATGATGTTCATGGCGAAATTTTAAAGTTATTGGAGGAGTCCCAAATCGCAGCTCTTACCAAACTATTTAACAACATATATGAAACTGGACAATTACCAAAAGACTGGCTGCTATCAATATTCATCCCAATTCCTAAAAAAATCAATGCGAGGAAATGCGAGGACCACAGATTAATTAGTTTAATGAGCCACGCGCTTAAAGTACTCCTTAATATCATTCACTCTCGCATTTACACCAAATTAGAAGAACACATCAGCGAAGTGCAATTTGGATTCAGATCAGGCCTTGGAACAAGGGAAGCACTTTTCAGCCTGCAAGTGCTAATACAAAGAGCAAGGGATGTTAACTGCGATGTATTTGCATGTTTTATTGATTTTGAAAAGGCATTTGACAAGGTACCACATGGAAAATTAATTGATATTCTAAGAACATCGGGAATTGACAGTAAGGATATTAAACTTATCTCAAACCTATATTTACAACAAAAAGCAACAGTACGTCTCGAAAACGAACTATCCGATGTCTTTGAAGTCGGAAAAGGAGTTCGACAGGGATGCATACTGTCACCGACATTGTTTAACATATATTCTGAAAATCTCTTTAGAGAAGCCTTGGATGAATCGGAAGACGGCATTACAGTAAATGGTAAACCTATCAATAATATTAGATACGCGGATGACACCGTTCTGTTGGCAGACAGCGCAAATGGTCTCCAAAGAATAATAGATAATGTTGTGGAAGCATGCAACGAATATGGATTAAAACTAAACTGTAAAAAGACCAAAATAATGATCATTAGTAAGAACATCGACACTAACGCCCAATTTACTGTAAACGATACAACACTAGAAAGAGTAGAGAAAATATCCTACCTGGGATGCAATATCGGTGATACATGGGATCATAGTTACGAAATAAGGACCCGTATTGAAAAAGCCAGAAGCGCTTTTGGTCGCCACAGAAGAGTCCTTTGCAACCTCTCTCTAAATATCAATATACGCATAAGAATTCTCAGATGCTACGTCTTTACCGTTCTCCTCTACGGGGTAGAAAGCTGGAGTCTAACAGAAGCTGCCATCAAACGCTTGGAGGCATTTGAAATGTGGTGCTATCGCCGCATCTTACGAGTGTCATACACACACCACACAACTAACATCACGATTCTCGAGAGGCTCGGAAAAGACAGGGAAATTATCACCACTATAAAGAACAGGAAACTGGCTTACTTCGGCCACATTATGCGTAATGATAAGTATCGATTACTAAGATTAATTCTACAGGGCAAGATCGAGGGCAAGAGAGGCCCTGGACGTAGACGTATATCCTGGCTGGCCAATCTTAGAAAATGGACTGGCCTAACATCAACTGACCTATTCCGAACTGCAGTGAATAGGATAAGATGGGCTAACGTGGTCGCCAACATCATAAGAAGATAGGCACCTTAAGAAGAAGATACCTCTATAAAAAAACACCCTTTATAAGCCCAAAAGAACTAAACCCCTACATGCATATAAAATTTGATGCTTTGAATCCAAATTCATGATCCAAATGTCCCCATCAGATTAGAGTTTTCCCTAAATCCGCGAATATGATCTAAAAATGCAAAAATTGGTCATTTCTTGGATTGAATAGTACTTCTGAAAACTCAGATTACTCCTTTCCGAGTAAATTTCCGCATAGATCCCTGAAAACTCAGATTACTCCTTTCCGAGTAAATTTCCGCATAGGTCCCGCCTACTGTGCTGAATTCGAATTTGGAGTCTAGATTGCCTCATTAGGTCAAAGTTCTCCGTAACTCTCGAAAATGATCCTAAAACATTCTAACTGGTCATTTCTCGGATTGAATGCTAATTTTGACAACTCAAGTTACTTCTATCAGAGAAACTTCGTGCCTGGGCCACTTATTGATATTAAATATGAAACTCGCATGAAAAGCACGGGAATGTTTCCAGCAAAATATTAAAAAGATGGCGGGCAGGTACCAGCGGCGTTAGGATATAAATATGATTGGTGGGTACTATTGGACATAAAACAAGAGCATTTTTCACAAAGCATTACAAGGCAGCGAAACCTATTTTACAGATCCTTTGAAAACAAGAGGGGAAAAAATAAATAAAATTTTTTCAAATCGTGGCCATTGTAGGCCCTCTAGTTAGATAATATAGTGCATAGAGTAGAGGATAAGTTCGCCCCTTATAGATATAGAGTACAAGATTCCGAGAATTTCGAAAATTCACAAAAAAAATTATGAATAATTTCGAAAAGCCTTAAAACTTACGGTATCACAGACAGTTAAAACTGTAAAAATAAAAATAATTGTGATCTTGCCCTTTGCAATATTCGTAGACAAAATCCCATTATTTGTGACTTTTCTAAATCCCCAAAAAAAGAGATAACGGGTTCTGAAAAAATGCTTCATTCTTTTAATCAGTCTTGTAAATTGTAATTCTATAAACAGTTGAGGTTTCAAAAATCGAAACACATCCCTCAGTTTTAAATTTTGGTGTTTTTCAAGGTCAAAAGGTCAAGTTTCGCGCGTTCACGATCCAAGCATGAACCAGGTAATCTACATCTTTTGTTAATAGCATGAGAACACAAAAAAAATCCTAATGGGAGTTGATCAGGTTCTTAGAATTACCATTTAATCCGAGAAATTGTCAGTTTCAGAGTGTTTCTATTATTTTCGCGATTTACGGACAACCCTGACCTGACGGGGGATTTGGACCTCGGATTCGGACTCAGGGTATGTGAATGCATAGGAGCAAGGGGTCATAGACATGGAGTTACTCTGAATTTAAGTGGTCAAAATTAACCTAACATTGATTCAAATAAATATTTTAAAATGATTTATCCAATTTATTTCTATTGCACACGATCTTTTGATCACTTTATTATTAATTTTTAAACGATAGATACAATTATTGTGGACCATCTTTAAAAAATAGATAGACGTTGTACTATGGCAAATTTATCTGTAGATTTCTTTCAGATATGTCCGGATTCCTGTTTTGGTCACTACTTTAACATCGTCATTGCTCGACTGTTTATATCATACATATATTGATATATTATATACAAAAACATTCCTCGGAAATCAGTTTAATCAATAGTGAAACCCATTGTCAACGAACTCATTCCGTAAAGATTTAGAATAAGTTCAAATATCTAAAATGGGATGAAATATTATAGTTTAAGTTTAAATAACTTAATATGAAACATTTTGAACAAGACTAATTACTAAAATATGTCATTAACATATAGCCATGTACTTACGTGTTTTTAAATTATGTTTCGATGATTTAATAAGAGGCATCGCTTACCTGAAAGAAAATTAATTTTGATTAAAATTCAATTATCAGTATAAAGATTTTCATGCCAAATGAATAATATAGCTTTGTTTTTACGCTACAATTTTTCATCAAATGTATTAAGGAGAGAGCAACTGTCCTAAGAAATATCAATGTCCAATTGCTTTATATATATATATATATATATATATATATATATATACTTTTCCATAATGTCTATGTATTTGTCTATGTACTGCTCATAATTTCAGAGTCAAATGTCTTAAAGTATTTACCAAGAGCTATTATAAGGAATTGAGCTTCATATTTGAATTGGGGTAATTTAAAAATGGCATACGGACAGACGAACTTGGTGAAATTAATAATATATGATGATAATCAAAATCATTTATTATCTAAAGAATAATTAAAATTTACAATGACAAAATAAAACCAATCAAAATGCCTTAATTAAATATACATATTTTAGAATTATTATGTAAATCTAATGGGGACGTAATAAATAAACTATATAAATATATATATATATATATATATATATATATATATATATATATATATATATATATATATATATATATAATATATATATATATATATATATATATCTTTCGTTTCGTTAAAAAGTAGTAAAATGAAAACAGCAACACTATATCTTCGATAATAACTTCTATACCCCCTAAAAGCATCGAAAATGGAACACCCTGTACATGTGCTTAAAAATACCCTAAGCATTCTATACATATGTATATATATATATATATATATATATATATATATATATATATATATATATATATATATATATATATATTTATATATATATATACAATATTTTAATTTTTTAGTCCTTCATTTTCCAAATATTGTTCTTTAACATTATTGGTTTTATAAGATTTACAAGCCAAACGGCTTCGCATTCCCTCCAGGGAATATTGACTATACCAGATACACAAAGATACCAAAAGTATGAAGCTCTGTGGGAATCCTTTCCATGTTATCGGGTCCTAGGTGACGTGGTCTGCTTTATTTCCTACGAACTTTCAGACGGTTCACGTTGTTGCTAGGAGAATTGCTTTCTGCATCGGTTATACAGATGCTCACTAAGGCCCAGTCCCTTGATGTTCTGCAGGAGGTTCTTTGGTATCACTCCAGTTGTTGACAGTACTATGGGGATCGTTTGGACGCTGTTCATTGCCCATTGTCTTCGGATTTGCACCTCCAGATCTCTGTATTTGGCGATCTTCTCGTTGTATTTTAGTCTTAGGTTGTTGTTGTTAGGCACAGCGATGTCGATTAGTGTAGTTCGCATAGAAATTTTATCTATTAGTACAATATCTGGTCTATTATGAGCAACTATCTGATCCGTCAGAACCGTTCGGTCCCAGTATAACTTGAAGTGGTTGTTCTCAAGAATAGGCTTCGGACTGTATTTGTAATAAGGCATCCTTCCTACCTGTAATAGGTTTAACTTTTCTGCTAACTCTTGGTGGAATATCTTAGCGGCTGAGTCGTGTCTCTCCTTATACTCGGTTGCGGCAAACGCTTGGCATCCTCCAGTTATGTGCTGGATTTTCTCTGATGTTCGACAGCCATATCTGCATTGGTCATTTTCTGTTGAGGGATCTCTAATGATGAACTTCTGACAGTTCTTCGTCGGAATAACCTGGTCCTGGATAGCTAACAAGAAGCCCTCCGCTTTCGGAAACATCTGTCCTGAAATCAACCAGTAATTCGACGCTGAATTGTCGACATTTTGCTGATTGACCTCATTTGGATGCCGTCCATGAAGTGGCTTCCATAGCCAGGCTTGTAACTTCTCTTGGTCTGTTTGGTGGTGAGAAGTAATATCTTGTTCCCTCAATTCTAGCGGCGTTGAGTCGTCTGCCTCGCATATTGCTCGATGTAGTGTGGAAGAGTCCGCTAACCTGTGGAAATATGAACGTAAGTTTATTATTTGTTGGTCGAGTTGCTTACCAATATCCACCAATCCTCTTCCTCTTGGTGTATTGGTTTTATTATTATTATTCTTTTATCAGCATTCTTTTTGTTATAATTAATGTTTTTCGTGTGGACTTTTTAAAATGCTTGTTTATTGTACCTAGTTTATTTGTTACGTCCCCATTAGACTTACCTAATAATTCTAAAATATGCATATTTAATTAAGGTATTTCGTGTTAATATGTATTATTTTGGTTATTCTTCATGCAATCTTAACCACCCATCTTTCCTATTAAATACATTTAAATAAACTAAAAATGAGGTCCTACACAACTTTTTACATATATCTAGACATCTCTTTCCAAATTTTCAAAAAGTAAAATATGGTATAGCTCTATTTTCCTCCAGGAAATTGGCTCAAACCGAAGCCCAAACGGTCGAAATTTCCAGCGTGTAATAACCCTTAAAGATGTGGTTTACGTAAATTCATTTTGTCCCAATGGAGTTGCGAACAGTTATGGAGAACAGGCAACTTTTGATGCACTAGAAGCCTATAAAATTATATATTTATAAATATTTCCAATTTTTTTTGAAGAGAATTATTCGGAGTCTCTAAAAATTATATTTTCAGTTCAATTGTATAATATTGTCAATCATATGTTGGGCTAGTCCATTCCTGGGTTCTTTGTAAGAGAAACTCTCAATTTAAGCATTCTATCATGTATATATCTGTAATAAACTACGCCAAACTTTTATTAATACATACAAAGTGGTTTCGAAGTTATAACTTTAGGAAAAAATGTATAAGAGATACTAGTATTATTTTGATCTGCCCTATATGCTCGTAAGATATTCATTAGAAAAAATATTATTAAATATTGTTAATAATTTGAAAACAAAATCTCAATTTACATATAAAGATATATGAAGCTTTCAGTATACACAAGTCCAATGGATACTCGGGTCTAGGTTACTAAAAATACCATAAATGGTACAAGGAGCATACTAAATTAACATGTGGAAACATTAACATTAATATGAAAAGTGGCAATACCGCATGCGACACTGATGGCGATAGAAAAGACTATGCATTGAAAGCCACTGCTATAAAAACAAAATCCCAAAGATGGATGCTTTACTATCTAATGCAGATACCATGGAAATCATCATATATGTTGTGCTTTGGATGACATTTTAAGGTAGGAGAATAACGTCATGGGAAAAGATCCGTCAGAGGTTATTTAGACAAGCAGTAATCAAAAGGAGTAGAGTTCAAATTTCAACGGCTAAAGAAGATGAATGGCTTTTTCAGGTGGATGTAGGTGGATAATAATCCCTTTTCAACTGCTACGGATTAGGGCCGATCGGTCTATATGGAAGGAAACGTAGCCAGCAGTACGCTTTATTCGCCTATTATTACCCGACATTTCACTCAGGTAAGCATTTGTAGACTGAGTTGATCTAGAGGCTCGTTGACCTGATGAGATTTGAAAATGATATTCATACTTTATGGTAAGATTGGTCGAAATCCCTATCAAGAAGCTCCTTTGGCATGGTGACGCATGCTAAAACAAACATTTTTTTAATTTCAGATATTTCAAAACTCTACCATATTGAAGTAATTGTGTTAAATTCGTATGCAGCGTCGAAAACTATATTTAGGATGACTACTTGTTTATCTGTTATCAAATCTCGCCGCCGGTGTTGTTAATAGTTCTTTTTTAATTTGCATATATTAAATACCATATCTAAGGTTACAATGTTGCGCCAGGAAAGAAGGTAAGATAAATTTCAATATTGTAGCCATTAAAATAATAAATACTGTAAATTGTTGTAGATAGAAGATAGATGCATGAAGTAATTACAATTTAATTGCACTTTCAATTTATCTTGCAATTAAAACAGAAAAATACATATGCATAACAATAAAACGTACGTTTCCTAACAAGGTTTAAATCAAGGGTCGTTGCCAACAATACCACAATAACTGATCCATAAAAATACAGGCAAATTACCACAACCCACAATGCATTTTTTTTTGCCATCAGCACTGAACAGCAGCATAACCACATAAGAAAAAAGTACTAAAATTTTTAATGAAACTGTAAAAATGGTACAATTTGTTTAGACAATTTAAAAAAAAGTGTTATAAAACGTTTTTTTAACTTTTTAATTTAAAAAAAAATTGTTTTTAGGCTTCTGTCGGAATCTATCAGCGTATGAAAAATTTCACTTCATTATCGAATGAAGTTTTCGATCATTCAAAAATAGAATTAAATATGTCAATACCAATATTTATATTAAATTCTTACGGTGTAAACAAGCATTTATATAATAAATAATACGAATATCAGAGTATTGATATAAAACGTTACATTTTCCATTTGATTAATATAATTTAACTTTTGGGTAGAATAACATCAAACTTTAAAGTAAAAAAATATATCCCAAGAGATATTAATCTCGTATCTAAACAACGCTAACACGTTTTTGTTGCGTTATCTTTGGTCTGGAAATAAAGATGATTAAAAATATTACTTCCTAAGTTTTAAAGTAAAACAAATTAAAAATTGTTTTGTACATTTGTATGCACAATTTTGCATTTTGTAGCATCCCTAACTAAAGACCCGTCCATTACGGACAATGTATAAAAATCGTATGTGGATGCGGAAACCACAAATTGGCAAATAATAGTTCTGAATCGGGGGCCGATAATCGCCCGACGCCGCTGCGAGCGTGGGACATCCTGCGAAATGCAAATAATACAATAAATGGATGAAATTGGGCATGGAACAAACAAAATGAAAACAAGACTATTTTCATGAAAAAATTTAAAATGCCCGCATTGAAAAAAAAATTACCTATTTATTAAGGAAAAATCACAAAAAAAAATAACAATTAAGTGACGAAAATCATATTTTAATGCATTCTTACAAATAATGTGAAAACTGACAGTAATTTCTTAGTAAATTATATGTAAATTTAAATACAAGTTCTTCATTATTATGCTATTTTCCATACATTTAATATTTAAGGAACAAAAATATCCTTAACTTTATAGGTATCAGAGTGTCAAACAGTAGAAGTAAGTAATTTTTAAAAAAGAAAATTTTTAGTCGTTGAACTGAACTGAAAACAAGTGCTAATTTATATACCATATATACAGGGTGATTCAAAAATCGATCACGAAACTTAAGGGGGTGATTCTACTTGACAAAATAAGGGTAGAGCTTCATATAATTTTTTTTCAAAATGTCATTCGTTTTCGAGTTACAAGCCGTCCAAGTTCAAGTTTTTATTTTTTGTTTTTTGAATTACTCGCTTACAGGAAAGCCGATTTGACTAATATTTGAAAGATAGGCTAAGTCTTCTGCGCTTCAGCATTTTAGTAACAATTCACATTGATTGTTTGCCGCTAGAGGGCACTTTACCTACATTGAAAATTGTTTTTTTGTCATAATTTTTTAGTGTTGACAGCTACAGTAGTTTTTGGCATAATTTCTGAAAGACTGATGTCAGGCCTTTAAAAAAGGTGCTCTTTATTTACATCGCTAAACCCAACGGTTTAGACGTAAATCACCCTTAAAAATTAAGTGGTAAATTTACTTTTCTCATTTCATTACCACCAGCTACCAGGTAAATAGCTATCAAAGTATACTAGAGCTGTCAGTTTAACATTAAATAAATTCGCTTTTTAAACTATTTAATTTATAATCTTAAAATAACTAATAATGGCTAATCAGTAAATATTCATATTATGGATTATTGCGATATACATTTAATTGATAAAAATTAATGAAACAGTACTAAACAAACTAAAAAAGATTCTCAAAATGTCCCCCATTTTCTTCCATACATTTCCTAACACTCTTCAAAAAATGTCGCCTAACTCGATGAAAAATTTCTGGTGTTTCTTTAATAATTTGGCACTTTTCGATTATCCTGAAGCGAAGATCCTCGACGTTGATTACTGGAATATCGTACACCAGTTGTTTCAAATGACCCCAAAAGAAAAAATCCATAGGATTAAGGTCTGGTGACCTCGCTGCCCATGCCAATGGTCCACTTCGTTCTATCCATCGCTCAGGATACGTTGCATTCAAATACTGTCGGACACGTATACTAAAGTGGGGCGGAGCTCCGTCTTGGAGGATCCACATGTTGGCCCTTACTTCCAATGACACATCTTCCAGATACAATGGGAGACGATTTTGGATAAAATCTAAGTATACGTCACCAGTTAATGGGCCATCAAAGAAATGAGGACCAATAAGGTAATCTCCTATTATCCCTGCCCACACATTTAGTGAAAATCTACGCTGATGTTTCGTTTCTACCACATTGTTTGGGTTCTCGTAAGCATATGTGTGGATGTTGTGTAGATTTGTTATGCCATCACGAGTGAAACCAGCTTCGTCAGTGAATAATATGACGCCAATTAATCGATTATCGTATTCATACTTAGCTAGGATCTGATTGCACATTTCCAACCGTCTCGGCCGATCATCGTCATAAAGAGCCTGCACCTTTTTTGAATGAAACGGGTAGAGTTGTTCTTCTCTTAGTATCCTCCATGAACTAGCCTGACAGAGCCGCACTTCATTCCCAATTTTTCTAGTACTAATACCTGGATTATCTTCAATAATTTCAAGCACTCTTTCTTCTTGTTGCACGTTTCTAGCAGTTCTAGGTCTTCCCCTATTTCCATTATAACTTTTAAAGGAACCACATTCCGCAAGCCTCCTGTGCACACTGGAAAATGTTTGAGCATGAGGGATATTTCTTTCCGGATAACTCTCCATATAATATCTTCTTGCCAACTCTGCATTACCATTTGCTTTTCCATAACAAAAATGGATATCACAATATTCGATATTTGAATATTGGTGATTAGCCATTATTAGTTATTTTAAGATTATAAATTAAATAGTTTAAAAAGCGAATTTATTTGATGTTAAACTGACAGCTCTAGTATACTTTGATAGCTATTTACCTGGTAGCTGGTGGTAATGAAATGAGAAAAGTAAATTTACCACTTAATTTTTAAGGGTGATTTACGTCTAAACCGTTGGGTTTAGCGATGTAAATAAAAAGCACCTTTTTTAAAGGCCTGGCATCAGTCTTTCAGAAATTATGCCAAAAACTACTGTAGCTGTCAACACTAAAAAATTATGACAAAAAAACAATTTTCAATGTAGGTAAAGTGCCCTCTAGCGGCAAACAATCAATGTGAATTGTTACTAAAATGATGAAGCGCAGAAGACTTAGCCTATCTTTCAAATATTAGTCAAATCGGTTTTCCTGTAAGCGAGTAATTCAAAAAACAAAAAATAAAAACTTGAACTTGGACGGCTTGTAACTCGAAAACGAATGACATTTTGAAAAAAAATTATATGAAGCTCTACCCTTATTTTGTCAAGTAGAATCACCCCCTTAAGTTTCGTGATCGATTTTTGAATCACCCTGTATATATATATATATATATATATATATATATATATATATATATATATATATATATATATATACATATGTATAGAATGCTTAGGGTATTTTTAAGCACATGTACAGGGTGTTCCATTTTCGATGCTTTTAGGGGGTATAGAAGTTATTATCGAAGATATAGTGTTGCTGTTTTCATTTTACTACTTTTTAACGAAACGAAAGATTACAGTATCAAATTTTTCAAGGTGCTATTAGTTTCTAATCTACAGGGTGATTTTGAAAATCTTCGATTTTTAGGTACACCTCGTATATCCGTTATGCGTTAACTTATCAAAAAGGTAAAAATTGACTTTTATAGAGTTTTTTTACGTATAGTTCAGTGGGGCAGTCAGCTTTTTTCTAAAAAGTTTAGTTTTTGAGATATTAACCAAACTTTTAAATTTTTTTAAAAGAACACTCTGTATATTATTTTAGATATTGACTAAGATAATTTAGGGTTTGCAAAAATATATAATGTGTTTATAGTATTTTGAGAAACAAGGTCAGAATTCAATATTTTTAATAATTTATTTTTTTTTGTAACAGTGGGCCATGGACAATTTATAAGCAACAAATGCAAAATTTTGACAATAATAATTAACCAAAGATGAGACACTTTAAAAGTTAATTTTAATGTTTTTCTATATTTTCAATTGTAACACTTTGATTTACAAGCCAAACGGCTTCACACTCCCTCCAGGGATTATTCACTCATACCAGGTATGCAAAGATACCAAAAGTATGAAGCTCTGTGGGGACCCTTTCCATGTTATCGGATCCTAGGTGGCGTGGTCTTCTGCACTTCCTACAAACTTTCGGACGGTTCGCGCGGTTGCAAGGAGAACCGCTTTCTGAATCGGTTTATACAGATGTTCACCAAGGCCCAGTCCCTTGATGTTCTTTGGTATCACTCCAGTTGTTGATATTATTATAGGAATCGTGTGGACGGTGTTCATTGCCCACTGTCTGCGGATTTGCACCTCCAGATCTCTGTATTTGGCGATCTTCTCGTTGTATTTTGACCTTAGGTTGTTGTTGTTCGGTACAGCGATGTCGATTAGTGTAGTTCGCCTGGAAATTTTATCTGTTAGTATAATGTCTGGCCTGTTATGAGCAACTGTTTAATCTGTTAGGACCGTTCGATCCCAGTATAACTTGAACTCGTTGTTTTCAAGAATAGGCTCTGGATTATATTTGTAGTAATTGTAACATATTTATTATTACATTTTTTATTTTAAGTAATACTGTTATTATAAAACCAGAATATTGAAATTTGATTGCAAACAAACAAGAGCCACATTATTTCATAAAACTAAAGTAACAAAAACATACACTGAAACTAAAAACAACCAAGAGTTTTTTTAAAGATGGTTTTCAAACTGACGGTCGTTTTCTCGAATGCAGTATCGGCACAGTTTTGTTATTATTCTGCATTTAAAAGAATCATAGGTTTATCATGAAGAATTTGGAATGCCAAACCAATTGCCTCATAAAGTTTTGCTATAGATTCACGTCGTGACTTATACACTTGATTTTGCGTAAAACCCCACAAAAAAAATCCAAACGGAAAGATTGGGAGGTCGTGGGGGCCATCTCACTGGCCCATTGGTACCTATCCATGTTTGAGGAAAGTTATTGTCCCTGGCCTTAACAGCCCAGAATAGTGGCTCGGGGCACCGTCTTGTTGAAGATAAATGGAATTGAAATGGGCCAGTGGGACATTTTTCAAGCAATTCTGGAATAATTTCCTCAAGGATTTCTAGGTATGTATGTGCTGTGAGACCCCCTTCATACATTCTGTAAGCTATGCGTCGGTCCAAAATAAAACTCGAGACACCAACCACGAAACGCCCATATTGTGCCCTTTCGAAAATTAAATGGTGATTTTCTGCAGACTAATGTCCCGTGTTGTGACAATTAAAAATTCTAACACTTGAAAAATAACATTCGTCAGACCAAATGACAAATCTACCAAAAGATTCGTGGTGCGGATTTGTTCTAAATACCATCGACAAAACGTTACTTGGCCCATATCATTTCCAGGGTTTAAATGTTGAACTATTTCAAATTCATATGGACGGTTTTTATACTTTTTCAAAATTCTTTCAGGGTCAGATTTTGCTACACCGACTTCTTCCTCTATTTTTCTACAGGATGATGAAGTTGTTGCTGCTGCGTAAAATAACACATACGTTTCTATTCTCTCCTTATCTTCTTTGACGTATGTTTTGAGACGCGTCTAAATAAAAGATCCTTGTTCAAGTAGATTTCTTTTTAAACGAGCAAATATGTCTGGAAAGGATTGCCTTTCTGGCTATCTAATGTGAACAAAAACGATCCCCAGATATGAGAAGTTATTGTAATGATAACGCTTTAAATACATTACCTATTAAAATATAATTCAGAAGATTCTTGGAGACTTTCACTGGTTTGTACAGGGTGAGTCAACGATTGGATGAAGTAGGTTTGTGCATTTTCGGTGAAATTTACAAAGAAACTATATTCATTGTTTGATACAGTTTATTTTTACGCAGAGTTTAAAAATATTTAGGACTCTACAGGGTGAGCCAAAAAACTAGGACAGCATAAAGTTGTATTTTTTTAAATAGAACACCCTATATACGAATCATATTTTCGATTTAGCTTATAATTTTAAATCTTTTTTATTAAGGGTTTACTATAACAAAACTTTATAGTTTCTGAGATAATTGAGTTTAAAGAAAAAAAGTCACATTTTCAAGCATCAATTCAATCCTAAATAACGTTTTCAATTTTGTGACAAATATATTCAAATTTGGAGTTTAGCAAGGCCAAGGACAAGTTAACATAATTTTTACCTAATATTTGCAATAAAAGCTACAGGGTGTTGAACACATCGGCTCAAATTTGAACAAGTTTAAATGAATAAATATCTTTTTTTTTTTAAATGGTACACCCTGTATATTTTCATGTTATTTAATAGAGTAATAAAAACCCTAAAAGTTTTGTTCAATATATCTTATACCTATTTATAATAGTTTTTGAGATATTTCAGTTTTTCTTATTTTCCATACTTTTTTACAGAAATAGTCTTCATTATCATAGTAGCCATGGCAAAAACAATGTAAAAGAACATTTTTCTGTGTGTCAAATTTATAACCGCAATCGCTTCTTTTGGTTTTTATGTAGTGTAGTTTGGTTTTTTTTGCATTCATCTTATATTGTAAAATGAATTTTCCAAAGAATGAGTTAATAGATATGATTTATACAATAGGAGAGGCTCAAAAAAATTGCCTTCTTGCTCAAAGAATTTACAAAATGAAGTATCCTGATCGACGCCAGCCTAATACCCATACTTTTCAAAACTTAATGCAAAGATTTGATTCTTCTGGTACTGTTGATTATCCAAAACGTAAAGTGGTCAACAAACCAGTAACTAATGAAGAAAAAGAACTACAAGTATTGTAAATGTTCAGGAAAATCCTTATATTGGTAGCCGTCAGTTAGCAGCATTATGGGAAACATCACAATCCACCGCTAATCGTACTACCAAAAAATATAGGTATCATCCATATCACATGGAATTACACCAAGAATTGCATGGACAGGATTTTGAAAGTCGTGTAAACTTTTGTCGTACAATAAATGCGGAGATTCAATTAAATCCAAATTTATTATGCAAGGTAATGTTTAGTGATGGATTAGAGAGGTGCAACATCAAAACCACTGGTCATTAAATGTTTGGTGTGGTATTCATCATAATCGAATTATTGGACCCCCCTTTTTTAGTACCCCAACTACTTCAAGGTCTCGATAGGGATGAGCTCGACAGTATGTGGTTCCAGCACGATGGTGCGCCTCCGCATTACCATCGTGAAGTTCGTGCGTTTTTGGACCAACGATATCCGCAAAAATGGATTGGACGTGGGGGTTTCATTGAGTGGCCACCAAGTTCTTGCGACATCACCCCATTAGATTTCTTCGTATAGGGTTATATTAAAAATAAGTTGTATCTTAATCCACCAACAACAGTGGAAGATATGCGAAACAGGAAGGGATACCTGTAGAACAATATCGCCACTAATTTTGTCCAGGGTCCGAGAAAATCTGCAAAAAAGACTAAATTTGTGCATTGCACAAGAGGGTCGTTTATTCGAACACTTATTAAAAAGAAATAATCAATCTCGGTATTTAATAGGTAATTTTTTTGTTTCAATTTAGTATAAAAGTAAATATGTATTTGCCTTGTCGTTATTGTTGTGTTAATTTTTTCACATTATGTTTAATTAAACTATTGCCGTTGTAATATAACGAATAATGTATTTCATCATATTTAACCACATTCTGTTTGTTTCTGTAGTTTCTTTTTATTATTTTACATGGCTACTATGATAATGAAGACTATTTCTGTAAAAAAGTATGGAAAATAAGAAAAACTGAAATATTTCAAAAACTATTATAAATAGGTATAGGATATATTGAACAAAACTTTTAGGGTTTTTATTACTCTATTAAATAACATGAAAATATACAGGATGTACCATTTAAAAAAAAAGATATTTATTCATTTATACTTGTTCAAATTTGAGCCGATGTGTTCAACACCCTGTAGCTTTTATTGCAAATATTAGGTAAAAATTATGTTAACTTGTCCTTGGCTTTGCTAAATTCCAAATTTGAATATATTTGTCACAAAATTGAAAACGTTATTTAGGATTGAATTGATGCTTGAAAATGTAACTTTTTTTCTTTAAACTTAATTATCTCAGAAACTATAAAGTTTTGTTATAGTAAACCTTTAATAAAAAAGATTTAAAATTATAAGCTAAATCGAAAATACGATTCGTATATAGGGTGTTCTATTTAAAAAAATACACCTTTATGCTGTCCTAGTTTTTTGGCTCACCCTGTAGAGTCCTAAATATTTTTAAAATCTGCGTAAAAATAAACTGTAACAAAAAATAAATATAGTTTCTTTGTTAATTTCACCGAAAAGGCACAAACCTACTTCATCCAATCGTTGACTCTCCCTGTATAAAACATACTAACATATCATACATTTCATAATTATCATAAACCATTGTAAATGCAAAATAAATAAAAAGACCTACGTAATAAAAACATTACCTAAATAATCTGACAAAACTGTGAAGTTTTGGAAATCTGCGTTTTGTTTTTTATAAATTGGCCATGGCCTACTGTTACAAATAAAGTAAATAATTGAACATATCGAATTCTGACCTTGATTTTCATAATAAGATAAGTACATTATATATTTTTAAAAAGCCTAAACTAACTTAACTCTAATACCCCCTAAAAGTATAGAAAATGGGATACCTCGTACACAGAACATAAATCAATAATAAAAATAAAGCGATAAAAATACTTGTAAATTACCAACCAACCCTTGTCTTTTTTGTGTGAAAATAAAAAGACACCATGTTGAATGTTTTAATTACACAGAAGCAAAATTCCCCAAAATTTTTCCGTTTTTAATCACTAATCCCAATATTTTCTTAAGAAGAAACTCTATTAACTGATAAGGAGCCCCTAATTAATTTCTCGGGATCGGACCGCCCCGGAGTATCAAATTGAAATCCGTTCTGCATCCAAAGTGGCTCCTTTTCGCGGAAATCGAACGTACTTCTACCACAGACCGATTAGAGGGGTGTTTTTGCCTCATAATTTAGGAACGGGACACTCCGCAGTGGCGTGCGTTCATTTAATTCGTAATTTTTGTGAAAAATTATTAGATTACTTTAAAAAATTGTGAATAATTACCTGGTTTAATAAAATAATCAATTAGTATTTCCAAGTTTTCTTCTGGAAACTACAAGAAAGTCATTGATGTTATTAATAAAAAGATAGCTAGAATCACTTATTTACTATCGCAGTTTGGAAAGGGGGATAGGGCGTGGAGGAACACAAGACAATTCCTGATTTTTTCTTAGGGGGATATGTTAAAAATATGATTTATGATTATAACGTTAGGGACAACCGAAATTACGGAAAAACGAATAAGAACAGTGTTTCGCTCTATAACATCAAATCTGTTAATTAAACTTAAACAGTAATTTCATAAAAGAGTTCACTTATGCATTGAAAGGGACGCACATCTGTTTGAGCATTAATTAAATCATTAGTTTTTAAATTCATTAAATTAAGTTTGTTACCGCTTTAATAAATTATGTATTTGCCATTAACCTAGTTATGACTATTTTTTTTAAAAACTGATTAATGAATACATATCATATATGCAAGTAATAACAACTTCAACTTCGTCAATGCTTACTTTTCAAAAATAAATTGCAAAAAATTTGTGTCTAAAGTTGAAAATGCCAAATTTAATAAAAAACTTTACAAAATAAGTATACAAAACGTTAATTCAATTTGAAAGGCTGTTAAAATAAGAATATAGATATTAAATACAGGGTGTTTCAATTATAATAAGAAAATTATTGGGCTTAGGATAATAAAAATAAAATGTAAGTTTAATTAATCTTGTATAATTTTTTGAGATAATTTGAATTTTACTGATTTTACTAAAAAAACAATACAATTAAAAAATCTAGCTCGAAAAGGCAAGGCAGACACGCCTCTTAAATTTTAATCTACGTTTTAAGGGGTACGCGTGTTTCAGAGGCTAAAAAAAGCGAATTTTTACGAGTTTTTTTCATATAAGGAAATATTTATTATGGCCAAACTTTTTACAGGTGACTATTAAACTGTTTTCAATAAAAATTTCATCTAAAAATCTTGAGAAATGAGCCGGTGCGACCTGATTTTCGGAGACGCTTCGAAAAAAAAGGACATTGCGGTGGACATGATAACTCGAGATAGCCTTATCTGAAATCCAAAAACCAAATATTTCCTGTTAGTACATGAGTATAGCTATGGAGTAAAAGAAGGATTTTGCGAAAAATTAAAAATTGCATTTTTGGCAGAGTTGCAAAAAAAATTTCAAAATTTCGTTAAAATTGATGCCAAAAGGTCTGCCAAAAATACAAATTTTATTTTTTTGCAAAATCCTTCATTCATTCCCAAGAGAATCACTTTTAGAAAAAACATGTAAAATTTGAAGATCGGTGCATTCGTTTTCGAGAAATCGTGTCCACCGCCTTCAAAAATGTAGTTTTGAGAAAAACGCGTTTAAAGTTTCATGTAAGAGAGAATTTTTTTTAGCTTACATAGAATCACCAATCCCAGGGCTATACAGCAAAGTTTCTGCGTCAGTTGCTATATCTAAAGCATCCTTTTGGTCCCTTCTAAGTCGAATTCGGACTTCTCGAGTCGTAGCCTCTGCTTTTTTGTCGGCCAAGGAAATGCGATGCTCGTCTACCATCCTAGCATATTCCTGGCAATTCCGGCCGACTTTCACATCCATATTGTGGAAAAACATCAAAATAGATAACATGCCTTCATTGAAAATAGATGCAGCTATGTATGCAACAATATGAACTATTTTGGAGCCAGCCGCTATTTTCGGAGTTATCTTCCAAATTAATTGATTGAAACTTTCGTTATTATATTGTGTGAATCCTCCGATACACCGCTGTAAAAGTTCGTCTTTGCTCAACTCATCATAGATCGGCTTGATAGCCAAGACATCATTTACCAAAAGTTTGTATAATCATGCTTGAAACCTTCGAGGCTATCGGTAGCTGCAGAATGTTGCCAAATACACCAAAAGTGAAAGGAAGTATAGCTGCGTCTTTATACCTGCTTCGCGCGGACCGACCGAGCGACACTGAGATGGGCGGACCTTCCATAGGCAGAGAATATTTCAGAAATAGTGTACTTTCTAATGGGCCAATAAGAAAATTATTTTTTGAAAATTTAAAACCCATGTAATCCTTTAAGAATAGTTAAACTCCAGACCGCTTGTCTTAGGTACATGAAACTTAACAGTAACTGAAATTTATCTCCACTTAAATTTTGACAACTTAGGCGTGAAATGTTTTTTCGAGTCACGTTGTATACTACCCAGTACACATACCTTATTGAAAATATTTTTAAAATATTTTATCGTTCACTGTATAGGAATTGACGAAAATGCGGTGTGCCACCCTGTATAACACCAAATCCAATAGGTTTTTTTGCAAACTCAGTATAAGATAATGCTCAATATGCAACCACCTGCCACATATTAAAACATGACCAAAATCAATACAAAAGTTAAAAAGTTATTCAAGATTGAATTTGAACAATATTTTGTTTGCCAAGATTTTTGGTACCTGCAGCCAGATTCTGTAAGCATATTTTTTGACATTCCCTTTCCTTATATCTCTCAAGACAGTGATATACTTTCGCATTATTATAAACTCAACAAAGATACAAGATAATTATTATGACATTCTCTTTCCCTCTAGTTTTACAGATTTCCAGCCTTGAGTTCATTTCTTCAAAAGCTCTCACAATAAAAAAATTATACCATTCATATTATCAATTCCTGTAAGCAGACATTTCTGTAAGAAATATTCACTCTAATAATAAAAGAATATTGAAAAAATCAATAATCCTTATAATTATTTTTAAAATTTAATTCCCCTTCGGATATTGAACTGTAGATTTTTTAGGTAAATTGTTGTTCAGAATGTTCACTATCAAAATAGCCTAAATATCAGTTTACGTCTTTACAACAATGAAAATACTTTGTTACTTATTTTAAATATGTTTCCTATCGTTATTAGATACAAATACTCTAAATAATCTGCTCAAATGATTTTACTTGCTTTTACAAGTCACTTAATACTTGAAAGTAAAACGTTTTTATGAGCTTTAGTTTTTCGAGGTATGGTAAAATGAATCATAACTTCTTTGACCGGAATGATGCTTTAAAAACTTATAAGTACAGAGTTCCAAACACGACGTATGAAATGATAAACACTTTTAAATTTAACTTCTATTACGATGATTTTCTCATTTTTGCCTCGCTATTAGTCCCTGTGTTAGCCATTCAAAATAAACATTTAGAAAGCTAAAAATTGAAAGACAGGAAAACTTTCAACTTTTCTTTTTATATCTTGGTTATTTTTATAAACACTAGTCAAAAGTGAAAAAACTTATGAATAAAAGTTTTTTAGAATCGCCATTTTTTACCATCTAGTTTGACAATTCGAACCTTTATTTTTACCGAAGCAATAAAGGGTCGGAAAAATAAGTACTATTTAAATATATATACAGGTTTATTCACCCTATACGGCACGGAATATTGCGGTCAAAATACGTGACTTTCAAAAAGTTTTACTTTTGGAAAATATGGGGGTCTAATATAGTAACTTTTTAAAATTATTTTCATATTATACAGGGGGTCCGAAAATCTCTTGAAGTATCAAAGTTGTGTTTTTTTTTTAAATAGAACCCCTTGTATATTATTGCATGTTTGGATTCTCCGAACAAAATAAGTGCTTATTTGAATAAGATTTGTAATAAATTTTCATATTTCAAATACTTCAGAAGAATTTCAGTTATGTACTCAAAATTTACAGTAAAGTGTAATAATAAATCATATTTTATATCCTAATTATAATAAACTTGCTATATTATACAGGGTGTCTTAAAATCAAAACTAATGAAATAAGAACTTTAAGTGGCTATAACTTGATTAATTTAAATAGAACGCTATACTTTTTAACTTACAAAAAATGAAATACCTATCGAATGAAATAAGGGTGTTCTATAGTTAAGTCTTCGCATTTTCACAGAATACGCCAAATAATCGTTTTCTGCACCATTTTCTGTTTTTTGAATAGATGTTCTAATGTATCTAGTTGCCTATGGCATTTGGAAATGACAGATAATTTACAATTATAAGAATAATAATCAGGAATATCTTTACAAATGTTCAGAAACTCGGAACGCGATTCACAGTCGTCCAGTAGGCTATAACAGCAATAATAGTAATGACGTATTAACGATAGCACAAGACCGAAGCAAAATATTTATAGTAGATGTTCGAAATGTCGACCATCCATTTCCAAACACTTACATATTCTTTTTTCGAAACCACTGTTAACTCTGTTCAACTCTAATAACACTAGAAGTTGGTGTAAAAAAAAAATCGCGAAACATCAAACCATTTAAAGGTCCTTTAAAAAAGTAGGGTCCTATTAAGTATGGACTTTGTATTCCTCCCCACACATTAACCGACCACCTATTCTGGTTTCTTATAACTCAGTATTCATGCGGATTTGAATCAGAATAGTAATGGAAGTTGTGTCTATTCAAGAAATCATTGTTATGAAAAGTACATTATCACTAAACAACACATTATCAACAAAGTGTTCATTTTCTTTCACTTTATCTGAAATTCAAGATAAAGCTGGATTTTATAAGGATGAAATCTGTATTTGTAAAGAATCTTTGGAACACTTGCTTGGCTAATATTAGTATTTTCGGACATATGATTCTAACTAATATTGGGATTTTAAATCACTGAACCAAGTACAGTAAAAACATTTTCTTCGTCCTCAGTGACAGGTTTTCTTATAACAGGTTTTTTATAACTGAAACTTCCACTTTCCCGAAACTGGTTTAATAGTCTCACAAAATTGAACATGGTTTTTGCGTAATTGAATTAAGAATTTTGTTTTCTATGTTTGACATGAAAATGTCTGTTAGGAGAAGGCTAAGAGGAGAACCCATTGGTAGGCCTGAATTTTGTAAATAAAATTTGTTATTAAACTGGAAATAGGTTTGTGATAGGCAAAGTTCAAAAGAGGACAAGATTTCAGTAGTAACTATTGGATTTATATTTCGTTCCTGTAATATTTCTTGGATTAATTCCCCTTTAAGCAGAAACCATGTTTAATTTTGGTACAGATATGTGGATAATGTTCTAGCATGTTTTAAAGGCACTACTAGACAGCTTCAAAAATTCTTACATAACATTAATAATTGCCATTCAAAAATTGAATTTACTCTGGAAACTGAAAATAACCATAAAATAAATTTTCTAGATAACACCATACCTCACCTCAATCATCAGTGTAATTTTAAAATTTTTAGAAAACCAACGTTTACAGGTAATACTATATCTAATGATTCTTTTCACCCCTTACAACACAAAATGCATACAATTCAATGATACATAGAGCATTCTCTTTGCCTCTCTCTGAAGAAGATCTTCAAGAGGAACTAAATATCATTGAAATGTTTGCAATATCAATCAATTTCCCCCAACAAACCATAAGGAAATTAATAACTAAAAAACAAAAACAACTAACTTGAGATCCAATATATCCCAAAATAAAAAATGATAAAGATAGTTCATCTTATATATCTTTGTCATACTGTGGTACCCTATCAGAAAACATAGCTAATACTCTTTCCAAACATAACATAAAAGTAGCCTTTAAATCTCAACACAATCTGTTTACTATCCTTTACAATGCTAAAGATAAAATTAATAAATTTGATAAATCAGGACTTTATAAGTAAAAATGTTCAGAGTGTGATAGCTTGTATATTGGACAAAGTGGTAGAAGCTTTAAAACTCGCTTTTCAGAACACTACCGATCATATAGACTACAAAAAACAGACTCGAGCTTTGCCAACCATTGCTTAGAACACAGCCACAGTTTTCCTGATTTAAGCAACACTGACATATTACATTATTCAACAAAAGGCTAAAAGTTAAATATTTTTGAATCTTTAGAAATATATAAACATAGCAAAAATGAAAATGTAAATTTGCTTAATGACCAGACAGAATTTGGGTTTTCCCCGTTATTTGTTGCCATTGCCAAATAATAATTAGTTCCCAAAATTTAGTACCTCTCCTTTGTAATAATGTAATTTCTCAGGTAGTTTTTATTTATTGTTAAATTTTCTCATGTTTCTGTATTAAATACTTAGTCTACCTTTGTAATGCAGTTTGAAAATGACTCTGTGAGTTGAAACTGCAGTCACTGTTTTCTAAATAAATTTAGTGGTATAAAACTTAGTAGTTCCTTTTAAACATTTTCCGAAGATGATTAACTATCACATAGTAACGGCTACCAGCATCAACTTTTTTATTATCAGTAGTGTTTCCAAAACGAGAAAATTTATGTATTTACTGCCGACACTTGGACGTTATTCATCATGCTGATATCACGGAAAAGTGTGAGGATCATCTAAACATGAATATACCGAGTTGGATTATAGATCTTTTCTCAAATGCAGATGCAGCAGAATCATTAAATTTAGAACAACTACGAGAACTCACAACTAACCAAGAACTTAGACTAAAATTCAGAAATGTATACCAAGAATTCTGGCTTTAAAAATCAATACCAGGGCTCTTTCTGGACTATGGGAAATAGTTCAAAAAATTTTAATTTCATTTCCCTCGTCATATTTGCCGTCGCAAATTAAGTTCAAACAAAGTAACAGAAATGGCAAAAGTCTGATAATAATAACTTTATAATCCTAAATCCTGAACTTTACCATTCTAAATCTTTACATCTCCGCTAATGGAAGCACAGTAATTTCCACTATTTCCAGGATTCCAAAAACCACATCCAGGACAATCCCTTATCTCCACGAACGAAGACATATTCGTGGAAAAGTAAGTCCAGTCGAGATATGGCAAAAACGCGTTCTAGATTGATTTTACTACCTACGGTTGGTAATTATCTTGGCCTCATGCCCCGAGTGCATCGATTTTCGCTAAATCTTACTTTATTCGCCCGTTCCGGGAAAATATGGTGTTTAGCGCCGCGAATGCACAGATTAATAGTGGAATTTTAGGTATTTAATAGTGGGGGTTCTCCGAGAAAATTGTTTTAAAAATTTAATGAAGAAAAATAATATCCGCTGCCTGCTGCTAAAAATTCCATTACAAAGTTTCTAAAAGTATCTAAGACTATGATAAATTAAGCCTAGTTTTAAAAAGGGATTTGGCATTAGATTTTAAAGGGTTAAAAAATAAACTAGATTTATTTAAAATGACATACAATTAGTGGCGATATCTTGAGTCATTGACCTGGCATTCATGTTGTCAAACCCTATTTTCACGATATAGTCCATATATCTAATAAACATGTGGAATGGAAGGCTCTGGAGTATTGGATACTAATCTAATAATTGGTCCGACCAAGAATTGTTATTTATATTTTTTCTTTATTTATAAATTATATTCTATTTTAGATCTTGAACAATATTGCTAGATTGCTGTCTTGATTTTTAGATTCAACTCATTCTAATAATTAAATTCATAAGTTCCTGTATCGACAAAAATTAGGGCTGATACTCTTAACTGGCATGCCGCAACTGAAAGTCCATTTTTCAGCTAAAGTCAATCAGTGACAAATTGAGGAGTGATATTTAAGAATATCTGTTCTAATTATATATTAGGATTATGTATCGGTGTTAGATCGTTCGAAAGAAATGTATAGGCCGAGACATAGTTGGCAAGTGATAATTATTTTCATAATACCAATTCAAATACTCTCTTAATGAAGATACAGGTCTCTTATATAACTATAAAACTATTTAGTAGAAAGTTAATAAAGTTTCCTTATATTCTCCTTTATCCTCTAACTATTCTAGAGCTTCCATTAATTAGTTATTAACGAGACTACTAACTTAATGGTATAACATAAAAAAAAATCGCCTGACATGCTGGAATAGTAATTACAAGCTTCAACTTTTAGGGCAAAACTAACATCCCAGAAAACTACATCTGAAAATACTAATAATAAGGAAGAAAATTGGATGGATCATATTAGGGCTGAAACCAAGTAGGCCATATGGGTTTTTTGGGCTTGTAAACGAGTTTTGGGTGCACATGGGAGTTGGCACCGCAAGTCCTACATTGAAAATACACTGTGATGATCCGTCCCATGATCACGTACGTCGCTATTGGCCTAGTAAAATAAAGCGCAAAACCGCTTTCAACTTTATAAAGTTCAAAGAATAGCTTATGTGGGAATAATGAGTACGATGATGACTGCCCCCATTAGGATTCTGGAAGGCTTAGTGATCTACCTTCTCTCCACTTATACGTAGAGAACGAGGCCCTGAAGGATGTTTATCATCTGAGTTGACTAGGCCATATCAGAACTGCAACGGACGGCAACTCAGGTGTCAGGAAAAGCGTGGTGCAGATATGTCCATCATTCCCCATGCAAATAGATTACATGTCGCCGCTTTTAAAACTTAACTACTTTCTTAAGATTCTTTTGGCAAGAGGATTGGGGAGGAGCAAAATCTTCCGGAAAATGGATCCTGCCGGTTTACAGTTGGATCTCGACAGGATGGAACTGGAACCGGAGTATTCCGCAGGAGCATGAGGGTCAAAGAGTTTTACTCTCTCGAACAACGTGCAGTGTGGCCATCTCTGTGAGTAATTAGATAAAAAAATATGTTCACACGGTAGGGTTGCGACATTGTGTGTCATAACTTTGCGACTGGTGTCTGAGTGTACTGTACAGTCTGACAAGGAACGGCCGCACAATTAGATTCGTATGGGTCCCGGGTTATTCGGGTATACACGGAAATGAGGAGGCGGATCGTCTGGCAAAAGTGGGGCCAGCGATTGAATCATTTGAACATACGGGTCATAAAAGGAATTAAAAATTTTGTTGGAAAGTAAATTTATTGAATTGTTCCTGGAACGAGGCGTACCAAGGAACATATACCTGGATTTAACGCACGGCTTACTAGGAAGCTTCTTTATTTTGGAAGGGAAGAACTGCGAATCGTGGTAGTACTATTGACACAACATTGTCACTTGAGGGGTCAGCTTCTTAAGATTAGTGTCATCAGTGACCCGATATGCAGATGGTGTCTGGAGAAGGTTGAAACTGATGACCATGTCGTCAAAGAGTGCCCAGCACTCAACATATTGAGGCAGAGACATTTCGGAAAAACAGTTTTGTCACCGGAATCAATTAGTTCAATCAACGAGGTTGCTTGAATTTGGAAAGTCGATCGGTCTCGAATGACCAGCAACCATAATGGGATGTAAAGGCCCAACGAGGCCTAGGCATCAATGATAAAGTATCACCTTTCATTCATACATTCAAGGAAGAAAAACTTGAAACTTCGTTTCTTTCAGCGGCTTAATTATCAACATTTTTCATTTCATAAAATTTGGAAATAATGGAGACTTTTAAGGAGTGTCGATTTTTTTTTTGTGCATTTCTTTCAATGATTCGACGAGAGAATTAAAAGATATAAAGTCGAATTTTTTATGGACTTTTAATGAAGTTTACATCACGTTTCTTTTGAAATGTCAATGGTAGACACTTTTTAACTGATATAATGGTAAGAAATAGAGAAAACATTCAACTTAAAACAAGAGCTTGCACTGATATAATACTTTGATAAGATCAGATTAATAAACCTTTTAATTTATTATGTATCTTCTAATATGTTATTTTAATTTTATATGAATACGTATGTTAATAACTTTCTAATCAAAGGCAATTCGAATATGGGATTAAGTAAGAAGTATTAAAGTTGAACTATGTATCTCATGTCTTTATCGTTGGCAAGCTCCTGTCTTTCCGTTAATCATTTTTTCTTATTCAGTTCAAATTTCTGACATCTTGGAGGAGTTAAACAAATTAAACATACATAAAAGCCCTGGACCTGATTTTAATCATCCAATTTTGCTTAAAAACTGTTGTTTCATACTTGCTAGTCTACTATATATAATATTTAATGCATCGTTACAGTACGGTTATTTTCCAAATTTTTGGAAGCCAATTATGTTGTTTCTATACACAAGTCTGGTAGAAGGGCAGAGGTGACTAATTATAGGTCTATTAGTATTATAAGTGTCATACCGAAAGTTTTTGAAAAGTTAGTAAATAATCGTCTGTATTGTGGTCTTAAGTGATTGGCGAGCAGTTTGGGTTTTGTGGGGGCAGAAATGCTGAGCTCAAACTTTTATCTTATATATCCTATATTACAGAGGCCTTTGAGGATGGCTTGGAGGTTCATTCCATTTAAACTGAATTTTCAAAGGCATTTGATAGTGTTCCAAACAATGTATTGTTGAGCAAACTTGCAAACTTGGGAGTGTCTAGTTTGTTGCTTGAATGGATTGAGAGCTAACTTGGTAGTCAAATTCAGATAGTTCTAGACAACAATTTTGTTTCAAGAGAGATTCCGGTCACTTCGTGGGTGCCTCAAGGGTCTCACATTGGACTCCTACTGTTTAATCTTTTTATCAATGATGTCAAAATATGCTTTAAAAATACCAACATTCTTTTGTTTAATGACGATCTGAAATTGTTTCGGGGCATTGACATAATAATTGCCGGTTGCTTCAGGATGACCTTGACCGGTTTTCGGGACGGTGTGACAGAAGTGGGATGCGTTTAAATACTACCAAGTGCAAATTCATGAGGTGATTTTTGAATACCAAATCGGGAGTGATATTGTGTTGTCTACTGCTCTTGTTAGGAATCTCGGAGTCACTTTGGATCCTGAGCTCTAATTTAATGAGCATATAGCAAATATTGCCAGCATTGCTTTAAGATACTGGGCTTTATAAAGAGGAGCTCTAGGGATTTTTCGCATCAGAAGTCCTTGAGACTTCTTTACTGCTCTCTGGTAAAGTCCTCCCTTGAGTTTCCCTCGTCTATGTGGAGCCCATATTTCACAACTCACAGAGGATGGAGGGGGTTCAAGGAAAGTTTATGCATTACATTCACTATAGATTTTATAACAATATTGAATTTTATTATGATTTAATGTGTAATTTGGCAGGTCTTCCACAACTTTCTGTCAGAAGAGCCCATCATAACCTGCGTCTTGTCTACAAGGTGGTCAACTCCCTTGTTGACTGTTCTGTATTGCTTGCCAGTGTGGGGTTACGTTCACTCATCAGGCCAACGCATAGCCGCCAAACTTTTGTCGTTCCTTACCATCGCACAAATAATGGAGTGAATTCTTTTATCTAACGCGCCTTTTCCCTGGTTAACATTTGTCCTGAGCTCGACTTTTTTTGTACTCATAGGAATATTTTATCCCAGTTTAAATATATAAACTTATGATGAGGAATAGTTATTTACTGTTATAATTATTTATAGATATTAGGTTCTCTTGTTTTTGTATTTTAAATGACATTTTTTGTATTAGTATTAGTTTTTGGTGTTGTAAATTTATTAATGGACATCGTCCGTGAATAAATAAATAAATAAATAGTAATACCATACTAAGATGTTTACAAAAGGCCTAAAAAACGAGCGACAAAGAGAGACAAACAATTGGTAAACAACAGTCTCAATATATCTGCGACACGAGGAATTTTGACAGGCTTTCTCTCCTTAGAGTTTTACTCCGCTCGACTTGAAACTTTGGGAAAGTATTCTTAACATTAGATAAAAAAAAAATAGACTATAGATAAAAAATAAACACAAATGGATTTTTTTAAATTTCAAAACTCAAGTAACCCCTTAATAACTTTCAATGAGATTCAGTTATCAATAAAGACCCAGTTGTGTACATTAAAAGTTTGTGACTCAAATCATGACAGCACAAACGTATATGTAGTCGCATAAAAGCAAAAAAATGTTAAGTAGCAAGCTAATTAAGAATTCCACATGATCTATATACGAGCTAATTATGTCGAGAGTTTCCATTAATAACTTATTCACGAGACTAATAAACTGACAACTCTAGTTATAAAAACTTCTAAAACTTTTTACCCGAAATTCTCGAACTGTAATTACAACTGATAACTTTTCTGACAAAACCAACATCCTAGAAAACTACGTCTGAAAATACTAATAGTAAGGAATAAAAACCTGAAACTTCGTTTCTTTCAGCATCTTAATTATTAACACTGTTCTTTCTGTAAAAATTTCCATAAAACTTGGGAATAATGTAGAGTTTTCAGGGCCTGTCGGTTTTTTTCTGCCTTTCTTTCAACGATTCGACGGGCTAATTAAAAGATATAAAGTTGAATTTTTTTGTGGCCTTTTAATGAAGTTTACATCACGTTTCATTTAAAACGTCAATAATAGATATTTTTTGCCGAGTTAATTAAGTGCTAAAAGACGAAGAAAAAACTTGACTTGAACCAATGTCATTGTGTATTATTTATATAAGAGCAAATATTTAAAACAAATTTATTTATTTTATTTATTCTAATACATTACTTTGAATTATAATTATATAAATGACTTGGTATTTTTAAGCAATTCGCATCTGGGTTTTAGTTATAAACAGAGACGCGGTTCTATAACGAAAGCTGTACGGTTGTATTGTTTAAGTTATTTTCGTTGGCAAAAATAGTTTGTTTCCTATTTATTTTATTTACTTTTATTTCTTAAACTACTTATCGGGCAAAAATTAATATCAAATAAGAAATCACAATATTAATATATCTATGTACACCTATTGAAATACTGAATAAATTATATTTCAGTGACGCCAAATTTCAGTGAATTTTCGATGTAAAAACATATTTTTTGTTATAAAATTTGTTCTGCTGAATCTGAAAATGATAATAATAAAAAATTAGTTGCGAATTTCGCAACAGACAGACAATATGAACCGTCGTTCACAAAGGTACAGGGTATAGTATACCGCAATATCTGGTCTTTTTGGGCTATAAAAACACCTTTGCCATCATTGAAACCTGGGCAGTTCTAAAAGCTAGATATAATGCAGGAGTGGACTCTCGATATACAAACATATTTATGACAATGCATCCGTCCAAATTGTAGTAGATAAAGACAAAAAAAAACTAACAATATTTGAGTCAAGAGAGGAATAAGTCACAGAGATACCATCTTTCCTAAATTATTCACATTGGTTTTGGTCTTCAAGAAACTTAATTGCTAATTCAAAGGTGAGAATGTGGATGGAGCACGCCTAAATTATCTACAATTTGCAGATGATACTGTCTTTATTAGCAAATCAGTAGATGAGTTAAAAGTTATGGTGGAGGAACAACACCAAATGCCTTGCACGTAGGACTAGAGATGAATGTAAAACCTTTACATATATATATATATATATATATATATATATATATATATATATATATATATATATATATATATATATATATATATATATATATTATTTTTTTCTGCAATTTTTCCTTGGGTATAGGTTTTTTATTTGAAAATCAAAAAACGACAATTTTTCTAACGTTTCGCTCTAACATAGTGAGCTTCTTCAAAGTTATTTTATATTCATATCGAATCTCGCATCAAATTTTGTACCATCCGGTATAATGCATCGTCAGCATGTCCCCATTTTTGGATTTGACTTCACATACTTCGGGCTTACTTAAACTGCCAACAGAGACGATTTAGTAAGTAGCAGTGACGAAAATAAAGAATTAAAAATTGACGTTTTAAGTAAGGGTTTCCCATTTCCATGTTATCGGGTCCTAGGTGACGTGGTCTGCTGTTTTTCCCATAAACTTTCGGACGGTCCGCGCGGTTGCAAGGAGAACTTCTTTCTGAATTAGCTTATACAGAAGCTCACTAAGGCCCAATCTCTTGATGTTCTGCAGGAAGTTTTTTGGTATCACTCTAATTATTGATGAAATTATGAGAATCGTTTGGACGCTGTTCACTGCCCATTTTCTTTGATTTTGCATCTCCAGATCTTTGCATTTGGTGATCTTCTCGTTGCATTTTGGAGTTAGGTTGTTGTTGTTAGGTACAGCAATGTCGATTAATGTAGTTCGTCTAGAAATTTTATCTATTAGTATAATGTCTGCTCTATTATGAACAACTGTCTGATACGTTGGAGTCGTTCGGTCCCAATATAACTTGAACTCGTTGTTCTAAAGAAGAGGCTTCGGATTCAATTTGTAATAAGGCACTTTTCCTATCTGCAATAGATTTAACTTATCTGTTAACTCTCCTTGTCCTCCTTTGCGGCAAACACTTGGCATCCTTCAATTATTTGCTGGATTGTTTCTGATGTTTGACAGCCGTATCTATACTGGTCGTTTTCTATTGAGGGATCTCTGATGATGAACTTCCGATAGTCTTTCGTCGGAATAACCTGGTCTTGGATAGCTAACATAAAGCCCTCCGTTTCTGGAGACATCTTTACTGAACTCAACCAGTAGTTCAATGCCGAGTTGTCGATATTGTCTTATTGTCATTTGGATGCCGTCCATGAAGTTGCTTCCGTAGCCAGACTTGTAACTTCTCTTGGTCTGTTCGGTAGTAAGAAGCAATATCCTGTTCCTTCAGCTGTAGTGGCGTTGAATCGTTTACCTTGCATACTGCTCGGTATCGAATGGAAGAATCCGCTAACCCGTGGAAATAAGAACGTAAGTTTATTATTTGTTGATCGAGCTGCCTACCAATATGCACCAATCCGAGGGTGGTATTTGTGTACTTTTGTTAAGAGTGTTCTTATTTTTCTATGCAGGTTTTGGACGTCTGTCCTGCTTTATTTTACAATTCCGAAAGAGTAGTTAAGCGTTGAGCATGCGTCTGTGTAGAGCGCCTTAAACAAATTTTTACTATTTAAACTAGTTCGTAATACCCGCCTTACCCTCCTGAAAAATTCGGTGGTCAGTTCGACCTTCATAATGCGATGGTCAATTCTTTTAGCCTGTTTCATACCTAGATATTTGTATGTTAGCTCTGCTTCCATTGCAGCTATAGTTTCATCGGCTTGCATCTCAAATGCTCCCGATTGTATCTTTCCTTTAACGATGTTCAAAATACGGCACTTGTCAAGTCCAAATTGCATTTCCATATCTCCGAAAAACGCCTCTACAATTTTAAGCATTTGTTCCAACTGGTTTCTGGTAGCAACCATCAGTTTAAGATCATCCATGTATAGAAGATGATTCAATCTGATTACCTCTTCCTTGTTATTTCTAATACTAAGGCAATATCTGGTGGAGTTCAAAGGGCGTGAAAGTGGGTTCATTGCAAGGCAGAACCACAATGGGTTTAGTGAATCGCCTTGAAATATTCTCCTTCGTATATATATTATTACTGTATTTTCCAAACAAGACCTTTAAGGACGTTTGTTCAGAAAAAAAAATTGTTTTAGGAAATATTCTTTTATTGTATTTTATATGTTAAAATCTATTTACGTTATAATAATGTCTTATATTTATAAGAAAACAGCAACAAACAAATCGCTCCATTATATAGCAAAACATACATAATGTATTCATTAAAATATGAAACATCAAAAAAAAAATCCTACTTATTTATAAAATAAATAAAGGTAAGGGAAAATCCACTTTCCATATTTTTTATCCCTTGATCCGAAACATGTTCTTCGAATAATCCCTCCCCACGCCCCAGTTAGTTAAGGATTCCCGGAGATCTTTTTTATGTATTCCGATTCCTTATTCATTAGGCTATATCTTTTTCCCTTCTTTTCGCCGTTTTATTCTTTTCCCACACAAATCATCTCGCAATTTTTGACCTTCATGTCTTTTGTTCAGTGGTGTACAATCTAGATTTCGAAACTCTCATAAAGGAAAAAAAATTAACCAGTGTCTAAATGTAACCTATTATTTTGTTGCAAACCATGTCATTTTTGACCATTACTAGGCAATGCTCACTCAGTTGTTTCTAGCATTGTTAGATAGATATTTTTTCTACTATTAACAGACTTTAAAAAAATAAGGTTATGAATTAATAGACGTGTTTATTTTTTTTTTTTTTTAACGTTTGTTCAAGAATAATTTTTGATGAGAGTAAGATTTTTTGATAAAACATTCAAGGATATATTAATGGATTCTCAGTGGAGGTCTAACAAAAATATTTTAAGATAGGTTTATAGGTTAAACGGTTGAAAAATTTAAAAAATTTGTAGACTTGCCAAATTTTTAACATATTTGACTCATATATAACTTCTAATAGGCCTATTTTAAGGAGTTCTCCGGGGTAATTCCATAAAAATATTTTCAAGGTAGGTTGATCGACCAAAGGCCTTCGCCAGGGATGTTGTCTATCACCAACTCTCTTTAAAATCTACCTCAATGAAGCTTTAAAGAATTGGAGAAGATCATGCAGTAGAATGGGAATAGAATTAAATAATGACACCCATTTATATACGCTTCGTTTTGCAGATGACCAAGTGGTAGTGATCCAAGATAAAGAAGACCTCGAATTTATGACGAGGAAACTGTTTAAAGAATACGCAGAGTGGGGATTAACTGTCAACTGCAGTAAAACTAAATATATGTGTATCGATGGAGAAGAAACAGATTTGGAATTGGATGACAATATCATAGTAAAATCTTGTTCTGATTATACCTACCTTGGAACAAAGATCAGTCAAAGTGGATGAACTGAAGAAGAAATATTGGAGCGAATAACTAAAGGGAAAAAAGCTATGGGATACCTAAACTCACTATTATGGTCAACAAACATCTGGCTCTTGAAATGGACTTTTGGCCAAGATCTGCCGGAAAGTCAAGGATTGAACGGATAACCAACGAGAGAATTACAGAGATTATGGGCGTAAAGAAAACTATTCTCGATGGAATCGAACAACGTTAGCTGGTATGGTATGGACATGTGGAGAGAATGACGGACGAATGTCTACCAAAGCAAATCCTAAAATGGACACCAAATGAAAAAATAAAAAGAGGAAGACCAGAAGTTACCTGGATTAAGGGCATTAACGAGCCATGTCCGAAAGGGGGATTGGGAAGACCGAAAACAATGGAGACTGGGAACCGGAAGGTGTAGAACGCTATGAAACCGGATATATATATATATATATATATATATATATATATATATATATATATATACATATATATATATATATATATATATATATATATATATATATATATATATATATATATATATATATATATATATATATATATATATATAGGTTGATCGCAAAGAGATTTAAAACTAGCAAAAATTGCTGGAAAGAAAATTTTTTAGCTGATTTCATTCGTCTATAATTTTTGATAGAAGATTTCCAAGATGGATTAATTGCAAGGAGATGAAAAACTGAAAAGGTTTATTGACAGGCGAACATATTAATGGACGGATTACTAACTGAAATTATTAGTCTGATAGACAAAGAAAATTTCTCTCTGCCGGAAATCTTCTTTAATAAAATATATAACGATCTTAGACTTGAAATTAACCTTCATTCCGTTCCCTAAGAAAAGGAAAGGAACTACAATGAACATTGATTGATCAGTTTAACGAGCAACACGTTAAAAATATTCACCAAAGTCTTAAATAATCGAATTTACTACAAGGGTGAAGCCAATATAAAGGACACCCAATTTGAGTTTAAACGTGGAATGAGAACACGTAAGGCATTTTCAAAGTGCGTGTATTGGTACAAAATTGCCGAGATATTCAAAAAGATGCCTTTCTTTATTTTGCTGATTATAAAAATGCCTCTGATGGAATTCGGACACAAAACTAATTGATATATTGAGAAAACAGACGTGGATGATAAGGATATTCGCTGTATTCAGAACTTGCACTGGCACCAAGCAGCACAAATAAAAACAAACAATTTGACAGCCAAGGACCTTGAAATACGCCGAGGGATACATCTTGTTCAATCTTTACTTGAAAGTCATTTTTAATGATGCATTGAATTGGTGATAAAGTAAATAATGTGTTCATTAACAACGTCAGGTACGCTAACGACTGTTTTGACAGCAGTTAACATCGAAGATGTGCAGAAAATGATTAATTAGCTAAACGACGCCTGCTTTCTTCTTCCACTTCGAAGGTTGGCAATCATCAGGGCGATTCTCACTTTTGAGATTGCAGCTCTAAGTAGTTCATTGTTACTAAAACCAAACCACTCCCTAAGGTTCTGCAGCCATGAGCTTCTCCACCACGAGCATTTGAAATACAGAACGGTAAAACTATAGCTGCAATGGAAGCAGAACAAACATACAAATATATGAAACAGGTGAAAAGAATTGAACATCGCACTATGAAAGCCGAATTGACAACCGAATTTGTCAGGAAGGTAAGGCGGGTATTGCAAACTAACCTAAATAGTAGAAAGTTGTTTAAGGCGCTCAATACGTACGCCTGTTCTGCACTTAGCTACTTTTTTTGGAATTGTAAAATGGAGCAGGACGGACATCCAAAATGTGCAAAGAAAAAGAAGAAACTCCTAGCAAAAGTACAAAAACAGCACTCTCGGAGTGCTATTGAGCGTACAATGATTCCAAGACATCAAGGAGGAAGAGGATTAGTGGATATTGTTAAGCAGCTCGACCAAGAAATAATAAAATTACGTTCATATTTCCACACTACATCGAGCAAGATGCGAGGCAGACGATTCGAAGCCGCTACAGCTGAGGGAACAGAATATTGTTTCTCATCACCAAATAGACCAAGAGAAGTTACAAACCTGGCTTCAGAAGCCACTTCATGGACGGCATCCAAATGATGTCAATCAGGACAATGTCGACAACTCAGCGTCGAACTACTGGTTGATTTCAAGACAGATGTTTCCGGAAACGGAGGGCTTCTTGTTAGCTATCCAAGACCAGGTTATTCCGACAAAGAACTATCGGAAGTTTATCATCAGAGATCCCTCAAAATACAAATGTAGATATGGCTGTCGAATATCAGAGACAATCCAGCCCATAACTGGAAGATGCCAAGCGTTTGCCGCAACCGAGTATAAGGAAAGACAAGACTCAGCCGCGATGCTTTACCAAGAGTTAGCAGATAAGTTAAACCTATTGCAGGTAGGAAAAATGCCTTATTACAAATACAATCCCGAGCCTATTCTTGAGAACAACGAGTTCAAGTTATATTATAAACAATTGCTCATAATAGGCCAGACATTATACTAACAGATAAAATCTCTAGGCGAACTACCCTGATTGACAATAATAACCTAATACTAACAACTTAAGACCAAAATACAACGAGAAGATCGCCAAATACAGAGCTCTGGAAGTGCAAATCCGCAAACACTGGGCAATAAACAATGTCCACACGATTCCCATAATACTATCAACAACTGGAGTGATACCAAAGAATCTCTTGCAGAAAATCAAGGGACTAGGCCTTATTGAGCATCTGTATAAACCGATTCAGAAAGCAATTTTCCTTGCAACCGCGCAGACTGTCCGAAAGTTTGTGGGAAGTACAGAAGACCACGCCACCTAAGACCCAATAATATGGAAAGGGTTCCCACAGAGCTTCATACTTTTGGTATCTTTGTATGCTTGGTATAAGTCAATAATCCCTGGAGGGAGTGAGAAGCCGTTTGGCTTGTAAATCTAATACAAATAAAAACATAAATACTCACGTGAATTTTCACGTAAGTATTTATACTCAATAACAAAGTATATATATATATATATATATATATATATATATATATATATATATATATATATATATATATCCGGTTTCATAGCGTTCTACGCTTTCCGGTTCCCAGTCTCTATTGTTTTCGGTCTTCCCAATCCCCTGGAAGTAAGTTTCTTTCGGACATGGCTTGGTTAATGCCCTTAATCCAGGTAACTTTTGGTCTTCCTCTTTTTATTTTTTCATTTGGTGTCCATTTTAGGATTTGCTTTGGTAGACGTTCATCCGTCATTCTCTCCACATGTCCATACCATACCAGCTGACGTTGTTCGATTTCATCGGGAATAGTTTTCTTTACGCCAATAATCTCTCTAATTCTCTCGTTGGTTATCCGTTCGATCCTTGACTTTCCGGCAGATCTTCGCCAAAAGTCCATTTCAAGAGCCAGCAGTTTACGTTCTAAAGTTTTATTTATCTGCCACGTTTCACATCCATACAATACAACGCTTTTAAATATTGTATTGTATAAAAGATGTTTTCTTTCCTTGGAGCAATATAAGTGGTTATTTCAACGATTTTTAACCTTGAATGAAGATGTTTTGGCGTTAAACGCCAGATAGTTGAATTGAAGCTTTCTTTAGCATTTTGTGTATGACCACTTAAACATTTTTTCAGCAATTCATTCTTTGATAAATTTTCATAAATGGGCAAAATACATTTTTGCACATCTTCATGGAGTACTGCAGGATGTCACATTTGTTTGATGTTTTCACTTGTCCCTATTGCCTTGTGGTTATCCATTCGATCCTTGACTTTCCGGAAGATCTTCGCCAAAAGCCATTTCAAGAGCCAGCAGTTTACGTTCTAAAGTTTTATTTATCTGCCATATTTCACATCCATACAATATAACGCTTTTAAATATTGCATTGTATAAAAGATGTTTTCTTTCCTTGGAGATGTTTGTTGACCATAATAGCGAGTTTAGGCATCCGATAGCTTTTTTCCCTTTAGTTATTCGCTCCAATATTTCTTATTCAGTTCGTCCGCTTCAATTGATCTTTGTTCCAAGGTAGGTATAATCAGAACAAGATTTTACTATGATATTGTCATCCACTTCCAAATCTGTTTCTTCTCCACCGATATACATATATTTAGCTTTACTGCAGTTAACAGTTAATCCCCACTCTGCGTATTCTTTAAATAGTGTCCTCGTCATAAATTCGAGGTCTTCTTTATCCTGTATCACTACCACTTGGTCATTTGCAAAATGAAGCGTATATAAATGGGTGTCATTATTTAATTCTATTCCCATTCCACTGCATGATCTTCTCCAATTCTTTAAAGCTTCATTGAGGTAAATTTTAAAGAGAGTTGGTGATAGACAACATCCCTGGCGAAGGCCTCTGGTCATATGAAAGCTTTCTGATAAGTTATTGCCGATCTTAATTCTGGAGAATCCTTGGTCGTATAGCTGTTTGATGGCTTGGATCGCTGTATTGTTAATTGGAGACTTTTTCATCACGTGCCATAATTTATGGATTGGCACCGTATCATATGCTTTTGTGAGGTCAACAAAAAGCAGATGAACCTCTCTATTTCTTGCCACCTTATTTTCATTAAGTTAGTTTAACCCAATAACAAAGTACATTTAACAAATATGATTAACTCAAAAAAATCATGATTTTTTAATCAAATCAATGATTTTTGAGTAAAAAGAATCAAAATCAAGCCAACTCATTTATTTCCCTTAGAAGCCTGCAAATAATTTTATATAATTTCCAGCCGCCGCTGATGTGCAGGTCTATATTTTATATTTTTGCCTTTATTCTTTCATTATCTTTTTTCATCGTTAAATTTGGCTTCTCAAAATAATAATAAAAAGAGTCTTTTCTTTTTCCTAAGTTTTCCTTCAAAAATTTTTTCTGGTCGTAGAAATAATGAAAATTCATTAGGCCGGAAACCTTTAAGGGTGAGGTGAGTTATTTTTTAATAAGTGATAATAAATTCAAAAAGATTCCTTTGAAATCGGTTTCCCTTTGACTAAAAAATAAAAGGAGTGACGAAAAAAATGTTCCTCAATGGGATTCTTTTCCGTCACAGCACGGCTTAAGCTTTCTTTCAACATTACTTCATCAAAAAGTCTAAATGATAAAAAAAGCACAATATAATGTGTCAGGGTTGGGTTGATTTTAATTAAATGATTTAAATCATGAACAGAGTCATGATTTAAATTAAAAAATATTTATTATATTGTTGCAGCCACCAAATTGAAAAATCGAAAAGCCCCTGGACCAAATGGCATAACAAATGAAATGCTCAAATATGATGGAATGGCACTACTAGAAGAGTTACATTCCCTCTATAGAAAAATACTCAACGAGGAGAAAACACCAGAACAATGGAGGGAAAGCTTGACCATACCCATATTCAAGAAAGGCAACAAAACTGACCCGAACAACTACAGGGGAATAACACTTTTAAGCTCAACCGCCAAGCTACTAACGAAAATCATAGCAAAAAAAATAGAATCTAGCGGAATCAGTGAGGAGCAGTAAGGCTTCAGACAAAACAGGTCAACAACTGACGCCATATTTATAATTCGCCAAATTACAGAGAAGGCCATCGAATACAACAAAGAGGCATATATGTGTTTTGTCGACCTCACAAAAGCCTTCGACAGGATCAGACTTCATGACGTTCTCGAACTACTTAAGGACAGAAACATATGTCATAACATCCTGGAAGTAATTAAATACTTAAACAGCAGAAATACAACGAAAATTAAAGTAGGCAACAAGACATCGAACCAAATTCCAATATCTACCGGCATAAGGCAGGGAGACAGCCTCAGTCCAATTCTATTCAATGTCATTATGGACGAAATTATCAGAGAGGTGAAAGAGGCCGGTAGAGGATATAGAATGGGAAAAGAAGAACTAAAGATAATTTGCTATGTCGATGATGCAGTACTGATATCGGAAGACGAAGACAACCTCCAACGGCTCCTGTACAAGTTTGAAAAGACCGCTGAAAAATTTAACATGACAATCTCCATAGGAAAAACCCAATCTCTCACGATCAGTAAAGAACCAAAAAGATGTAAGCTCGCTGTACACAATCAGAGCATCGAACAGGTCATGTCATTTAAATACCTGGGAGCAAACATCACCAGCAATAGAAACTTAAAAGCAGAAGTTCAAGAACAAACAACCAAAGCTGCCGTAATGTCAGGATACCTACGTGATATTATATGGAGAAATAAACATATGACGACACAAAGTAAGATCAGAATACATAAGACCTGCATACGACCCATAATGACTTATGCCATCGAAACAAGAGCAGACACATCAGGAACCAAAAGACTACTCGGGACAACTGAGATGAGAACGCTAAGAAGTATCACGGGTCATACATTACGCGACAGACTAAGAAACGATGAAATCAGGAAAAGATGTGAAATACAGGACCTCGTAAGATGGGGCAGAAGAAGAAGGAGAGCATGGAGGGATCATGTCGACAGGATGGCCGACGACCGAGTGGCAAAAATTGCAAAAGAAGGTATACCAAACTCCTCAAGGCTTCCTGGTCGACCGCCTAAAAGATGGAAAGAGAGCTGGACATCGGTGTCACAGGAACAAGAATAAACGAGATGCATTGACAGTCAATACAGGACAAAGTCCTATACTAAGAATAAGAAGAAGAGAAGAAGATTTAAATCATGAACAGAGTAATGATTTAAATTAAAAAATATTTATTATATTGTTTCAAGCAATTTGAGAAAAAAAAATAAGGCAACATAAAAAAGATTACCTTAAACTACCTAAATGACATAAACTTTTAAATAATTCCTAAAATATTTAAAACTTAAAACTTACAAAAAATCGTATCTCCAACACAAAGACTAGAAAAATATTTAGCAAGTATCATGCAACCAAGAGTCGAACTGGCCGATTCCTTCGTAAAAAAATCCGAATATCTGACCAAAATGATCAAAAACATTCCCATTGAAGAAAATGACTTCCTCTCTCGACATAAAACCGCTTTATCCGAGCATACCACTGGAAGAGATTTTGGACACAATCGCCATGAACGAAGATTTTCCAGCCTAAACAATTGAACTTGCAGAACACTGCAAACATTTGTAGCATTTAAATTTACCAGTTAGCATCAATGCTACATGTTTTTAGTAATATGATATAATTTGTATATTTTTACCTGAGTAAATTTAATTATTTATCCTGTAATTTAAAATAGTAAACATGGAATTTATTTTTTTTGGTTCATAACTCTTTTGGTCTTGTAACTTATCAATTTTTTTTTAACACAGTTCATAAATTGCTGTAGTTTATATATCACATTATTTGGTTTGAATTTAAAAGTCGTAAATATTTTATTTTTAATAAACTCTCATTTGTTTACATTCAATTTCAGTATTAAAAGTATAAGGTTATAGTCGGTGACATAGTTCAGTTAGCATTTGCTGTGAATGTATACCCATTCGTTGACACGAACACGGCATGTCGAGATCGACCATTTAAGGTTGAGTATGCAGTATGGATTTGTGGCAATTTTTTTTGAACTTTGTTTTAATCGTGATTAGTGACTTTGAACTGTTTGATCATAATTTTCTTTTTGATAATTTTCCATGGCCTGCCCATACTTGACGTATTAACTGGTGGTCAGTGTAAGTTCGGAACTAGGTTAAAGTGCTCCAGGTTGAGAATAAGGTTGGCAAGACTAAGTATAAATATCACTAAGATTTGTCACGTCTGGTTGCAAGAGAGATTTGTATTTTCGTTCCCTTTACTGTTGAACCGCAGAAGGCAGCAGACCAATCCTGCCACCAGCTCTGAAAGGGCGGACGGTCAAGTTTTTTTGTTAAAGTCCACTAATTAATGAGGTAAGATTTTGCCCCTTATCTTTACGAACATGTGGTAAAAACAACATTTTATTTTAGGGCTCTTTGGCTATTCGGCTATTCGGCTACTTGGCTATTTGACTATTTGGCTATGTGAATATTTGAAGCCAGTTCTTTTTTATCTTTGGGCTTTTCATCTTGATATTGCTGTCATGACTTCTTGATGGTTCGAGTCCTAGTTTTCCTGTACAGGCGACCACGATTGTATCAACCTTACCCTGCGTTTGATTGGTGAGTTGGAAGTGGCCCTGTGAAGCCTCAATCCATCCACAACACAACAGGAATCCTAGCAACAGCGCTGAAGTGAAAGGTACCATTGTATATACCAGGTAGGGGAAAAACCTTAAATTAGAGATTCGAGTTGTAAATCAATTTTTTATAACACAAACAATGCAACATAATTATATTTGGTGATGTAGTAACATGTGAGAACTTTTGATAACTCAACAAAACGTACGTTATTGGCGACTAAGGTTCTAGAACGTTTGCGGCCAAATCTTATATAACCTTTTAAAACCGAGGTGATAGTTATCAAGAGAGTAAAAATAAAACATTGTAAGCACAATTCAAACTTATGTAAATAATAATTTTTTTTAATGGGAATAAAATGGAATTGCTATTTTGTTTTAATTAGGTCGTTTTATTGTGGAGCTATACACCTACCGTCAATAATTTAAAATCATTCCTCATACCTAAGTGTTTTCCTGTTTAATCACTAGGTAAGTAACACAGATAATGTAAAACAGGTGGCGCCTATTGGGTAATCAAAGCAGAGCACAACTATCTCTAAAAGAGATACGAACCTAGCCTCCGACATATTGAGCTGCCGTACGCATCCGTTGCCGTACCCTGTAAAAAGGGGACGCCGCAAAAAATGACGCCCTGAACGTGGAGCTTGTGCTTTGTTTTGAATTTTTATATTTCACTGGTGTTTAGCAAAATAATTTAACGTTGAGTATCCTGAATTGAATTGAAATTTCTATGCGGTTAAATTCATGTGTCAGATTTAAATTAATTTTCATTAGTAACATATTTTTATTGTAATTCCATTTTGTTTCGACTGAGTAATGACAATTTTATAAAACCTAAGAAACATTCACAGGTTACTCGAGTAAATTTTCTCCGAGGTACAATAAGGTTATATTTTTTGTATTTTTTTAAGAGCCCTCATTGATTTTAATATCACAGTAACTTCACAGTATTTTAGGTATTTTACAGCTTATAGTAGTGAATTTTGTATTTTTATGTACAGGGTGTTCAGGTGGACACAGTTTTTTATATGTTTATGTAAGGTCTATTATTTTAGCTAAATTGCTGAAGATTTTCAAATTAGTTATGGATCAATTTAGTTTAAAAGGCATTTTATATCGTACATATTTTTGATTTGTTTAAGTCTCGTAAAGATTTGCATATTTTTTTTGAGCTATTTAAAAGTTGTAGAATGATTTTACATTTTATCTCAGGTAGTAAAATTTATACCCGGTTAGAAATACTTTTTTGCTATTGAACCATTTTGAACCGATAACAGTTTAAAATATTTTGTGATAAGAAAAATATTTAATTTTTTTTCGGTATTTACAGATATTTTCCTAAAACTTGATTTAAATGTGTTAAAAGTCCAGCAAAAAGTAATCTAGAGAATTTGATTTTTTTTATATAAATAAAAATTTGTTGTTGACCACGCCAATATTTTATTTTTTTAGATACTTTTTATAGATAACAGGATATGAATAGAAATAAATACCAATTTTAAAATTTAGCTTTGCTTAAAAATTTATGCATGATTAGTTGGGACTTATTATTCTGAAGTTTGATAAAATAAATTATTTTTTATTGATACAGGGTGTACGATTACTTTTTTAGTTTCCTCATTTTAATGTTTGATCAATGCAATCATTTGATTTAGATTTTAGTGTAGCTATTTAATTGCTTTTGAAATAAAATAATTTTTTCTATTTGATTTGCTATACAGGGTACGACAAATTGTTTGTTTTATAGAATTGATTTAACTTTAGAGATACGGTTATTGTTTTCAACTAAGTAAAGAATACTTTGTCATTTAAAAATAATAACTTGATTTAGTGTATTTATTTTCAAATTTTATATCATCATGGATATTTATAATTTTCAACCCAATCATTTACTTGAATATGAGTTGGACTACGAGTTAAAAATTCGTTTGTTAACTTCTTTACGTACTGTCGCAGACAAACGCAAGATACTTGCTAGAATTCTAAAGAGAGAACAATCGAGTCCGGGTAAAGATATTAACTTAAATATTTGTACTTTGACTTTTGAGGAAGAAAAAATCAGTATACAACGCAGTTTAGACTCAATACAAGGGGTGATAGATGAATTTGACGGTAATGCTAATGATTCTCTTATTAATAGAGTGAAGTCGCGTTTAGCTCACGTGGTAGGAAGAGCAAAAAGAATTCCAATGCCCGAGGATGAAAATAGAGCTTCTGTAATATTTTCTTATATTCAAGAAGTGACCGCGAGTTGTCTTTTATTGGAATCGAACTTGTTAGATAAAATTCCGGACGGTCAGCATGTTGAACTTACAACATCTCAGTTGCCGGTGATCAATGTAGCAGCACCTGTAGTGCATTGCGCGACGCGTATTTTACCTATTAGTGAGTGGCAAGTTAATTTTAATGGGGACGCGAAAAAACTTTATCCATTTTTGGAACGGTTAACTGAATTAGCGCAGGCACGTAATATTTCTCCGCAGGAGTTGTTTAATTCAGCTGCCGAATTTTTCACAGGAGACGCGTTTGTGTGGTATCGAAGTGTTAAATCTTCGTTAACTGATTGGGATTCATTGGTATCGAAATTAAAGAAAGATTTTTTTCATGATGATATAGATGATGATATATGGGAGCAAATTAAAAGAAGGAAACAAAAGAAAAATGAATCTACGATAGTTTTTATTGCTCATTTAGAAGCTCTTTTTTCTCGATTATCTAGACCTCCAGCAGAAGTTTCAAAAGTTAAAAATATTAAAAGAAATCTTTTACCAGATTTTATTAGTAGGTTGGCTTTAATAGATGTTAATAATGTTTCGGAACTTTCAGAACTTTGTCGTAAGTTAGAAGAGGCTGATTACCTTAAAGATAAATCTAGGCCTAAGGATGAAATTGCTAGCATCAACAGTATGGCTAACACGAACCAAAGTTTAGATAATAATAGTCATTTTAACAAGCAAAATAATTCTAAAAAAAATTTCAAAAAAGATGGTCAAAGATTTTCTCATTTTCATTCTAAAAATTTGCCTTCTACGTCTAGCAGCAAACCTGATAATAATTTAAATAAAAATAATTCTAATAAAGATAATAAACCTAAAGCTTCTGTAACATGTTGGAATTGTAAACAGCCTAATCATGTTTATTTGGACTGTAAGGCCCCTAGAGGTTTATTTTGTTTTAAATGTGGCGAACCTAACACCAAATCTTTAGGGTGCCCTAAATGTTCAAAAAACGAGTAAGGGAAGTGAATCGAAGAGGCAGTTTCACCTTTCCCAGAACTCGTGCCTCATTTAATTACCGTAGTTTTCATAAGTCTTTTAACAAATCAAAAACATTTTTTAATTCTAATAATAAAAATTTAAAAAGAGAATATTTTAGCCATACTGATTGGAAAAACTGGCTGAATACAGTTTCTAAATTTTTTAAAGATAGTACTTTTTTTAATCGACTCCATTTTTCTGAAAACAAGCAAGTTTCGCCCTTATTCATTAATAAATATTTAGATAACCGACCTTATATAAATGTGAAGTTGCTTGATGTGGACATTACGGTTTTATTGGATTCAGGTGCTACATCTTCTATAGTTGGTTCTAGAGGTGTAGATATTTTAGGTAATTTAGGTCTTAAGATATGCCCAGCACAAATTAAGAATATTTGTACTGCTGATGGTAAACAGCAAAGTGTTAAAGGCACAGTTGATTTACCTCTTGTTATTGACAATTCTTGTCAAGTTATTAATGCTCTAGTGGTTCCTTCATTGCCACAAGCATTTATATTTGGGTGTGACTTTGCGAAAAAATTTAATATTGTAGTTAATTTTAAGAATAATTCTTGGCATGTGCAAGATATAAATTCTAAATTAGAAGTGTCCAATAATGATTTGAGTCACTCTTTTAATAGTTGTAATTTGAGATTACATTCTTTGGATGAACTTTCTACAGCAGAGCGCGAACAAGCGGAAAAAATTATTGAATCATTTAATGAAATTAGTAGTAAAGATAGATTAGGTCGTACGGATAAAATTACTTTGACTATTGACACGGGTGACGCGCTTCCTTTTAAAAAGAGACCGTTTGTTTTGTCTCCATATATGTCAGAAATTTTGAACGATGAGTTAGATGAAATGTTAAAGTTAGGTGTCATAGAGCCATCTACAAGTCCATGGTGTTCTCCTGTTTTATTAGTTAAGAAACCAAATGGAACGTACCGATTATGTTTTGATGGACGTTCACTTAATGAAGTCAGTCGTCCTGACCGGTATCCAATGCCTAATATTGACAGAATTTTAACATCTCTTCGAAATGCTAAATATATTTCATGGATAGACCTTCGAAAAGCTTTTTGGCAGATCCCTTTGGATGGATCTTCGAAAGAAAAAACCGCTTTTGCAGTAGTCGGAAGAGGACTTTTCCAGTTTGTTACCATGCCCTTTGGCCTCAGAAATGCTGCACAGACGCAACAGCGGCTGGTAGATGCAATATTTGGTCCTCGCTATGAGCCAAATATATTCACCTATCTGGATGATATTTTAGTAGTGTCAGAAGACTTGGATTCACACCTTAGATTGTTATCAGAAGTCAAAGAAAAATTGAAAGATGCCAATCTAACTATAAATCTGGAAAAATGTGACTTTTTCAAAACATCTTTAAAATTTTTAGGCTATATTGTGGGTTCGAATTCTTTGCGTACTGACCCCGATAAGGTTTCTAGCATGATTAATTATAGCAGACCTAGGAATACTACTGAAGTAAAGCGTTTTGTTGGTCTTTGCTCATGGTATAGAAGATTTATAAAGGATTTTTCTACTCTGATGTCTCCAATAAATGATCTCTTAAAAGGACGTAGGAAAGGACAAAAAATTGAGTGGAATAGTGCAGCTGAAGAATCTTTTATTAAAATTAAACAACTTTTAGTATCTGCTCCTATATTATCTCAACCAGACTTTTCACAGCGATTCTATATAGCGAGCGACGCATCAAATACAGGTTTAGGAGGAGTTCTAACGCAGATAATTGATGGTGAAGAGCGAGTGATTGCCTACGCCAGTAGATCTTTATCTAGAGCAGAGCGAAACTATTCAGTAGTGGAAAAAGAATGCCTGGGTGTAATTTTTTGTATTGAAAAATTCCGAGGATTTATTGAAGGTGTTCCTTTTACTGTCATTACAGATCATTATAGTTTATTGTGGCTTAACACTCTAAAAAATCCAAGTGGAAAATTAGCTCGTTGGGCTGTTCGACTTAGACAGCATACATTTGATTTAGTACACAGAAAAGGAGCTCAAAATGTCATCCCAGACGCCTTGTCTCGTAATCCACATAGAGAAGAAGAGATAGAAGATTCTGATTCAAGCAGTAAGGAAGAATTAGTGGTGGGAACCCTAGATGTCGATCGTATTGATCCGTGGTACGATAATTTACGCCAGAAAATTTTAGATAATCCAAACAATTATCCACAATGGAAGGTGGATAATGATTTTGTTTTGAAATTTGTCCCAAACTGCCTTTCTATGAATGTGAATGTTCCTGAATGGAAATACTTAGTACCTAAACCCCAAAGAGCAGAAATTATAGACTCTTGTCATAGTCCTCCGAATTGTGGTCATTTCGGATTTTATAAGACATTTCATCGTCTACAAGAAAGATATTATTGGCCAAAAATGCGCCAAGATGTTCTTAAATCTGTTAAGAAGTGTTTAGTCTGTGGAGCTCAGAAAGCACCAAATACTTCGCAAATGGGACACATGGGTAAAGAGAAATCGGTAGATTATCCATTTCAAGTAATAGCAGTAGACTTAATAGGCCCTCTACCTCGTTCAAGAAAAGGAAACAAATGGCTTTTAGTAGTCGCTTGTTGGTTTACCAAGTACACTTTACTTTTTCCTTTAAGAAGTTCCAAAATTCAATATATTGAAGAGGTACTAGAAAATAAAGTTTTTCATGTTCATGGTCCTCCATCTCTACTTATTTGCGATAATGGCACACAGTTTGTTTCAAAAACTTTCAAAAAATTAAGTCAAACATATGAGTTTAATATAAGATTTAATCCTGTTTATTCACCACAATGTAATTTCGTAGAAAGAAATAATAGGACAATTGGTACAGCAATTAGGAGTTACATAGACAGCCACGAAAATTGGGATAAAGAAATAGCTAAAATTCAACAAGCTATTAATACTTCAAAACATGAAGTCACCGGTTTTACTCCAGCGTTTTTAGTTTACGGTGGGCATGTTCCTTTGTCAGGTAGTTATTACAAAGATTTGAATGTCGACGTCAGTGTTGATGATGAAATAATTCCTGGTGACAGAAATGCCTATGCGGCCAACTTAAAAGGTCTAAAAGATATCTTTGTTGAAGTGAGAATGAAGATTCATAAGGCGTATGAACGTAATTCTCGTGCGTATAATCTTAGAAAACGCGATATTTCTTTTAATGTAGGTGACCATGTTTGGCGTAAAAATAAAGATCTTTCAAGTGCTGTAGATAAGTTTACCGCAAAGTTAGTCCCCAAATATGTTCATTGTAAAGTAAGAAAGAAACTTTCCAACCTTATTTATGATTTAGATAATATTGATGGTTCTAAAGCTGGAAAGTGGCATATCAAAGATCTAAAACCTTTCAATGATTCTATTTCAGAGGATTCTGATTCTGACCTTTCAGAAGAAGAATAAGTTTATTAAGTTTTGAAAAGTTTGCTTCAAAGTTGTAAGTTTGTTTAGGCAACTTATTGGGTGCTGACCCGTATTGATTTTTGATTATTAGCAGTTTTGCTACTTTTAAGTTTACTAAGTTTCTGGGAAGTTTGCTTCCAAGTAAATAAGTTGTTTAAGAGACTTACTGGTGCTGACCCGTATTGATTTTTAGTTATTAGCAGTTTTGCTATTTTGAGATTTTTAGGAAGTTTGCTTCCAGGTTAGTAAGTTTGTTTAATTAATTATTGAGTGATGACTCGTAATTATTTTTAGTTATTAGCTGTATTGCTATTTTTTTAAGAATTTTGGATACTGGCCATATCCGAAGTATTGCTTAAGTGATAGCTTTTCACCTTGTTTTTTAAGGAAACGTTTAAAGTTTTTATATCTTCTGAGGAAAAGATAGTTTAAGTATAGACTACTTTTATATAAATTTTAGTATTGTTTGGATCTTGTATAACCTAAGGGCTGGTTATTTTCAAATTATAGAGTTTTTAGTGGCATTTCACTTTGGGATGGTTTCCCGGAAATTTGTTTGAATGCTTAGAGCATTCGTTTCTACAGTGAGTTGTATATAAGTAAATCTGAAGTTGTATAGTGTTGATATAATGGTCTCATAACTGGATTTGTTACGGCCGTGTGTCTAAGTATACTGCTGATAATTTTGTCCTAATTTAAATCTATAGTCATGACAATCTGTTTACTTGTATTAACAATTCTGGGTATATAATGTTAGAGATTTTTTTATTTTAGTTTATGATTTTTTATCTTTTAAGTGATTTCTTTGGTATTTGTAAAATTTATTCAGGAGTTGTAATTCTGAACTTGTACGTAATTTGGCAGACCTTTACCGATTTTGACTCTTCACGACTTTGTAGTTTTCCAGATTTGACTTACCGATGTTGTCTTCCGCAAGGACGTGTGATACGCGTAGATATCAATCCAAATATTTTTCCAAGGACAGGGTTATGTTTTTCTTTGTTTTCAAAATAGCCTATCAAGATAGTCTATTTTTTTTTCGGAGAGGGGTAAATGTAGCATTTAAATTTACCAGTTAGCATCAATGCTACATGTTTTTAGTAATATGATATAATTTGTATATTTTTACCTGAGTAAATTTAATTATTTATCCTGTAATTTAAAATAGTAAACATGGAATTTATTTTTTTTGGTTCATAACTCTTTTGGTCTTGTAACTTATCAATTTTTTTTTAACACAGTTCATAAATTGCTGTAGTTTATATATCACATTATTTGGTTTGAATTTAAAAGTCGTAAATATTTTATTTTTAATAAACTCTCATTTGTTTACATTCAATTTCAGTATTAAAAGTATAAGGTTATAGTCGGTGACATAGTTCAGTTAGCATTTGCTGTGAATGTATACCCATTCGTTGACACGAACACGGCATGTCGAGATCGACCATTTAAGGTTGAGTATGCAGTATGGATTTGTGGCAATTTTTTTTGAACTTTGTTTTAATCGTGATTAGTGACTTTGAACTGTTTGATCATAATTTTCTTTTTGATAATTTTCCATGGCCTGCCCATACTTGACGTATTAACTGGTGGTCAGTGTAAGTTCGGAACTAGGTTAAAGTGCTCCAGGTTGAGAATAAGGTTGGCAAGACTAAGTATAAATATCACTAAGATTTGTCACGTCTGGTTGCAAGAGAGATTTGTATTTTCGTTCCCTTTACTGTTGAACCGCAGAAGGCAGCAGACCAATCCTGCCACCAGCTCTGAAAGGGCGGACGGTCAAGTTTTTTTGTTAAAGTCCACTAATTAATGAGGTAAGATTTTGCCCCTTATCTTTACGAACATGTGGTAAAAACAACATTTTATTTTAGGGCTCTTTGGCTATTCGGCTATTCGGCTACTTGGCTATTTGACTATTTGGCTATGTGAATATTTGAAGCCAGTTCTTTTTTATCTTTGGGCTTTTCATCTTGATATTGCTGTCATGACTTCTTGATGGTTCGAGTCCTAGTTTTCCTGTACAGGCGACCACGATTGTATCAACCTTACCCTGCGTTTGATTGGTGAGTTGGAAGTGGCCCTGTGAAGCCTCAATCCATCCACAACACAACAGGAATCCTAGCAACAGCGCTGAAGTGAAAGGTACCATTGTATATACCAGGTAGGGGAAAAACCTTAAATTAGAGATTCGAGTTGTAAATCAATTTTTTATAACACAAACAATGCAACATAATTATATTTGGTGATGTAGTAACATGTGAGAACTTTTGATAACTCAACAAAACGTACGTTATTGGCGACTAAGGTTCTAGAACGTTTGCGGCCAAATCTTATATAACCTTTTAAAACCGAGGTGATAGTTATCAAGAGAGTAAAAATAAAACATTGTAAGCACAATTCAAATTTATGTAAATAATAATTTTTTTTAATGGGAATAAAATGGAATTGCTATTTTGTTTTAATTAGGTCGTTTTATTGTGGAGCTATACACCTACCGTCAATAATTTAAAATCATTCCTCATACCTAAGTGTTTTCCTGTTTAATCACTAGGTAAGTAACACAGATAATGTAAAACAGGTGGCGCCTATTGGGTAATCAAAGCAGAGCACAACTATCTCTAAAAGAGATACGAACCTAGCCTCCGACATATTGAGCTGCCGTACGCATCCGTTGCCGTACCCTGTAAAAAGGGGACGCCGCACATTAAAAGCCAGTCAAGCGTTTCACAACGGAAAAACGAAAAACATTATGAGACACCCTGTATATTAAAAAAAATATATTTAAATTATTATTAAGACACACTGAATAAAATTTTTTTTTGTGAACTGCGGCGTCTCCCTTTTTACAGGGTACGGCAACGGATGCGTACGGCAGCTCAATATGTCGGAGGCTAGGTTCGTATCTCTTTTAGGGATAGTTGTGCTCTGCTTTGATTACCCAATAGGCGCAACCTGTTTTACATTATCTGTGTTACTTACCTAGTGATTAAACAGGAAAACACTTAGGTATGAGGAATGATTTTAAATTATTGACGGTTGGTGTGTAGCTCCACAATGAAACGACTTAATTAAAACAAAATAACAATTCCATTTTATTCCCAAAAAAAATTATTATGTACATAAATTAGAATGGTGCCTACAATGTTTTTGTACTCTCTTGATAACTATGGTTGTTACCTCGTTTTTAAAAGGTTATATAAAATTTGGCCGCAAATGTTCTAGAACCTTTAATTGCCAATAACGTAAGTTTTATAGAGTTATCAAAAAGTTCTTACATGTTATTATATCACATTAAAATATATTTATGTTGTTTTGTTTATATTTAAAAAAAAATTGATTTATAGCTCCAATTCTTTAACTTAAGGTTTTCTCCTACCTGGTCTATAGTATGGTACCTCTCACTTCTAGCGCTGTTGCTAGGATTCCTGTTGTGTTGTGGATGAATGGAGGCTTCACAGGGCCACTTCCAACTCACCAACCAAACGTAGGGTACGGTTACAATAGTCGTGGTCAGAAGGACAGGAAAACTAGGGCCGGAACCATCAGAAAGCCTTGACAGCAATATCAAGATGAAAAGAGTGAGATGAAGCCCAAAGATAAAAAAAAACTGGCTTTAGATAGTCCTGAAATAAAATGTTGTTTTTACCACATGTTCGTAAAGATAAGGGGCAAAATCTTACCTCATTGATTAGTGGACTTTTTTTAAAAAACACTTGACCGTCCGCCCTTTCAAAGCTAGTGGCAGGATTGGTCTGCTGCCTTCGACGGTTCAACAGTAAAGGGAACGAAAATAAAAATCTCTCTTGCAACCAGACGTGACAAATCTTAGGGATATTTGTATTTACTTTTGCCAACCTTATTCTCAACCTGGAGCACTCTAACCTAGTTCCGAACTTACACTGACCACCAGGTAATACATCAAATATTGGCAAGCCATGGAAAATTATCAAAGAGAAAATTATGATCAAACAGTCCAAAGTTACTAATCATGATTAAAACAAAGTTCAAAAAAAAATTGCCACAAATTCCATACTGCATACTCAACCTTAAATGATCGGTCTCGACATGCTGTGCTCGTGTGAACGAATCGGGAATACATCCTCACATTACCGACTATAACCTTATACTTTTAATACTGAAACGGAATGTAAATGAATGAGAGTTTATTAAAAATAAAATATTTTACGACTTTTAAATTCAAACCAAATAATGTGATATATAAACTACAGCAATTTACAAACTGTGTTAAAAAAAGGAGTGATAAGTTACAAGACCAAAAGAGTTGTGAACCAAAAAAACAAATTCCATGTTTACTATTTTAAATTACGGAATAAATAATTAAATTTAATCGGGTAAAAATATACAAATTATATCATATTACTAAAAACATGTAGCACTGATGCTAACTGGTAAATTTAAATGCTACAGAACAATACTTTCTGAAATATTTGAATGTAGAGCTAAAGATAAATAAATTACCGCTTCCGGGTAAAAACTGGATATAATATCGAAGTTCGAAATACCAGAATATATTCCCGATACGAGTAATTAAATTTAATTTGTCTTTTTAAAATATTTGACAGTAAACTATTGTATCTAGTTAATAACGTCGTGTCGTTCGATTCATTCAAATTCACCGACTCCGACCAATGACGAGTCAATATTTGATTTGTTTCTGTTTAGAGCCGTATCGCGTTGACGCCTCGTCACAAAGCTGCTGATTGATAATTTGTTTGAAAGGGAAGCCACAGCGAAAAAAAAAACGGGCATTGTGTATCTTTTTTTTCGCCCGTTTGTTATGAAATACATCGACCAGATACACGCCTAAAAAAACCTTTTAAAGGATATTTACAATAAGGTTTCATGTTTCCTATGAAAATCATTTTAATGAAAGATTGATACAATACAGTGTGAAGTTCTTCTCTAGCGACAATATTTTTAATGGAAGTTGGGTGTTTTTGTACTGTGATAAATGATAATGATACTTTTTAAATTTCAAATCGGAGAACGGAGTTAATATTTGATAAGATTTTACTGATTTTTTATGAAAATTGTTACGTTTTTTTTATTTTTAACTGGATTATTCTATTTTTAATTTCATTAATTTCAAAAAATTAATTTTAAATGTAAAACTCTATTATTGAAGTCTTCTTCATCCATAAGGAGTTAGAGAACCACTTTTGTATCGTTTGTTTATTATTCATATTTCGTTGCATTGCATTCTTATTTTTAAGTCATTCCGAAGTGATTTATATATATATATATATATATATATATATATATATATATATATATATATATATATATATATCTATATATATATATATATATATATATATATATATATATATATTTATATATATGTAATCGAAGGTTTTCGGGCATCCCGTGTATGTGCTGAGTCCCTCTCAGGACTGTAAGGCAGCTGACGTTTCGGTGAAATCCCATTCACCATTTTCAAAGCTGTATGGCGTCTACGAGCGAACTGACGCCTGCGACTCCGGTGTTGTCGGTACCGTGTGCGCGTCGGACGCGTTCGTTTTCCGAATGGTTCCGGACCATCAGGTGGCGAGACCTGCTGCGCTTCATCGGCCCTGTTGCCAGTGTTTGTGGTTGCGTTGCCGAGTTGTAATCTCTTTCGTTACTAAGTGGTACTGGTTGATATTTTGTAAGCAGATTTTTCCAAGTATTAGGCACACGTTGGCTATCATCTCTGCTATTTAAGTTGTTGGGTCTCTTTGCAATTTCAATAGCCTCCCTTATAACTCTTGTGGACAGGTTTTCACATCTCGACAGCATTTTTGTTCCCGAGAAATTTATCTTATTTCTTGTGTTTAACCAGTGTTGGGCCAGAGTAGAAGAAGTTGTTTTTTGCTTGACAGCGTTTATATGTTCGTCTCTTCTGGCGCTTATTTTACGGTTGGTTTGGCCCACGTAAGGCGAGCTGCACTCTCCGCACGGAATTTCGTACACTCCCTGGTTTTCTAGAGGGATTCTTTCTTTAGGTGTTGGCAAGAGATCTTTTACTTTACGGTCTGTGGTGAAAATGGTTTCAATGTTGTGTCTCCTGAGAATTTTTGCGATCTTGTCTGTGGTGCCTCTTACACAAGGAATATATATAAATATATATATATATATATATATATATATATATATATATATATATATATATATTGTATAAATAAGTGCTAAGACTCATTTTTATTTGAGATGAAAATAGAAAAAATCAGACACAGAAAGGTTAAATGAAGTTTTTTAATGGTTAATAAGCCTTCGGGAAATGTTTAAAAAGGAACATTTCCCGAAGATGTTTAACTACCACATAGTAACGGCTACCAGCATCAGCTGGTTAATAAGCCAGTAGATTTGGTTTAGAATAGGATAAAATTAGATTTTAGGATAGTTTAAGATGAATTGTTTAATTTATAGTGTATATAAACAGATAAAGTCTTAGAAAAAAGACAACCCAAAATTCTTGACTAAGTAAAATTATTGAGAATTGTTATATTCTTCAAAAATATGTTATATTTTTATCTATAAAAACTTAAGTTAATTAAAAAACTATGTAAAAAATATTGAACTAGTTATAGGAAGTGTTAATACAAACAAATTATACATTTGAATGAATAAAAAGAGTGTGTATGCTTTTAAAAAAACTAATAATGAAGTGTTACCCATCGTCGTTCCCAATAAAACAATCACTCATAAGACACAAAAGTGCGTGTAGTGGCAAAATTAGTGCAAAATTAAGACAAAAACACGGTGAATAGTAAAAAACAAATATTAATGTATGAAATATAAGAAGAATGTTTTAGTTTTAAGAATTATTAAAGAAATTATGTAGAAGTTAACACCATAATTTACATAAAACCGTAGAATGTAACATAGATTTAATTAGTTTATAAGGTAAATTTAAGTTTATTTTAAGCAATTTTGGTAGTAATATGTTTAAAAAATTTGTTAAATAATAGGGTAATAATATCAAAAGCAACAATAAACATTTAGAGTTTTTTCGAACAAAATTTGAGTAAAATTGTCATAAATTTCAATGTGCAAAGTGTTAATTTTTATCAATTTTAATTTACAAATAATGTACCAAAGTGGCTTCAATATATATCAAAATGTAGAGAAAACTCCAAAGTTTATTTATTGCAAGCTCAATAATGCTCAATGGTCAGATTTAGATTAATATATTAATAAAAACATTAAAATTCCAGTTAAAATTGGTGAAATTGAAAAGCCATCAAAAAATTCAATTTTTCAAGGTATTAAAATTTATCAAGTTGCCAGGTGTCATAAAATCTGACCAATCAAATTACAGAAATTTCTTATGTTTTGGCCGAATATAAAAAGCCAAGGCGTAGAAATTTCGAAAGATTTGAATCATCAGTTTGCTGAAAGCACTGCGTTTCTCGAGCTCCCGAAAATTTACATAACCGCAAATTTTCAATTGTTTATACAAGGAAATGGAAGTTTTCTACGTCACCAGAAAACAAAAGTAAAATATTTTGGTTTTAAGAGAGGTTATGTGGTTTTGTTGTTGTCAAGTTAAAAAAGAATTTAATAATTTATTTTAAGTAAATAGTAAAAGTTTAAAAGTTTGTCGTGTAAAATAATTGTTCAACTCTCAGACAACAACAAATACGATAATATTGTGAGAAGAAGAATATAAAAAAAATTAAATTGAAATAAACTAAGAAGAATATACCTGAACGAGACTTTGGATTATATTTTGTCAATTCTTAACTTTATAGGAAACCACAATTAAAATATTTTTGGTGATTTGGAGGATTTTTAAACAAGAAAATAAATAAAATTTCTGAAATTGTGTTTTATAATATATTGGGACCAAGTAAAAGAAAACATAACAAGGTATTTATATTAGATAAGGCAAGCTTTTAATTTTTCGTAGATATTAAAAACTAGCATCCAATAATAACCTGACTTTTCTTAAAATTAAAATAATTAAATTAATAAATTATAGTTTGCTATACTAACCTGTTATAATATAAATAATATTTATCTTCATCAATATTAGGTGTGAAACTATATTAACTACTTGAATCACAACACAGCACATGATAATTTGTTTAAAATAATATTATTTTATGAAATAAAGGACGCTTTACATATTAAACTGCACTATAGCCATCTAATAGACGAATGCGAAACTAAAACGTTGTCAATCTGTGATACAGGTTGTTAAAAAACAAAAAGTAAATAATAAGTAATATTGATTAGAAATAGTGTGGGATAAAACATAAAAGTATTGACTATTAAATTTCAACTAATAATAATTGATAATATTGTGCCATTTTTTTATATTGTTAAATTAAATTTATATTTTGTGTTTTAATCATTCTGCGAATTGATTATCTGATTGATATCTAATAAGCAACTGAACTCACCTAAGAAGGAGTCATTTTACAGGTAGAAACACATCTTTATCTATATAGAAAATTTGAAAATTGAAAATACTCAAAATTGGTAAAGAATAGTTATAATTTATTATAAATATTTTTTACCTGGCGCTCAACAAATAAATATTAATTTTTAATTAAATTTTGGCAATATTTTAATAATTGAAAATATAAATTCAGAGACAAAATAATAACAAAGTTTCCTAAATTTTATTTTTTCGGGCAAGTATTTTGTGCGGGTGCGATACCATACCCAAAATCGTCACAATATATATATATATATATATATATATATATATATATATATATATATATATATATATATATGTTATATCGTAGGTTTTCATGGATGGTGGAATGAATGATTTGATTACTCCGAGTTTCAAATCGGTTCGTTCAAAAAATCGTTTTCACGACGTTTCGCCAAAATCTCATTTGGTGCAGTTCGTCTCGTTACTCGCTAAAAACTCATCTATCCCTCACCATTCTATTTGGTTTCTTCTTTGTCATACTCTCCACTAACATATGTAAAGGTGTGAGGTTTAAACTTACTTACATAGATAGCGGCTTTTGGGAACGTTTTTATTGCTCCTAATATGCCAGCCCAAGCTAGTTTTTGAACTTTTAAGAGATTAGCTCTCGTATTGCCTGGACTAATTCTTTCACTTCAGATTACTGCTTAATATGTAATAATTGGTCTCACTATTGCAGTGTAAATCCACTTTAAGATATTTGGATTAGTTCTCTAATTTTTTCCAGCGAAGTTCCTACAGACCAACAGAGCTTTTATGGCCTAATTGTTAACTTCCTTCTCATGGTTATTCCAAAGAAGTTTTTTACCTCTGATCTTCACTCAATTGTATTCTGATCTATTTTAGTTGCTTTTAGGGCTTTCTATTCCTTCTAAAGGCTTTGATGAGGTTAATATTGAGTCCCATCAATTGACACCATTCTTTAGTGTGATCAATCCTCTTTAAATTATATTGCAGAGAATATTTTCGAATTTGCCCCTTAAAATTATGACGTCATCGGCATAGCCCTAATAGGAAATGTCAAGGTCAGTCAAATCACAAAGAAGTCTATTCAGAATTCGACACCACATAAATAGGAACGCTACTCCTCCTGGTGAACATCTTCTGGTAGAATAGGTGGTGATAATATCTGTCTCTGTTATTCTGGTAGAAGAAAGTTGACACCATTTAGAAGTTTTTCCATCTACCCCTTTATCAATTAGTGTTCCTTTGACAGTTTTATGTGAAGTACTGCCAAACATGCCTTCTGTACCCGTGTGTATGTCACAGCATTGTAACTTCGCCATTTTTCACCTTTTGCGATGCAATTTTGCCAACACGTACTTTCAATTAACCCAAAAAATCAGACAGACATAAAGCGAAATTACAAAAAAAGTAGCAACGTCAAGAACTTCTTTCAAAATCTAACATATTGTGTCCGAGACATGTTTGGCTGGTTTTTTACAGTTTGATTGAGAAGCCAAGAAACTTAATCTGTATTGACTGATTATTAAAAGACGTACCAAGAGAAACGTTGTGATTAACAAACAATCAAGACAATAGTGTTTATAATCTATGCCCATTAATGTCATGGTTTAGTTTTAGGAGAACTATAACTCCCCTGGAATACTGAACCTCTGTCTTCATCAGTTTGTTTTAAAATATTTATTTATGTAGACTCATCTTGAACTTTAAATACTGCATGCTTGAAACGCATTTATTGATTTTCTAAAATTATAATATTTTGATTTTAGCAATAAATTATTTAAAAAATATAAAAACGAGGTTTCCAGTAAAACGGAACCAGCAAAGGTGTTTACAAATGTGTTAAATGTAAAAAAGCTGGTCAATTGCTGTGACTGAAACGTGTCAATTGTTCAAATTGAGTAACAACGAATGTGACATTTAGCAAATCCATTAGCTAACCTTCTTATGTTTGCCGCTTTTTAACACCAACATCAAATAATCCTAATTAAGAGGTTAAAACGATAAAAACCAACAATGGATTTTCTTGTTACTCACACTTCAAAATAAACAAAATAAGAGCTAATTTTTTAGATACCCTTCACTTTCGTTTCGTAAGAATTACAATGGCACATCATGAAAACCTAATAGGCGCCTTAAACTTTATATTCTATACATCCATAAAAGATCTTTAAGTAAATAACAATATTTTAACATAAAAAAACTCTTATGTTCAAGTATGCTTAAATTCTTATTATTATTGCCATTCTGTAAAAACAAGACATTTGATTTAAAGAGAGAAGCATCGCAAAGCACAAGTTAGGTTAACGATATCGGTAAAATGAATAGCCCATTGTAACCAGATCCAAGACTTTTGTTAGAAATTTACAGTATGTCCCAAATTGTTGATGAATGTTTTGCTTTATTGAAAACTAAAAGAGACACAAAAAAGGTCAAATGGGTAAAGTTTCATGAAAGTTTGTTACAAATTTAATGGTTATTAAGGAGGGATTCTAGATATTTAGGGGAAGAGAACTTTTTGACGAAGATAAATTGTAAAAAAAGTATAAAAAAGTACCTTCTTGCTTATAAACAAATTTAATAATGCGGTTATTTTGAACGCTACATTTTTTAAATTAATTACAAAGAAAAGTTGGTCGAAACGAACATTTAAAAATGTAGCGATTTTCTCTTTTTATACTTTCATCGGGTCGAAGTAAAAACAACACTTTTCACTAATTACTTTTAACTCTTTAATAATTACTTGATCAAATATAACTGAAACCTAAATCATATCTAGAAACATGACTAAAAATGATGAATAATATATATAGTATTACTACAGGGGCGAGTCCCGTAGTCCTTCGTTGCACTGCTCCCTCCTATTTCTTATTATCCCGATCAGCTTCCATACTTCCGTGGTATAGCTTCAAGATGTACTATTTTCATCTGGCCTTGGGACTTCGTTGGATTCTATAACTGTCATTGATTTTCTTCAGAACAGTATATGATCCTTTCCATGCTCACCTTAATAGAGGTGATTTGCCTCTCTTTCTTTGTGGATTCCAGAGCCAAACTCTATCACCTTGCTAAAACATTGCCGAGTTTGCCTTGATGTCATATCTTGTCTTCATTCTGTCTGTGGCCAGCTCCAAGCATTCTCTAATTAGAATGAATGAATTAATAAATGAAAAAGGGGTGGTGATACTAGATCATCGATGCCTAGGCCTCCATTGAGCCCTTTACATCCCACCATATCTGCAGGTTATTAGAGGCCGATCGCCTTTGCGAATCCAAGCAGCCTCGTTAGTTGAACTTGCCTAACTGCTTCCGGTAACAAAACTGTATCTCCGAAATATCTCTGTCTCAGTCCGTTGTGTGCTGGGAACTCTCTGAGAACATGGTTAACAGTTCCATCCTCCTCCAAACACCATCTACATGTCGGGTCGCCTTCGACACCAAATTCTATGAAGATGGCCCCTGAGGTGACAATGTCCTGTCAACAATCCCACCACAATTCGCAGCTCTTTCCTTCCCAAGGAGAGAAGCTCCTTAGTACTCCGTGCGCTAGGCCCGGTTATATGTTCCTTAGCACACCTCATTCCAGGAGCTCCACTCCATGATTCAATACATTTGCTTTCCAGAAACGATTTTAATTCCCTCTTGCCAATAGCAATTGGGACAAGTAATATTGGTTGGGGTCCATACGGTTCGGTCGCCGAACCCAACTTTGCCAGACAGTCTGCTTCCATATTCAAAATTGCGCCTTTGGTCCGAATGTAGCTCCAAAGGAATTCCAAATCGGTTGACAAAAAGTTCACCTACTGTTGAGGTCTACTGGTTAGGGGTGGCAAATACCTCAGGCAATTTACTGAAGTAGTTAATAGCAACTAAGATGGATTTATTGCCATTATCTGTTTCTGGGAATAATCCCGGAATATCAATAGCCATCAATTCTAAAGGTATTCAAACATTATTCTTCTTCATTTTTCCTTTAGATCTTGCGCCTGGACCTTGGCTAGGTGTATATTTAGAGCATTATCGACACTATAATTTTATGTCTTGACAGTATTTAACCCAGTAAAAACTTTCTCGAAGTTTGTCTAGAGTTTTGTTAACTTCTTAATGAGCACCAGACTTCCCATTGTGAATTTTTTGTAAAACCACTGGAACTTCGTTTCTAGGTACTACGAGCTAAGTTTTGATTTTTTTTGCCATCTGAACATTCTCAGGATATCTTTAGTAGCCTGTCTTCAATCAATAGTGAGTCCCACTGAGCCCAAAGTGCTTTGAATGTAAGCCTCTTTCAGAGGTATCTTCTTAACTACGACGCCTTTCATTATTTTTTTTTAAGTTGAAGAAATGGCGTCAGATCATTATCTTTAAGTTAGTCTTTTCTCATTTGAGCTATATTGCACTTTGGATCAAGGTCAAAAGTGACTTTTTGAATAGGAAACCCGTGTCTTTGTTCTATCTTGCTACGGTGCTTGCATTCTTCCTTACCTGGCCTTCTTGACAAGGCATCTGCGTTGTTATGCAATCTTCTTGGTCAAACAGGGATAACATTTTATTAACAAATAATCACTGCATTGTTATGTATTAACTGCTGAAATTTGGCCTGTTCTCAGTTAAAACCTTAAATTACAAAATTCAAGGTGCCTTTTTGCAATAGATATAAAATTCTTTAAATAGAAGTCTGTCAAAATGGTAGTGCTCTCATTTGAGCTATATTGCACTTTGGATCAAGGTCGAAAGTGACTTTTTGAATAGGAAACCCCTATCTTTGTTCTATCTTCCTACAGTGCTTGCATTCTTCCTTACCTGGTCTTCTTGACAAGGCATCTGCGTTGTTATGCAATATTCTTGGTCAAACCGAGATAAAGTTTTATTTACAAATAATCACTGCATTGTTATGTATTAACTGCTGAAATTTGGCCTGTTCTCAGCTAAAACTTTAAATTACAAAATTCAAGGTGCCTTTTTGCAATAGATATAAAATTCTTTAAATAGAAGTCTGTCAAAAAGGTGGTGCTCGTCCGACGAGATAAAGCAAATATTTCCGCACATTGCAACTTGAATTTCGGAATATCATTTAATTGGGCTGCGCCTTTTCTTATTCCAACTCCATGTGAAAATTTTCTTATTGCGAACATCTGTTAAAGTTTTATCTTTCGTTGTTTGTTAGTGATACTCGCGTATTGTGTCGACAGTCCGATGAAAAGGCAAATTCGTAAAAAAAAAATTCGAGAAATTATGTTTAAAAGAGATCCAAAAATGCAAAATATACAATATAAGAGGATGTTGTCCAGTTCCTTATTCTGTAGTAGCAAAATCTAAATATAGTATCAAAACTGAACATTTAAACTAAAGTTTCTTTCCAAAATGTACAAGAAGGTAGGAAAAAAAAACATATTAAATAATTCTTGAAAATCTATTCCATCATATTATTATCTTTTTTTCTATATCTGAAAATTTGGCATATTAAAAAAATCAAGTTTTAAGCCACTGATGCTTGAACTTTTCATAAGAGCAGTATTATTTAAGGCTACTTTTAGAGTTGTTTTTTTTTTTTCGTAAAAATATATTGAAAAAATTCAAGCTGGTTATTCACATACTAAATAAATATCTTTCGAAGTTTCACAGGTTTCCAGAAGAAAATGTAAAATCACTGATTATTCTTAAACGATACAAAAAAAAATTAATCGACTAAAATCTATTTAGTAAACTAGGACTCTTTTTGCGATAAACGTCTACATAACAAATATAAAACCTAGCTAGAACAGAAGTCGTGTAAAAGCTATTTTTGTCCTTAAAAGCCGCCAAAAATTATTGTTATTTGAACAAACACTTTCAAGAAGTTGAAGCAATTTATAAATTGCCATCGCTAGTTTTATAAATTTAAAAGACGTTTAAGTTTTTGCCGAGAAACAAAAGCGTAAGAGAGAGATTCGAGTTAAAAATGTTTTCTTAAGATCATAAACAGACTTTCGTGTTTATTAAAAGTAAGCAAAACTTTTTAAAATGAAGAGAAAGTAGTGGTATAAGCTCTAAAAAAATTAAGAAAATTTAATTGAACATTTTGTGCATCCATATTAAATATTTATTAAAAACTTGCCTTGATAAAATCTACCTACGACGGCTCATCCTTATGCTCAATCTCTAACCTACTTTCTAATATTGTGTACCAAATTACACTCTTCTCAGCTATATAATAAGGACGTTCCTATGCGATTTGTAAGTTGTTATAGCATACTGGGGTGCGAAGTTGCCTAATCTACGTTTTCTTTAAGTTTAGGGAAATTGTGCACAATCTAGCAACACACAACGCATGTGGAACGTCTAGGGATAAATCCCATCTAAGAAGTCTCAACTCTCTAGAGCTTAAATTATCGAAAATACCCACTAAACCCCATGTTATTTCAAATTTCACCATACTCCAGAGTCATCGAAGGGCCAGCTACTTATCGAAGCGCCCCTGTATACAGGAATTATGTCGTCGCTTCTGGTATTCTCGATATCCAGAAGTATGAAAAGGTTATATAAGCAGCCGACCGGCAGTTGGAGGATTGATTATTATTGGATATACGAGCGAAGTGCAAAGAACTAGCGAACCGTTATAGCGTTGTAGTAGTGCTATTAGTTTCGACGTGTCTAAACGATGTCGTCACGATCCTGTGTGAATAAACTAAACAGTTTCTGTTACATATGTGGTGAAGTGATCCTGAAACCTCAACAAAAGACTTTGAGCCCACTAGTAAGAAAAGCTTACAAGTTATATTTTGGGTGCAAAGTTGACGATCAACACAAAATTTAGACTCCCAAAATTTGCTGCCATACTTGCTTAAAAATCTTAACAGGCTGGTTACTGGGTACTCACAAGTCTATGAAGTTTGGAGTGCCAATAATTTAACGGAGACCTCAGACTGATGCTTGCTACTTTTGCTTAACAAAATTCTTGGGGGTTTGTAAACCTCCAGAAAAATACGAAATTCACACGACTACGAGTAAAGTAGCAGTAAACAGGCCCGTTTGATATCACAGGAAGAGCTCAACGATCTTATTCGTGATTTGGATCTTCCCCAAACAAAGTCATCGCTGCTTGGATCTCGTTTACAATAGCGGAATCTCTTGCAAAAAGAAGTGACAAGGTCCACGTTTTGGAAAAGGCAGTCTATGCTGGCAGTATTTTTCTCAATGGCAAATGACCCGAAACATCACTAAAGGGGCCCTTTTTTAGGCATACTACTTTCTATATAATTCAAGATTACAACGGGTTGATCGGGATGATCAAAGCTTGGAGGGGGGCAATGTAACGGTGATAAAGAAACACTAACCCGAGGAACATCTCCCCGATAGTTTCCGATGCCAAGAACATTCAAATATCAGAAATGACGTTATAGAAAGTATGTCAAAGGGTGTCTGGGGTATCCATTGATGAGTCCATCGCTGGTGTCAGGACAAAAAACCCGGGACCAGTAAGGCCGAACGTTTGCAAGCCGTTCAGAGTTACGGTGAATTGCAACAATATGAAAGAAACGTTCATGCGTGTATTACCGTAAAGCATAAAATAAGGAGATCAAATTTATATCTGTGCCATCTAAAAGCCATTGCACTACTTACAGGACTGCAGAGTGGCTACACGAAATGTTTTTTATGCAAATAGGACAGCAGCGTTAAAGAATGGCCATTACCTGAAAACACTGTGCCTGGTCTGAAAAACGTCCATAATGAACCCTTAGTAGAGCAGCATAAAATTTATTTACCTCATCTGTACATAAAACTAGGGCTTTGTTAAAGCATCGGATAGAAAAGGAAATGATTTTCTTTATTTGTGACTAAAATTCGCGCATATAAGTGAGGCGAGCTTAAAGAAGGGATGTTCGTTGGGCCGCAAATATGAGAATTTTAAAGACAAAAACTTTTAAACTACACTTTCTAGAAACGAAAATAGGGCATGGACTGCCTTCAAAAATGTATGTAGCAACTTTCTAGGTAACAAGAAATCGGGAAATACAAAGATCTAGTTGAAGAACTTATCCAATCATACAAGACGTTGGGTTTCAACATGTCACTTAAGCTGAATTTTCTTCACTCCCATTTGGAATTCTTCCCTGATATTTTAGGTGCAGTTTCAGACGAATACGGCAAAAAATTTCATCAATAAATTGTTCAAGTGAAGAAGCGGTATAGTGCTAGTGAAATAGACCCCAAACCTGTTAGCGGACTACTGTTGGGCCCTCAAACGTGAAACCAATCCCGCCGAATACAAGTGAAAATAGACAACAAAATAATTTATTTGATTTTAGTATACTTTTTTCAATATTAAATGAAGTATATTTAGTAAAAATGTGATTTTTTTTTTTTTATCTTTGAGAATTCACTAGATTCCAAAATGCAGCACAATATTATTTTTCTGTATATGTGTTATGATAGGTTAAATTAATGATGAGTGGGCCTCGTGACCAAAGACATACAAAGATATAGACCGTGCGTCCTATAGAAGTGTGTTGATTCTCGTTTAAAGAGACAGAGCGGAACAGGTCAGTCGAACCTGTCTTTCTATGGGCGAAGTTAAGAGTCTCGCACCCCTCTCGCCTGAAAGCCACAACCAACCAGAAAAAGATCAGGTCCTTTGGCATTATTACGTATTTTGCAAAAATGATATACCTGATTCTCAAGACTGCAGATCAATGAAGTGCTCTACTGTATCGCAATCTTCCATGCACAGGCGGCACACTGCATTTTCTGCTTGTACTAGGTGCAATTTGTTTTGGTTTCAAGCCTTCCTGCTTGGAAATAGTACCCATTAGGACTGAGAGGTCCTTATTTTAGGTATAAGGTCTGTACGCACAGAGATTATATGTAAGTGATAAATGTTCGTAAACAATGTTGCAAAATTTCAAGTCTCAATTTACTCAATAGGCCGACAAGAAGTGAATGGGTGTACTTTATTAGTATGAAAATGAAGCGTGTCGTGTTAAGAGCAGTGAAAAAATATTTTCAGAAAAAAGGTATGATGTCAACTCTGAATTACAAATACTATTTGAGCGACTATGCAGTTATTATCTTCTTATTTTATTAGCATATTATCTTGTTTGTACACAACACCTGGGTAGTCCTCATTTGAAATTAAAATTCCGATGTTTCTCTATCTTTTGGACAGCCTTTTTGGTGGCCGTTTGCTATTTGGTTTCTCCTTCACTGCTATTTTAACAGGTCTTTAATTGTTCGTTCATTCTAAGGTTCTCTCCAAGATTGTGTGATTGTATTTCTCACCCTCAGACTGACTACAATAATCATCCTCAGCGGTGTCAGTTCTGTAGTCCGGATTATTTGTTTTATGTTTACCGTCTCGCTTCTGTTTTGAATATGTAGCTAAGTACAAACGGTATGCAGGTTTGATAGATTTTAACCTTCCTGTTAATTATTATCTATTGGTTGTACACGATTCCAGCTAGTTGACCCGATATTATTGCTACTCTGCGGCTTGTGAACGTACTTCCTTCATTGTGTGTGTATTACTCGTTATCTCTACTAAATATTTGAATGAACTAGATTGTTCAATCAGCTTATCAGCTTTTCATCCACCATCAATTGTTGTTATGCAATGATCCTTGTCTTTGTTTTATTATCAGATTTTTTCTGTTATACCCTTTGGTTGTTTAATTCTCACTCTTCGCGAGTTTCCTCGTCTAAAAAGCATATAATCTAACTAATGTTACAACCTAGTGGTTCTCAAATATTCGCATTTTTGACACCAACGATGATTTTGATCATGATGATATTGAACAGCGTTGGGATTAAGCTATCACCCATTTATATTACAACTGATAAAGAAACTTACTCAGTTGGAATATTGCTTGGTGATCGATGACAACTTGCCTTATTACATAACCTTTAATATAGCAAAAAAGGTGATTTTTGCCCTTTTAGGTTAAAATATTCTAAAAACGTCGAACAACAGATCAATTCTAACATCGGATTAGTATTATGCGTGTGGAAAACCTTCGGAAATGTATAGTCGGGTTTCTGGTTCTTGAAATCTGTGGGTCTGTGTAATTATCTAAAATAATAGGGCAAAGTGAAACTGACTATCTAGAAATTTTAATTTATATGGATTTAAATTGGATTAAAAAGTTCTTCTTAGTGAATTTAGTTGTAAAACTGGTTTCTTAATTTATAAATATCTTTTTCTAAAATAATTTCAAATTGTGAATTTGACTAAATTGTAATCCTTTTGTGATCTGAGTTCGAAACATCTTTAATATTTATTTTATAAGTCACAACTTTTTAAAGTTAAAAAATATTTTTGTTACATTTGAAAATTAAATTCTATTTTCTAATATTCGATATTTTTCATAATGTACAAACTCCCTTAAATTTTACAACTTGTAATATAATTTTCCAAACCTCATAATATGAAACTTTAAATTCCTTCGTCGATTTTCGAATTTCAATTAAAATTTTATTCCACTTACGGCTATTAGAACTGTGTTCAACTTTTCTAGAACAAGTCATTCGCGACGTTGTAAATGCATGCGACGTGTCCTACAATAAAGTTTAAAGTAAACATTAAAAATTACGTCCGTCATCTAGCGTTAACCGTTAACGGCCTTTGTTAATGCAAGCTTTAACGACTTTTTCGAGTTATCTGAGAGTTGCAAATAATATAAGGAGTTTTTGCCAGACACAAGTAAATTTTGGGAGATCCTTTACATGCGAAATCTTGTATATATCTCACAAAAACAATTTTTATGCCTCTTAAAGGCTCCATATACTTCGTTCAACTTCGACGATTTTACCCGTTAAGTAAAATTGTTACAAAACTGACGTGTATGGGCAAGAATCGACGTGTTTGCTGGTCAGGATAGATTGGAATTCCGACAAGCTTCATTCCAACCTCTCTGGTAAACACGATGTATATGGGGTCATCAGTCTGAACCCTATTTTATGGGCTATACAATTACATAAAAATACCCTACTTTTGTCACTTTAACAAGGATTTTATATCAGAATTTATTGAGTTATAGAGAAGCTTGCATACTGAAAATGGAGACTGAATATAAAAGAATGGGATTCACCTGAAAGAAGTTGTTCAAAGTGAAAATATTACCTAGGAAAATAAGAAAATTGATTAAGAATTGAAGAAATAAAAGTAATAAATAAAACTATATATATATATATATATATATATATATATATATATATATATATATATATATATATATATATATTTCGATATTAATCCGGGAATACATCCGTTCGTTCGTTTGGTTTCCTGTAGAAGTTTGCAGACGTTTCGCCAAAATCTCATTTAGCATCTTCTGTGCTTGGTGGTTGTAGATCAACTGAAAGAAAAGTCAACGTGCAGCGTGCTTTATACGCGGTCGCAGATAGTAACGGTTACTTGGCGTTGGCGTTGACTTCGCCTCCCTCTCGAGCGTCACCGTTGGTCTCAGTTTAAGCGTGGTATGCATCTCGGTACAGTGGTCCCGCTTGAAGAGAGTTTTTCAAGTAGAAGGCAGATTAAGTGCATCGTCTCTCTTGTTCAGAATGCCGTTTCTTTCAATTTCGATGGATTCACGAATCAATCTTGCCTTGTAGTGTTCTATATTAGCGATTTGCTGGCCGGTGTCAAAATCAATTTTATGTCCTGTCTCGTGCTGTGTTGAAAGAGCGCCGACGTTGTCTGTTTGTTTCTTATACTGAGTTTATGTTCTTCTATTCTAGCTGATATTCTTCTGTTGGTCTGGCCTACGTATGTTTTATTGCAGGTACCACATGCGATTTTATATACGCCTTGATTTTCTAGACTGATTTTGTCTTTTGAATTTCTTAAAGAAGAGCCTATTGTTTTATGTGGTTTGTAAGCTGTAGATATGTTCTGTCTGTTGTGCCTTTTATGTACGGAAGTATAGTGAGTGATTTGTCTATCCTCGGCAAGTGGACTTGTTTCTCGCGTTGGTTTTTGTTGCAATTTTATTGCCTTATTTATTGTTGGTGTCTTGTAGCTGTTTTGTTGGAGGGCCCTTTTTATGTGTGACAGTTCCTTTTCTTTTTCTTGGTCATCAGTTAGGCGAATGGATCTTGATATTAGGGTATTGGCTACGCCCTGTACCTGTGAGGGGTGATGGTGAGAATCAGCATTCAGGTATCTGTCCGTGTGTGTTGGTTTTCGATATACTGTGTGTCGTAGATCTATATATATATATATATATATATATATATATATATATATATATATATATATATATATATATATATACAAGTCCCACTTGTGGTATTTTGATTATTTATTCTTTTTAACGGGGCCCAATTCTAGATGCCCAAAATAGGCCATTTTGGCGAGTTTTTCAATGATTGCTATTACATATATCTATTTAAATCTTTTTGGGTTATATTAATACACCATTGAAGTAGGTGAAATGTTTTTTTATTGATTTTATATATGTTATAAATTTTACTTTAACATGGAATGTCAAAAAAAGATAAGTCGTTGACCTTGGGGGTTTAGCTGTGCTGGTTTATCTTTAACAAAAAAACGAAATAATTCCTTAATTAGTATTGTAATTATACAGGTCCACAAAAAAAGATTATCTGTACTTTTGACAAACATGTCTATTCTTAGGTATTTTTCATCGCTGATTCGAATCCGAAGTAAGATTAAGACCTCTCGCAGTTAGTCTTCGAGAAAACTGCATAAAATATAATTTTTTACCGTTCTTTGGATTAAAAACAAATGGAAAATGATAGAACTAATCTAACTTCGATTTTAAGTTCTAAGGATTAAAATAAATCGAAAATAAGAGTTTAATTTTTTTCCATGAAATTTAGACCTCTGTAGGGCTTTGAGAACTATATCGGTGCATAAAAGACCATAGCTACTGAAGCCGCAAAGGGTTGATATGTGTATTTGATATATATATATATATATATATATATATATATATATATTTATATTCTTAGTATGTGAATATATACTGACCTACCGCGAACAATAACCTTGATCTTGATGTAACTTTTCAAGGTCATTTGAAAGTCAAATTGAATATATTAAGAAAAACAATTTTTTTTATTCCGGAACTCAAAAAGGGGAAAATTTCACATTTAGAATCATGTTCCATAGTTTTTTATTGTAACCTTCATATGGTCAAATAAAAAACTATAACCTAGCCTGGACAAATTTTCGAAACTTCTAGCAAAGTGTATAGGTTTAAAATTTTTAGGTATTACGAAAGATGCTGATTACATACATATTGTGGTAAGAATGGTACGGAACTTCCAAAAATTGGACTGCCTAATAAAATTTAAACTCTATTTCCTTGATTCACATGTTGATCAATTCCCAGAAAATAACGGAGATTTCAGTGAAGAGCAAGGAGAGAGGTTTTACCATGACTTAAAAGAATTTGAACGTCGCTTTCAAGGACAACGGGACAATTATGTGTTGGCGGATTATTGGTACATGATGAAAAGAGAAGCAAAAATATCCGGACAAAAATGTCGCAGAAACTCTTTACACCGATCATTTGGTGAGAAGCGTGTGCATAAGCGGAAACCAATTTAAAACCTATACTGTGCTATAGGTTTGAAAAACTTATCCAGGCTAGGTAACAGTTTTTTATTTGCCCCTGTGAGAGCCACAATAAAAAAACTATAAAACATGACTTTAAACGTGACATTTTCTCTTTTTTCGAGTTACGGAATAAAAAAATTGGTTTTTATTTATATATTCGCTATGACCTTTAAAAGTCCTTGAAAAGTTACATCAAAGTCAACGTTATTGGTAGCGGTAGGTTAGTATATACGTACCTACTAAGAATATATATGTATATATACCACCAAGAATACAGAAAGAACATATATATATATATATATATATATATATATATATATATATATATATATATATATATGTATAAATGAAAAATCGTTTAGAGTTGTTTTATGAAAAATCTGCGATGGCTTCTGCCTCTTCGTATTCTCATATTCTCTGGCGTCTCCTTGCTGGATTTTGGACTCCCTGGAAATTTCAGAGCCGATATAGACCGCGCATGCATGCAAGAGGCAGAGAGAGCACTCGCACTCCCAGTCGAGCGCTGACCCATTCAATAATAACCTCAAACATATAGGACAGCTTGGACTTTTCTGAGGACATTCTTGAATGGTCGTACTTTAAAAATATATGTAAAAAAAGTTGATCAAATAGGATGCCCTCTTAACAAAGCAGGAGATTCCAAGTTTGGAATAGGAACTATAATTGATAATGATGATGATACTTGACAACGCAAACCCTGCGATCATCACAAAAGTGGCCGTTATTGCAAATAAATGCTTTCAAAGTAAACTGTTTTCGACCTCGTAGTCTATGGGGTCGTCAGTCGTCATCATTCCTCGTTCCACAATTTTACGCGACGGGTAAAACCATCGAAGATTACCGAGGTGTATGGGGCCCTTTGATGGACATTAATCCAATCCAAAAAACAAAACATATTTTTTATATTTTAAGAAATAGTAAAGTAACGAATTGTAGAAACTGGCACTTCAACATTAGTTAACTCTTCTATTTTTCAACCTATCCTTCCTTATGTCCTCATTCCTAAGATCGGTTTGACAGACCAATTTTTTTAGACGTTAAATCGTTAAGTTTCCTATTTTTACATGTGTTCTTCAATATTTGTTCTAGCCCTGATCTACCTCTTCTCTTTTTGCCCTCTGTCATTCCTTGCACAATTAATTAAATAAGACCTCTCTGTCTCAAGATATGCCCAATTATTGTGCCCCGTCTTTGTTTCAAAGTATGGCCCTCTTCTCAATATAAAGATAAAGACTTGCTTTACCACTGAGTCGCTCTTAGAACATTTCAAAAAGTCTTTTGCATTACTTGCACTAACCCATCAAAAAAGAATAAGTTATTCTTTCATGCTCTATCCCGTTCGTAAGAAAGAACGAAACGTCTGAATTTAACGGCACTTTTTAATTCTTAATCCGGTCAGCTCAGTTTAAGATTATATCGTTTACGGTAAAAGCGAGCAGGTCAAAGACGTCTCTCTTCAAAATTAGAGCAGACTGCAAACGATGGCGTGCTAACGACGGGAGACGTTGAATCTAATGAAAACTAATTACTAACTGTATATTTTATCCCTTCAAGTTGCGGTATAAGGCTATATTAGAAAATTTTAAAATGAGCCTTATGGCTTTTTTTATTATTTCTTTATTGTAATGAGAGAGAAGTAATTTGGGTGAAAATTTATATAGTGAGTTTGACGAAAATCTAAATTAAATTGGTTAAGATATTGGTATGTTCAGGGTAATGGGTGACTTCAATGTAAAAGAGGGAAGAGGACTAGAAGAAACTGAACACTCAGTAGGTGAGCACGGAGTGGAAGAAAAAAATGGCGGAGGTGACCTGGTGATTAATTTTTTAAAACAAATAAAATGTTTATAATAAATAGCATCTTTATAAACGTCAAGAGTGAAAATGGATCTGGAGATGTCCAACTCATTGAGTTAGTCTGAAACCATCTCCAATAAATTTTTATCTCAAGCAACTATGCAATAGTGAATGAATGAATGAATGAAAAAGGGGTGGTGATACTAGATCATCGATGCCTAGGCCTCCATTGGGTCCTTTACATCCCACCATATCTGCAGGTTATTCCAGGCCGATCGCTTTTGCGAATCTAAGCAGCCTCGTTAGTTGAACGTACCTAACTGCTTCCGATAACAAAATTATATCTCCGAAATATCTCTGTCTCAGTCCGTTGAGTACTGGGCACCGTCTGAGAACATGGTCAACAGTTTCATCCTCCTCCAAACACCATCTGCACGTCAGGTCGCCCTCGACACCGATTCTATGAAGATGGCCCCGGAGGTGACAATGTCCTGTCAATAATCCCACCACAATTCGCAGCTCTTTCCTTCCCAAGGAGAGAAGCTCCTTAGTACGCCGTGCGCTAGGCCCCGTTATATGTTCCTTAGCACATCTCATTCTAGGAGCTCCCCTCCATGATTCAATAAATTTGCTTTCCAGCAACGATTTTAATTCCCTTTTACCAATAGCAATTGGAACAGGTAATATTGGTTGGGGTCCATACGGTTCAAGCCCCGAAACCAACTTTGCCAGACAGTCTGCTTTCTCATTCTCGCGTATGCCCGAGTAACCCGGGACCCATACGAGTCTGACTGTGCAGCCTTTCCTTATCATACCATTTAGTATATCCTTGCACTCAGACACCAGTTGCGAAGTCACGACACTTGACTTCCATGCCAATATCACAGCCTTACTGTCTGAGCATATATTTATTACTCTATTCCTGTCTGTGTCCCTCCACAGAGATGGGCATTTCCCGCTGTGAAAATTGTCGCACATTGTCCGAGAGCGTAGTACTCTCTGATTCCTGTGGTCTTGCTGAATACTCCGGCTCCAGCTCTTTCATCTTGTCGAGATCCATCAGTATACCACCAGGATCCATTTTTGGAAGATCTTATTCTCCCTCCCAATATTCTCTACTTGGCATAAGTATCTCCAGGGAGAGGTTGGGTTTTAAAAACGGCATCATGTAGTCTGTCCGCATGGGGAGTGATGGACACCTTTCCACCACGCTTTCCCAGATACTTGAGTCGCCGCCTGTCTCAATTCCAAGATGTCCCAGGCAACTTAGACGATAAACAGTCTTCAGGGCCTCGTTTTCTATGTATAAGAGAAGAGGAGGCAGGTTCACCAGGACTTCCAGAGCCCTGGTGGGAGCAGTCCTCATCGCACTCAATATTCCCATACAAGCCATTCTCTGAACTTTGTCTATGCCATAGTAATACTCGCATGGATGCCGAGTAATTGATAGAGACAAGGAAATGAAATCGAAGACTTCTTAGCCAAAAAGAGCTCTGCAGATACGTTCCTGGGCTCCAAGTACGTATTCGTCCGGTGACTGTGCAGTCGGGTGCATTAACAGCCAGACTAGCCCTACTAATCACACATTCGGAAGCAAAAAACAATGCTAAATACTCCATTTAAAGAAATTAAGTCAGAAATATTGAATTTAAAAATAAACTAAATTAAAAGAGTAACATTTGTTTAATTGGATGCTATTCTTGGAAAATACATATGCCAACCCTGAGAGTTGACAGAAAGAAATTCAGGCACATATTATGTGAAGAAGATGAAGAAATAGCTTCCATTATTTTTGAATGTCCTACACTCGCGTATTTGAGAATAAACTTAATGGTGAATACTAACTCTGGCAACTTAAAAAATCTAATAAAGAGGTTGCTGAACTTAGCAACAAATACAACGTGAATCAACATACAACAGGAGATGTACTAAACCCACGAGACTCCAATGTCAAGGTTCCCAATAAGATTAAAATCAATTAATCAATGTGTGTGGAAGAGATTAGCGGAAACTTAAAGGACATTAGTAAGTATTTAACAGAAATAAAATCTAAGAATCAAAAATGTCGTAAAATTGTTTTAAAAAACTAGTATTTTGTGCTAACTAACGATTAAATTAACTTTAAAACTGCAATAGAAACCTTTTAATATCATCAGCTTGCTGTCTGAGTTTCAAACACTCCTTATTATTATTTTAATCATAGCTGAAGAATATATGATGAATTTTTCCAGAAGTTGTTGTGGAACATAACATCTCACCACCGCTTTCCGGCAAAAACTCGACTTAAATAGAGGTCCAAGTTTGTGGAAAGTACAAGGATGTCTGGGAAAGATACCGGTGGATCCCACTGATGAGTCCACCACCGGTATCGGGACGAAACATCCATACATTTACTACAGTGGTCGAAGATCGCTAGCTACATGTCCCTACTACCAGGGGCATTGCTAATTGCGACAAAGTAGATAAAAAAACTTTTAAAAAATAGATCTATAGAATTTTCAGTATAAATATGTTTTATTTGGAGTTCTCTCCAAATTAAAAATTAGATCCCTTGAAAATAATGCTACGTAACATCCATATAGCCGGATGCTTAAAGTTTTGTCTACAAGGTAAAGAGTATCTATATACTATTCTTTAAAAATGGAATTTTATATCATTAGCCAATAATTTGTTATCCTGACAGTTGGCTATTCATTATATGTAGTTTCAGGAGGAAGTACATTGACTGAAAAACAAGGAGTTAAAACAATTTACAACACATTTTAAGTAATCATGATTAAAAAATAAAGTAGCTATCAAATAAACATTTCTAAATTCTCTGCAATACTTTTGGATGCTTACTATTACATTTAGCCCTCATTTTAGACGTATAAGTAATTATTCTCTCCCAGGTCTTCCAATGTATTCTCAGACATAGTAATAGTTCATTTAACACACATTTATGTAGTTTTTCAGTACCTTTGTGAAGATACTTTTAATATTCACCGCAAAAAGCTATAAAACATGATGAAAATTGAGTAAATAACAGGGAAAAAGCTAAGGTCCACTTGTAGCTCATTCTTTTTCGGTCTAAGCGAATGGAAATACTTGCTGTAAATCTTAAAGATAAAAATTAGTTTGGAAAGCACCCAAATTTTAATCCTTCATGTAATAACTTTTTCCTAAAGTCATTTAAAGACATATCACAACAAGATTACAAAAATTTAAAGTTCATTCAAGTACGGTCTTATCATTTTTACAAACTATCTTTTATTATTAGTTTTCAAGACTTTTTCCTTTTTGATAAATCATAACTCTAAGATTCTATCAGTTTTTATGTCTTTTCTATTTAACGCCTATCGAAGTTATGTATTTTCTTGATTACTTCCTACTAACTTATAGTCTTAAATTATATTTTTATCCTTTATACTTACTTGATGCGTATTTCAAACAATAACATTATTATTTTAAACTTTTTTCGATCCTACAAAAAACAAGCAAGATATCTTAAAATACATATTTTTAAAGTAACTATTCTATGGCTTTGGGCCATTTTGCCATGCAGCCAGTAACACTTTATTAATTATAAATAGTTTACAAAATATATAATTACCAGTCACAAACATCCACGACTAACCCAAAATCGAACGCAGCACCTAAGTGGTGCAACGCCAATATCATGACCACCACACCACTAAGACGGTTTAACTTAATTTAACTATAAGGTATCTTTTTCTTGTTCTAAAATATCTCACCATTAACAGTAATAATAAGCACGTTTTGGTTGCTTAGGACACTTTTGAAAAAGTGGTAAGTACCTGAGGGAGGTATTGCCTCAAAGCAACAACCTCTCTAATAAGGACATCGAGCTCAAACGAAATTTCTCGATGACGTTACGACTCGGCCGCCTTTGGTCTTGTAATAATTTCGATAAAAGGGATTTGGAATAACTCATATAATATGTCGTTGAAATGACATTGTCAATCTATCACATTAGTTTTTGTAACGTATTTATTACAGGTATCGATCAAATTACGAATGAGATGCTAAAGTACGGAGGCCCCAGTCTTGTCACAGAGCTCACTGTTCTATTTCAAAAAATACTCCGCATAACGTCAGTACCCAACGAATGGCGGAAAAGCATCACAATTCCGATCCACAAAAGAGGATCAAAGAAACAATCCGAAAACTACAGGGGAATCAGCCTACTGAACAGTTCAGCCAAATTATTAACCAAAATACTGTCACAACGGATCGTAGACAAGTTAGGGGCGTGCGAAGAACAGCAGGGCTTCCGGAATAACCGCTCTACTATCGACGGTATATTTATTATCAGACAGCTGGTTGAAAAATCTATCGAATACGATAAACCGCTGTTCATTTGTTTTTTGGACTTTACAGAAGCATTCGACCGAGTCAAACTGGAACACATAACATAACTACTGCGAAGAAAACAAGTAAACGAAGCAATCATACGCACAATATACGTACTGAATTCCAAAAACACCATGGTAATTAAAACAAATAATACTCTAACAGAGGAAATCCCACTATCCATAGGAATAAGACAGGGTGATAGCCCAAGTCCAACACTTTTCAATGTAATCATGGACGAAATCATTGATGAGGTAAAAAGCACAAAAATTGGGTACCCAATGGGACACAACACCGTTCAGATTATATGCTTTGCAGACGATGTTGCCTTGACAGCAGATAGCGAGGACAACTTACAAAGAATGCGTTTCCATCTCAATCGAATAGCCAAAGAATATAATATGAAAATGTCTGTGGAGAAAACCAAAGCAATGGTAATAGCAAAAGAACCGGTAAGATGCAAACTAATGGTTGATGACAAACATATCGAACAGGTTGGGAAGTTTAAATACCTGGGAGCACATATAACAAGTAACAGGACAGTAATGGAAGAAGTACGCACACAATCCAACAAAGCGGCCATGATATCAGGCCAACTAAGAGACATAATCTGGAACAATAAACATATGATGGTTGAGAGCAAAGCAAGAATTTACAAGGTCTGTGTAAGACCGATACTGACCTACGGCGCAGAAACAAGAAATGAAACCACAAAGACAAAACAAATTATGAGAACCACAGAAATGAAAACGCTGAGAATGATCACGGGAACAAGTTTAAGAGATAGAATAAGAAACGCAAAAATACGCGAGGACAGCTGAATGGGGGATGTTGTGAAGTGGGTTCGAAACCGTCGTAGGCAGTGAAGAGATCATGTGGAACGAATGGACGGTGACAGACTAGCAAAAACCGTGATGAGAGAGAAACCAAACACCAAACGGCCGCCTGGACGGCCCCCCAAAAGATGGGGAGACAGCTGGATTTCGACGTCAAATGAGGATCGATGAGGCATTGTATAGATAACAGAACTTGGTTCTACCTAGAAGAAGAAGAAGAAGATTTATTACAGCGTTAAAAATTATGCCCAAGATAATTCTAGAAATGTTAAAAATTAATGTCTTAAAAGGTGAAGAACAATATAAAACTATGAATTCTTTTACTGTTTCCTACGATTCTTTCAGTAAAAAAAATTTTGCGCCGAAAAACTTTATGTTTTTGAAGTAGAATACAAAAAAGAACAATAATTATTTCCTGGTTAGGACAAAGGATAACTAGATCTGGTAATGCTGCATTATATCTGAACAGTTGTTGGGTTGCATACCTCACCCACCCTTTCGTGTATGGTATTGCCATATCCCAGTATCATCCAATCTTAAATAGTTTTGTTGTTATTGTAAATAGTCAATTAATAAAAAAATAAATAAATAATCTTGATATCCATTTGAAATTTTATTTATGCTCAGTTTATCATGTGAAACTGTCAAAACGCTTGGTTGAAAGTAGGCGTCAAACGACGATTTTCGAGAAGCATTGTTTCCACTTTCCTACAAATATCAGGATTGCTCGAGTCTGACGCCATTTTACTCTTAGGGGTCATCTTCAATAGATTCACGACCCCATTAAAACGGTTTCGACATGAATCCACCATTAACATATAATCTAATATAAACAATTTCTAGTTCATAAAAATTTTAATATAAATGACATTTATATACATATGTAAGTACCTGTCCACCTGGTTACTTAAAAAAGATGCCGGGTAATAGATAATTTCAAACTCGGCCTTTAAGAATTTGTTTTATGGTGTGAAATGCCCATTTATGAGCAAAAGCTGACTAATATTAATACAGTATGTTCTAGAAATTCCGCGCCAGGCGTAAATACATGTAAAAGAATTTTAACAAGAGCAATTCTTTTTGCCGCTAATCATTCTTGGTCTTCACACGACCAGGGACGGACTGTTGGTTGATGCTCAATATGTTCTTTTATTTGGGGTATTCGATTACCATTTAATCTTTACTGCCGTAAAATTGGTTTAAATGTGTGGATACAGCTCAACTCATGAGGCCACTGGGTGGTCAAAGCGCGTTTGGAGAGAAGATCAGAGTTGTATTTGCAGTAAATAAACTGTCTGTATATTTTTCCTTTAAATGTCTGCAAGAAAATGGTGGCAATCGGCGATTGTACAAAGAAATAAAAAACTACCACTATTTATCAATAGTTGTCTAGATACAAATAAAAAAAATTATTACGTTATCCATTGACCACATAACGGGCTCTAGTTTTGATGATATGTTAGTTCTACGGGGAATGCGTTGGATTACACTAAAACTTTTGATACTTTTGTGTAGGAATATCCTATTAAATATGGATTTGTTACACTGTTGCATATCAAAATCAAGCGCGCCAAGTATTGTATCCCCGCAGTGATGTAAATAAAAGTACTTTTTTCCAAGAACTTACTAACAAAGCTGCAATTTTGACCCCCTTTTTTTCCGAAAATAATTAGCTTTATGAAAAAATTAAAAGGCTTTTTTATATCCAATTTTTATAATAACTTTTTCTCGAAAAATTGATAGTTTCCGAGATAGCAGCGAAAATCGAATTACACCCCCTTTCATCCCCTGTCAAAAATTTTACGAGAGTGCTATCTTTCGATGGGACTATTTATGTTGAATATATAATAAAAACATTAAGGTTTACACAAAAATCAATATTTTTTATGGTAAAGAATCTAAATTTATGGGGGTAACATGACTTTTTCAAAAATAGTCAAGTGCCTTATTGTAATCTTAAAAACAAATAGAAAGGTGTTTTCAGTCAGATTCACTAAAAAGGTTTGAGTTTAAAACCACGTCTATTTGTCATGGAAGTTAGATGTTGTTTTGCTTATGATAATATGGTAATTTGTAATATATATGTCAAGAAATAAATCTATGAAAACCTGCAGATAAAGCTTTGACGTTGCTAAGAGAAATTTTCTATTTTTGCCAATTTGGTAATAAGAAAAAAAAGTTCAAAATGATTTACATATCGTTTTGTAACACTTGTTTAGTTGAACTGTTTAGTGCTAATTTAGACTAATATTCAAGTAAGATTATGTTAAACAATTATGGGGTTTTAAAAAGACAGAACAGACCACTATTTCAATGTTGTTTATGTATTTGATTTATTTTTTAATAATAATAATAATGGTTTATTAATGGCAATACATCTATAATTTGTTAATTAAGAATAATCTGAAACGAAACAATCACAAAATCGGTCAATCAGTACTAAAAAGAATAACAACAATTGACTAAAACAATAATACTGTCATTACTTAATAACAGTCAATTATGCATAAAATTACTTAACAATTCTCTAATACTACCCTTAAATGAGTTCAGAGAGAGTATAAATGGGTCAACATTTCCAGGCAGTGAATTCATTTCCTTTCTCAGTCTGGACATTGGCGCGTTAAACGCATAGTTTGTCCTATGATATGGTTCATTAGGAAGACTATGGACCTGAAGCACCCTCTGAGGTACAGAGAACGCAACAGCCCCTAACAATTCAGGAATATCAACCATAGAGTTTATGATCTTATAAAATAATATTAGGTCAAGATAGATGCGTCTATTGGATAATAATAACAAGCTCATATGAACCCCTATTATGCTGAATGGCACATCTTGCTTAAAAACAACAAATTTTAAGAAACGGACTTGTACCCTCTCGATTTTATTTTTGTAAATTTCATAGCTTGGTGACCAGACTGGAGATGCATACTTTCAAACTGATCGAACCATTGAGCAGTATACAGATTTAAAGCACTGCATACTGGTGAAATCAGCCAGTGTGCGTTTAACAAAATCAATAAGTTTCAAACCACGACCTGAAATACTATCAACATGCAGGTCAAAAGAAAGACTCTCATCAAAAATTACCCCAAGATCCAATATATGAGCGAGTCAGCATTGTGTTGTGCTTTATAAACTATGCTATCCTTTTTCCTTATGAAAGTAATCGCAGAACATTTTGTTAAATTAAGCTGCATGAAACTGCGGTCACACCACTGAGTAAAACTATCCAGGTCACCCTGTAAGGCAAAATAATCCTTCATCCCTTCAAGAACCTTAAATATCTTTAAGTCATCAGCATTAAATATCTTTAAGTCATCAGCATGAGATTATAGAATCCTCTATGTCATTTACAAAACAATTAAAGAGAAGCTATGCCAAATCTGCACCCTGTGGGACTCCAGAAGTGACAGGTAAATCAGCAGATACAACGCCATCAATCTTCACCCTTTGTGTTCGATTGGAAAGGTCAATTCATTTAAGAAAACCTCCGTGGACACCTATACCACTTAGCTTCATCAAGAGAAACTGATGATCCACCTTGTCAAAGGCCTTGAAGAAGTCAATGTAGATAGCATCCACCTGACAACGCCTCAACAACGCCTCCAACAAGACCTGTGGACACCTATACCACTTAGCTTCATCAAGAGAAACTGATGATCCACCTTGTCAAAGGCCTTGAAGAAGTCAATGTAGATAGCATACACCTGACAACGCCTCCAACAAGACCTGTTCATAGGCCATAGACAGATTAGTGACTGCAAAGCGACCACGGACAAAGCCATGCTGGACAATAGAGAAAATACTTATAAATAGGAGATATATTTTTTGATGGACTATCTGTTCAAACAATTTGTTAAACATAGAGATTTTTGAGATACCACTATAATTCTCAACATTCCTTTTATCACTACACTTGTAGACAGGGTAATATAAGTAATCTTCCAAACGTCAGGAAACACATCAGTAGACCGTGATACATTAAATATTTTAAATATTATTGTGGAGAGAATACACTAGCAATTTTTGATAAAATGAGCTGAAATACCATCTGGTTCCGCTTCCATCCTACTTTTTAGATAAGAGATTGCACTGAATAAATTCAAAGGCATCACATGCAGAGAACCAAGATCAAAAAAGAAGATTGAGGTTTTATACAAATAAAAGAAAAGATAATGTCATAATAAAGATCCTTCATTTTTGTAATTTTTGTAGTAACACATAAGTATTCAATTCAGTCAAAATACTGAAAAAATTTAGAAATGACATATGTCATTAGTGAATGGCCTGAGTGGTTCTGCTCTTGCGGGCAAGCAGTTGGGTTTTTAGAATCGTTTTTATGTCAAGTCTAGTAAATCTACAGACGCCGTTTGACATTTGATATTTTTCAACATCAAGTCGATAGATATAACATCCAACCAGAAGAACTTTTATTTTAAAAGGGCTGTTGCTTCCTATGAATGTTGTTCATGGTTCGATACGGCTCAACTGACAAGATAATTAAGTGGTCAAAATACCTATGAAGAAAAAATCAAAGTGAAATTCAGAAAGAATAATTATCTGTTCTTTTGTCCGTTTGAAGGAAAAAGAAATTTTTTAGATCCTCTATTTAAAAAAAGTATCAAACCTAAAAGAGAGAAAACTGTAAATTCGGAAAACTGCTCAAATTATAAAAAATATTTGATTACAAAAAAATTTGGAAAAAATAAAGGCATATGAAATTTTTAATAAAAATATATAAATTAATTAACTCACAAGTTGCTTCCTCGTCCAAAGAAAGATTTTTTTAATTTTAGAAATAATTTTTAACTGTTCATTAAATATTAGTACATATGTTTTAATCAGCGGTAAGCAGTATTAGTATATATGCTTTTATGACCAGTAAGCGGATATTAGTTTTAAAAGTAAAGTTTGCAAATTTTAATTTTCGAAAAGAACTTTGTATTTTCCTTTGAGAAAACTTATGATCTTTGTAATATATTTTTTCATATTTTAGGTAAATATAACCACGAGTTATTATTAGGTATTTGTTTTTCAGCGTTTTCCATAGTTAAAGATTTAAAATTCACAAATTCTTAAAGTTTTTAAAATGCAAATAATTTCCTTACAGGCAAATTATCAAGAATTTTCACAGATATGTGTCGATGTTAACGCTGTCCGATGTGACGTTTGAACAGTGCATATGTGTCGATAAAATTATTAAAAAAATTTAAAGCCAGATTCACTAGAAAGGTTTAACTTTTAAACCTTTCTAGTTAACATGGAAATTGCGCAATGAACTCCAAGTGAGGTTAAACGGTTAAACTCAATTTTACCGTTATTGAGAATCACAGAATTATCTTTGTCTTTATTTTTAACAGAATCTCGGCCCTGATATCCTTTAAAGTAGTTTTGGACTTTCACATCATTAACTGGGAGTCCCTATGCCCTGTTCAATTTATCTGCAGTCCGCCGCTGCACACAAGTACAACTATTTTTAACCAAACTAGTTTGTTAATGACTAAAAAAATATTTTAAAAAAACAGTTTAATTTTGTTGCACTGTGGGTAAAAAAAGCGGTTCGTGTGTTAAAATATAATTGACCGTGTAAGATAAATTAAGAGTAACGCTGAATACTTGTCAAAATAATTATGTTGGTCATATTTTGTAATTTTATGTGTTGGTCTGGGTTACAACTTGCAAGGCTATACCGGGTGAGGCAAAGAACCTGAAACAGTTTTGACATGCAACCGAGCTGTTTGTGATCGTTTACAATTATACGGAGATCACTATGTTCTCATCGCTTTTTTTTCGAAATAAACCCCATTAGCGGCTAGGCTGCATCGATTAACTTGCTGTCAGTTGAAAAGCATCAAACCCTTGGTTGGTTCTTGATATAAGAGGAAAGCTCAATGTCACATGATATCAAATCTGGAAGGAGGATGATCTAGTATTTTAATTTTTGCTTTCGTTAAATGACCATAGGCTTTCTCCGCTCGATTGGCAGACGCGTTATGTTGAACAAGAAACTTCGTATCGAGTTTTAAGTTCGGGGGTTTATGTGTCACTGCTTTCTACTTTTGAAGCAACCGGAAAAGACATGTCGTTAATTTTAAATACCCGATTCCTAAATGCTTCAACCACGATGTTCCCCTTCTTTAAGAGCCTTACGTTCTTCTTTCCATTCGTAATTTTAAGAGCCCATATTTTTGATTACGCATAACGTAAAAGAAATACTGTAATTTAAGTTTCTGATGGTGTGAAATAATTGCTCTGTGTTTATTCTTTTCAATATTTCGGTATTCGATGTATGGTCATGCAATTTTAAGTATTTGTTTATATAGCCACAATAAGTTAGAGTCCAAACTTCTAATTTGTATAACAAAGTTAGAGTTCCTTGTTTTTTAAATCCATGTTAAGATTTCTACTGCATACATCTTAGAGATGTATGAAGTAGAAATATTCTTCTTCCTTCTTTGATATAGGCGAACCGCCTGTTTCCCTTCGTCGTCTCTCTGCCTATTGCAATGCTTAGTTGTCACTCCATCGTTTTCGGGGGCGTCCTAAACTCATGCGACCTAACGGTGATTTCTCGCGTGTAATTCTGATTATTCTTCTGTCCTCCATTTTACTGATGTGCTTGTTTTATTCCCTTTTTCTACCCAGTACCCACTCATTAACGTTTTCTACCTTGCATGTTCTTCTTATATCGTCACTTCTCTCTCTGTCCAAGAGCGTTTTTCCAATTATTCTACGAAGTACTCTCATTTCGGTTGTCTCTAGTAGTTGTTTAGTTTTCGCTGTGTCAGGTCGAGTTTCTGCGATATATGTCATAGTTGGTCTCACCATTGCCTTGTAAATTCTTGATTTGGTTTCTAGTTTAATATTTGTATTTCTCCATATTGTGTTATTTAAAAATCCTGCTATTCATGTTGCCCTAGTTGTCTGTACTCTTACCTCCGCCTCAACATGTCGATAATCTGACATTTTTATGCCTCAATACTTAAATTTCATTTCTTGCTGGATAACTTTGTCTTCAACTTCCAGTTTGTACCTTAATGGTATTTTTGACGTTGTCATGCATTTAGTTTTCTAGGCCGATATCGTCATATTAAATGATTTTGCAGTGTATTTAAATCGATGTAATAGTTGCTGTAGATCGTCGTCATTCTCAGCCATCAGTACGGCGACATCGGCGTAGCACAGAACAGTAATCTCCTGGTCGCCCATTCTGTATCCCTTCAATAAACGTACATTTCTCATTATTTCATCCATAATGATGTTGAAAAAAAGAGAGTTCAGGGAATCCCCCTGTCGAATACCACGGCCCACAGCTATTGCTTGAATCTGATTTGCTCCATATATATTCTTTATGGTCTTGATGAGGTTATGTGGATTTTGCCTGTTGTAAAGAAGGTGTATAACGTCTTTCAACTGCACCCGATCAAACGCTTTTTCCAAGTCAATAAAACACATGTAGGCCAGTCAGTTGTATTCAATTTATTTTTCTGTTATCTGTCTTATGACAGAAATCGTGCCTGTGTAGGATCTACCTGATCTGAATCCTTGCTGTTCATGTGCTAAGGGCGTTAAGTTATTAATTTTGTTTGTTATAATTTTTGTTGTGTTTCAGTGTAGTGCTTAAGAGATTTATACCTTGAGGGCAATTTCTTATCTCCTTTTTTAAACATATATATATATATATATATATATATATATATATATATATATATATATATATATATATATATATATGAAGTAAAATGCGAACAGTAAATGCAAACTTCTCTCCATCATATCCTTTCTGTGTTAGAGGTTGCACAGTTAGAATAAATTGTTATAAAACGCAATTTATCCTATTCCACCACCATCGAGATGATGGCCTACCTGTACCACCATACCGAGAAGAAAGTCAAAACTTACCCTCCCCGGATATGGTGGAGAGAAGTTTGCATTTACTGTTCGCATTTTACTTCATTCATACGCGGAGCTGCATATAGTTGTATGTTTGCTGAATGTGATTTCAGCACTACAACGGCATAATGTGGATATATCCACTGCTATTGCATCTTACACGTAGGAATCCGTGAAATCCGCATTAACATATATATATATATATATATATATATATATATATATATATATATATATATGTATATATATATATATATATATATATATATATATATATATATATATATATATATAATGGGCGACACGTGCCAGGCATTCTTCTCTTACATATACATCAGCGTATTTATTTTGAGTGCCTATTCTACTGTTACCTCATTTAAGCATTTAAAAAAAATTTAAAGATCTTTAATATTGTGTGCTGGTAATAAACATTTGCATAACGGATATTAGTGCGCTTATCCATTAGTTTTATCACTTTTACCTTCACTCGTATCCTTTGCCCCAACTAAGGAGTTTCTATAATATTTATATCTTCATGGTCTAAGTTCAAATCGTGTAAAATTTTTAAACGGTTGCTGTGTCTTACAAACGATTTCCTCAAATCGATAAACTCTAAAAACACAGACACTTCGAGATTGGTAGATGAGAATATTTATTAGAAACAGAACTTCTCTTGTTCTGGGATGTGAGAAATTGATCATGTTATATTTTTCGCACCACCAGTTCTCCCTTATAGTGTCAGCCATAAAATGTAATATTTAAATTTAACAAAGTTTGCGTACTTGCAAATGTTTATGAACAATGCGGTGCCATCTAACGATATGCTAGATACCTTCTTCTACCAATAGTTATCTAACAGCCTTAACTGATGTCATAGACATAATGATACTAGACCGGGGATCCTATGAAGAAAGAGTAGTACCTCTCTTTCCATTAGCGGAGCTAAGCACGATACTCCCAACGTCATTGTATACACCTACCACCTAACAGAAATTACTCAATATGTCTTTTTAAACGTAAGCCAACTTTTTTATATAGGATCCCCAGTTTAGATCAAGTAATATTAATTTCTCTTATGTCTATGCCTGATGTCATCATTAACCTAACTTCTTCAATATTGTTTATCGTTTTGTATGTGTGTATTTTTATCATTCCTAGAGAAGAAAGCTAGCTGTTTTGTTTTAAGATTTTTCTATATAACTGACATTAACATTACTTAGTAATTTATTAAAACAAGTCAAAAATACAGGCAGAAAACAAAAAGTCCGTCGGCGCGTCATATTGTCAAAAATACAAAACAAAAAATTACTAGAAGTTAAAACCATTGCGGAAAAGTCGTAAATGTGAACAAGCTAGCGTCTTTGGCCCATGACATCAAAAAACCCTGAAATCAGCTGATGGGTCACGAGTAAAAAAACCCAAGATGAGCACCCGTAAGTGAGAACAGGCCATTAATCGCCACAACTATCAAAATGGGGACTAAAAAAGAGCAAAAACCGAGCACAAAGTAAAAAATCCAAGTTATTTCCACTGTTTTCTTCGATTATTAAGGCCTGGTTTACCAAGAATTCCTGCTGAAGGAGATAACGCTTAGCAATAAATATGCGCCCTTTATGTGAGGTCATAACCAAAAAGCGGCCAGAAATGGCAGACAACAACTGGCTCTTGCACAAAAATAATGCATCAGAGTACAGTTCACTCCTCTTTTGCGAGATTTTGGCTAAAAACTCAACCAGAAGTAACGTGTTAGCGGATATTGCACTCTGCAACATATTTTCCAAGCTCAAGTTACCACTACGAGGACATCGTTTTGAGACCGTTGAAGACATAAAAAGAAACACACTGCATGGACCTAAGACTATACTACAAAGTTCGACTGAAGACCGAAAAAAATGTTGATGTGTATTAAGTGTATTGCATTGAATGGGAGGTAGAAAATAAATATTAATAAAAAATAATATTTTATGTATTTCTTTTCAAAAATTCTGTTTATTTCCGCAGAGAAGCCATAAGCAAAATTACTAATTTAACTAATATTTAGATTTTTTGTTACATAAAATTTTAGCTTTCTTCAATCTTGTGCATTTTCTCAGTATGAAGCCATTTATACCATTGTAGACTCACCGTGTATAAAAACACCATATAACTATTTCTCAAAACCAATCACATTTGCAAAAGAATGTCGGATGAACGTGGTGACTACCAAATACAATTCCTAATTAAGAGTTTTGATGTTTAGTAGGTGATAAATAAATCAAAAGGTAAATTATTACTAAAGATGGCTGCCAGGGTCAAAGTTCTTCGGATGTATCGCTGGTGGCGGTACAAGTGCACCGTATACTGGTACTGTCTCATAGTTTAAGGCTTTAAAATTATGTTTAAGTTATTTGGAAGATAATGGAGATTTATAGAAATAGCATATTTAATTTAAGATATTTGATTATAAAACTGTTATGTGTTTTGGAAGAAAATATAAAAATAAAGATGTAATGGATTTTTGACATCAATCTCTTTTCTTTTCTTTCCTTTTCTTTGCTTCAAAGGATAATACATATAAACAACTATTTAAATAAGGCAGACAGATTTCTTTATTTCTTACTGGAATTTTGATTTTTTAAAAATATGTTAAATTATATCGTGAAGGATCCAAACTTTGCTAGTGACAACTAATTTTCTGAAAATAATTCGGTGTTTATGATTAACCAGAAAATACTGTTTTGAAAATCTTTTGGAGAAAAGTTAATTCTAAAATATTTATTTAATGTTTAATTTTAGAATTTTTTGGTGCTAAGAAAGTAGACAGGCGATGAGGAATTTTTACTAAATTGTAACTAGTCTTAATTTTTCAAGTATCTACAAATTAACTTTTTATTAGTTTTGAGACATATGTAGACATTTAGTTGTTAAATAGTGAAGATTTTGACTCTTACGTGATATTGCAGAAAAACTAAAATTATTGTGGAAAAATCGCTTAAAAGTAAATTCATATTTTTGCATATGATGTTAGGTCTATATTTCTTGGTATGGGCACGTGTAATGCAAATTTGGGAAGGTCACAGAAATAGTCTTTTTCTTCAGATTTGTGTTTGGACGTAAGCCTAGTTCATAAGTTTGCATGCCTTTCTATCCTGTGTCACCTAAAATCATCTCGTTCCTGCTTCTTAACTACAATTCTCACCAATTGCCTTTTAAGTTCTAAAATACGTTTGATTATATGTTTGGTTATTTGTCGTATTTCTGAATACGTAGTTTAATTTGCCAAAAGCTGTCGAAGTTAGTCTTACTCTGCATTTTATCGACTTTTTTCATTTCGATCTTTATTAAGAAACACTTGTAGTACTTCTCCTATATTCTCACCTTACCCCATTTTCAATCTTTCACAAGTAATTTTATATTTCGAGTTTGTTCTTATTCTTCATTTGGTTGAAAGCTGTATTACTTATTTTGCTATTTCGAGGATATCACAGAATTGAACTGAATCTATTGCCAAATATGAGAGAAAGCTTTACAGGCTTATCAGTTTTGAGTCGAATCCAGTTTTGGTATAATGCTATCCTTCTCCTGAAGTGGATGCCCAGCGCTTGATAATCGTCCTGGAAGTCTTTATTTTCTTTAGTTTTCTTTGCAGATTTGCTGTCGTTTATTCATTCTAGGTGCTTACTTCACTTCTTCATTTCTCAGATAAATCAAATCTTCATTTCTTATCCTTTCAATGTTTTTTCAGATATTGTTCTTATTATTTTTATCTCCGTTATTTTTATCATTTGCATGATTTTTGTTGTGTCTGCTCCAATTTCCGCGCCTTAAGTCATGATGGCTCTGAAGATGGTTGTATAAATTCTAGTCTTATTATATGTATTATGTCCCTCAAGCATTCTGATACTCTTGCCGATTTCATTGTTTGGGTTTGCACTTCTTTCTAGATTTCAATTAATTGTGATTTCTATACCGAGGTAATTAAAGAATAAAAATATCTCATGGCCTCATTTTTAAAATTTCAAATCCATTCCTCAATATTGGTAAACTATTATGTGGAGATTTTAAAAATGTAGTGTATGACGCCTTTTATTTGTTAAGGATTTATGTTTTGTCATTAAAACCTTTGATAAGGTCAACAATTACAAATATTAATATTACAAGTACTAACGGCTGGGCTATTCTGTTAAAAAGAAACGCATTAAATTTAAGGAAAATGTGCTGGAGGCAAATTTCATAAACCATTTCTTAAATTCAATTAATGTGAAATTTAATAATTGTTACGTTAATCTAAATTAGTGTATTCCATTAAATTTAATGTATTCCATACATTAAATTTAAAGATTGATCATTACTTTTTAAGGTGACTATGTATATTAAATATACAGTCAGTGTTCCTTGAATTTAAGATATATTATCACATATTTAATGCACCACCATTAATATGAAGTCAAAAATTCTACTACCAGGAAAAGGTGGAAATTTTTCCCATAGATAGTGTACTGTCATCTGTACACCAGATTCGAATTCATTGGTTTCCGTCAGTAACGGGAGACATGTACATCTCATCATAAGAGAATTGAATCCTTTAAGCAACTTAAATCATACTAAATAAAAAGTTCAATACAAGTGGCGCCATCTCCCGGAATCTCATGCAATGTACCATGAATATTAAATGTAAATTCCTTTAATGTTAAGGTACATGTGAATTTGTTTTAATGTACAGAAAGTTAAAATATATTTTCAGTTACTTTATTGAAATTTAATATACCATTTAATCAAATTTAATGTAAAACGAAATGATATTTCAATGAATTTGCTTTAAATTCAAAATAAATGTAAATTATTCAAGATTTAAAGTATAAAGTCATTAAATCTAATGTAGAATGTACATTAAATTTGCATCAAATTTAAAGCTATTTTAAACATTGTAGAATATTGATTTTAGGGTAGGATTAAAGTTTATACTTATTTTTACGAAGCGAATAATTACAAATTGTGAACCGTTGATGTAACAGTCTACGTGTAACGCTGGGAGTTTTTATCAGACCGTTTTGAAGATAGAAAAATCCTAAAAACTTGATCTGGCAGCCCTTATCGGGTCACAATCCCACCTCGAGTGTTTTTGAAAATGCCAAAAAATTAATATTTTCAAACTTGAAAGTATAAGGTTGGCATTTGGTATATTTTAGTTGAAAAACAGTAGGTTGTAGAAAAAAGTCAGTCCGCTCAAGTAGTCCCGACTATTTGCTAGACAAGTTTGAAGGTGAGCAGTAAAAAGGTGAAGATAAACTTTGCCGTGTTAAGGTTGAAGTTTTAACACAAGTTTCAATACGACATTTCAAAACATTGTGCCCAGAGCGGTGGCCAGTATTACCAGACCATAAAAAAATATTTAGGGAAGCGAGAGAGCATTATATAGATCCAGGAGTGCAAGTGAGACAGTTTATCGAAAGTGGCAGTAATTCTGAGTAATGTGGTGATAAAAATTAACTAAAATAAAAAGATTTTGTCAAGAAAAACGATATGAAGGTAAATACTACTTAAGTTACTATATGTTTATTGTGTGAACAAAAACAGCTCTTAGAATTTTTTATAAATTTTATATAAAATTAGTCAATCTTCAGTGCCTCGTTGTCGACTTTATCGAATTTATCGTCATCTTCATCATATTCTGAAAAACGGAACATATTTTATTTTTATTCTTCAGTTAAATACCTGCAAAAGGTTTTAAAATGGTATATTGAAACTTGTGTTAAAATTTCAACCTTACACGACAACGTTTTATATTGCTCACGTTTGAACTTGTCTGGCAGGTACTCGCGACAGCCTGAGCGGTCCGGTATTTTTTTTCTATAACCTACTGTATTTAAATTAAAACACATCCAAAGGCTTAAAAATATTAATTTTTTGACATTTTCAAAAATACGGGAGGTGAGATAGAAATTGGATGAGACCTGTCAGACCAAGGGTTATAGGTTTGTCTATCTTTAAAAATCCCAGTCTTACACGCAGACCGTTATATTAAGGGTTTACTAGTTCTTGGACTATTACGGGATATGTAATAAAATCTATTTTTTTCGTTAGAAATAAATTAATTAATTAAAGTTACAGTAAATACCAATAAAACAAAAAGACATGTAGGTTTCTCAGCAATCTAAAAACAGTTAAATAGTGAAATATTACACGTAAATTTAAGGTTTAAGTAAGAATTTATTTAGTTGTTGCTTAACAAGGACAAAACCATGTATAAATTGACAAGATTTTCCACATCGCATGTGAAATTAATAATTTTAAAATTTAATTGATCACGAGTAATTTAAGACTTTTCAGATGAATCTCAAGAAACACCTTTTAGGAACTTACCTACTTTGAAATAGATTTTCAAAAATTCCTCGTACGTATTTAACATACTGAAATATAAAGAGTCGTTGCTTGACAAGCACTTTTTACAAAGGCCTTAAACTTCCTTTGACAAGAAACTTTAGTTATTTGTTTGCTGATATAATCACACCCTATATGTATTACGCTCCGTTCCCCTTCGCCCCTCCCTCTCCTCTCACTCACACATATGGGTGCATTTTATGCGTTGCGTGCATGTGATGCAATATAATGCGTAGTATGTATGTATAAGTGCACAGACCTCCTTGTTAACACCTTGTAAAAGGGTTTTTATTCATACGGGGACAATGATGGGGGGATTTTTTAATTACTTGATAGGTCTCATGGACTTCAGTCAAGCGAAGGGGTAGGTGTCGGTGTGTGTAGGAAATGAAAAGCATCTCGCACTTTCAGCGTTAAAGTTGAAGCTGCTGATTTTTTTTCTTTAATTAATGCTTAGATCCCTTTCTACTTGAAGTGCACCTTTAAAAATAAAAAAAATGAAAAGGAATATTTTTGTTAATTGAAAATTATGTTTTAAATTGATGTTTACTGAAGATTGTAGCTTCTGTTTCAATTGGAAAAACAGAACAGTACCAAACAAATTAAATAAAGTGATGACGATACTCATTCACAAGAAGGGAAACATAATCGATCTTGGAAACTATAGATCGATTAGTTTACTCTTTCATTTGTACAAATGGTTCATCAAAACCAGAAGATCCATATATAGGAGTCTACAGAACGCTATAAACCACTTGTATGAATTGTTGATTTTAAAAAGGCTTCCGACACCGTGGAGTTCGTAAAACTATCGGTCTTGCAGCAAATTATAATAGATTACAGTTACAAACATTCAGTTAATAATAACACAATGAATGCCAAGTATAGAGTGGAATTAAACAAATTCATATGACATTTCCTAAACCTGCTATACGACAATGTTGAAATACTTACTTAGGACAGAAAGGATGCAAACATCGATGGAAAATACCTAAATCACTTGAGCTTCACTAATGATACTATCTTAATAGCCGACAATTTAAGTAATGCTCATCAGAAAATCAAGTTTATGGTTAATTTAGCTACGAACAACAATATAAAATTTAATGAAAGTGAACTGGAGCAAGTCCATAATTACAAGTAGTTGGGTCATCAGTTACAAATTGGCGGAAAAAAAACAAACCCATGAAATCTACATTCGTGTGGAATTGGGATGAGCAGCTTTTGGGAACCTGAGAGATACCATAGGTAATCTGTCAGTGTTCCTATGAACAATGCGTTTTTCCCGTGCTCCTAGACACTTACAACTACAAATCAGTACGCAAACAAACTGAATGCTTCACTACGATAAGCAGCTTTGGGAAGCTGAGAGATACGCTAAAAGGGATCTGCTTATGTTCCCAAAAAGGAAAGTCTATGAACAATGCGTTTGTTCCCTGCGCCTAATTACTCATAATAACAAAACAGTAAACAAACAGACTGGGAGTTTCACTATTGGCAATAGAAAGAGGCATAGATAGAATAGCAAACTTAACGATCACACATGGCATAAAAGTAATAGATATTATCCAGAAAACTGCACAATCTAAATGACAATGAGCAAGTGAAATAGGTCATAGGTGTAAAATATTAATGGAATCGAGACCCAAAGAGGACCAGGGGAGTAGGGGTAGGCCACCAAGGAAATGGAGCGATTGCATCAGAAGAGTAACAGAAAATTGAATCAACACCACTCAGGACAGAACAGTGAAGTTGTTAGAGGAGCCCTAAATCCAGCAGTGATGAAAACTACTAATGGATGATGATGACGATACGAAAAATAATTTATTTATGATAAAATAATATTGAACAGTTTATTGTAGTGAAATGTATTTAAAAAAATATCTAATATGTATAAAAACTTTGTTCTGAGCCCATATGCCATTAGAATAAAACTTTGAAGTTACTTTAATTAAAATTGTGTGTCCAAAGAAGAAATTAATATCATTTGTGTCTAAGAGTCAGTGTATTTATTAAAGAAAACTCATATTTCACACACTGTTAAAAATAACCTTAAATTTAATGCAAGTTTCCATGTCCATTCTTCATTAAATTTAATGATTTTGTGCCAAAAATAGTGAATAATTTACATTTATTTTGAATTTAAAGCAATTCATTCAAATATCATTTCATTAAATTTGATTAAGTGGTACCATAAACTGCAATTAAGTAACTGAAAAAATATTTCAACCTCTGTACATTAAAATTCATCCACATATTCCCTAATACTAAAGGAATTTACATTATTATTCAATATACATTGCATGAGATTCCAGGAGATGGCGTAATATGTATTAAACTTTTTGTTTAACATGATATAATTTGCTTAAAGGACTCAGTTTTCTTATCAAGAAGTGTACATGTCTGTCCTCTACTGACGGGAACCAATGTGTTCGAAACCGGTCTAGATGGCGGAAACTGCCTATGGGAAAAATGTTCACCTTTACTTGGTAGTTTCACAATTTTTTGAGCTTATGTTAATGTTCGCGCATTAAATTTGTGAAAACATATCTTAAATTCAATGAGCACTGGCTATATATTTAATATACATAGTGATCTTAAAAAGTAATGATCAAACTTTAAATTTAATGTACGATAACAATGAATTTAATGGAATAAATTAATTTAGATTAATGTAAATTATTAAATCTAACGCATTACATTAAAAGCATTTAACAAATGTTTGTGAAATTTGCTTCCAGCATACTTACATTAAATTTAATGCATTTCTTTTTTACACTGCATATCCTTCATTTTTGATAGAGAATCGGAATACAACTCACAGAAAATAAACAGTCTACTTATTATAAGTCTAAATTATTTGACAGTCTGAAGGAGAAAAAGGGTAACATACACTGTAAAAAAAATTAAAATTAATTTTAAGGTGATGTGCTAGAAACAAATTTCTTATTTCTTAAATTAAATGCATTAAATGTTAATGCATTAAATTTAATTATTTTTACATTAAATTCAATGTATCATACATTTGGTATGTTTTCAGTTACTTTATTGAAATTTAAGGTAACATTTTTAACTTTAATTTCAAAGTACAGTTAACTTATTCACCTTTTAGGGTACAAAATCGTTAAATTCAATTAATGAATGTACATTAAATTTAAGGTTATTTTTAACACTATATTATACTAATGTTACAACGGCAACGATTTCTTTATATTTTAATTCTTAAGCCGACATTTTTTAAAGAAAAACGTCTCCAAAGAATATTTAGAAATTTAAATTGTTTGTTTTCTTTTCTAAATGTGTTATTGTTTTATCGGAACTCTAAAATTGCCCGTACAATCAATTTTAAAAAGAGACACATCATTAATCGTGTGGTGTACGTTCTAGCTGCAGTACATACACTTAACGATATTAAAAACTTTTTGCGTAACAAAGAAAAAAATTAATTTCGTTTCAGTTTTTAAACAGCTCCTACAGTTATTATTAATCTTGGTTAACAAGGGACAGTTTTTCTGTCTTTAAATAAATTGAATTTTTAACCAACTCCTCAAATAAATTGTTTAAGGAGCCAGTTGAAATCCTCATGACCAAATAAATTAATCTTGTCCTACAATAATCAGCTGATTATAAAGATTCATGTCATCTACATTTTAAAACTTGTTACATATTTAAAAATACCCTCTCAATTTTATTTTATTTAAACATTCCGCAAATTATTTTTGTCGTATTAACCTCAAAGCCACATATATATTTTCAAAACGTGCACAAATATTAACCATACAATACAATAAACATAATTTTATGCTAAATTGTACCATTCATAATCTTCTTTTAAAGGGTGTTTTTTATAGAGGTATAGAACTTTTAAATGGAATAAAACAAAGATGAATTTTTTAAATTGACATGAAATTATTTTATTCGAAAGATAACCTTCTGGCATTATAATTTAAATATGACTTCTGGCATATGACCGCCCCGGCTGGCTCGGACGTAGTCTAATCTGGAGGTCCAATTTTCGATGACTTTTTCCAACATTTGTGGCCGTATATCGGCAAAAACGAGGCGCATGTTATCCTCCAAGTGATCAATCGTTTCGGGCTTATCGGCGTAGACTAGCGAATTCACATATCCCCACAGAAAATAGTCTAGCGGCGTTAAGTCGCACGATCTTTGAGGCCAATTCACGGGTCCGAAACGTGAAACTATGCGTATACCAAACGTTTCCTTCAATAAATCAATTGTAGCACGAGCTGTGTGACATGTTGCGCCGTCTTGTTGAAACCACAGTTCCTGCACATCATGGTTATTCAATTGATGAACGAAAAAGTCAGTAATCATGGCTCTATAACGGTCACCATTGACTGTAACGTTCTGACCAGCATCGTTTTTAAAGAAGTACGAACCAATGATTCCACCAGCCCATAAAGCACACCAAACAGTCAGTTTTTCTGGATGTAACGGTGTTTCAACATACACTTGAGGATTATTATCACTCCAAATATGGCAGTTTTGTTTATTGACGTATCCATTCAAACAAAAGTGAGCTTCATCGCTAAACAAAATTCGCTTATGAAAATCAGGATCAACGGCAATCTTGTTTTGGGCCCATTCACCGAATCTACACCTTGCTAGGTGATGGTGTGGCTTCAATTCTTGCACAAGTTGGATTTTGTAAGCATGCAAACCAAGATTTTTCCGCAAAATTTTCTATAAAGTGAATGGACACATATCCAATTCCTATGCACGATGGCGGATAGACTGATTCGGGTCTTCCTCTACGCTACGCCCTACAGCAGCAATGACTTCTTCTGTACGCACTGTACGATGTCTCTGTGGATGCGTATTATCATTTAGAGTAAACGTGGTGCGAAAACGTTCCATAGTTAATCGAATTAATTGCTCTGATGGACAATTATGTTGACCGCAAAATGGACGCAGTACGCGATACGTATTTCGAACAGGACCATGATTTTCAAAATAAATTTGCACAATTTGGAAGCATTGTTCAAGCGTCAATCTATTCATGTTAAAATACCAAACCAAACTAAACATAAATCACTTGACAGCTGACAAAATGGCCGCCAGTTAAAAAAGTGTTGCCAACTTAAAGTTCTATACCTCTATAAAAAACACCCTTTACTTATTTAATTTCAATTTAGGCAAAGAAAACTACAAAGGAAGATAATTAATTAACGTGATGAACTTTCTCTGGTGGGACAAATATATTTTGGGTAAAAACAAAAAAAGAATTGCACATGTTACGGCGCTCCTGGAATGAGGAGATGATACGAGCCTGGAAGATCGAATCCTAGATGAAGAAAATACCGCAGATTGAGGGGAGTGACAAAGAAGAAAGGGTTAATAAGTTAATTTCAGAATATTATGCAGCGGTTTCGAAATCCCGATGGTAAGCGATGTTTAGGGAAATTTAATTCTTGTGTGAACAATAGTATAAATTTGCTGTAAATTTTAGCCAAATTTAATCCTAATGGGCGCCATATTGGATCTGCCATCTTGAATTTCTCAAATAGACTATGGAAACTTTAATAGTAGGTCGAACAGGAATATTGAAGCTGATCGAAGCGATATCAACTTTTTTTTTAACTATTTTTTTCTAAAATGTATGCTTATTTCTAACCGCCATATTGGGTCCCATTTTGAATTTTCTGAAGAAGTCACTCGTTTTGCGAAGGAGGGTTTTCTTACGAATATTGTCAGTCGTTCAAATCCATTGATGTGACTTTGGGGGGGGGGGGCAGAGTTTTGTTCTCTATGATATGGATCGTCTCATAAGTATGTATATATATATATATATATATATATATATATATATATATATATATATATATATTCTCTGCGAATTCCACTCTGGTTCTCTCTCCATACTGGTTTCGACCACCTAATAGTCTCATCAGTGGAGCTGTAACGAACCAAGTGCAAAACGCACAGAAAACAACTGTCTATTTACTTATATTGCCAGTAGAACTTGATGCCGGACTGTTATCTTCAACAGTACAAACGAACATCTGAATATACCCTGGAACGATAGGAAATTATTAAAAATTATCAATTTCTTGGTCTATGTATTATTCTCCTTACTGGCACTTTGCTCTCGGTTCGTTACATCTCCACTGATGAGACCATTAGGTGGTCGAAACTAGTATGGAGAGAGAACCAGAGTGGAATTCGCAGAAAATATATTGTCTGTCCCCTTTCTTAAAGGCCATAAGGAGAATAAGATAACTTTTCCATATATATATATATATATATATATATATATATATATATATATATATATATATATATATATATAATTAAAACTAACTAAATGACCCAGAGCAGGGAAACCCATTGTAATTCGTATGAGAATACAATATGTGTGCTAAATTATCTCACCAAAAGTCGAATACAGTACCAAGTAATCAGAGAATCAGGAAATATAGTAACGCGCCGAGGGTCTTTCTTTCTTCTTCTAATTGATAAAAAAAAAGAGAATAACTTGTTAAAAGAGCTTTGATTTTTTTAGATAATTTTCCATATTCCATTCCTTAAATAATACAGTACAATGTATTAATTTTCGTATAAACTTTAGCAGGATATTAAATATATAGTGAAACGCGGGACAGAAAGATTTTCATTTATAATAGATCGGTTCTGGTAATTATGAAAGATAGATGGGCACAGATCTGGACGTTTATTCCGATAATCAAGGATAAATAATACATACAAATCTCTTATATTGAACACATTATTTATAAAACAGTAATTTGGCAAGTTGCAAAAATCTCTAGTACATTATCGTATAAACTACCCCAAAACACAATAGAGTATCTGAGAATGGAATCAACCAAAGCCCCATCAAGTATAATGAAAAGTTTTTGATTCATTGCTTCTCTAAGTTGATAAAACATAACCCAAATTTTTTCATTTAAATACGTAATGGGCTTTTCTCATTTCAAATGTCGTTCAATTATGACACCCAAATACTTTATTTTTTCTACTTTCTTAATTTTATTACAATTACATAATGTTTTATTAAAGACACATTTTGGCTTATGTAGTCCTATGAAATCTTTATTTGGTTGATCGACTTTTGAAGCGAAAAAAGCAACGAAGAAGGTTTTAGAGTAGTTCAGTGATAAAAGGTGATTATTTAGCCACTGAACTACCCTACAGAGACCAGCCTCCACCCTAGCATACGTATCCTCCTAATTATCTCCTGCAAAAATAATTACAGTATCATCCGCATAGGAGATGACACTATAATTTTCTAAAAGTTTACCAATATTACTGATGTAAATAAGAAACAGTATCGGGTCCAACCCTACCCTGTGGTATTCCAGTTATCAAATTGTGCGAGTTACTATGCTTATGAACTTTTACCTTGTGGGTTCGGTTTTGCAAACAATTCCTAAATAAAGTTAATAGCCCGTTTCTGATATCAATCTCGTCAAATCTTTCAAGTAATCTTTCATATAAGATAGTATCAAAGGCTTTGGTTAAATCAGTTAAAACTGCCATACTTTTTTTTCCTCTAAAAGTTAAGATTAATATCACTTACTGGTTGAAACACTGCATTCTCAATTCTTTTTTTCTGCCTAAAGGATCAAGAATTTTGATTTTCTAGAAAGTTAACTGATCCTTCCTCAAAAATTTTTGCGAAGTTGTTAATAACAGATATCAGATATTATTAGTAAGACGATTTCAATCTCCTGATTTAAATATAGGGGTACTCACAGATGCTTTCCAGTCGACAGATCTAACAAGATTTGAGTAAGAAAGATTTATTATATGTATCAGAGATTTGACAATATGTACATGTATATTTTTTATTAATTAAGAATCTATTGTGGTATATATATATATATATATATATATATATATATATATATATATATATATATATATATATATATATGTACTATAACTAGTCTGCAGAAATTTGATTCGTGAATACTGAGAAGTCTCATTCTAATAGTTTGGTGAAACGTGAGCTTAATTTTAAAATTCGTTTAATTTTCTCTTCACAATTATCAAAATGAACTAAAATATTCGTAAACGGGCAGAGCTTAATAAATTAGTAGGAAAATATTTGTCTTATTCTTTACATTTCTGTTTTTGATAAAATTGAATTTATATTGTTCAAATTTTGCCGGATATGAAACAAATTTACTTCTAGAGTAGAGTATTAACATTTGTGAACTCGAGATAATGTTATATTCTGATTATTGATTTATTAACATGTAGGATAGAATCCAAACTGACAACAATGTCTCAGCGTATAGGTGATATCAAATTATCCCTATTTACTTATACTGCAGCCATAATGATTCACTTCCATCATGCACCATTTTTTTTCAACTTACCGAAAGGAAACCCTACAAAATTAATTTATAAAAGACCGCTCACACGCACTTTTTACACCCATACAAAAAACTTTTTTTTGCCATTCAAGTCCACCATCGTCAAGGGGTGGAGCGATGGTATATTGTTGTGCGGAAGTAGGGTGGCACCTCTTGGTGACATTCAATACAGCTCGGTATCGAGTATCGCGACACATGTCAAACACCGTTCGGATGACTTTTTAGGTCTTGATTTGGACGGAATTATACAGGGTGTTTTTGGAAGCGACAATTTTAACTTAGACGTGCATTTCTGGAGTTACTTTATTGTGTAATCAAATAATGGTCTGCATAAATTGTATATAAAAATCAAAAAAGCGAAATGTCTTTGGAACAACGGTGGCAATAAATAGTTATCGTTGAGCGCATTCGAAAAGCCTACAAAATGAGTCGAGGAACATCAAAATCGGTCAATTTATGTAAACATTTTGTATTAAAACAGTTAAAAAATAATATGAAATGAAATTGTTTAGTCCTAAAGAAAAAGTTTTTTCAGGTGAACAATACAAGGGTCTTATAGTGTAAAATGGTGGCCCAAAATTTCAAACTGATTGAAAAAAAATGTCCTTTCAGGACCATTACAAATTTTTTCGGTGGTTTTATAGAAAATTGCAGGAACACTTATTGACGTTTGGCCTTTTAGATTATTTAAATTCATGCTTCGCAAAGGGATAAAATTTGCAATACAATCATCTTTATTTATCACTAGCGTTGCAGAGAGAAATTGACTAAAAAATGAATTTTTTGTACCTTTAGGCCGAGTATATGAAAAACAACAAATAAGCCAACTGCACAAAATTTCATCCATATAGTCACTAGACTTTCTGTATCCTCAACCGACATGACAATTAATGAATATATATATATATATATATATATATATATATATATATTTACTGTTTTTCTTGAACCATTTATTATATGTATCAAAATGTTTTTTCTTGGGGTCAGGTTCATATGTGGATGTTAAAAAAAACATGTTTTGACGTTTCCCCTTTGGTGTAAGGCATTTTCAAAAAGTTATAAATATATATATATATATATATATATATATATATATATATATATATATATAACTATAGTTTTATTATTTTATTTTTCTTTATGTTCTTGGGATAAGGATCACATTAAAATAATTTTTTCATTATTTTGACTCTCGTTCTCTATTTGGAACATTTTCAAAAAATAATTTTCAGAAATAATTGTCTAAAACTTAAATAAATAAAACAATAACCCATACATCGGAAAATTAATTATTTAAAAGGTAGTATTTAGCAAATTTTAAGCACCTTGAGATTGTGTCCTCATCATTACTAATATCACCAAACTATCAAGAAGTTGCATTTGGTACTAGAGGACATAATGACCACAAAAATGACAGGAATCTGTTTTTCCTTTAAGGGAATACATATCCTTTTGATGTTATTAAGGATATACTGCGCTTAAATTAAATTATTGTAGATTTGACTAAGGTTATTTATGCCAGTTCTGTCATTTACGGTACGTGTTTGATTTTAATAACTATCATTTCCTTGATTATTAACTTCTGATAATTTCTGTCGCTACCAACTATTCTGATGTCTTAATTTTGTCCGATTTTCTCTAAAATTGGGGAAGTTTTCGGGATCGCACATAACGGATCTGGAATTATTTTAAAAAAATTAAATATGGCAAACCAAATTTTTTTTCCGATTTTCTCCCAAATTGGTATAGATGCGTTCTTGAAGGTGTAAATTACGACTTTAAAATTATTTTTGAAAGATTCAATATGGCGAAGAATCCAATATGGCAAAATAAAAATTTTACATTTTTAGATTTTATTCAAAATTGGTACTAGGTCGTTTTCGAGGATGTAAATAGCGGATTTAAAACTATTTTAAGAAAATTTAATGTGTCAAATTCGATATGACGATCAAAAAATGTTACATTACCGGATTTTATCCGAAATTGGTCATAAGGAGTTTTCGTGCGTGTAGATTAGAAGATTAAATTTTTTTTAAATATGGCGGAATCAATATGGTGAGTTCAATATTTTACGTTACTCATATTTTTTCAAATTTCGTATGAGGGTGTTTTCGGGGTTGTAGGTTACGGATATGAAGTTATTTTTTTTTAGTTTAATATGACAGATACAGTATGAAGAACTAAAACCTTTAAATTTTTCCGATTTTCTCCAAAATTAATATTGGAGATTTTTGGGGCGTACACAAACTCAATATGCAGGACAAAATATGTCGGACAAAAAAATTTATGTCTCAAGTTCTTTAAGTATCGATATTAGGAGGTTTTATATTACTAATCTAAAGTTAATTTAAAATTGAAAATAAAGTATTTTTACTATGCTAATTTTGCGCGAAAAATTTTTAGTTATTTATTTTAGTATTGTGTACATGTGGATAAAATGGGTATTTTTTTCCGACCTTAAGCCATTGCAAGGTACGTTAATCTCGTTTAGTAATTTATGGATATCATAACAAATTCAAAACTAAAATTCAAAAAATTAAATTAAAAAAAAAATGAACTGACTTCTAAAAAAGCGCTAAAAAGCGAAAAATAACAATAAAAATTTTTATATGAAATTGAAATTTTTGAAGTCTGCTTCAAATTATTTGTAAATGAAGCAACTAGTACCACGAGATATATACAAAAAATAGTAAGAAAGCGAATCATATTTTCTCAGGTATTAGCTACTATAACATTGACAAAACATGAAAATGAGTGAAAAGAACTCGTTTAACTTCGAATATGCCAAAATAGTTTATAGGGACAGAAATTATCAGAAATTAATAATAAGGGAAATGATAGTTATTAAAAAGGAAACACATACCATAACTGACAGAAATGACAAAAACAACCTTAGCAAAATTTACAATAATGTAATTTAAGTGAAGTATATCCCCTTAATAAAAGCAAAAACAAATTCCATTAATTTTTTTTTTGGTCATCATGTCCTTGATAGTTTGTTGATATTAGTAATGGTTTTGACGAAATTTCAAGATGCATTAAATTTGCTAAATACTACCTCTTAAATAATTATTTTTCAAGTGTATAGGCTATTGTTATATATATATATATATATATATATATATATATATATATATATATATATATATATATATATATAATATAATATATAATGTGGATTTTATCCACTGCTATTGCATCTCACACGGAGGAATCCTTGAAAGCCGCATAAACATATATACGCCATCCGGCGGGAGGTCGGCGAAGCCGCGTTCAGTATTTGCATGCTTCCTTCCGTTCTGTCCTCTGCACAGCCAGGTGCATGTCGGTACCCTGATGAGTTTAGTAGAGACGAAACATGTACCTCTGCCGTATCACAGTGGCGGGGAAGGTAAGTTTTGACTTTCTTCTCGGTGTGGTGGTACAGGTAGGCCATCATCTCGATGGTGGTGGAATAGGATTGATTGCGTTTTATAACAATTTATGCTAACTGTGCAACCTCTAACATAGAAAGGATATGATGGAGAGAAGTTTGCATTTACTGTTCGCATTTTACTTCATATATATATATATATATATATATATATATATATATATATATATATATATATATATATATATATATATATATATATATATATATATATATGTTTATAACTATAATAAGATTTAAATTTTAGATAATTATTTTTGAAAATATTTTTAATACGTGTGTCATTGTTTATATTTATATTCAAAATTCGTTTTAAATTTTAGACACTTATTTTTTGAAAAACTAGGGAACGAAGCGTCAAAATAATGAAAAACATATTTTAATGTGAACCTAATCCCAAGAAAATAATAAAAAATAAAACTAAATTCAACAGTTCAAGAGTTTGTCGTTTTCTCTTATTTACCATTATATTTACTCACTTTTTGCTGAAGTCATAAAAATGACTCTTCTTCCACTTTGGAAACATTAAACATGTTATAGACCAGAAAAAAAATTAAGTTTTACAGCATTTAATATTACACACAACCCGCAAATTATTGAGCGGACACTAAAACATACATCAATTATATTTTCCTTTATTCCCACAACAAAAAGGCCATGTTTCAGTTACAAAACCCAATTTGTAGATCCCTACGCAGTAATTACCGCGCGCTTATAGAACAATGAAAAACATCGGTTTCCAGCCCGCATGCAAATAGAGCGATACGAGACGGGAAAGAAAATTAAAAATACGCACTTTTTACCTGCATCAGGGAGCACTGCGTGATTTTGCACAAAAGACTGCTGCTTTCTTCGCTCTAACTGGGAAATTTTGCAATATTCTGCAGTATGCAGGATTTAAGTTTTTTTTTTAAATGGACTATTGACTAATAATATACTTTTAAAATTAAACTTGTTAAAAAAAATGTGTTATTGTAATGAAACCAGTTATCCGCAACTTTATTCACTTGACTTGAATTCTGTAAAATGCAGTCAACTAAAAATATAGAATATAAGCAACATTTTGCAATACAACTGAACAGGGGTCACAAATTAACCGATGTTTGTAGAGGGACTCTCCCTTTTTATATAAGTAAAAATTCTCCTAAGAACTAAAAATATCGATACGAATGCATGTTGGAGGATTATTGGTAATATCGACATTTTTGCGGATATATTTAAACGGCAAAAGAACTCTAATAATTTTTTAAATTGGAAAAACAAAATAACTTGTTAATTTTTAATTATTGAATAAATAATCTACATGAAAAAAGTTTTCTCAATATGCAATTTAAAACTTGTTTTTAAGAATTTGCAGTGAAACGAAGATTTATAAACATTAAAATTGTGAGCACTAGTAAATACCGGGCAATTCAGATATAAATCAATATAGAATTTTTGAGCGAAATATTGATTGGGCAGCCTTTCGATTCAAATTAGATTTTTAGTTTGTAGTGTACTTTAAATGCCTATACCTACAGGCGCGGATCCAAGGGGGGGGGGGGCGGTGGGGACGATCGCCCCCCCCCCCCCAAGAGATTTGAGTTTAGGAAAATGGACCCGATTTTTCCTCTTATACTACAGTTTATTTAAGAACTAGAGAGAGTAATAAATTATTTTTTACCCTTTTTCTCTTCGCAAACTGCTTGTGTTCTTTAGTCCGGTGTCTTTAGCAAAATCTGTTAGACATATATATTTTTCATAAGAATGGGTTAGAAATTTTATACCCAAAAATACCGGTCTATAATTATAGACCAAAACGTAGCCTTACTCTCTCAAAAAATTCGAACTTATTATTTAAATACTTACAAAATATCCATTATCAAAAATACATAATGTTAAACATATATGAAAAAATAAATTCGTCCATATAATATTAAAATATTTTTGGGATTATCGGTCATTTTATTATTGATTAAAAACATTTTTAGGACGTTTCACGTTTCAGCTTATTTATTTCTTAAAACATCTGCAGAATTACAAGTAAACACTAAAAAGGGATTCAAATGTAATTACTTTTTATATGTTGTAATTAAAATTAGACCTACTTATTTTTATTTCTATTGTACTGATATCTTAATTTAATTTACTTTAGTATATGGAAATACGATAGCCCCAAAAAAATAAGATGAACGTATTAATTCTACACGCTTAAGAAAAAGACACAAATACAATAATAAAATAATTAAAAACTTACGGCTAATTAGAATTAAATATATATAAAATTAAAGAGTGGGACACACTAAAATTAAAATATATATAAAAATAAAAAAAACATATAAACAACATTAAACAATAAAATACAACAAAAACAAAAATTCAAATAATAAATTGTGTTTACACTAGTAAACATTACGTATCTTATTCCTAATCAAAGTCAGTGAAACTATCTTCCCTCAAATTAATTCTAATTGATTCCTCTATCTCACCGATCATGAGATCGAGTTCTCACATTTTGTTTTATTCTTTTATAAAATGGATTTTTCCCTATTTTCCGCAGTAACTTTATTCAAAAAAATCTTTCAAAAGTTTAGTTAAATTACTAATTTTGTTAATTGTGTTATTTCTAGCAACTCTACCTTTTACTTGAGAGAGATATTTACTTCTCCAACGGACAGTTTCCGAACGATCTATAGGAACAGATTTCCTATCTGGTTTTTCCCAGCAAAAATTAAGTTCTCTGAGCAATTTCCAGAGAGCAGTTCTTTTAATTTCAGGTAAATCGCGATCTTCATTGATTTTAGTTAGAATTTTGTAGACGGTTGGGATCTGCTTCGCATAATAAAATGTATATACAACCCCTTTAATTGCAGTTTTCATCTCTTCTTCCAACGAGGTTTTTCGTCTGCCTGTGATGGAATGTGGCTTGGGAGTACTAACAATTCTAGTCATTTTTTCTCCTTCAGTATTCGGTACATAGTAGATTTTCCAACTCCTGTCATGTTGGAACACATCTCCACATTATTATCTAGATATTGATATCTTAAGGCATCATAAACATTCATCGTAATAAGTTTTTCGTTGAGGAAAAAATGCCCTGGTTTAACGATTTTTTAATAAATATAGAGGAGAAAGCCATATCTTTTGGGTATCTCACTAATCTCAAATAATATATAAAAACAAGGCAAACAAGATAAATCACTAAGAACAAACTGTAAGGTGTACTTTGCATACTGACAGAAATTAAAATAAACTATCAGAAATTTTATGTTGCAGTAAATTTATAAAATATATTTAAATCTAATGAAATATAATTAGATTTACAGCAGTTCTCAGTTACCTGCGGCACTGGAGCAGGTACGTTGGAGGTTTCGGTAACAGTTTTATTACTCTCTCTAGTTCTTGAATAGAGTATAGGAATGTGTATGCTTGCGATCGCCCCCCCCCCTCCCAAGAGCCTTGAGTTCAGGAAAATAGAACCCATTCTGCCGTTTATATTAGGAATGAATATGCTGCTTGCACTCCCCCCCCTCCCCCGCTGACAACTTGTTGTTCTTGCCAAACTGTACTTTTGTGATATCACCCCCCCCCCAAATACAATCTAGAAAAATCGTTCAATTGATAATACAAAATTTTACCGATATTCAGATTTCGAATTAAAATTTCTAAATTCAGAATGCTATATTCTTAAATTTCAAGTTAAATGTTACAGTTTGCGAAGTAGAAATTTCATATTAGGCCCATCAATAGAGAAGAAAAAGTGGCAAAGTTATAAAATCGAAAGTAATAAAAAAATTTCGATGAAAAAACCTGAAAATTCAACATTTTTTCCAAAATTCATATCTAAAGTCATTTTTTAAGTTGTAGCGCTGGCCTTTCACGAAACAATAGTGATTTATATGTACTTTATGTTACCAGATGCTATAGGTTCATTATTTTTTCCATAATTACCAGTTGATGTTTTTAGTGCACTATTTTTCGGTGTGCCTAAATGCATCATGGATAGTCCGATTTTAATTTTGTATAAAGATATTAGAAGTAAAAATATCATTGTACAAGCCTATATTTAAATTTTTCATCAAAAAGTCTGTGAAACCTGAAAAATGCTAGCAAACATGACCGAAAATGACCGGGCGCCGAGGGGAGTCGGCTGTTTTCGGTCATGTCTGCTAGCATTTTTTACGTATACGCGTTACAATTTGAAAAATGACGGAGATATGAATTTCTGAAAGAAAAGCTCAATTTTCCTGTTTTTCGTGTTTTTCTCCATTACTAATGATCAGATTGGGTAGATTGGGGACTCGTTTAGTTGATATTTTTATTCTCTACAATTCATCTGTTACACCATCAAGAGTGCTTCATTAGTTTTGATTTTGTAAGCAAAAATCGAAAAAAAAATGCAATTTTTTAGTTTTAATTATTTATAACAAATTAATGGATGGAGAGAGGGAAACAGAACAAATGATCACTACGGATGCTTTTAGTGCGATGACACAGTCGGTATCTTAATAGTATTTTTGCCACAAAAAAATCTCTTTTGATTGGTCTAAATTATCGAGTGTAAATTTCAAGTCGCTGGTTCGATTTGCACTTTGATATTCTTAAATTTGAAGTCGGTAAAGATTTTTTATTTGATCATCTGACAGGTTAATCATATCATCTACTCCAAGAGAAGCTGATTTATTGGCCGATTACTTCCCTTCAAATTAAAAGACTAAACAAAGACCTAATGTAGAATCAAATAACGGTCTATCAGTAAGATATTTTAAAATTTTTATTAAAATTCAGTAATGATATTGTAACGAATTAGAAGAATAAATGTCATCGACGACAATCTTAATCATATCCAATCCGCTGACGATATTGTATTGATTTTGGGTCGATTGCTATTAAAAGTAACATCTGCTTAGCATTATTAGACTGCTTTATATATATATATATATATATATATATATATATATATATATATATATATATATATTACAGATAGCACCTAGAATTTGATCATTTAATTAGTCACATTTAGGAGATTATTTTTAAAAAATTCTTTTACTTAAAAATAAATTCAAACTAATAATAAACCCTCTCCATAACACTGCACTCAGTATGTAAAAAGGTTATTTAATAATTACAGACTACATAGTCATACTAAGGTTCAAAATATCTACCATTTTTCGATACACTGTAGGCATTTTTTTTAAATAGCTCTGATTATATTATGAATGATATTTCGATTAATATTACCAAAAATATTGCAAGTTTTCTGTTCAAAAACGTCATAAATTAAAGTCTAAAGGTGTTTGGTCCGGAGACCTAGTAGGCCAGCGCACAGGACCACTGTTGAAGATTATTTTCTCATTAAAAGTCTTCATTAAAAATGTTTATATTTGGCTGGATGTATGTGTGGGGCAACCGTCCTGCTAAATCAAACATTTTTAACATAAACATTATTTGGCAGAACTTCTCGAATGGCAAGAATAAATTAATTCTGCAACATTGCAATATATCTTAAACCTGTCAATGTTTGGCCATAAATAAATGAGCCAATCAGACGATCTGATAAAAATAATGGAGAATATTAAAAAAGATAAATTTTAATTATTACAATATTAATAAATACATTTTAAAGATATATAATTAAAGCATTTCACAAAAATGCTAAGCATTTAAATCTAAATAGGATATTTCTTACCGATCATTCTGCACTACACATTAAAATCAAATCGTACTTGCAATTTTCGTACTCGTTCAATTGCGGGTTTTCAGGAGCCCAATAATGGTGATTTTTTTTTATTACAAACTCCGCAATTACTGAAATATCCAGAAAACGACTCTCATATCAAAATCACCTTCTTGAAGTCCTTGTACAATTGTTGGTTAATAAGGATAATATTTAGCAACTTTTAAAATATCATGAATTTTGGAATAGTAAGCTCGGTGTCAGCAATTCTTGTAGATGACGCCGAATTTTTTAAAAAATATTCAAAAACTTTTCATATAATTTTTGAGACGAGATTTTTCGCAACTACCAAACTCAAGGATTTTTTAATACTTTTGAAAGATTTTCACCTAGAGTGAACTCAGGATAAAAAAATATTGTTAATAATTTGACTTTATTCTTAAGTAAAATTATTATTTAAAATTATAACGTTGTATTAGTGTTTAACACAGTGTTACAGAAAAAATTTTGCTCTTCGTTTAACGAAATTGGGGTTTATGGGGTTGGGGTTTGTGGGTTTAGGCTTTATAGATATGGGGTTCATAGGTTTGGAGTTTGTGAATTTATGGGTATGAGGTTTTCGGTTCATTGGTTCAGGGTTGACGGGGTTGGGGTTTGTCGGGTGGAAATTTATGGGTTTATTGGAAACGTTGACTGAATAGACATTATTTGTGCAAAAAGTGGGCATACAAAAGTATTTATGGGTTTAAAAAATATTGGAAAATAAAAAAGTTATAGCCGATCTGAGAAAATACAAGGTCTTACTTTTTTTAAATATTTCAACAACGCCACAAACCAAAACCGATTCACAAGCATCAATAACCTACTGACATAACTGCCTAAAATTTTCCCCATTTAACCGCTTTTCTATCTCTTATAGTTTTCGTTACTGCAATGCTGTCATCACCAATTTAGGACACTTTGTATAGCATTTGTTATTCCGCCCTGTAACGAAACTGTCAATTCAATTTTTTCAAATTTACATTATTTAGAATTCTATTTAAAATACAAGATAAATCTTATCTTGACATTTACTTATTGTAGTTAAGCTCAAGCAAAAAATTTCCATCAAGCGTCTAAATTTAAAAACAAAACCCTGTAACTCGTGAACTTTTCAAGTAGGTACGTGACATTAAAAACGGATACATTTAAAAATGAAAACTTCATCAAAAACGACAAAAAAATACGTCTTTTAGCCATTACCATTTCGGAAGCGATAAGAAAAATCGGAGTCAGAGAGGGTAAAAGCCAGAAGCATGTTTAACGCATCGTAGATCATTTTTTAAGAACCACTTTATAAGTATTTGTCGTGTTCGATTTATCGTTTCGGGGCGGAATGAGGTTAAAAACGTCTTCATTGTATGTCGCGGAGACGTCATTATCAAGTCATTTTAAAGTGGTTGTAGGATAATTTTGTGGTTTTGTATTTTGGAATAACGGAAAAGATTTGTATTGGAAAACCTCATCAGATTTGATAGAGGAATTAAAGAAATAAAATAATGGATCGTGTATACAGACAAGGCAATAATGATTCCTAAAATTTCTAGAATATTATTCAACAAGCCTATATGATATGCCCGTTGTATACAGGGTGAGTCAACGATTGGATGAAGTAGGTTTGTGCCTTTTCGGTGAAATTAACAAAGAAACTATATTTATTGTTTGATACAGTTTATTTTTACGCAGATTTTAAAAATATTTAGGACTCTACAGGGTGAGCCAAAAAACTAGGACAGCATAAAGTTGTATTTTTTTAAATAGAACACCCTATATACGAATCGTATTTTCGATTTAGCTTATAGTTTTAAATCTTTTTTATTAAGGATTTACTATAACAAAACTTTATAGTTTCTGAGATAATTAAGTTTAAAGAAAAAAAGTCACATTTTCAAGCATCAATTCAATCCTAAATAACGTTTTCAATTTTGTGACAAATATATTCAAATTTGGAATTTAGCAAGGCCAAGGACAAGGTAACATAATTTTTACCCAATATTTGCAATAAAAGCTACAGGGTGTTGAACACGTCGGCTCAAATTTGAACAAGTTTAAATGAATAAATATCTTTTTTTTTTAAATGGTACACCCTGTATATTTTCATGTTATTTAATAGAGTAATAAAAACCCTAAAAGTTTTGTTCAATATATCCTCTACCTATTTATAATAGTTTTTGAGATATTTCAGTTTTTCTTATTTTCCATACTTTTTTACAGAAAGTCTTCATTATCACCCTGTAGCTTTTATTGCAAATATTAGGTAAAAATGATGTTAACTTGTCCTTGGCCTTGCTAAATTCCAAATTTGAATATATTTGTCACAAAATTGAAAACGTTATTTAGGATTGAATTGATGCTTGAAAATGTGACTTTTTTTCTTTAAACTTAATTATCTCAGAAACTATAAAGTTTTGTTATAGTAAACCCTTAATAAAAAAGATTTAAAATTATAAGCTAAATCGAAAATACGATTCGTATATAGGGTGTTCTATTTAAAAAAATACAACTTTATGCTGTCCTAGTTTTTTGGCTCACCCTGTAGAGTCTTAAATATTTTTAAAATCTGCGTAAAAATAAACTGTATCAAACAATAAATATAGTTTCTTTGTTAATTTCACACACGAAAAGGCACAAACCTACTTCATCCAATCGTTGACTCACCCTGTATACCGAGTATTTTAAAGATTCTTTTCTGAATTTTGAAATTTAAAGTGGTAGAATTATTTGAAGTTTTAAAACATTTATCTTATTTGATTTAAGGAAAAGAAAAACCTATTCTCACTGCTAATAAGATCTTCTTTGTGATTTCTGATTTAAGAATATAGAATACTTTTAGGTAATCTGAGAGCAAGAAATTATGAAGGTATTAAAATCCATAAACTCAGTTTTAAACGCAATATAAATCGAAGAAAAAATGGACAAAGCGAAGTGGCTAACATCGTAAAAGAGTTCTATTCAAATTTGTACACTTCAGTTAACCCAAAACCAAACAAAAAAAATCCCTAATATTACAAATGTTGATTCAGAAGAAATACCTGACATCACAATCGAAGAGTTGAAACATGCTTTGTCACAAATAAAATCTGATCGTGCCCCAGACAGGGGCGGATCCAGTCACTCTCCTTGAGGGGGGGGGGGCGGTGATATCACAAAATAAAGTATGGGAAGCGAAAGCAAGTCGTCGACGGGGGGGGGGGGGGGAGATACCTGCAACATTGCCATTTCTAGTGTAAAAGGCAGGGTTAATCTATTTTTCTGAATCTGAAGCTTTTCAAGTTGCCAACAGGAGGGGAGGATGCGTGCATACACATTCCTAGTATAAGAGGCAGAATTGGGTCTATTTTCCTGAACTTAAAGCTCTTGGAAAGGGGAGGGGCGATCGCAAAAATACACATTCTCATACTCTATTCAAGAAATAAAGAGAGTAATAAAACTGTTACCGAAACCTCCAACGTACTTATTTTATAAGCTTTTATAAATTTACTGAAACAATAAAATTTCTCATAGTTTAATTTAATTTCTGTCAGTGAGCAAAGTACACCTTACAGTGTGTCCTTAATGATTTATCTTGTATGTGCTTGAGATTAGTGAGATACCTAAAAGATAGGGCTTCCACATCTATATTTATTCCAAAATCGTGAAACCAAGGCATTTTTTCCTCAACGAAAAACTTATTACGATGAATGTTGATGATTCCTTAATATAGCAATATCTAGATAATAAAGTAAAAAGCTCTATTGAGATGTATTCCAACATGACAGGAGTTGAAAAATCTACTATGTACCGAATACTAAAGGAGAAAAAAATGACTGGAATTATTAGTACTCCCTAACTTCTAACGAAAATCAATGAAGATCTGGATTTACCTGAAATTAAAAGAACTGAGCTCTGGAAATTGCTCAGAGAACTTATTTTTTGCTGGGAAAAACTAGATAGGACATCTGTTCTTATAGATCATCCTGAAAATGTCCGTTGGAGAAGGAAATATCTCTCTCAAGTAAAACTCCTCTAGATCGATTTTTTTAATGAACTAATTTTCAGTTCTTAAAGTTTCAAATTGAAGAATTGCACCCACACTATGTTAATAAAAAATTATTACTGTTTTGTTTTGTGGTAAGGCTGATCTGCAAGATGAAGTGTTAATTGAAAAACGTTTCATCTTTAAGAAGAAGAATTTATCAATTTTATAATCAGTCAAATTGAAACCTTTATTAGACCAGCTTATAGAAAGATTATTTTAGATTTGAATTAGCTAAGCCAAGAATACATTCTTATGGTGTAAATGAGCCTTAATAGAATGTATATACGACTTTTGTTTTCTTTTCGTTGTCTTCATAATCAGTGTAAAGCGTGGTTAAAATATACGTGCTAGTTTATATTCAAAAAAATTGTTCTGACCACAACCATCCAAGTGGCAATGTATATTTAAAAATATTTTCTAAAAATGCTTTTTTTCACTAACAATTTCCTTTTAAACTAAACGCAATAATTTATGATAATATAAGAAGATTTAAATTTAGTTGCAGGATCTTGTATTGATATGCAATTTCCAAACACTCTGTACCTCAATAATTATGATGGTCATCGTGTTTAGGGCTTACGCTATGAGGGCAAGCAATGTACTGTAAGAAATTACACCCAAGACACATGAGGGTATGGGACTGAATGAGGTGTAGAATTAAAAAACCTCGACGTTAACGAGACATGGGGTGTAAAAAAGTAAGTTAAGAGGTGTCATAAGGGACGACCGCACTGGAGGGATAGGAGGGAAAGGGATTGGAAACCCTTTGACAGCGCAGCCCTGGCGCAGCGAAGGATGTGATTTCGAGTGTCTAACGTATACGACAATTATCCGGGTTTGCGGTAGTGTAAGTCAGTGACGTAGGAAGGGAAACGGGAGATTAACATGGGGTCGATTTGGAGGATGAATGGAAAGGTTGTTAACCCTGTATCGGGAGAATGCCTAATTAGGGCATCAGAATGCTCGTCTAGAATAATAATTTTAGTTATTGATCTCTAAGAGTACAATAATAAGTATTTCCCTTTATATTAGGCAAAAATGAAACATTTATAAATCCTGTTACAAATTCAAAAGATATTTTTAAGTAGAGTCCATCTGGTGTATAATTCTTTGATATCTTGTAAACTGTATATAGTGTATGTGTAGAGAAAAGGCTCACATATAAAAAAGTGGTGCATATTTTAAAAATAATTTCAAATTACACCTTGAATAATTTTGAATGTTTCGATTTTAGAATTAATTCTAGATGTTATTATGTAATATATGCTATACCTATTTTAAAGATGATTTGAGGTGTTGATATTTCAAGAATGAAATTTTTACACTCTAAGACTGTATCATACCGTAAAATGGTTTATATGTCACTATGCTAATTTTTTAATTAAATATTCTTACCGGTAGTAAATTGAGATATTCTGGTGAGAAAAGTAGTATGGTGATGTGTAAACAAGACGCGGACAGGTGCGTTATCTAAATTATTTATGTTGGTGGATCTGTTTAAGGAGTTCAATTGGAAAAACAAGGGAGTAAAAATAAATGGCAAATATTTGAATCATCTCATACTCGCTCATGATTTTATCTTAGCATCATCCACTACAAAGAAACTACAAGAAACCAATGCTAACAGAGCTGTTTCAAAAATTTAAGAAAATCAGATTTGAGCAATAGGGACAGGCGGTAGGCGCCACCCCCCCCCTCCTGGTCTCCACCTGGATGCGCCATTGAAGAGAAGCTGTAACCGTTCCTTGACAACATTGACGGACGATATCAAATGCGTAGCAGGTACCAGAGGGAGCAATGCATGACAATAAGAGTAAGCACATAACCGACCAATGCATATAATTGCTGTATTTGATGACGAAATTAATCTTCTGTTGAATAACAGGGTCTGTCAAATTTGCAAATGTCACTTTCCAAATATACTTCGAAATCTGTTTAATTCAGGTATGTTACTTAACTCTGTTACATAACTCTGTTACTGAAGCTAGAACTGAAACAAACTTGAGTAGTCCTGCTTTTTTGACATACTGTAGAGCTAAAAATCTTTTAAAATCGGCATCAGCAATATTTGATATTTAAAAGTGTTTTCTATATGAAAAGGTTTTAAATGGATGAAAAATTTCTTTATTTTTGATGTTGTAGTTATTTAAGGAGGTCCAGTCATTGCTCATGTTAAATAAAAAATATTAGATCATAACGAAAATCAATTTTTTTTTTGTAATAGTTTAAGTCGTAATTTATATTATCACGAAATTTCGGTTGACTTTAAATTGTCGAGTACTCAAATTTCAAATATGTAAAAATTTGTACATAGTCTTTTGAAAAATCAGGATTTTGGCACTTTTCTTTAAATTATACTACCATTTGATTTTTTGCAATATAATATTTTGCTTACCGTGGGTTTACTGAGATATCCGCTAAAATAATAACATAATTTTAGATATGCCGGCACTATAATGGAGTCGAAACGTTTGGCAACGTTGCATGAGCCGCACTTCAGATATTTGAATACATTCAGTATGAGAACTTTGACCCATTAATATTTTGAAATACTACAAATACTACCAACTAGAATCCCACTGACGAGTCCTATAGTTGGTACCGGGACGAAACACCCACATTTTTAAGAGAAATTCGCATATATACATTAACCCGATTGTGACACGGCAGGTCTTTTCTAGGTTTTCCCTGCCAAAAAGCCCGATGACGACTAGTAACCCGATAAGTGAGACAGAAAGAGACTACCCTTATGAGAGACAAGAAAAGAAAACCTAACTTGTTTGTAATGTAGGAGTATACAGGGACGAGTCTATAACTAGTGGTCTCCGATAGACTCCCTCCTATATTACAACATGGCATCCCTGTAGAGGACGAGTGCAGCGGGTCGCAGCTTCGAGAAAGATAGACCCCTGCATGGAAAAACATTGAGAATGCTAAAGAACCCACAACAAACGTGACACGGAAAGGGATAACCGGCAGAAAAATAATTGAGCTATCAGCCAAGGGGTCTGAAAATATAACAACAAACATATAAAGTCCGGTGAGGCCCTAGTCACGATGTTGATAATACAGAATTCGGGGTGTTAGTCCCCGCAGTTCCTGGGCATCCAACGTTCGGCGCTTCGTTCGAGATAAGGACTTATATCTCGAAGAACGACGAAGTTGTCTGGCCTAAAGGAGGGGGTGTCGTATTATCCAACATCTTACTGCTATCCTCCGACCAGATTTAACTTCAAATATAAGTTCTAAATATTAATAAGTACGACGACGGGTGTCTGGGAAGGTACCAACTAGAATCCCACTGACGAGTCCTATAGTTGGTACCGGGACGAAACACCCACATTTTTAAGAGAAATTCGCATATATACATTAACCCGATTGTGACACGGCAGGTCTTTTCTAGGTTTTCCTTGCCAAAAAGCCTGATGACGACTAGTAACCCGATAAGTGAGACAGAAAGAGACTACCCTTATGAGAGACAAGAAAAGAAAACCGAACTTGTTTGTAATGTAGGAGTATACAGGGACGAGTCTATAACTAGTGGTCTCCGATAGACTGGCTTCCACCACCCATCGACAATTTGCTTTTCCTTGCGATCGCCTCCCCCCTCAAGGGCTTTGAGTTTAGGAATATCAAATATACCCGATTCTGGCTCTTATATTAGGAATGTGTAATGCTGTTGGCTTCAACTTCCCCGCCGACAATTTGTTTTTTCTTGCGATCGCCCCCCCCCCCCCAAAGAGCTTTGAATTTAGGAAAATAGACCCGATTCTGGCTCTTACACTAGGAATGTGTATGCTGCTACCTTCCACCTCCAGTGAACAACTTGTTTACTAGAAATGGGAATATTGCTGCCATCTCTCCCCCTCCGTCGACAACTTGCTTTCGCTTGCCATACTGTACTTTTGTGATATCACCGCCCCCCCCCCAAAGAGAGAGGCTGAATCCGCCCCTGTATATATGTATATATATATATATATATATATATATATATATATTAATACTCATCAAAAGTTAGTCCCAAGTTAATGTCATAACGTTGATGATGTGTATTATCTTCTTTATAATTACTTATATAAATATAAACTTATATTATTGCATTTTATGCATTTTACATGAAAATTACTTAATAACTGAAAAATTTTCTCTTTAACGACATGTCATAAATCACATTTTTCACAACACGAATCATCAGCAAAACATATTTCATTTTTATCACCCGGTTATTGATATGAACATATACATCTTGTCGAGTTTTTACTCAACAAAATTCCAATTTACGTTTTTTTTTTGCCTTCACTATATTTTGAGATCATTGTTTACGTTTGAGATAAAATTCTCCAGCATCTTTGCCATGAGGCATTATAATATAAATAAACATTTTGCTATTTCGTAAGCTTATTAATTATAAAAGATTAAGGTTAGACTATTGTATCGGAGATAAACATAAACACTGCCAAATCAGACACTAGTTATGAGTAGCTGTTTAAATAGTCAAATGAAGTTCCGTATTTAATTATTTTTTTATAATATTTTGTGTTTCAATGGTAAATGTCTTGCAAACTATTTATTTTTAAACACAATTTTTTTATTTGAATCATGTGGTAGCGAAAGGACCTACTCAATATCTCGAAAATTTTGAAATTACCATAATCGTCAGTAACGGAAGTGAAGTTAATCTTTAAAAAAATCATGTTGAAGTTTGTTTTGTGAATATTTTTCCTGTAAATGAAGTAAATGGATATAATAAAAAAAAAACTAGGCATAATAAATAAATTTAAAAAAAAAAACTGTTCTAACTATTTACCAAATATTACATTGTATTGCTCCTTCTGATAACATGGGCTCTCTTTCGATATGTACCTGAAACAAAAAAAAGTCTATATAGAATGATCGATTTCAAATGGTAAACACATGATCTATTCACAATAGAACAACTTTTGTTCCTTTCAATTAAAAAAATTATAAACTAGTGATTTCTAACTACTTTTAAAAATTAAGTTTAGAGAAAATTTAGGTTGACAAATAAATAAAATTATAAAAACACATGACACGTGCGACAAAAGTAAAGTAACAAAAATTATTCAACATTAATAGTTAATAAAATATCTACAATTATTTATTATTTGAGGACAACGATAGTAGTCCAAAATGTGGTAAAAATATACCTCTCAATTGTCATCCGATCTGTTATACCAAGTCAATGTGGAAATTCTGAAACATTAAAATCTATTTTCAAAATATGCCGGAACTTCTTATTCGATCTCAAAATGGTTAGAGAAATGAAGCACAGGTCATTAGACCATCAAAACGTTACATTTGCCACGTTTAACTGTGGGTGCAATATATTTTACATTAAAACCTTTTTTGATTGTCCAACCTTACACATCATTGCATTAGAATTAAAGTCTTGAAAAATGTTGCACAGCAGTCTGTGTAAATAAAGGCGTGCAAATGCAAATTTGGTGACTCTATTTTTTCCGAAATTAGAGAGAGTTTGCATTATTCCAACCTTTATTTAGGCACGCCAATGCCTATTTTTTGTTTGGCCATATGTTCCCGCTTCAAGTAAAAAAATTCATACAAAAATAAATTGCTTATTAATTAGCTGTATTATTTAGATAATTCATTTTATTTAGAAAAATTAATGTTCATTTTTTATATGAATGATCGGCTAATAGAAATGAATGCAAAATCCGTTACATCTCAGTGGTGGGTTCTGAATCAAGAATTGAAAATTTATGGTATGAAAATAATTTTTTGACTAACTATTTTATATGAATTGTACAACTTTAAGACTATAAGCAACTAGAAGTCGGGTGAATTTGCTGTCCTGCATCTCTAAATGTGGAAGAAATTCGATGTTTACTACTGAAGAATAAATTAGGATAAAATTAACAATGACTCTCAAAGTAATTTTAATTCATATACAACACACCACTGCTTTAGCAGCACTTTGTACCAGAGTAATAGATTACGTCAATACTAAATTGTATTTTGAATGACTAACGGTATAAACAGCGCCAATAATTGTGTCTAATAAAGTGAACTTTTACCAATATGTAATTTATATTTTTTCATCCATTTCTAACAGCTTTTCTACGCCAATGAGCATACGTGCGTGCATACGCAAGGTTTAGAAGCCCTGCAAGGTGAATGAAGGGCCTGGTGACACGGAGAAAAAGGTGCGGAAAGGGGCCCTTTACCCGTCGCGGGCATACAGGGATCGATACGCGACTTTATTTTTTCGCCAGGATAAAGACCTGCATGACTCCGCGCGATTCTAATTTGATTTTCTTGCAAAACATGAAAAAGATGTGTGTTTTGAAGATGACGTTGTGATATTATACTTAAAGATTTGAGTTTGTTATTTTTATATGGGGAAAAATATGTACGAAATGTAGTTGTAAAAATCTGTTTGATTTATGTTTATTGTGTGGATGCTCTTTGCCAACAGTAGCGGCACTAGAATCACTTTAACTAATAAGAAAACCGCCAAAATAGTATATCTGGAATAAACATTTGGCTTTAATATAAGTTTCGTAGATCCATGTTTTCGGTAGGTTGTCAAATATTTATTTATTATTTAATATATTGCAAACACTCTTCAGGTCTTAAATTACAAGGCTCTACCTTTAGCATCAAGGCACTTAATTTTATGTGCATATATATATATATATATATATATATATATATATATATATATATATATATATATATATATATATATAATCATCAGCCCATTTCGGTCCACAGCTGAACATAGGCTTCCTCAAGAGATTTCCATCCTCCTCTATTCTGAGCCACTGTGATCCAGTTTGTCGCTATTCTTTTGAGCTCGTCTGTCCATCTGGTCGGTGATCGTTCCTGACTGCGTTTGTCCCCTCCTGGTCGCCATTCCAAAAATTCTTTTTTTCCATCTGTTGTCCCCTATTCTAGTCACATGTCCGGCCCATCTTCACTTTAACCTTGCAATGCGCACAATGACATTATCTACCCCGTTTTCCTCCTAACTTCCTCTTTTCGGACCCGATCCTTCAGGGACACCCCCAGCATTGATCCCTCCATTCTGCGTTGTGTTATTTGCAGTTTCTTAGCAGTTGTTTTCGTCAATGTTAAGACTGGGAGAACACATTGGTTACCGGCTTTCCGTTTTAGGTTTATGGGTATATCTGTCTTGAATATATCCCTGAGTTTTCCATAAGCACCCCATTCCAAAGCCATTCGTCTGGATAGTTTACACGTCTGGTGGTCCCTGCCAATCCGAACTTCGTGACCAAGGTAGTTATATTTCTCGGTAATTTCGATGATTTCATTTTCTATTTTTATAGGCTCGCTTGGTACTAAATTTGTCATCATTTCTGTTTTGTTATTATTTATCTTCAGACGTGCTCTTTGTGTTGCCTGTTGTAGTTCTTCTAGCATTTCTCTGACTTCTTGAAGATCGTATGATATTAGGACTATGTCGTCAGCGAATCGAAGATGACTCAATCTTTCTCCATCTATATTAAGGCCTTTCTCTTTCCAATCCAAAGTTTTAAACGCATGTTCTAGCACTGTCGTAAACAGTTTTGGGGATATTGTATCTCCCTGTCGCATTCCTCTTCTTATTTTTATTTTCTTCGTCATGGTGTGTAAGTTAATTGTTGTTGCATTTTTATAAATATTTTAGATGATATTGGAATATTTTGGTCTACCCTGTATTCTTTTAATGCTCTTAAAATTGACACCAATTCCACGGTATCGAAAGCCTTATGAAAGTCGACAAAGACAAGATTTAGTGGTCGGCTGTATTCTACAGTTTTTTCAATAAGTGTTTTGATACATTGCAAATGGTCATTTGTCCCGTAGCCCGAGCGGAACCCAGCTTGTTCTCTAGGCTGGTAAAGATCCAGTTTATATTCTAGTCTATAGGTGATTATACGAGTGTAAAATTTATATAGGTGGCTCAGGAGGCTGACGGGTCTATAGTTCTCAAGGCTTGTTTCGTCGCCCTTTTTGCGAATGAGGATCATAATAGGGTTATTCCATTGGGCCGGAATAATTTGGTTTTTAAGGCATAAATTGGATAATCTTTTAATTTTCTCAATAAGAGCAGGACCCTTACATTTTATGGACTCCATTACTATTCCGTCTTCTCCCGGTGCTCTGTTGTTTTTCATTCTCTTCAAGGCGTAGTTAATTTCTTCAATTGAGATTTCGGGCATAACTTCGGAGCCCAGATTTGTGATTCTTAGTGTTTCGTGTTCGTCGAAGTACTTTCATACTTTTGCTCTCCTCCCGTTATTTTTTCCTGTTTGAATTTTCTGATGTCTTTCCTAATAATATATATATATATATATATATATATATATATATATATATATATATATATATATATATATATATATATATATATATATAAAAATTAATTGGCGGAGCATTCTATGATATCTTAAAAATTATTTTAAATAAGTTTCTTAACTTTTCACCTGCAATTTCGTTTCCTTCATTTAGACTACTTATTAAAATTACTGAATATTTCAGTAAATAAAACGGAATTTATTAGACTTTCTAAAATTCTTTAAATGTAGGTACTGTTCCGACAAGATTTCTCAATACTGACTTTCCGTCTAAATACAGATGTAAACTTTATTAAAACCTGTACAAAAAGGTTCTACTTTATTTCTTTTAATTAGCCGACGAGTCATTGAAAGAAAGAAAAGGAAAAACCGAGCAGACTCGAGAGAACTTTTCTTTATTTACAAGTTTTTACTAAAATTCGTAGTCTTTGGAGGTGAAAGAAACGAACGCTGTTAATAATTAAAAATATAAAAGAAAAGGAAAAGTTTGTGCAGTCTTTGTTTTTAATAAAAAGTTAGGTAGGGTTTTCAGTTTAGTAGATTTAGCTAATTCTGAATTATATTTAACCCCGTATTAAAGCGTTATTTCTTAATAACATTTATCTGAAAAAATTAGAATAATTAAAAATATAATAAATATAGTTTTCGGGTTTTGTTTGTGAATATTCTTAATAGGATTAATCTCTTTTGTTACACATTAAAAGATTCTGAGATGTTCTCTCTCATAAAATTTTTTTTTTATAACACTCATAAAACACAAAATAATGAACCGATTGATTTAAAATTTGACATACAAGTAGAAAAATGTTAACACAATTCAAGGCTATTAGGCAACACATACTGAGTTCTCTCTATCATAAAGATTGTCTCATAATGTATGGACTTTAGAAAAATTGCGTCAAAAGAATAATTTAGCATTTTAATAAAAAAGAGAATTTTTACTAAACTCTTTCCTAATAAAAAGTACAAATTTTATATTAATGTTTAAACCATTTTTGAAGTTTATTATACCCACAACTCTGAAAAAGCCGTCTATACTTTTTTTACAATAAGATAACTAATAAAATCTTCATAAAAAAATTGAACTAACTTCTAAAAGTGCGCTAAAAAGTGAAAAATAACTATAAATTTTTATACTGAAGTTTTTAAAAATATTTTGAATTCGTTATATGCGACCTCAAAAACTCTCCCACCCCAATTTTGGAGAAAATCAAACATAATTAATTTTTTTTGTCCGCCCTATTGGATCCGTCATATTGATTTTTTAAAAATAATTTCAGAACGTCAAAAACGCCGGAAGCATACAATAGGTACAAACTAATTCGTAAAGAAAATAATATACTAGTCAGGCAACTAAAAAGTGAACATTGGGAGCAGTTCTCTAAAAGAATGGAAGGAGACTTCTATAGTGTACAAAAACAAATGTGGCGACTGATAAGACAACAGCGCAAAGAAATATCTGAACTCTCCGAAACAAACAAAATATCAGAGGAGAAATGGATAGACTACCTAACAAAATTATTTGAGGGAGATGCTAACACTGGAAAAACCAACATACCAGCAATAAGGAATAATGTGGAAGTCACCATTCAAGAAGTAGAAAAAGCTATAAAATCCTTAAAAAATAGAAAGTCTCCCGGACAAGACGGAATTCATAACGAATTGTTGAAATACGGAGGACAGCGACTAACACAGGAACTCACAAGCTTCATTCGAAAAATCCTGACACAATGCAAAGTACCAGATAGGTGGAGAACCAGCACAATAATGCTTATGTTTAAGAAAGGTGACAAACAAGAACCAGGGAACTACAGGGGTGTTAATCTACTGGACACAACTCTGAAACTCGTTACGAAAGTAATCAAAAATAAAATTAATTCGGTTACAACACTGGAAGATGAACAGCAGGGATTTAGATCAGGAAGGTCTTGCGTGGATGCAGTATTTATTCTACGACAGACAGTCGAAAAATCTCTAGAATACAATAAACCAACCTTTTTATGCTTTATAGATCTAACAAAAGCATTCGATCGCATAAAGCTAAATGACGTAATCCACCTGTTATATAAGAGAAATATTCCTATCAATATAATTCGGACCATCGAAAACATATACGCAAACAATAAAGTTCAGATTCGCACTAACGGTAAATTATCAACACCCATACCAGTCAACAGCGGTATTAGACAGAGACTCGCTTAGTCCTTTGTTGTTTAACATGATAATGGACGAAATAATCAAGGAGGTGCGACTTGGTAGAGGATATAAAATGGGTGATACAGAAATAAAAATTCTCTGTTACGCTGATGACGCTGTGATATGTGCCAAAAATGAAGACGACCTCCAGAGATTGTTAAATACCTTTAATCTTACGGGAAGAAAATATAATATGATTATCTCAGCCGAAAAAACTAAATGTATGACAACCTCAAAAGAACCCCTCCGATGCAACTAGAACTAGACGGTAAAATAATACAAGAAATGAGTTTCAAATATCTAGGAATAACTAGTCATGGTAACATCGAAGATGAAGTAAGAGGGCAGGTGGCCAAAGCAAACAAAGTGGCGGGTTGTCTCAACGACGTGATCTGGCGAAACAAACACTTACAACAAGGAACAAAGGTTCGGATCTACAAAACCACAATTAGACCTATTATGACATACACCTCAGAAACACGGCCAGAGACGACAAAAACGAAACAACTATTGGAGACTACAGAAATGAGAATACTTCGACGAATAACAGGAAAAACGCTACTAGACAGAGAAAGAAGCGATAACGTCAGGCAATCATGCAACACACACTGCATTAATGAGTGGGTCCTACAACGAAAGACACAATGGAACAAACACATAAGCCGAATGACAGAGGATAGACTGGTAAGGATCGCACGAGATAAATCGCCTAGTGGTACACGCAGTAGAGGTCGACCACGGAAAAGGTGGAGCGATAACTTAAGTCCAGAATGAGGAAAATCGAAGAAGGAACAGGTCAGGGACCTATTATAGAAGGTAGAAGAAGAAGAAGAAAAATATAATAAACATAGTTTTCGGGTTTTGTTTGTGAATATTCTTAATAGGATTAATCTCTTTTGTTACAAATTAAAATATTCTGAGATGTCCCAATCTCACAAAATTTCTTTTTTAAAAAACACTTCATAAAACACAAAATAATGAACCGACTGATTTAAAATTTGACATACAAGTAGAAAAAGGTTAACACAATTCAAGGCTATTAGGCAACACATACTGAGTTCTCTCTATCATAAAGGTTGTCTCAGAATGTATGTGCCGTATGGATTTTAGAAAAATTGCGTCAAAAGAATAATTTAGCATTTTAATAAAAAACTAAACTCTTTCCTAATAAAAAGTACAAATTTTATATTAATGTTTAAAACCATTTTTGAAGTTTATTATACCCACAACTCTAAAAAAGCCGTCTATACTTTTTTTACAATAAAAAAAATTAATAAAATTTTCATAAAAAAAATTGAACTAACTTCTAAAAGTGCGCTAAAAAGTGAAAAATAACTATAAATTTTTATACTGAAATTTTTATAAAAATATTTTGAATTCGTTATATGCGATCCCAAAACAATATTGATTTTTTAAAAATAATTTCAGATTTCTTTGTGCACCAACCCGAAAATTCCCCCATACTAATTTTGGAGAAAATAGGACAAAATGTATTTTTTTCGCCACCATATTGTCAGCGCCATCTTGGATTTTACTCCACCAATTTCGCCTAAAATAATATGGGACCACCGCAGCAACTTTCTGAACTTAATTCAACAAATTTCATTCAAATCGGTGCCTCCGTTCCGGAATAATCGGTGTAGACACATAAAAAAAAATACATAGTCGACAAATTGAGAACCTCCTTCTTGTAGAAGTCGATTAACAGGACGCAATTATAGCGAATTATCATCAATATTCAAAATAATTTTTATTAAGAGTTTTATAGCAATTTTTTAAGTTTTAGTAATTTGTAAGAGTAACTGTTAATTCATAAAAAATTGTCTTGGAATAAAACTCGTAATTAAACGATTATCGATAATCATGACAAACTAATGCTCACGTGACAAGATTAGAGCTCAAATTCATCAGAGAAACAAACATGAAAAATAGACTATGCTTTACCGCGGAATACATGCACGGGTACACGCAACGGAGTCTGTATTGACATAATTATCCATTAGTATAGCAAGCACAGTGGCCATCACAGCTCCCAAAATGCTGTATAGTAGCGAAACAAACGCAGTGTGAGGTAAGATTTATTTTTGGTTGATAATTTCTCCCTACGAGCGATAACATGTATTTTTTGAAACACCCTGTATATGGAAATAAAATAAATATATAAAAGCCAGTTATTACTTAATACAAAGTCTGAAATAATGTTTCAGGACCGCGTCTGTCAATATATTTTTTACATAGCAATCATTTAAGTCACTAGTTTATTACATGACATAAGTTTTAAACCTAATAGCTTTTGACGCATTTTATTAGAAAATATTTTTAATATCATATATTTTTAATTTAGCTCGACAAGATTTTTCGATTTAAAGGAATTTTATTGATATATTTTACCCAAGTCACAATCCATTAGGCAACATAAAGTCCTCACTAGTATAACATATTTTATAGGTTCTTTTATATTCTGGAAAAAAAGAAAATTAAATTGCTTACTGTTAAAAGAAAAAACTATGATATACAAAAAAATATTAATAATAGAATTTTCATATAATAGTTTTTACTCAACCAAGAAGTTTCATTTCCAGCACAAACATTTGGTTTACTTCAAAGTTATTTTTATTGTGTTACTGTAAAACAAAGATCGGAATAGCTTTAAGGCCTAAATTTGCGTAGCGCATATTAAATAACACAGTAGACCAAAGGGTCCAGTAGCTAAATAGCAAAAATTAAAAATACTGTAGTTTCGATAGGTCTATAATATGTGCAATTTGGGGTGGTTATTAGATACTTGACAAATTCGATGTCGATCCGCCTTTTTCCAAAAAAAACTGCTAAAGCGCCTTATTCATATTTTATATTTAACTGCTCGTGATTTTTTTACCAGGCAAGTTTTCAGGTTTATGGATCGTAACATCCTTGATCGACAAGAAAATAACTCAGATTTTTCAGGAGAATTTTGACGCTTAGGCGGTCTGCAAAACAACCAATCAAGAGAGAAACCAAGAAAGCTAGAAGGTATGAACAAGAGAATAATTCCGTAGAACTAATTCGGTAGGGAATATAAAGCTGTATTTTCCTAAAAGCGACTATACTGTAGTGAACAGGATTGGGATTGATAAACCTTTGATAGGACCCTTTTGAGGTGAAGGGGACACTTAATTGTAATTTCTACTTTCAAATTATATATTGCCCCTTTCGTTTGTAGCGTTTATTGATTTCGAATAAAATTTTTATAAAAAAAAATTGAACCAACTTCTAAAAGTGCGCTAAAAAGTGAAAGCTAACTTTAAATTTTTAAATGAAATCGAAATTTTTGAAGTTAGCGCCAAATTATGTCTACATGAAATAAATAACTACTAATATGTACAAATTATGGCAAGAAAGCAATTACAAATAAAGTATTTTTAATCTGTTTAGGCGAATCACATTTTGTCAGGTATTAGTTTGGAATTTTCAATTTCATATAAAAATTAATAGTTATTTTTCACTTTTTAGAGCACTTTTAGAAGTCGGTTCAATTTTTCTAATTAAAATTTTAATTTTTCGATTTTTAGTTTTCAATTCACTATGATATCCATAAATTATTTGAACTAAGTACCAATCGAGATTAGTGTACTTCGCAATGATTCCAAGGTGGCGAAAAAGTACCCATTTTTTTCAAAGTTGTAAATCACCCTAAAATGAACCACTAAAAATTTTTTGATTCTTAGACTTCTCCAAAAAATATTTAATCTGTCATAGTAAATCCACTATGTCATAGTAAATCTACCATCTTAAATTTCAAATTAATTTTAGATTGGTAATATCGGCTCCAAAACCTTCCAATATCGATATTTAAAAAACTTGAGATGTTAATTTATTAGCCCGATATATTTTATACTGCTTATTGAGTTCATATATGTCCCAAGAATCCCGTAATATCAATTTTAGACAAAATCGGAAAATGTAAGATTTTCAGTCCCTCGTACTGTATCTTATCAAATTAATAGTTGAAAAAATTAACTTCATATTCATACTACACGGCCCCGAAAACACCCTAATACCAAATCTGAAAGAATGCGAATAAGTTAAAACTTCAACCCACCATATGGGATTCGCCATATTGAATTTCAAAAAAAATAATTTTAACGTCTTAAACCTCCTAGTACCAATTTTGGATGAAATCTGGAAATATAAAATTTTATATTCGCTATTTATATCCTCAAAAACGATTCAATCCTACCTTTGAACAAAATCGAAAAATGTAAAATTTTTAGTCCGCTATATTGGAATCGCCATATTTAATCTTGAAAAAATACTTTTAAATCCATAATTTACACCCTCAAGAACCTCCTATATCACTTCTGGAGAAAATCGGAAAATGTAAAATTTTTAGGACGCCATATTGAATCTGCCAGATTGAGTTATTTAAAAAATATTTTAAATTCGTAATTAACACTATTAAAAATCCCCCAATATTGATTTTAGACAAAATCGAGAGATGTAGAATCTTTAATCCGCCATCTTGGATCCGCAATATTTCATTTTTTATTAAATAATTTCTGATTCGTAATGTGCGATCCCAAAAATTCCTCCATAGCAATTTTGGAGAAAATCGAACAAAATTAATTTTTTCATTCGCCATATTTGATCCGCCATATTGAATTTTTTTAAAATAATTTTAGATTCGTTATGTGCGACCCCAAAAACTTCCCCAAACCAACCTTGGAGAAAATCGGACAAAATTAAATTTCGTCCGCCATATTTGATCCGCCATATTGAATTTTTTAAAAATAATTTCAGATTCGTTGTGTACGGCCCCGAAAATTCCCCCATACCAATTTTGGAGAAAATCGGACAAAATTAAATTTTTTTGTCCACTATATTGGATTCGCCATATTGAATTTTTTAAAAATAATTTCAGATTCGTTGTGTACGGCCCCGAAAATTCACCCATAGCAATTTTGGAAAACATCAGACAAAATTAATTTTTTTGCCCGCCATATTGTCAGCGCCATCTTGGATTTTACTGCACCAATTTCATCCAAAAAAATATGGGACCACCGCAGCAACTTCCTGAACATAACGTAAAAAATTTCATTGAAATCGGTGCCGCCGTTCTGGAGTAATCGGTCTACATACATAAAAAAGAATACATAGTCGACGAATTGAGAACCTCCTTCTTTTAGAAGCTAGCTAAAAATGTACATTTATCTATAATAAAAAGTAATTTGTGGAGTCAAAAATGGTGGTAGTTCATGATAATGTGTTGACGGTGCATGTTACCCAATAAAAATAAAATAGCGAAGACATGACTGAATGATAAAATTATGCAATAAATAGTGCAGTATGTGATTCTAAAACACTATTTATATGTAGGTCTCTTAGGTCTGCGAAAAATTTTCAAACTAGAATTGTAATCCATATATATATATATATATATATATATATATATATATATATATATATATATATATATATAAATCATGAATAATCTTAGATAGTGACAAAAGACTTACTTACTTGAAATTGAAAATAATTAATTCCCAGGAACGCGCCATGAGATTTACAGAAAAATTCAATGCACCTATGCATTGTTTTAAAAGAAAACTCTGCATAAATGTCTTGTTAGCATATATAAATACTAAATTGGAAGTTCCATTAATGGCACTGCACGACAAAACAAAGAAAAACCAACATAATTATAGGCGTCGATTATCTGACTAATGACAACAAACAAATGCACTAGAGGCTAAGTCAAGACGCCATCGCCTCGGCAAAGCCTACTCTTCATTTCTGGTAACGGTGTTGCTAACTTCAAGCAAATTTAATAACAAATTTACTATGAAATATTTTGTGCACTGAATCCAGATGTCATTTTATAACATTTATTTTCTGCAAGTTAGGATAATTTATAGGGCTTTTTTTAACCAACTTTTAAAAGAAGGATGTTCTCAATTAGTCGATTATGTATATTTTTTTTATGTATGTACACCGATTACTCTGGAACGGAGACACCGATTTGAATGAAATTTTTTACGTTATGTAAAGGAAGTTGCTGCGGTGGTCCCATATTTTTTTGGACGAAATTGATGCAGTAAAATCCAAGATGGCGCTGATAATATGGCGGCCAAAAAAATTAATTTTGTTGGATTTTCTCCAAAATTGGTATGGGGGATTTTTCGGGGTCGCACATAATGGATCCAAAATATTTTTAAAAAATTCAATATGGCGGACAAAAAAATCAATTTTGTCCGATTTTCTTCAAAATTGGTACGGGAGAGTTTTCGGGGTCGCACATAATGAATCTGAAATTATTTTAAAAAAATTCAATATGGCGGATCCAAGATTCTACGTCTCCCGACTTTGTCTAAAATCAGTATTGGGGTATTTTTGTTAGTGTTAATTATCAATTTAAAATATTTTTTTAAAAAATCAATCTGGCAGATTCAATATGGTGTCCTAAAAATTTAACATTTTTCGATTTTCTCCCAAACTGAGATAGGGGGATTCTTGAGGGTGTAAATTATGAATTTAAAAGTATTTTTTCAGGATTCAATATAGCAAATCCAACATAGCGGACTAAAAATTTTACATTTTTCGATTTTGTTCAAAGGTGGGACTGAATCGTTTTTGAGGATGTAAATAGCGAGTCTAGAGATTTTAAATTTTCGGATTTCATCCAAAATTGATACTAGGGGGCTTTGAAGGGTTTAGATTTAGATTAGATTAAGACTTAAAATAATTTTTTTGAAATTCAATATAGCGGATACAATATGGTGGGTTGAAAATTTTACCTTATTCGTATTTTTTCAGATTTGGTATTAGAGGGTTTTCGGGGTCGTGTATTACGAATATGAAGTTAATTTTTTTACTACTATTAGGTTGATAGGATAGAATATGAGGGATAGAAAATTTTAGATAATCCCATTTTGTCTAAACTTGATATAGTGGGGTTCTTGAGGCGTATACAAACTCAATATGCAGTATAAAATATATCGAGCTAAGAAATTTACATCTCAGGTTCTTCAAATATTGAAAATTGATATTATGGGGTTCTTGAGGCGTATACAAACTCAATAAGTAGTATAAAATATATCGAGCTAAGAAATTTTCGTCTCAGATTCTTTAAATATCGATATTGGAAGATTTTTAGGGCCTATATTACCAATCTAAAATTAATTTGAAATTTAAGATAGTGGATTTACTATGACAGACTAAATATTTGTTTGACACAATTTTACTGGTATTTGGAAAACTCTAAGAACCAAAGATTTTTAGTGGTTCCTTTTAGGGTGATTTACAATTTCGGATAAAATGGGTACTTTTTTGCACTTAGTTCAAATGATTTATGAATATCATAATGAATTCAAAACTAAAAATCAAAAAATAAAATTTTTATAGAAAAATTGAACTGACTTCTAAAAGTGCGCTAAAAAGTGAAAAATAACTATAAATTTTTATATGAAATTGAAATTTTTGAAGTCGGCGCCAAATTATTTCTAAATGAAATAAATAACTACTAATATATACAAATTATGGTAAGAAATCAATTACAAATAAAGTATTTTTAGTCTGTTTATGCGAATCACATTTTATCAGGTATTAGTTTGGCGCCGACTTCAAAAATTTCTGAGTGCTGGGTGGCTTCAAAAATGCATAGTGAATTTTTTAATTAACAATAAAAAATTTTTTTTAACGTCAGTGGATTTACCCCTTTAAAATAAATTGTTAGCGTAATAATTGTTGTACTATGAATTTTTAACAGATACCTAAGACATTTTTAAAGCTTCTCTTAAAATCCCTGAGTGCTGGGTGGCTTCAAAAATGTGTAGTGAATTTTTAAATTAACAATAAAAATTTTTTTTTAACGTCAGTGGATGTACTCCTTTAAAATAAATTGTTAGCGTTATAATTGTTGTACTATGAATTTTTACAGATATCTAAGACACTTTTAAAGCTTCTCTTAAAATCCCTGAGTGCTGGGTGGCTTTGAAAATGCATAGTGAATTTTAAAATTAAGAATAAAAAAATTTTTAACGTCAGTGGACATACCCCTTTAAAATAAATTGTTAGCGTTATAATTGTTGTACTATGAATTTTTTACAGATATCTAAGACACTTCTAAAGCTTCTCTTAAAATTCCTGAGTGCTGGGTGGCTTTGAAAATGCATAGTGAATTTTAAAATTAAGAATAAAAAAATTTTTAACGTCAGTGGACATACCCCTTTAAAATAAATTGTTAGCGTTATAATTGTTGTACTATGAATTTTTTACAGATATCTAAGACACTTCTAAAGCTTCTCTTAAAATCCCTGAGTGCTGGGTGGCTTTAAAAATGCATAGTGAATTTTAAAATTAAGAATAAAAAATTTTTTAACGTCAGTGGACATACCCCTTTAAAATAAATTGTTAGCGTTATAATTGTTGTACTATGAATTTTTTACATATATCTAAGACACTTTTAAAGCTTCTCTTAAAATCCCTGAGTGCTGGGTGGCTTTGAAAATGCATAGTGAATTTTAAAATTAAGAATAAAAAAAATTTTAACGTCAGTGGACATACCCCTTTAAAATAAATTGTTAGCGTTATAATTGTTGAACTATGAATTTTTTACAGATATCTAAGACACTTCTAAAGCTTCTCTTAAAATTCCTGAGTGCTAGGTGGCTTTGAAAATGCATAGTGAATTTTAAAATTAAGAATAAAAAAATTTTTAACGTCAGTGGACATACCCCTTTAAAATAAATTGTTAGCGTTATAATTGTTGTACTATGAATTTTTTACAGATATCTAAGACACTTTTAAAGCTTCTCTTAAAATCCCTGAGTGCTGGGTGGCTTTAAAAATGCATAGTGAATTTTAAAATTAAGAATAAAAAAATTTTTAACGTCAGTGGACATACCCCTTTAAAATAAATTGTTAGCGTTATAATTGTTGTACTATGAATTTTTTACAGATATCTAAGACACTTTTAAAGCTTCTCTTAAAATCCCTGAGTGCTGGGTGGCTTTGAAAATGCATAGTGAATTTTAAAATTAAGAATAAAAAAATTTTTAACGTCAGTGGACATACCCCTTTAAAATAAATTGTTAGCGTTATAATTGTTGAACTATGAATTTTTTACAGATATCTAAGACACTTTTAAAGCTTCTCTTAAAATCCCTGAGTGCTGGGTGGCTTTAAGAATGCATAGTGAATTTTAAAATTAAGAATAAAAAAATTTTTAACGTCAGTGGACATACCCCTTTAAAATAAATTGTTAGCGTTATAATTGTTGTACTATGAATTTTTTACAGATATCTAAGACACTTTTAAAGCTTCTCTTAAAATCCCTGAGTGCTGGGTGGCTTTGAAAATGCATAGTGAATTTTAAAATTAAGAATAAAAAAATTTTTAACGTCAGTGGACATACCCCTTTAAAATAAATTGTTAGCGTTATAATTGTTGAACTATGAATTTTTTACAGATATCTAAGACACTTCTAAAGCTTCTCTTAAAATTTCTGAGTGCTGGGTGGCTTTGAAAATCCATAGTGAATTTTTAAATTAACAATAAAAAAATTTTTTCACGTCAGTGGAAGTACCACTTCAAAATTTTTTTTATAAATTAATTAAAAGCTCCAGTTAAAAGAATTTGGTTCTGCGCGAAGCCAACTAAAAAAATATTTTTTTAATAGTGGAAAATATTGTTTCAGTGATGACAAAGTTGATATTGATTTTATTTAAAACAAAATGCTTCCATCAAAGACAATTTTTTCTGTGTGTATTGTTGTAGAAGATTACTGCCGACCTCTGCTCCAAACACAACCCAATAATATTGCTTAAATGTTCCGAAATTTAAACTTTATTTTCCTCTGTTTGTAAAGATAACGCAACTAATAGTAAGTGTATGAGGATTATCGGATTATTCGTTACCCGACACCCTCCGTATAAGATAATGAAAACGCTTAATACCGGATCCCATTTCGCTTTCGAATCAAAGCAGAAAACAATACGTTCACTGTCTGTTACGTTATATGTTTCATTACGGGCCAATAAGTGTATACGGGAGTGTATAATAATACTTTCATCGTGTTTTAATTATTTTTTTCTGATTGGATGCCTTTCGGATTTTGGCCGCTTTCTAAAACGGCCGTTTAATACTATCAATTAGCTCGATCAAATGAAATAATGTAATGCACGCCGACGTTGTAGAGACGGGCGGGTCTCGACTGAAGTTCGAGATTGGTGTATTTAAGTTTTCTTCCAAAAGCGGCCATTCACAATCACTTATTTTTATATGTCACTAAGGCTTTTTGAAGTGATTCTGAATTAAATATTCCATAATTTTCAACATCGCAAATTTTCAATCCCAAAATATATATTTTTTTTAATTTAATATTTGGGATTGAAATAATAGAAAGATACGCTTTATAATAATATAATAAATTTGTTTAAGGCGCTCAACACGTATGCCTGGTCTGCGCTGAGCTACTCTTTTGGAATTGTAAAATGGAGCAGGACGGACATCCAAAACCTGCAAAGAAAAATAAGGGCACTCCTAACAAAAGCACAAAAACTTCACCCTCGGAGTGCTATTGAACGTACAATGCTTCCAAGACACCAAGGAGGAAGAGGATTGGTCGATATTGGTAAGCAGCTCGACCAACAAATAATAAACTTACGTTCATATTTCCACAGGTTAGCGGACTCTTCCACACTACATCGAGCAATATGCGAGGCAGACGATTCAACGCCGCTTCAGTTGAGGGAACAAGATATTACTTCTCACCACGAAGCAGACCAAGAGAAGTTACAAACCTGGCTACGGAAGCCACTTCATGGACGGCATCCAAATGAGGTCAATCAGGACAATGTCGACAACTCAGCGTCGAACTACTGGTTGATTTCAGGACAGGTGTTTCCGGAAACGGAGGGCTTCTTGTTAGCTATCCAGGACCAGGTTATTCTGACGAAGAACTATCGGAAGTTCATAATTAGAGATCCCTCAATAGAAAATGACCAATGCAGATATGGCTCACGAACATCGGAGACAATTCAGCACATAACTGGAGGATGCCAAGCATTTACAGCAAACGGGGATAAGGAAAGACACGACTTAGCCGCTAAGATACTCCACCAAGAGTTAACAGAAAAGTTAAACCTATTACAGGTAGGAAAAGTGCCTTATTACAAGTACAATCCGGAGTCTATTCTTGAGAACAACCAGTTCAAGTTATATTGGGACCGAACGGTTCTGACGGATCAAACAGTAGCTCATAATAGACCAGACATTATACTAACAGACAAAATTTCTAGGCGAATTACACTAATCGACATCGCTGTACCCAACAACAACAACCTAAGGCCAAAATACAACGAGAAGATCGCCAAGTACAGAGATCTGGAGGTGCAAATCCAAAGACAATGGGCAATGGACAGCGTCCAAACGATTCCCATAATACTGTCAACAACTGGAGGGATACCAAAGAACCTCCTGCAGAACATCAAGGGACTGAGTCTTAGTGAGCATCTGTACAAACCGATGCAGAAAGCAACTCTCCTAGCAACCGCGCGAACCGTCCGAAAGTTCGTAGGAAATACAGCAGACAACGTCACTTAGGACCCGATAACATGGAAAGGATTCCCACAGAGCTTCATACTTTTGGTATCTTTATGTACCTGGTATGAGTGAATATTCCCTGGAGGGAGTGCGAAGCCGTGTGGCTTGTAAATCATAATATAATATAATTGAAATATATTACAGGATAGCATCCTTACTGATAAAATTAATAATAGCACACGTGCTAAACTTATAAGCGTACACACAAGTTCACTTGATAAAATTCAGAAAACTAAATATATTTTTGAATAACTTATAATTTCCACCCTACAGTGATATAATAAAACAATGGACATTATGTCAAATAACTATGGTGATCCGCCCCATGATAACGTACGCCGCTATTGTATGGTGGCGTAGTACAAAAAAGCTTTCTTCAACTTGATAAAGTTGAGAGAATGACTTGTGTGGGAATACTGAGGGCAATTAGGACTGCTCCCACCAGGGCTCTGGAAGTCCTGGTGAACCTACCTCCTCTTCACTTATACAGAGAGAACGAGGCCCTGAAGACTGTTTATCGTCTCGGTTGCTTGGGACATCTTTAATTGGAACGGGCAGCTACTCAGATGTCTGGGACGCCGATTTTAAAACCCAACCTCTCCCTGGAGATATTTCTGCCAAGTAAAGAAAATTGGGAGGAAGAACAAAATCTTCCGATAAATGGATCCTGGTGGTATACTGATGGATCTCGAGAAGATGAAAGAGCTGGAGCCGGATTATTCGGCAGGAGCACAGGAGACAGAGAGTACCACTCTCTCGAACAATGTGCGACAATTTTCACAGCGGAAACTTATGCTATTCTGCAGTGTGCCCATCTCTGTGAGAGGGACATAGACAGGAATAGAGTAATAAATATATGATCATACACTAAGGCTGCGATATTGACACTGAAGTTCAGTGTCGTAACTTCGCGACTGGTGTCTGAGTGCAAGGATGTACTAAATGGTATGACAAGGAATGGATGCACAGTCAGACTCGTATGCGTCCAGGGTCACTCGGACATACGCGGGAATGAGGGAGCAGACCGCCTGGCAAAGTTGGGTTAGGTGACTGGACCGCATGGACCCCAACCAATATTACTTGTCCCAATTGCTATTGGCAAAAGGGAATTAAAATCTTTGCTGGAAAGCAAATTTATTGAATCGTGGAGGGGAGCTCCTGGAATCAGGTGTGCTAAGCCACATATAACTGGGCCTAGTGCACGGCTTACTAAGGAGCTTATCTCCTTGGGAAGGAAAGAACTACGAATTGTGGCGGGATTGTTGAAAGGACATTTTCACCTCAGGGGCCATGTTCATAGAATCGGTGTCGAAGACAACCCGACGTGTAGATGGTGTTTGGAGGAGGATGTTGACCATGTCCTCTGAGAGTACCCAGCACTCAACAGACTGAGACAGAGATATTTCGGAGATACAATTTTGTTACCGGAAGCAGTTAGGCAAGTTCAACTAACGAGGCTGCTCGGATTCGCAAAGGTGATCGGCCTCAAATAACCTGCAGCTATGGTGGGATGTAAAGGGCCCAACGGAGGCCTAGGCATCGACGATCTAGTATTACCACCCCTTTTTCATTCATTCATATCAAATAAGTAGAGTTTAACTAAAATATATTCTTCGCCCGCATCATCAGATAACCTTTATTTGATATTACTGCATCTTAAGTTTACATCATTAAAAAGCAGAGATGATAAGCTATTAAATAATATATTTAATTTTCTGTTCGGCATTCCGTAAATTCTAGAAAGAAAATTTTTTTATACGATCGATCTTGTACTACTACTACATTATGAGGGATTTTGTAACTTTTTCATTAAATAAAACTGTTGGGATCACAAGGCTTCTTCAATCTTGCTTTTCCAAACGGGGGTTTAACTGTGTAATGGGCGTTGGTTTATTGGTATAGAGTGAAGGACCACTGGTAAATACCAGAAGTTTTCCTTAACTTCCAAGTAAACACTTTAATTAGACATAGTTTATAGTCTCCGAGCAACTCATTCGATACAGTCAGGAAAATAAAGATTAATTCACATTACAACACTAAAACAATTTTATTCAAATGCAGAGACTTTTCCTCCAAAGCTTGTCTGACCACAAAATACTTTATTGTCGCGTTGAGCGAGAGAGCCCTTAGAGTTACAATTATTTTTTATTCTTCAGACTAATAATATAACTTTACTGGTCGTCAGCTGATCGGGGCGAGAGCGCTAACTACTGCTCTTGAGTAGCAATCAATAATACTTGTTGATACTTCCAAAGGATCGATACATTTGCTGAAATATCGAATATTTTTGATATCGATACTCTTATGCAAATTTTTAGTAGGTATATATACTTTTTTTATGTATCGGTATCGAAATCAAATATATATCTCAACGAATTCCCTCGTACAATTAATGTATCATCAGAACTAGGACCTGTTGTGTGATTGCTGAATGAAGTAATAATATTTATATTTATTTTTGAAAATATGTTGACAAATATTGCGAGTTCTTTTATTTCTTGTTGGATCGATTCTATGCTAAAATTTTTAACTGTATTATTGCAACTAACCTGAATTATTAGGTTATTTTTAATGCGTAAATAATATATATATATATATATATATATATATATATATATATATATATATATATATATATATATATATATATATATATATATATATATATGACTGTCGAACATCACAGACAATCCAGCATATAACTGGAGAATACCAAGCGTTTTCCGCAACCGAATATAAGGAAAAACACTACCGCTACGACACTCCACCAAGAGCCACCAAGTTAAACCTATTGCAGGTAGGAAAAGTGCCTTATTACAAATACAGTTTGGAGTCTATTCTTGAGAATGATCAGTTCAAGTTATATTGGGACCGAACGATTCTGACGGATCAGACAGTTGCTCTTAATAGACCAAACATTATCCTAACAGATAAAATTTTTAGGCGAACTACACTAATCGACATTGCTCTAATCGACATTGCTATATCTAACAAGAACAACCTAAGGCTAAAATACAACGAGAATATTGTCAAACACAGAGATCTGGAAGTGCAAATCCGAAGGCAATGGGCAATGAACAGCGCCCAAACGATTCCCATAACTTTATTAACAACTGGAATGATACCAAAGAACCTTCTGCAGAACATCAGGGGACTGGGCCGTAGTGAGCATTTGTATAAGCCGATTCAGAAAGTAGTTCTCCTTGGAACCGTCCAAAAGTTTGTAGGAAATACAGCAGACCACGTCACCTAGGACCCGATAACATGAAAAGGATTCTTACAGAGCTTCATACTTTTGGTGTTTTTGTATGCCTATAACACACACATATATATATATATATATATATATATATATATATATATATATATATATATATATATATATATATATATATATATATATATATATACTTGAAAATGCCAGCTGAGATGTTGGTGAAACGTAGTGAAGTATAGACAAACGGACTGAAACCCGGAAAAACACCAGTGCATTATATATATATATATATATATATATATATATATATATATATATATATATATATACCGATATTTACCGATAAAAATAAGTATTTAAATATTCTTTTTGTTGATATTTATTATAAACTTTACATTTGTAGTAATTTTTAACGTATAAGAATACTCAAAGGAATCACGGCAAGCAAACAAACTGAAAGCAAAATTGAATATATCTATGTTTGTCAAATATCAAAAAAACTCTTTTCATAAGCACTATAAACAACGTTCAAAAAATGTATTGTTTAAATCTAAAAAATGTTATATACATCTCTCCATCCGATATCTGAGGGAATTAATACTTTTTTGGGAAAAATAGCTAGACATCGATACCTTGCGAAAAAGTATCAAATTGGTATCGGTACAGCAACTTTTTATAATTTTTGCATTCCTACTTCTTGAATTTGACAGTAGGGGTAAGAATCTGTATCGAGGCTTGACGTCAGCAAAATGTTATATTGTAAATAGAATTTTTGGAAATTGTCTTTTTATTTAGCAAATAATATTTTAATATTTTATTTAGAACTGAAATGAATTTTGAGCTTTATACAGGAAGATCGGGTAACACGCATGTTTTTTAGGTTAAATATCGGGTTAAATACAATGTATTATTTTATTTTAAAAAAAATAACAGCTAACTTTATGAAACAAATTTATGAAACTGATTTAATAACTTTGTTGAGTTTTTGCAACAAAAACAATATTTATGTGTTGATTTTTTGTCAAAAAATGAGGGCGAGAATTGATTATATTAAAGTGAAAAACAAATTTCTCCTTTAATATAATTAAAGGGATCCCTTTGTTAAGGTGAATTTATTTTACAGAATGGAAATTGATAATTTACAGCCACTGATAGTGTCTCAAAATCGCCTTGTCGCTTACAATTATTTAGGAGGTGGACCTATTCACGCGTCGACGTTTACTTGCGGAATCAATAATATGCATCTTCTGCTGCCAACACTTATCATAGAGTAAAAAATGTCATTTCTCAAATTTCCATATCTATAAAAACAAAACAAACTTCGCTTATAATAAGTATTGTGGCACTTTTTTAAATCTGTGCTTAGGGGTCGTATGTATAGAATCAAAATATATAAATAAAAATGTATTTTTAAGTAATGAGAGTATTCTGGTACTTTTTACTAACTCGGTATGCTTTAAAATGCTTGAAATGGATAAACAAACTTAAAATATACACTCACGTCACTGGATTCAACCGTCTCTCAATTTTCACGGTCATTGCGCGGATTTATATTACGACCCTGAAGTTAGTTTAAAAATGTATTAGAGGCAAAAAGCTCCAACTTATTTATCTGCTTTACTACTTTAACAAAGTTCAGTAGGATCTTACAGCACTTTCACGACTAACGTTTTAAGTAAGAACTTTGTCTCTTTTACACTGTAAAAAACTTCACATTAATTTTAAGCTAATGTGCTGGAAGCAAATTTCATAAACCATTTATTAAATGCATTTAATGTTAATGCATTAAATTTATGAATTTTTACATTAAATCTAACGTAATTATACATTAAATTTGGTATGTTATCAGTTACTTTATTGAAATTTAAGGTAGCATTCAATTCAATTTAAGGTACAAAGCTTTAATTTCAAAGTACATGTAACTTATTCACGATTTAAGGTACAAAATCATTAAATTTGAACGTACATTAAATTTAAGGTTATTTTTAACAGTGTAGAGTGATGTTTTTTTTATAAGATACAAATTTCATATAAAAATTATGAACATAGTATAAGCATTTTAAGATGGTTCGTGTAAATAGACGCTCAGTGTGTACCATCTATCTGCGAGAACTTGATATCTAACTTTTGCTCATTCCTACGATTAAATGAAATAACGTACCGTACGGTTCCGTCGCCGCACCTCGCCGCCGTCTTGATCGAAAGTTAAAAGTCCTTTAATACCGATATATATTTTGCGATTATTCGGTTCTTAAATTGATACGCGTCTTGAGTTCGATTACCTATTACTTCTTTAATATTAAAACTCTATTAACGATTTTATACAACTTTCACAGTATTTGGGATAAATATCTTATTGAGGGCAATTGAAACAAAAATGATATTTTAATTTAAAAGTAAAATTTCGTCGTAATTATTTTGTAACTTATATTAAAAATAAAAGTTTAATTATCTAGTCATGCAATATGTAGTAAAGGTATCTTTAAAAGATCAATATTTTGTTTAAATTACGTAAAAGTATCAAAAATAAACCAGGTTATGAAAGAGATTAACAATAATTTTGGAAAATATAATTTATATATAAAATATGCGTTTCTCCTTAAAAACACAAAAAAAAAATAAATCAATAAAGAATCTTCAACGGATTATGTGATGTCCTTATAACTCAATTTTGTAGCCAAACTCATTGAGATAAGTTGTGAATCGTAATAAAAAATATAAAATTATTCTCCTCCCAGACAAATAAAAGTGTTTTGGGGTGATATTTTTAAATTAGAAACATTTAATTTATGAAATCATAGACCAACCCTAGACTATTACTCCTATGGTATAGCTTTGACGCCCATAAAATGGACGCAACGTTGGAACACAATTCATTCATCATTATAATGTTACGAATGATTGAATATCAGTAATAAAATGCTTATATACATGTTTTTATATCGAGTACAAAAGAATTAAAATTTTTGGATTTCCGTTCAAAACGTGGCAATACTGCATCTCCCTTCTTATCAATTAAAGAAGATAAACTCCTCCTTATTATCAACCTAAAATGCAAGGTTGCCAATCCCTAGAGACCTTTTATTGAAATCACAACGTTGCAAATTTTTAAATATTACTTATATGACGCTACATGTCTTTATAGAAAAACAAGTACAAAAATACAAACTAGAAGACTTAAATATATATGTTGTGAAAAGGAAAAACATCTATAACAATGGTATAATATAGGCCTCTTGTTAAAATAATGTTCACAGTGCTAAATTTATGATATGATAAAATCCTAATTTTTAATATTTCTCCGAAATATAACAACATTGCAAGTCCTTTTAGTAAAAACGACACCTCTTCAATGTATTGTGCCTGCCTAATTTAACCTATGAATAAAGACAACCGCTATAAGGTATTGTTTGTCCTCGCTCTCGCAAACTCGGTTTTAGGAGTATGTCCGCCATTTTACTTCCCGTATAATTTAAATTCGATTGTTTAGCAGAATTTATTTCGTTTCGTTTTCGAGTTTAGTGATGCGGGGTGCAAAATCGAATTACAAAGAGAGTTTTCGTTATAAACAATAAGATAATTTTTTGTTCAGTAAACAAATTTTGCCCTTTTAGGGCTCTTTATACATAGGTTCGTTTTAAAAATATTTATTTTTAAAAAATATTTTTAAATTTTACATACAAGAAAAATTTTCATGGGTTATTTGGGTCCGCTTCCGATATCTTTCATTTTTTAGTATGTTGGAGTATACCAAAAAATATCCAATACGTACTTTTTTATGTCCTAAATTGCATTTTTAAATAATTTATAATTTAATAGGCTGTTTTTTTCAAAAAATCATGTATAATAATATTACGAAAATGGATTGATACACGTAATTTTCTTAGTAAGGGTTTGCTTTATATTTCTCGATAGCAGTAAAAACGTTACATTTTGGATTAAAAAAAATATATATAAAAGAAATAAATTTTAATTTTTAGATGAAGGTTCCTCTGGTGGTAATTTAGGGTAGTAGTTCTAACTGTGGATACGACTGCTTATCAGCAGAATAGAGACCACTGCATAGCCGTGGAAGCCACATGGTTTCTGAGGAACATCCAGCTTCACCGAGATCTCCAGCTATCTACACTTCTGGAGATCACCAGAGACACAGCCATCAAGTTCTTTCAATCCGCCACACAGCATAACAAGCTAGTCCGAAGAGCTTTGACCCTAACCAATTTGCTAGAGGCCGATTCCCGCTGTCAAGCGATCGACTCTCATGACGTCCCCTGCCAGAGTGAAAGAAGACCTACGAGAATTAATTTAGTATGTTTTTAATTATTAAATTGTAAATAAAATTCGTAAACTTACTTAGAACCTAATAAAGGTATGATGATTATGAGGACTGTACATTAGACTTATCCTTAATGCCCAACACATGATGTCTCTAAAAGATCTGTACAAAACGCTAGCGTAAACTCCTGAGGATAAAATATGAAAATCTAGACTAAAGTTGATAGTTTCTGAAATACAAAGTGTCAAAGCTATAATATTTTCAAAATTTTTAAATATTTATCATAATCATAACTTGATTTACACTAAATACAGTTTCGAAAAACATTATAGAGGGCGCCACCAGCAGCATTTCGCCTATATCTAAAGCTTCATAATATTTTTGTACGTTGGTATATCATATAAATATCTAATTTTTGGGCAAATTTTAGCATTTTTAATGAACCAATTGTTTGTACTTTTAGAAAATGTGGCACCGGAGATATGTAGAAATATGTGGTTTCAAGACGCTGGCAGTCCACTAAATTATGCTCAAAAGGTTAGAGAGTATTAGAATAATCAGTTTTCAAATAGGAGTATAGAAAGAAGTGGTACAATTTATAGGGCAACCATGTCACTGGATTTAACAGTTTTAAGAGTTTTACATACATATAAGTAATGTAGTTTATGAAACTCGACTGACAACCCAAGAGGGTACGATACGTCGTATAAGATATGCAATACAGTCAATTTCTCTAGATGAAGTTGAAACTACTATATTTACTACTCGCCAAAGACTCGACAGTTGTATATAAAGTAATGGACGCCATTTGGAACATTTACTGTTTCACACATTTAGTTTTTTCTGGGTAACTCAGTGACTTTGGTTATGGTTCTCTCCATAAATATGATACGTTAGTCAAAAAATAATCTTTTTACTTTAAAATCTGAACAAATATCTTTATTTTCACCTTTAATTTGATTTTAGAAAACAAGAGCAACTCCTGGTTTTCAGATTTTTCCCTTATTTTATACCTTAAGAACCGTGTAATTTGAAAAGACACCAACTCATTAACAATATTGGAAAAAATCGGAGAAATTGGTAACAGATATATATAGCCATGGACAATGGAAGTCCAACAGATATCTGTTACTTCGCACAATATTCGTTGCTTCCCCCTTCCTTTATTTTAAAAGTTAGAGCAAAAAGTTAAATACAAAACTTTTAAAACATAAGTACTAGATATTAAAAATATAAAATAACACTTATATTTAGGAAGGGAAGATTTTCCTCCCCTTCCTCATCCTCTCTACTTGAGAAAAGTATCTCAAGAGATTGGTTGGGTTTTCAAACCGGTATATTTTTATCTCTGGATTACTGATTTGTTATAAGACTAAATAAAATAAGAAAAAACTTTCCTCTATTTTCAAAAGTGTATTAACCACGCAAGTTACGAGCAAAAGTTAAACGCATTTGTTCAAAATAATTCCCCAACGAACGAAACAAAAAACTCGCATATAAAACCTAAATGTAAAAAGGACTCATCACAAGTAAGTTTAAAGAGGTGGGGGGAGACGAGAGCAAAGCGGCCTTCAACGTTTGTGTCATAAAGTTGAGGATTTATTGCACTTCTTCACAGATCTCTTCATATCCGGAGTTTCACGCTCAGTTTGAGAGATATATTTTAAATTTTAAAACGCCGCTCATCGCGATATTTTTATTGCCAAATTAGATATATGGAGCGTTTACGTTTTATACCGGGAACTAAAATTTGAATTTTTGCATTCTTAAAAACGTAAAATATGTATTATTTAAAGTGTTAAAGTAAAGCTGTAATAATATATACGTCTGTGTGAAGTCAGCGATATTCTTACAGTAGGAGTAACTGGGGCAAATTGTGGACAAGGGTAAAATAAGTATTTATTTTAGATAAACCAGAGTACATCTGAAAATTAAATTTGAATGATTGTTTTAGAGAATGATATATTTTTACATTTTTTCCTCCCATTTACTGTATATTGTAAAATATGTAACATAATATGATATATAGAGAACTGAATTAAACTAAAAAATATTTTAGTATGTTAAATATTAAACACTATAGACAAATAAAAGTTTTAGGGAAAATATTAAAAGTCCCAGTTCATTGAATTAATCCAGGATTGATGAGAGAATTGCTGATCTGTTTCTTGCTTATTTGTGCTCACTAGACATTCAAATATGGATATATGAATCCAAACATGTATGCAATTTCTTATCTACGGATTTAATAAATTAAGAATAGTAGGCAAGAACAGGCTTATGCTATCTTGAGGACATCGAATAGATAATTGTGAAATGCCACGCATTTCCTCTCTATATTTAGATGTTCCATATGACAGGAATCTTAACCATTTCATAATGGAGATTTCAAGTTCAATCTTGGGACTCAATGGCATGGAATGGTACAAGTTTGTTCCTGATTTTTTTCTTCTAGTCGTTTTCTATCCTTTGATTATATGTCTCTTCTAGGCAGGGGCGGATCCAGCCTCTCTCTTGGGGGGGGGGGGGGCGGTGATATCACAAAAGTACAGTATGGCAAACGAAAGTAAATTGTCGACGGGGGAAAGACACTAGCAACATTCCCATTTCTAGTGTAAAAGGCAGGGTCGGGTCTATTTTTTTGAATTTAAAGCTCTTGGAGAGGGAAAGGGCGATGACAAGAATAAACAAGTTGCCGAAAAGAGGGGAGGATAAGAGCAGCATACAAATTCCTAGTATAAGAGACAGAATCGGGTCTATTTTCCTGAACTCAAAGCTGCTATCGCAAGAAAAACGAGTTGTCAACGGGGGGGGGGGGGGAGTGCTAGTAGCATACACATTCCTAATATAAATGACAGAATCGGTTCTATTTTCCTGAACTCAAAGGTCTTGGGAAGGAGAGAGGCGATCGCAAGGATACATATTATTATACTCTATTCAAGAACTAGAGAGAGTAATAAAACTGTTACAGAAATCTCCAACGTACCTGCTCCAGTGCCGTAGGTAACTGAGAACTGCAGTAAATCTAGTTATATTTGATTATATTTAAATATTATAAGCTTTTATAAATTTACTGCAACAATAAAATTTCTGAGAGTTCAATTGAATTTCTGTCAGTGAGAAAAGTACACCTTATAGTTTATCCTTAGTGATTTATCTTGTTTGTGTTTGTTTTTATATATCATTTGAGATTAGTGAGATACCCAAAAGATATGACTTCCACATCTATATTTATTCCAAAATCGTTAAACCAGAGCATTTTTTCCTCAACGAAAAACTTATTACGATGAATGTTTATGGTGCCTTAAGATATCAATATCTAGATAATAATGTTAAAAGCTCTGTTTAGATGTGTTCCAACATGACAGGAGTGGGAAAATATACTATGTACCGAATAATGAAGGAGAAAAAACGACTGGAATTGTTAGTACTCCCAAGCCACATTCGATCACAGGCAGACGAAAAATCTCGTTGGAAGAAAAGATGAAAACTGCAATAAAAGGAGTTGTACGTACATTTTATTATGAGAAGCAGATCTCAACCGACAAAATTCTAATTAAAATCAATGAAGATCGGAATTTACCTGAAATTAAAAGAACTGAGCTCTGGAAATTGCTCAGAGAACTTAATTTTTGCTGGGAAAAACCAAATAGGAAATCTGGTCTTATAGATCTTCCGAAAAATGTCCGTTGGAGAAGGAAATATCTCTCTCAAGTAAAAGGTAGATTTGCTAGAAATAAGAGAACTTACAAAATTAGTAATTTAACTGAACTTTTGAAAGATTTTTTTGAATAAAGTTACTGCAGAAAATTGGAAAAATCCATAATAAAAGAATAAAAGAAATGTGGAAATTCGATCTCATGATCGGTGAGATAGAGAAACCAATTACAATTAATTTGAGCGAAGATAGCTTCACTGACTTTGATTGCGAATTAGATACGTATTCTTTACCAGCGTGAACACAATTTATTATTTCAATTTTCTGTAACATGAAAATTAAATACATTTGAATCCATTTTTAGTGTTTTAAGAAATGGTTTAAGAAATAAATAAGCTGAAACGTCAATATTTTTTTATATGTGTTTAACTTCTTGTATTTTTGACAATGGGTATTTTGTAAGTTTTTAAACTATAACTTAGAATTTTTTGAGAGAAAAAGGCTACGTTTTAGTCTGAATGTGCCCAAAACGGATTCTATTATTAATTCTATATTAATTAAAAATAATAAAAATACAGTTGTGATTCATGTTAAATATGTCAAAATGATCTATATTTTCTAATGTATGTGAATTATTAAGAAATTATAAGAAATTAAAATAGTATATAAACAACTAAATAACTAATATAATATAAAACTTATTGTTTTTAGTTTATTACCGAAATAATATTGTATGCCATAAATACTTAGTGATAAAATAAACCTCCTTCCGACGCCTATGACAAGGATTAAAATCCTTTTTAACACTTCACACATCCAAATATCTATTGTTATCCAACCCAAATAGTCCATTATTATAAAGCGGTATTTTTGTTTATAAGATTTCTAACCAAAATATATGTGTCTAACAGATTTTGCCAAATACACCGGACCAAACAACACAGGTAGTTTGCGAAGAAAAATAGGGTAAAAAATTATTTATTACTCTCGCTAGATCTTGAATAAACTATAACATAAGAGGCAAAATCGGATCTATTTTCCTGAACTCAAAGCCCCCCCTTGAATCCACGCTTGCTTCTAGGTGTATCCACCGCTATTCTTTTGATATTGTCACACCATCGTAATTGTGGTGTTTCTACCAGTGCTTCTTCTACTTTTCCGTGATCTTCATCTTTTTTTGCTCCAGTTGTATGTGTTTCTGACAACATGTTTAGCCTAATTCCATTTTACAGTGTATATTCATCTTGCTGTGTCCTTAACTTTGGTTTTATTTCTTATATATCTCATTGGTGCTATGATCTTTAAGCGTTATTCCTAGCATTTTTCATTCTATGGATCTTTGGTGTACTTTCAATTTGTTTATTATTTTTTTCGTCTAGGCTCTTATTTTCCTGTCATATATTGGTACTGGGAGAACGTTTTACATGTATATTATTTTTAATTTTAGTAGAAAAAGATTGAAACGTGTCTCATTTTGCCATAAACAGCCCATTCTAAGCGTATTTTACGATTGATTTCAAAATCTTGATTGCTTTTTCCCATAGTAATTTTTCACTAAAATAAACATGTGAATTAATCGTTCCTACTTGACGTTTCCCTACGTTTATCGTTTCTATGCTTGTCATAAATTTGGTTTTTGTGACGTTCATTTCTCTAAGCATGTTACTTAGTTCTACACAGTCTATAACAATAATGACTATAGTCGCATCATCAACGAATCTGAGGTTGATAAGTTTTTCTCCTAATATGTTTATTCCTTTATTCTTCCAGTAGTTTTTGAATGCATCTTCCAAGATCAGTGTAAATAATTCTGGTGATATAATATGCTCCTGTTTTCATGCAGTCTTCTCTTCATATTGGATCGATCGTTTAATAAATAATACAAATGTATCACTGGTCTCTGGGTTTAACATAGATCTTATAATTGCATAATATTCAACCGAGTCGAAGGCCTCTCTGAAGTCTATAAATGAGGTCCACGTTTGGATTTTGTGCTCTGTCACACACAGTATTTTAATAGTGTGAAGGTGCTCTATTGTACTATAACTTTATGGGTTTGGTAATCGTCGAGTTTTGCTTCTAGGCAGTTTTAATTACTCTCAAAAGGAGTTCTGTGATCTGTGATAATAGGTTTTATGGCCTATAGTTTTCGAGATTGCCCGAGTCATCTTTTTTATATATCAAGATTGCTATATCACTGTTTTAGTCTTGTAGTATAGTTTCCTCATTAGCTGGCTTCACTTTCTATCATCATATGCCATCTTCGCCTGATGCCTTTCCATTTTTCCTGACTACTGTTCATAATAAACTTGTAAATCTATGCGAAATAGGACAATACATAATAAAACCTTATAAACTGAATAAAATTTACGATTTTTGAAGTATTTTATATTTACGTTATCATATTTGATTTTAAAATTTTATTATCCCGTTTTAAAAAGTTTTTAGGTTAAATTAGTCCAGGAAAAAATACAACCAAAAGTGAATCCATTTTAAAAATGATAAAATAAAAATTAACTATTGACTTTTAGAACGGGCCTATTAAACTGAATGCAAATTTTGTAACTTGAAAAAACATGATTAAAGGACATACAATTTTAGGATAACTAAAAGTAACGTTGTTCTTTGATATTCCTCTGAAAATATCCAACTTATTTGTTTGTGACAAAAAAATTTAAGAAAAGATGCTAACAAAAACAACCTTTCTTATTTTTCAGTTTATTTCTGACCTTTAAGTTATTCGAAGTCGTTTTCTTATTACACAATAAAGGTAAATAAATTTCTTGACATTTTTTTTTCTTATTTAGTAGTACGAGTTTACCAAAAATTGCCGAAAATACCATGTTTTACTTGGAATACTAACCGGGTATTATTTGTGCTTGGTTTTCCAGAAGTAATAACAGGTAGATTATTTAGTAATGATTATGTGACAGTCATGAAAGAACCCCTTCTATAAAGGGGTTCTTTTCATGTACATCGTTATTATTCTTTTAAGTTCCCAAATAAAAATTTATTCTTTATTAAAATTTAGAAAATTTCAGCCGTGGCAACAGATTATAATCCAGGATAGTCCGTCTAAAAGAGATGTATTTATGTATATTTGTGCGTAGAGTTGGAGATTCATACAATGCTACATAACGTTAGAATGTTGGACGGTTTCAAAATAGGTAGCTCCCCTTGTTCTATTTGGTATGCTCCCAAAAACCGCATTCTAGGGATTTCTAGAGCACTGCACTCTTAAAGGATGTGAATAGATATTTCGTCCTCCTCCTTGTAGAATCTGCACTCTTCTCTTTATGCCAATCCGCGTTTTTTGAGGTGTCTCTTCAGGTAGCAATGCCCCGTCAGGATTCCTGTCAGAACTCTGACTTGGTTCTTACTTAGGCTTATGCATTCCTTGAATGTCTAAAAAAGATAAAATATCAGTAAAATAAACAACTGATCAGTTTGCATCTAAAACATCCAACAATAAAAAAAGAACCAATAATAAAAATTAATGAAGAATTAAAGAAAAAAGAGCTCATCACAAATGTAGACTCGAATGAAAAATGGAAAGTCTTCAAAACCACAATAATGATTTCAGTTAAAGAGTCTTTGAATAAAAATTAAGTAGATGAAACAAAGACACCATGGATGATGGATGAGATGTTATAACTGATGAATAAAAAAGATTACATAAAAATAAAAATGAGTGTAAATAAAAAAACTGTACACAAAATAAAGAGCAAAAATAAGAGAAGTTAAAAATTTTAATTTACACAAAAAAAAACTTGCAACATCCTAGTGAACATAGATGAGAAAATAATAACCGACGACAAAGGCAAACTAGAAAGACGAAAAAATACATTGAAAGCCTGTTTAAAAATGAGAGAATTAAGAGATCATTGAACAGAAAATGGCATAAAGCCAAAACATTACAAAAGGCGAAATAATACATATAAGATAGTACTGATTCCCAGTTTGGTTTTAGAAACGCTATAGGTGTAAGAGGAAATTTGTTTGAATTTATTGTGCAAAAGCAAAGATGTATGAATCTTAATCAACCATTTTATGTTTGTTTTATTATCTATTATTCGTTATAATTCCTTATTCAGCTGCTTAGAGACACAAACATATATATGAATAATGACTCATCTACAATTTAGTCAGATCGAAATGTTAAGGTCGGAAAGGAATTATCGGAGGAAATGCAGATACAACGAGGAGTAAGGCAAGGTTGTGTGCTTTCACCGTTATTGTTTAATTTATATTCGGAAGCAATAAATCAACAAGGATAAGAATAAAGGTAAATAGAAGAGCTATTAATAAGAATATATACACAGACAATATTACATTAGACGTAGAAACGATTGAAGATTTACAAAAACTTCTTAATACCACACGAAACAAATAAGTCTTTTGTTCGGTAGATTAGACTCCTCTACTGCTATGTAGTTTGGCATGCTGAATTTAAATGGCCCCATCAGGTCAGGGTTTTCCGTAAATATGATGCAAAAACGTAGGGAATGGCCATTTCTGAGATTGAATGGTAATTCTAACAACTTAAAGGATTCCAGTTCAGGTAACTTTGTATTTCTATACTACCGAGAAGAGATGAAATTTTCCTCATTCATACCTGGGTGGTGAAACCAAGAAAACATGATATTTTGACGTTGAAAAAAGCTCGCAAAGTGTATTTAGGGATTTTTTCAATTTTTAAAATGTAAATTGTTCATAAAATCGCAAATGACACGAATAACCAAATAAGCATCTGAAATTAAAAAGAAGGCGGTTTTTATTTACGAATATTACAGATGATAAGATCAAGATTTTTTTATTTTAAAAGGTTGAACTGTCGGTAAAATCATGAGTATTAAAGCTTTTCGAAAATATTTGTAAATTTTTACTACAATTTTCGAAATTCATAAAGAGTAAACTTGAACCTTGACTGTGCTGTGCTATGATGTATAACTACAGGACTTTCAAGCCATATGATCTGAAAAAATCTTATTTATTTTTTGGAGCTCCGCGAGGTCCACTTACGATTAACGTTTTTTCAAATATGCTCCCGTTTTAATGTAGTTGTAGTCAGCCATCATGTTTATATCCCAACGCCCTTAGTACCTACGCTCCATATCTAAAGATTGTTTCAATAAGGGCGGGTCGATATTAAAATGGAATAAAACAAGCTATGAGTGAGGTATTAACGATTTTTTTTTATTTGAAAGGCTTATGTATGACATTATGTATGGAGTATAACATCATTTAAATGTCCGCCGCGGCTTTTCACGGTGGCATGCATCCAAGTGGTCTAATTTTCAATGACTCTGCCGCATATATCCGGCTGAATTTGAAAGATGGCATTGGTTATGTTGATTTTAAGAGCATCATACGATTACGGCTTTTGGTATAGATCTGCGACTTCAGGAAACACCACAAGAAGAAGGTCAAATCGCACGAGCTTGGCCAATTTACATCACCTTTGCAAGAGATAACCATACCAAATCGTTCATGAAGAATATACATCGTGGCGTCCGTTGTGTGGCACGTAGTGCGGTCCTGCTGGAACCACATTTCATCTAGCTCCATATCGTTCAATATAGGCCACATCGTTGACGGTGATGGCCTCACCAACGACGTTTTCAAAAAAGTACGGACCAATGACGCCGCCGACCCAAAATCCGCACCAAACAGTAACTTTTTGTGGATGCATTACCACCTGGTGATTCTCGTGTGGGTTGGCGTCGTCCCATATACGGCAATTGTGTTTGTTAACATAACCATTTATCCAAAAATGCGCCTCGTCGCTAAAGATGATTTTTCGACTAAAATTGGGATCCTCTTCCAAACGCTCCGAAATTCAGTCAGCGAACAAACGGCGTTGTCTATGGTCATTAACTTTAAGCTCCTGGGTCAATTGGACCTTATACGGATGTAGGCCCAAGTCCCGACGCAAAATTCGCCAAGTCATGGTTTGTGAAAGGCGAAGTTTTTGCGTACAGCGAGGAATTGACTGCTTCGGGTTCTCCTGTACACTTTGAAGAGCCGCGACGATGTTGTTTGTAGATCTAGTGTTCTTTTGACGTACGGATGGCAAGAGAATTAGATAAAGATTAATAAGTCCATCACTAAAAAATTCAAAAGAGTTTCTTGAGTTCTCTAAACTTCCAAAAAGTGATATTAATTGGTGGAAAATTAAAACAGTGTATAATTTATTTTTTCCATTTTAGAGTAATTTTTTAAATGTTTTTCCATGGCAGTTTATTTTAAATAATTTATTTCATAACTAATTTTTTAAGCTAAAATATAAAATAAACATCTCTAACTTAAAAAATATCCAAATTAATCACTCTTTTATACAACCCAAGCAATTGTCACTGCAATATTAAAAACCGTCTTACACAAAAAACGAATCTAGGAAAAAGAATATGTCTAACAATATATCATATTCGTATAAATACCACTGTTATTCCAACTAGAAGTTCCTTTCATTTTTTTATGGATGTTCTCTGCAATCATTGTTCCATTGTTACCAAAAGATATCTTTGACCGAATCAAATTTTAAACTGCTAGAACATGTACACAAACAGACCACGAAAAGTGGAACTATTTTTAAAAGTGACCGTTCTGACCGAAAGACATTTTTTAAACTGTACGTAAACCTATTCAAGATTTGGTATTACTTTCATGTTCATTTAGAGAGGAATGGTACTTCCGAAAATAGCGGGGAACGATACGATGAATTTTTCCACAAATAAATCCGTAATAGATTAAAAAACAGACGAGAGTTTTTGAGTTAAATAACACTGACTAAAATGTAGTCGGACTTGCATTGTCTTTATTTTTATTTTTACGACGTTTCGATTAGATTGTATCTATAATCATTATCAAGTATAAACTGAATGTTTAGTCTTAAGACTACGAGTTTATATAGGGACTGTGTCCATTGAATCGCAACGTTTCGCTTCACTGTACACACCTCAATGATTTGATGTTACAAAGTAGTGGTTGCCAAAGATTAGGTATCTCAACACTCGGTTTACTGAAGATTCCATTATTGTTTTTAGTGTATGCTGCTTCTATAAATTTTCTTTTTTTCACATTGGGTTCCATATATATTGCCGCAGCCTCAGACCATTTTATATGGTGTTGTTTATCCCAAGAGTGTTCTGCGACGTTTCCCCTTTTTGTGTATGAGTTTTATGTTCCTTAATTCTAACTTCTAGCGGTCGTTTGGTTTCTCCCATATACATTTCACCACACTCACATGGAACTTTGTAAACACATTCTTTCTTATCGGTAGTTTTAGGTTTTATTTTTGTTAAATGAGCTCTAAGGGTATTTCCTGATTTAAAAGCTGTTTTTATATTATAACTACTGGCAATTCGTCTTATTTTCTCCGACGTTCCCTTAATGTACGGAATTGTGAAGAAGGAATGTGTTTCTTGCTGTCCAGTGTTCGTTGTTCTAAAATCATTTATAACATCGTCAATTAGTTTTAGAGGATAACCATTCTGTTGTAAATCGGATTTAATATTTGCTATCTCTTTTTACAATGATTCGGCATTATTGCACATAGATATAGCGCGATTATAGAGGTTGCGTATAATTCCTCGTTTTGTTACAACAGGAATTATACGCATTATATATTTGTCTGTCTCTGGTTAGGAAGTTGGAGTTACTGATTTTTAGGTTTACTTTATCTCAAGTGTAAATTAATGTTATTAAGTTCTTGGACCTCTTTCTCGGTATGTTGTATTTCTGGTGTTATCTATCTGTGGTTTCAGAGACAGAGGTTGTTGGATTTTCAGGTTTTCCAATATTTAGCAAAGATGAGTGGGTTGGAAATGCTTAAATTAGAAATCTCCATATCTTAATGAAAATTTAATGAATCGGGCCGATTGAAAATTAATTTTAGGGGTGACTAATAGTCTTTTAGGGTTATGTATGCATGTCTACAACATAAAAAGTGAAAAATAGCCATAAAGGGTACATCATTTTAAAATGGTTCACTCCATTTATTTTGGAAATGCAACGTGGTGGAGAACATCAGATTCTTAAGACTAATTAAATTTTAAAATCGGTAATTCATACGAGTACAACAACATAATAAATATTAGTTCAGATTCATAGCATATTAAAAATTTAAAGGCTGAATGATTTATAACTTTTTAAAATACAAAATATAATATTTATTGCGAAAAGAAGATGGTAAACTATAAAGAGTTTTTAATGTTCGGTAAAAGTAAATATTTTCAAAAGATTTCTTTTTTTAGTTATGCTGTGTCTACCAAGCAATATATACAGAATTTATCGATATTAATAAAGTGAATTCTTGTTAATTGTCCATAAAAATAAGATAAAAAAAACCTTTTTTGGAAAAAATGTAATCTGTGATATTATTATTGGAAAATGTATATTTTGGCATCCTAAAAAACATAGCTCGATGTTAACATTGGCAACTCTGTGCTAACAAAATGGAGGATCAAAAATGGTCGCAGTTTTTTCAGTTTACCTTGAAAACTAAAGGTTGTATAAAAAAAAGTTGTAGATAATTGAACTACCTATCGATTCGTATAAATTAATTGGCGCTGCTAATTATCGAGATATAATTTTTTTTCATAAAAAATTTAGTTTTTCTGTTTTTAAATAAAACCATATTTATGTACAAACTATTATATATATATATATATATATATATATATATATATATATATATATATATATATATATATATATATATATATAATGAAAAGAAGGTGGCAAGAAATAGAGAGGTTCATCTGCTTTTTGTTGACCTCACAAAAGCATATGATACGGTGCCAATCCAAAAATTATGGCACGTGATGGAGAAGTCTCCAATTAACTATACAGCGATCCAAGCCATCAAACAGCTATACGACCATTATCCAGAATTAAGATCGGCAATAACTTATCAGAAACCTTTCATGTGACCAAAGGCCTTCGCCAGGGATGTTTTTAAAACCCACCTCAATGAAGCTTTAAAGAATTGGAGAAGATCATGCAGTATATATATATATATATATATATATATATATATATATATATATATATATATATATATATATACAGGGTGTCCAAGATAAGGATCCTAAGCATGGGGATCTCGGAAACAGTTGGAGATACGAGGTCGGTTAAATTAGAGAAAAGTTGCGCAATTTAGTGCTAAATTAAACGCAGTTAAAAAAATTTAAAAATTTCAAACACTTCCGGAGATTTCCGGAAAAAAACGAAATTTGGCAAAATCGTTTTTAATTTTTGCAGGCTTTATTTAAAGAGATATCAGAAAATAAAAGGTAGATTCTCATTGCCACTTTTTATTTTTTATAATATGGTCTAAACAAAATTTAAATCCGACGTTTCGTTTCTGAGATACCATCATGAACTTTCATTTTTTATATGGAACAAAAAAAAGTATCCCATGTATTTGATAGCATTTTTTATTACAAATTCAACGATGTATCACCCTTGCATATCGAATACGTAGTTCAAGTACTTTCCATAAGAGCTCCATGAGAGCGAGAGAGAAAGGTATATCAGTTTTATAAAAGCCAATGAACTACACACTTGATATGCAAGTGTGATACACCGTTGAATTTGTAATAAAAAATGCTATCAAATACATGGGATACTTTTTTTTGTTCCATATAAAAAATGAAAGTTCATGATGGTATCTCAGAAACGAAACGTCGGATTTAAATTTTGTTTAGACCAAATTATAAAAAATAAAAAGTGGCAAGAAGAATCTACCTTTTATTTTTTGATATCTCTTTAAATAAAGCCTACAAAAATTAAAAACGATTTTGCCAAAATTCGGTTTTTTCCGGAAATCTCCGAAAGTATTTTGAATTTTTAAAATTTTTAAATTGCGTTTAATTTAGCACTAAATTGCGCAACTTTTCTCTAATTTAACCGACCTCGTATCTCCAACTGTTTCCGAGATCCCCATGGTTAGGATCCTTATCTTGGACACCCTGTATATATATATATATATACGCTTCATTTTGCAGATGACCAAGTGGAAGTGACCCAAGAAAGAGACGACCTCGAATTTATGACGAGGAAACTATTTAAGGAATACGCGGAGTGGGGATTAACTGTCAAATGCAGTGAAACTAAATATATGTGTATCGGTGGAGAAGAAACAGATTTGGAAGTGGATGACAATATCACAGTAAAATCTTGTTCTGATTATACCTACCTTGGAACAAAGATCAGTCAAAGTGGACGAACTGAAGAAGAAATATTGGAGCGAATAACTAAAAGGAAAAAAGCTATCGGATGCCTAAACTCACTATTATAGTTAACAAACATCTCCAAGGAAAGAAAACATCTTTTATACAATGCAATATTTAAAAGCATTATATTATATGGATGTGAAACATGGCAGATAAATAAAACTTTAGAACGTAAACTGCTGGCTCTTGAAATGGACTTTTGGCGAAAATCTGCCGGAAAGTCAAGGATCGAACGGATAACCAATGAGAGAATTAGAGAAATTATGGGCGTAAAGAAAACTATTTTCGATGAAATCGAACAACGTCAGCTGGTATGGTATGGACATGTGGAGAGAATGACGGACGAACGTCTACCAAAGCAAATCCTAAAATGGACACCAAATGAAAAAATAAAAAGAGGGAGACCAAAGGTTACCCGGATTAAGGGCATTAATCGAGCCATGTCCGAAAGAAACTTACTTCCAGGGGATTGACAAGACCGAAAACAATGGAGACTGGGAACAGGAAGGCGTAGAACGCTATGAAACCGGATATATATATATATATATATATATATATATATATATATATATATATTATTTAGTTAAAAAAAAGTTTGCTAAACCCGGAATCTGTGTGTTAAAAATGACGTATATTTTTAAGATAAATTTAAAAAATAATATTTTTAATTTTGGGCCGAGAAATTTTTTTCCCATAAAATTATGTTTTCCTTTGTTTAAAATAAAACCATATTATTTACAAACTATTTTCTTAAAATTCACGGTATATATATATATATATATATATATATATATATATATATATATATATATATATATATATTATTTATTCAAAAAAGTGTGCTAAACCCGAAATCTGTGTTTAATATTTTCTGAGAAAATTGACTTTAAAGTTGAAAAATCAACCTTAATTTTTCGCTCTCCTAATCAAGATACATCAACCATTCTTACATCAAATTGTTAAAAATGAAGTATATTTTTAAGATATATACTAAAAAATATATTTATTTTTAATTTTGGGCCGAGAAATTTTGAAAAAAAATTTTTTTTGGCCCACCAAAATTGCAATAACCTTTTCCATAGTGAAGTTAAAACCTCTTTAATGTTCTCATTATATTTAGAAGTATTAAGCGATTAAACTTACGTAAGATATGATTACATATTCGTACTTCACCTGAAAATTTTTTCGTTGCATAAAAGACACCCCTCTAAGAACTGTGGACCACTGAGAGACGCCCAGATTCTGTCCGATGATTTCGGAACAGATGTTCTTACATGTGTAGTGATTTTGGAGCATGTTTTGTCAGTCGCATATACAGAGTGTCCGGGAAAATGTGGGAAATTCTCCGGATATGAAAGAAACACGTGAAAGGAATACTATAAGTTCATATAAAATTTTTTTGTATAGGTCTCTTCTTCGGAGATATGGGATCCCAAAGAGCTGCAATGAAATCAAGTTTTTTACACATAATTTTTGAACCAAGAGGTATATTTCAATTTTTTTTAATATGATGGATATCAGGTCAGTAATTACTATCTAAGAAAGTGTTGTGAATTACTCACAGCCGCAGGGACTGACTAGCTGTGGCGGACATGACCCCATTTTTTTACACCCTGTATGATAAGAATTTTGAACAACTTTTTTTACATACCTTTAACTAATAAGTAAAAATTAAGTACTCTTTATTCATGTCACTAATCCTAACCTGTTTCGAAAAAACGTCAAAGGCGTTATGAAACTTTTGCGTGAAGCAATTTGCCAAAAAAGAAAGGATTTGTGGGCAAATAGCTCGACCATCTTGCACCATAATAACGTCCCGTAACACAATACCATCATTATCCTTGAATTTTTGACCAAGAATGAAACGAATACATTCAACTGCCATCGAATTCACCTAATGTGGTTTCCTGCGGTTTTTCTGTTCGATCGAGTCAAAAAACCACACCAGGGAACGCGTTTTAGCAGCAGAAATTAGGTAATAGAAAAAGCGAAGAAGACTCTGATGCCTGTATTGAAAATCGAGTTACAGAAATGTTTCTAGAGCTAGATCAAGTGTTAGTATAAATGCGTTGCAGTCGATGGGGAGTACTATGAAGGGAACAATATCAATTTTGATGAATATAAATTTGTATTTTGAATTGTCTGAATGAATTCTGAAAATTTTTTGAACATATAAAATGTTGAAGGTACAATAAAAATATGGAAAATATAATGGAAATACTGCTGGAATGTTAAAGAAATATGCTAAAAATGTCATTTGCTAATCGATTACTGAAATAAAAACATTCTCAAATTTAAAATTTCAGGAAGAATTAAAATCAGGAATTTGAAGTCATAATCCAGGGAGCAAGGTATAGGTAGCTTTGTAACTTCGATTCACAGGGTGTTAGGTGAGTACCTCCTGATTTATCAGGAGCCTATAGGGGAGGTTCAATTAACCCTACTTTGTCATAAAAAAAAATCCTCAAGTGACCCTTAACGGAAATACAGAGCCCTAATTTAATGAAATTGTAATAATTTATAGAGATGATAAAAGCTCATTAAACCATTCTACAGTAGATGTTTTGGATCATCAGAAAGTCCGGAACGGACTTGCAGCTACACTCGTTGAGCCTAATTTTTGACAAGTGTCATTTTATAAAGCTAAAAATTGATTTTTTAAATACTTTGGTCATTTCTCTTCAAAAAAGGTACTATTTATTTCGATAAAACTGGCGGTTTTCGAGATAAATCGGTTTTAATGCGAAAAACTTAAAAGTTACTAATGCTGAACACAAACAGGTAAAAACAAAGTACACAGGGTGTGCTTTAACTTATGGGTAAGCGCTGTCTACCTCTTCGAAGGCAAGAAGACGTTATGTTGAAATATTTCCAGCTCAGACATTGTCAAGTCCAGAAATCTTTCAAAGGGTAGATCAGGAATCAATTAATTTACAATGTTATTCAAATGCTAACATTGCGAAAATTGAAAATGGGTTCCACGTACTTTAATACATTTTCTTATTCTTCGAATATTTTCCCGCTACATTGCAAATAATATTCCGGCATTATTAGGGACTTCGCTAAAATGCTGTGCTATTCCTGTTAGTAGTTCTTCTCTAGTATTTACTGGTGTTCCATAAACTAGGTTTTTTAGATGCCCCCACCAAACCTTTGTTGGTGTTTGTTTCGAATTATAGCGTGTGGGTTTTCATAAGTGCAAAAATTTAAATTGTGTAAGTTTATTATGTCTTGTAAAACCAGCCTTATCAGTAAACAAAATATGGTTAGAAAAATTTAAATTTAGGTTATGTTGCTGTATAACCAGCCAAAGAACTTTGGCTCGAAAATTCCTGTAAAGAAATAAAGAACCTCCAAAAAAAAACACGACAATTTCAATCTCCACAGGAAACTTAAATATACCTTCGGAATTAGAAAACCAAAAAATGCTCATTTACTCAAAGACGCCGACGGAAAAATCTGTAATTACGAACAACAGCGCAAAGAATGGGAGAGATACATTAGTGGCCTTGTTGACGATGCTACTCGAGAAAACGCTGCACATACACATACTATATGCGGCAGCGAGATAAACAGGAGCCCCAGTATATTGAAATCAGAAGTCAGAAAAGCAATACAGCAAGCCAAAAATAATAAGGCACCTGGACCAGATCAAATCCCTGCTGAGCTGCTTAAACTTTTGGATGAGAAAAATATTTCCTACTTAACCACTTTCTTTAATAAAATTTACAACGAAGGAATAATACCAGATGATTGGTTAGAATCGCTGTTTATCACACTACCAAAGAAAAGTAGATCCACCAAATGCAGTGACTTTAGACTGATTAGTTTAATGAGCTACACACTTAAGATACTTCTACGAATTCTACAGAACCGAATATTCCTTCTATGCGAAAGTAGAGTGAGTGATGAGCAATTTGGATTTAGAAATGGTCTAGGAACCAGAGAGGCTCTATATTGTATGCGCGTTCTCCTACAAAAAAGTTGTGAATTCCGAAAGAACATCTACGTCTGTTTCATCGACTTTGCAAAGGCATTCGACCGAGCACAACACGATACACTTTTCGAATGTCTACAAGCAGCAGGTCTAGACCACTACGATATAAGACTGAAGAAATTGAAAACAGTCATACTCAAAGCCTACCCATCAAACGTGGAGTAAGACAGGGTTGGGTTTTGTCACCCTGTCTTTTTAATGTATACTCTGAAGAAATTTTTAGGGAGGCTTTGGATGACAGAAAAGAGGGAGTAAGACTGGGTGGAGAAGTAATCAACAATATTAGATTTGCTGATGATACGGCCATTCTTGCAGAAAGCATCGAGGATCTCCAAACATTAGTAAATCTAGTCAATGAGGCGAGCTGCCGAAGAGGCCTTAAAATTAACATCTGAAAAATAAAGTGGATGCCTGTTGGAAAGATTAATGTAGATAAATGTCAACTTTGGCTCGATGAAGAGAGGATAGAGCGTGTAAACCATTTCAGATACCTTGTCAGTTGGTTGAATGTGAATGGGGACTCAGATGAAGAGATAATAGCTAGGATCAAAATATCGCGTAAGGCCTTTATGACATGGAAACCAGTTCTATGCAACAGGAACCTGTCAATGCATATTCGTAAGAGGGTCCTGAGATGCTATGTATGGTCTATTCTGTTATAGGGTTGCGAGACATGGACACTAAAAACCACAACGCTAAACAAACTGGAAGCTTTCGAATTGTGGTGCTATCGTCGAATCCTAAGATATCATGGGTTTCGCACACTTCCAATGAGGATGTTCTCAGAATGATGGATACAGATCGACTGCTCTTGAACATTATAAAGAGACGGAAAATAGAATACTTCGGCTACATAATTAGAGGACCTAAATACCATCTACTTCGCCTTATAATACAAGGAAAAGTGGAAGGAAAAAGATGGATAGGCCGAAAGAAGCTTTCATGGCTACGTAACATCAGGCAGTGGTGTGATTGCACGGTGGAGGAACTATTTTAAACATGATGACCACCAACGTCTGAATACGGACATGGCACCTAAAGAAGAAGAAGATAAACCAGTTGAAATAGTGAAGTCTTGCAGGATGATCATCCGGGGACATAACATATACTTTTTCAACGTGGTACGGGTGAAGTAACTGTTCTGTTAGAGTTTCATGTACAATTCATTTTTTAATATTGTTTTGTGTAGCGAACTTTCTTATGCTGTTTGAAGGGTTGTTAGCAATGTCTTGCAAAATTTGTTCCTCCACGTGAGGGTATCCATTTTTAACATCGTCTTGTCTCGCTAGCTTCCTTTACGTAAGAGTCGCGTGCTCTCCTGGGAGGACCCTCTCCATCACGTTCCAGCAAAAATGACCCTGGATAAAACATGTAAAAAACTAGTTCTTTAACTCTAATAATTATTTTCTAATCATCTTTTACCTGTTTCCCTTAGGTTTCGATCAACCCTTTGAAAGGTTTTTGGATTTGGTAATGGTCGAGCTGGAAACCTTTCAGCAAAAAGTCTTCTTGTTTCGAAAAATTTTGCAATTAAATTCAGAATTTGCGTAAGAATATCCTTTCGTTTTTTTAACATTATTTTTACTTGAATGTGGTTTTGTCAATAGTGATTCATTATGTAGGTATTAACAATAACAACCTGATTTTTATCTGTTCGTGTTAAGCTTTCTTACTTTTTGAGTATTTCGCTTAAAAACCGATTTATCACGAAAACCGCCAGTTTTATCGAAATAAATTGAGAGTACTTTTTTTGAAGAGGAATGATCAAAGTATCTGAAAATTAATTTCCAGCTCTGTAAAATGACACCTGTCAAAAATTAGGCCCAACCAGTGTGACAGCAAGTCCGTTCCTGACTTCTTTGATGATGTAAAACATCTACTGTAGTATGATTTAATGAGTCTTTATGGCCTGTATAAAATATTAAAATTTTATTAAATTATACAAGTCGGTTCAAACCTTAGAGCCGATAAGGTAAATCGCTGGGTACCCGTTTAGAGCTCTGTATCTCCTTTTAGGGACACTTTAGGAATTTTTTTTCTGTGACAAAGTAGGGTTATTTTGATCTCCCCTGTATGCTCCAGAGAAATTAGATGGTAGTTACTGGAATTCCTGTATAAAAGCAGTGGTTACTCTTCGACTGTATCCAGGCTGTGTGTTTCCCAGGTTTTTAAATTATACAATATAAAAATATTTGATTCTCTCATTACAGATTAACGACCTTAATCAACATGAAATAAAAATACTTAATACCTTTATAGTAATTTTACCGATCTAATAACTTGAAATTAGACACAATATCTCTAACACGCCAACAATAATGTCTTAATTTGAATAACTGTCGTTACAAACATAAATACCGTTCTTGCCATATCGACGGAAAAAATCAGAAACGACCAATAAAATTAATTATCGTTACTCAATGATCATCAATTATGTTAATCGATTGTCAACTATTTTAAAGCAAGGTATTTAGATAAAAACACTTTTAGAGAAGTTCAAGAAAAATTGGCTGTACCAGCGACGAAAATAAGGCGGTAATAAATTGTCATCTTAAAATTTTAATCTTTATCTCTCGGATAAAATGATATTTATCAGTTGATATATGGCGGTTTCTGTTTTTCTGAAAACTATGTAAAATTAGTGATGATATACCAAGAATAGGTAAAGCTAGAAAAAAATTACGTATATCTGGTAAATAAATTACCAATAAAGTTGATGAATAAGAATAAACTAAATACTTTGACTAAAGTCATGGTCATACTAATGTGTGAGTAAGGTTGCCAGATTGTCGAGACTAGATTTTTTAGAATTCCGGTCTAGTGCGAGAATGTAACACATTCCGTGCGTACGCAAGAGATACGTTCGAGAGACAGAAGCACCTCACGACTAGCGGATGGGTTTTATTCATGGATGTCTGGACATGGAATGTTTACAAAAACAAAACGCCACGAATGGGTCACAATCAGTAGTAATTTGCCAACTGTTTTGGAAAAAAATAAGGGAAAACAATATAATTTGTTAATACCCAATTTTTATGAAAAAAAAATATTATTATGTTAATATATTTCATATGATATTTATAAACAATTTATTGCTACAATAGTAAACTAATATCTTTAAAACAGTATGCTTTATAATGCTTCAGTTTAACTCCCAGAAAATTCAAGATTTCTAAGTAGTGTGATAAACTATGAAATCTGGCAACCTCGCAAATTTCTTTTACGCTATCGTACGATCAAGGTTGAATCCGGTCCATTAATAAAAATTTTAACATATGACATTTTTGTGGTTGACGTTGTGTGTCTTGGATCGTTTTTGAATTTTTTGTGATTCCAAAAGTGTTTTTGTAAGTGACTAATTATTCATTAGTGACAAAATGGTCAATCAGTGCCAAGTTTGCCGAAAATTGGATTATTTATTTCCAAATTTAACTTTTCACAGGTAATGACATAATTTAGGTTAAGTTTGGTATCATAGGCGGGTAATTTGGGATTTTAGATGTTGTTATCAGTGATTTTTTATATGTTTCCCAGTGATTCTAACCGCCGAGACCTTTGGATTAATATATTAGGACTACAAGATAAAATCTTGCCCAAGTCACTTCATTTCTCTAGTGAACATTTTGGCCCAAACGATTTCTATTATCGATTTGATGGTGTTCGTGTTTTAGAGTGAGACCAACATATTAGAAGCCCACCATTTTCTATTATTTTTCATTAACATTTCCCTTGTAATATTACACCAAATAGTGCCGCTTTTCCTATCTTTTTACAATTTTTTCCTTAATTTTTGTTTTCCCTATTACTTATAAAAGTGTAAAATTTTCATTTAACCAAGATATAACAAAATCTGCAAAAAAAACTCATAAACGATATAAATAAATATATGACTTGCGTAATTGGGGCCTGTTCAGTGAAACAGGTTTAACTGTAACAAGTGTTTCAGATTAATACCTAAATTGAAACAGCCTATCATATATATTTCAAATCATAATTGAAATTATATACAAATATTAACAGGTTATTTCTTGAAAATGAAGTTGTAAATACTCTATTTTCTCCTGAACACATACACCATTGAATATATATATTTTTTAAATATTTCTATTTTTGATTTGCTTCATTTATTACCTTACAAAAAATATCTCCATTTTCTCGTTTTAGGAATTTTGTACAAGTGTTATTATTTTTACAGGTAATTGGTATACTAACCAAACGTCAAAGTCAAAGTCATATTTACATACCACGCCGTCGTTACATTTATTCAGTATTGCACTTCAATATTTGAGACATTAGAACTTTGATAAGACTACTTTTTTACGATGTTCATGGCTGACGTTAAATTTCATATGCGAGTGTCTGTACGACATAGGCACGATGTTAGGAATAATAAAAATAGACAGCGAGTTCATAAAATTTAGAAAAAGAATTTCAATCACAGTAATGTTCAAGAAACAAAGTTTTTGCCGATTTTAGAATTGTGGGCATTAATTAGCCACTTAACTACAATCCGGCAAAATATTACCCAATTTTTTTACTTTGGATTGGATCATTCTTACATGGTACTCTGTTTTAAATAATAACTAGTGCCTTGGATAAAAAAAAAGTTTATTTCAAGTCATTAATGTAGTAAACGATAAATGATATGAATATTACGATTATTTTTATATTGAATACTGATTTATGTTCAAGTACAACAACTTCCGTATCACGACATATTGATAGAGTAATTAACTATTTCTTATGAAAAAATATTTATTTCAATTCTGCAAATAAAAGTATCATAGAATATTAATTGATATTTTTATTCGTTTTAAAATTGTTACGCCGCTGGCGTATGATAGATTGTGAGCTATGACACCCCTCTAACCCCTGGCCAACAAACATGTTGGCGCTTATAAATTTCCTATTCATGAATGACTAGCCTGGTCCATTCTCTACTATGTCTATGGTTTTATTATTCTTGTTTAAATTACTATGATGTGTCAGTAAAAATATTGCCAACTTTGGGTTGATTTTATAATTTTTGATTTAACTAAAGGGGCTATTAGATTATACGATATTCAGCCTTCCTAACTAGAACGTATGAACGGAAAAAATAAGAGTGTACCAATCAGGTGCGGATCCAAGGGGGGGGGGGGCGGTGGAGGCGATCGCGCCCCCCCCCAAGAGCTTTAAGTTCAGGAAAATAGACCCGATTTTGCCTCTTATATTATAGTTTATTCAAGAACTAGAGAGAGTAATAAACTTACCTTTTTTTCTTCGAAAACTACCGGTGTTCTTTAGTCCGGTGTCCTTGGCTATATTGTACTTTTATAATATCATCGCCCCCCCCCCCCCAAAGAGAGAGGCTGGATCCGCCCCTGGTACCAATAATGATCTTAAATCAGGGGAAGAATGATTGTCGAGCATGCTATAGCTCCGATATTTACCATGGCAACCGCGCTTACTAAGCACGTAAAAATAGGTGTGATCCTAGACGTAGTAGCAGATTGTATGAAAATAAAAAAAAAGAAAAGGCAATATTGGGAAAACAAAAATATATAAATGAGTCCCCTAATTGCAAAACTCGGTATCTGCTAGTTACAAAATTTTTCAGGAAGCTGAAAAAAATGTCCGTAATTAAAATACGTATGGATTTGTTTAAAGTTTTGTTTTTAATTACAGAGTTTTGCTCTTATGTTTTAAAAATATCCAGTTTTGTAACTCAAAAGTGCAAATCACCTAAGTGTATTTGTCCAATTTTAAAAATGTTTATTTTCTAACTAAACTCATTTTTTATAAATTAAAGGCTCAAAATATAAACTAAAATATTTTTTATTAGGTATAATAATATTATACATTAAACACAAAAAAAAATATTTTCTAAATAAACAATACAGGTACTTTTAAAAACAAACTTTTAAATTCTAAGTTTTTCGTTTTCTTCTTTCATGACTACTTCTTAAATCATCCTGATTTACAAGCCAAACGGCTTCGCACTCCCTCCAGGGATTATTCACTTATACCACGTACACAAAGACACTAAAAGTGTGAAGCTCTGTGGGGACCCTTTCCATGTTATCGAGTCCTAGGTGGCGTGGTCTTCTGCACTTCCTACAAATTTTCGGACGGTTCGCGCGGTTGCAAGGAGAACTGCTTTCTGAATCGGTTTATACAGATGCTCACTAAGGCCCAGTCCTTTGATGTTCTGCAGGAGGTTCTTTGGTATCACTCCAATTGTTGACAGTATTATGGGAATCGTGAGGACGCTGTTCATTGCCCACTGTCTGCGGATTTGCACCTCCAGATCTCTGTATTTGGCGATCTTCTCATTGTATTTTGGTTTTAGGTTGTTGTTATTAGGTATAGCAATGTCAATCAGTGTAGTTCGCCTGGCAATTTTATCTGTTAGTATAATGTCTGGCCTGTTATGAGCAACTATTTGATCTGTTAGGACTGTTCGATCCCAGTATAACTTGAACTCATTGTTTTCAAGAATAGGCTCTGGATTATATTTGTAGTAAGGCACTTTTCCTACCCGCAATAGTTTTAATTTATCTGCTAACTCTTGGTGGAGTATCTTAGCGGCTGAATCGTGTCTTTCCTTATACTCGGTTGTGGCAAACGCTTAGCATCCTCCAGTTATGTGCTGGATCGTCTCTGATGTTCGACAGCCATATCTACATTGGTCATTTTCTATTGAGGGATCTTTGATAATGAACTTCCGATAGTTCTTCGTCGGAATAACCTGGTCTTGGATAGCTAACAAGAAGCCCTCTGTTTCCGAAAACATCTGTCCTGAAATCAACCAGTAGTTCGACGCTAAGTTGTCGACATTGTCCTGGCTGACCGTTTTCTTCTTTCATGACTAATTCTTATTATTATTCTTTTTCTTCTTGGCGGTTACCTTGTTGCTGGCGAATTTCAACTGAGCGTTGAATATTAGCGTAAAATTGAAGATCAGAGTGGTTAGATCAGTCGGCTCCAAAATGTTTTTTTTTAAATATAATTGAAGATTTGTCCGCTTTTAGGCAGGGTTCCTAAATCTCAACTACTTTAGGTTGTAAACTCGAAAGTGATTTTCCTTTTTTGAGTACTGATTTGGAAAAATCCACATCAGATTTGTAATTAATTTTTCCTCTTATTAAAACATTGCGATTGTACGAGGATGGTTCGATAAGTTCTCGGCCTGATAAAGAAAACAGAATATTTTTAAACATGTTTTTAGTTATTTTTTAACATAGTTCTCTTGTACTTCAATACATTAAGACCAACGATGTTCTAACATTTTAATACTCGTAGTACAATGCGATTTGTCCAACTCTGCAAAATAAGCGGTTATCGCTGCTCTGACCTCGTTATTTGAAGGGAATTTTCATCCAGCGAGTCATTTTTTCAAGTTTGGGAAGAGAAATTAATCGCTGGGAGGCAGATCCGGCAAATATGGCGCATATGGAAGCACTTCAAAACGTAGGTTATGGAGTTTTGCAATAAAAACCATAGATTTGTGTTCAGGCGCGTTATCCTGATGAAAGATCACTTTTTTTGGCAAGATGTGGACGTTTAGTCTGCTGCAAATGGTCCAATAGTGAAGCGTAATACTCCCCGGTGATGGTCTCGCATTGTTCTAAATAGTCTATAAGCACCACGCTATGTGAATCCCAAAAAACTGTTGCCATGACTTTTCCTGCAGACGGAACCATTTTTGCTTTTTTTTGGCGCACATTCACCTGCCCCCACCCACTGTTTAGACTGCTGCTTTGTCTCTGGCGTGTAATGGTGAATCCATGTTTCATCTACAGTTATAAAATGTCGAAAAAACTGAGCAGGATTGCGTCTGAAGAAATCTAAACACTCTTACGAAGTGTTCATTCGAAGGCGTTTTTGGTCGACTGTTAACAAACACGGCACCCATCGCTCAGAAAGCTTTTTCATGCCAAGAACATCATGTAAAATATAGTGAACACGATCTATCGAGATGTTTGCTATACCAGAAAGCTCTCGTACTTTCAGTCGACGGTCATGAAGTATGACATTGTGAATTTTTGTGACAATTTCGCCAGGTGTAGCGATTTTTGGGAGTCCCGAGCACTCATCATCTTGAATTGATGTACGACCACGATTAAATTCAGCAGTCCATTTTTTACTGTCGAAAACGAAGGAGAAGAATTCTTTAAAGTAGAATCTAACTCATTTTTAAACAAAGTACTTTATAACCGCTCGAACTGCAATATTATCCATCTTTCACAAAATGTCGAACCTTATGTGTTCACTCGATCGCCACAAACAAGCAATTGAACGCAAACATCTGAAACTTTGCAGGGTGTCATCTCAAGGTTAATGCTTAGAAAATATTATAGTTATTTGATCCTACTAGCGCCCTCTCTGTTTCAGGCCGAGAACTTATCGAACCATCCTGGTATTAGGTAAGCATAAATCTATTGGATTCATTAAATTTAAAATGCTATTGAGCAGGCTTTTTTTATGTATTGAGATATTTTTGTTTTCCAATCAAAAATTTGCTAGACGCTTGCTAAGCTTGAAAGGTTTTTAGTAATTTTCAATGAATTTGACGTACTCTTCAATAATACTTCTTCTTTTAATATCCCTCTCGATTAACCCAAACGTTCCATCTGAAGGAATAAAGGAATATCCAAATACTAAAAAAAAATATTTCCAAAGTAATTACAGATTTTGGAGCCTTATAACCTAACTAGAAAGCTAACATACCGATTACCATACTGTTTTTGTTTTGCAGTCTACACTCATCTCCAAAGAGTAAAACTTTCTTTGTGCCTACCTTAAAATCATGCTTTATTAATGTATTATACACTACTGAAGCGATCAAATTTGAATTTTTGCAATATTCCAACCATAAATAAGAAGAAACAATATTTGGTGATAGTTTTATCTTTGAATTACCACAAACGACGGTAAAATTGCATAAAATAATTTGTTGGGAAAGGTAAGCACTCTGGTCCGGTAGTTTGGGTAAAGCTAAATTCTTTTGGTAATCAAACGAGAAGTATTGTACATCCTCAATGCTTAAGGGAATCATAAAATTATTTTATTTAAGTGTATGTAGGCTCTGTTTTGTCAAAATTTGTGGCTTTTGATCATTGCGTTTTTCTCGAAGTTGTTTCAGGTAATTCATGTAATTCTAGTTTTTCTAGTTGCATATGTTATCTATTTTATGGAAAATTGGCTCATGATCATCTGACAAAGTTTCGGCTTTGATTTCTTCGTAGCGTTGTGTAGCTTCATCCAGAAGGAGGGCTTTTCGCCATCGCCATAAAAAATGGTTTAAGGTTGCGGCAATATATATGGAACCCAACGTGAAAGAGGATTGATAAAAAGAAAAACGAGAGAATACCACACGCAAATAATTAAGAAAATTGAAGAGAATCGAATCAACTATAGAGTAAAACAACACTTCAGGGGAGTATCACGTATCAAGGCAGGATACCAGCCCAGGACAGAAAACTTCTTAGAACGAGAGAACGGAGACCTTATCGCCAATGAGAAGGAAATACTAGAAACCTGGAAAAAATACTTTAGCCAACTGTTGAACGAAAAATCTGACAGCACTTTGCCAAACACAGAGATCCATACAGCCGAAATAGAAGACAGATGTCCTTCATACGAAGAGGTGATGCGCGAAACTGAGAAACAATAAAGCCGCAGGCAGTGATAATATACCAATGGAATGTCTAAAGTACGGAGAGGATGCACTCCACAGATCCATCCATAAACTAATACAAAGAGTCAGGCAGGAAGAAATTCTTCCAGATGAATGGAAGGAGGGAATCATTGTGCCAATCCACAAGAAAAGCGACAAGAAACAATGCAGCAATTACCGGGAAATAACCCTACTGAGCACAACCTTTCGAACATTCTGCTGGAAGAACCAAAACATATACAGAAGAAATCGTAGTGGATTACCAATGCGGATTTAGACCTAATCATTCAGATATTTATCGATTTTAAACAGGCATTTGATAGAGTCTGCAGAACGAGACTATGGATAGCAATGCAGGAGCTTGGCTTTCTCAAAAAACTGGTCAGTCTAATAAGGATGTGTGTGGAGGGGTTGAAGTGCAAACTGAAAATGAGACAGTACTACTCTGAAATGTTTGAAATAAATTACGGTCTTAAGCAGGGAGATGCGCTCTCACCACAACTTTGTAACATAGCGCTGCAATATATAATCAGAAATTCGAAAATTGAAGCACCGACATCTATATTCCGTCAAGATGGATCAAATCTACTGTTGGTATTTGCAGATGATGTCAACATAATTGGTAGTAGTAGAATAAAAATGAAAGAAACTCTAATACGGTTCGAAAGGGAACCAAAGAAGATGGGACTTCAAATCAACAAAGACAAAACTAAATACATGTTCATGAGTCGGAATGGCCGAAACAGAGACAGAATAGGTCAAAACATCACCATCGATGAATATAACTTTGACCGAGCCAAAGAATTTAAATACCTAGGAACAACAATATGCGAAGATAACAACGGATCACAGGAAATAAACAACAGAATACAAGCAGGAAATAGATGCCTGTACGCACTGCAAGATCTGATGAAATCGAAACACCTCACAAGACGAACAAAGATGGACCTATACAAAATAGTTATAAGATCGATAGTTATATATGGTTGCGAAACATGGACGGTAACGGTAGCGAACGAAGAGAGACTACGAGTCTATGAAAGCAAAATCTTGAGGAAAATCTCGGGACCAACTAGAAGAACTATTCCCAGATACAGATGTAGTAAAAGAAATAAAGGCCAGAAGACTCCAGTGGGCAGGACATATCAGAAGGCTTCCTGACGACAGAATATTAAGACTCGCTTGGGAGGAAGCGCCGACTGGGAGAAGGCTACTGGGACGACCCCGACTCCGGTGAAGAGATAATATAACAAAAGATCTCAAAACTATGGCCATCGAACACTGGATGGAGGTTGCGAGAGATCGAAATGAATGGAGGCATGTCGTAAAGTCAGCTAAAACCCATCCAGGGTTGTAACGCTACGGAATAATTAAGTAAGTAACATGAAAAAAAGAAAATTTATAGAAGCAGCTTACAATGCAAGTCCGACAACCACATTTTAGTCAAGATTGTTGAGTGTCGCGATGTTTAATTTAATATTTTACAATACTTTTTTGCGAACCCCCTTTATAAAGCTTGCGACCCCCTGGGAATTCACACGTAACCCATTGGGCTGAACTATCAATACCGAATTTCTTTTTATTCAAGATGGAATTCAACTTTTTTCTATAGATATTACTTGCAAATAATCCAATTGATGGTATTTGAACCCTCAGTGCGCGAGTTCCATACGCACTTGACCGGTTTTCTATTTCGATGAAAAATTTTGGTTTTTATTCACCTCGACAATATCTTAATTGCTAAATTATTTAATTATTCAAATTATCATCAACTTACAAGAAAAAACGCTCTAGAGTCGTATCGATATAAAATCTGAAATACTCAATAAAATTAATTGTTATAATTAAAATGACCATTCATTATGTTAATTGATTGTCAACTAATAAAGTTAGGTATTTAGATAAATAAAAAAAATACTTTAAGAAAAATTGACCACGGCCACCAATCAAAGATACAATTAAAATAATTATTGTCGTTTTAAAGTCTTTGATAAAAATTGCGAAATTGATTGTGGACAATAAATATTTGTCGAAATGATATTTAAATTAGATTATAAAACATGTTCTAATTAAGTAAATAAATATAGACGTTGTAGTAGGTGCTTAGGTATACAGGATAATCTAACTGTATCTACTCAGGCAATATTTCGACTAAACATGATAGTAAAAAGCATAAAATTATGTATAAAGGACAAGGTTAAAATGAGCTCAATTTCAACTTTCATGTATAGCGATACTGTTTAGATAACCTAATGGCAAAAAAAAATTGAAACCATGATAACAGGCAGACCCAAAACTTTATTTTTTAAGGATTATTTTTTGATAATATATTTTTTAAACATCAATGAGTACATACTTTCTCGTTTGACTGCGGAATAATGATGCGATGTTAACTTAACCTGAAAAAGTTGTTCGATGTGATATAAATTATTGTGTTATTGCATCAGCAGCAACTTTAAATTCACGGGAGTGCCATCATTAAAAAAATCGACTCAAGTTCTTGCTGCAATCCTCAAAAGTGGAATGTTCGGAAAGAATTGAGTTGTCAATGGAAATTAGTGCAAAAAGCAATGAATTAGGCATAGACGTAAGATAAATTAGTATTACTTAATATAGACTGCAGATCCTATAGAAGAAAGCTGGTTCACTTTTAAAAAGAGATGACGCGTTTTAGAAGAGTAGTGAGCTAAACTACATGTGCGATTTAAAGCCATCACCATTTTAGAAGTTTTACCATTTAAAGAATTTCGCAAACTTCAGATCAGAGCTTCACTTCACTTCCCAACTAAGCTCTAATAATTTCCCATGGGTTATTGAGACTGAGTGAAACAAGGCTAGAAGGAAAATGTTACAAAATCCAAATGACAGTAACATAGAAGAGTATAAGAAACTAAGAACAAAAACCAAGAAGATTATGAAACGTAAGAAAAAAGATTTACAGACTAAACAAATAGAAGAAATAGAGTAAAATGGACAAAGCAGCAATATAAGAGCATACTATAGGGGAATCTCAAATATAAAAAAAGAATACGAACCAAAAGCAAGACATTTTATAAGAACAGACAATGGACAGCTTATAACGGAATGTACAGAAGTCATGAACACATGGCGTGACGTTTCCATCAACTACTGAACCCGAATAATAACGACAACACTATCACAAGTATAGTACAGCTGAAATTCCAGATTCTTTACCAACATACGAAGAACTCCAAAAAGCCATACCTAAACTTAAAAATAACAAGGCCCCTGGAAGTGACAATATTCCCGACGAATGCCTAAAATATGGTGAAGAGGCCTTCTATCGAATCACTCACCATCTGATGAGAAGCTATATGGCTCACAGAAGAAATACCAAATGAATGAAAAGAAGGGGTCATCGTCCCCATACATAAGAAGGGTGACAAGAGGAAATGCGCCAACTATCGAGGCATTACCCTGCTTAATACGGCCTATAAAGTACTCGCAATTGTACTCTTAGGAAAACTTACACCCTATGCAGAGGAAACTATAGGTGACTATCAGTGTGCTTTTAGGGGCGGTCGCTCCACCGTAGATCAAATATTTACCATTAGATAGTTAATGGAAAAATGCTGGGAATACAATCCCCCATAGGGTTAAATTGTGGTAAGCAATGGAGGAACTTGGCTTCCCAAAGAAATTAATCAGACTAACCCAGGTGTGTGTTGGTGGCTCAAAGAGCAAAGTGAGAATTGGACAAGACCTTTCAGAGGTGTTCAATATAAATGACGGTCTCAAACAGGGTGACGCTATATTCCCGTTGCTTTTTAATGTAGCTCTAGAATACGTCAGCAGAAAGGCGAAAATCCAACCGCCAAGAGCGATGTTTTATCATAACGGTCCCAACTTATTTTTGGTTTTTGCAGATAATATAGACATTGTGGGAAACAGCACGCTGGATATCAAGACGACCTTCAATAACTTCGAAAAAAGTGCGAGTAGTATTGGGCTTAAAATTAACGAAGAGAAAACTAAATATCTGTATTCCACCAGAAACAACCAACACAGAGGCAGACTAGGCCAAAACATCACAATGGGAGATTATAACTTTGAAGAGTTTAAATATCTGGGAACGATGCTTACTGAAAACACTGACGGAACTGTAGAATCCAAGCAGGTAATAGGTGCCTTTACGCAGTACGAGACATCCTAAAATCCAAGTTAACAACTAGACGTACCAAGATAAACATATACAAAATAATAAGACCTGTAGTGATGTATGGGTGCGAAGCTTGGACATTAACGGTAACAAATGAAGAACGGCTTCGAGTCTTCGAAAGAAGAATTCTTAGAAAAATATATGGCCCAACAGTGGATGCAACAACAGGACGATACAGAATCCGTACCAATAAAAAACTGGAGGATCTATATGGAGACACTAATATTTTACGAGAAATAAAATCTAAGCGACTGCAGTGGGCGGGACACGTAAGAAGACTACCAGATAGTCGCACAGTCAAACTCGCGTGGGAGGAAGCACCGGTAGGGAAAAGACCACTGGGACTGGAAAGGCAATATTGCCAAAGACCTAAAGGCAATGCATATTGATAATTCGCTAGATGCCATGGCAGACAGGCAGCAATGGAGGAGTATTGTGAAGTCGGCAAAGGCCCACCCAGGGTTGTAAGCCATGAAGTAAGTAAGTAAGACTTTGCATTATCATGATGGAAAACAATTTTTTTGCAACATTTTTCTTTAATTGTTTCATCCAATTTCATTAGTTCTTGACAGCAAACATCTAATTAATTGTCCGGCCTCTTGAAAGCAGCTCAAAATACATTGTGTACCTTTATAGTCCCACCAAATTGACAGCATGACTTTTTTTGCTGATTCATCATGCTTGGAGCATGATTATTTTCAAATGATGTTACTATAGATGATCCATTTTGCATCTCGAGCTTCTTAGCGAGTCCAAGATATTTTAAGTGATTTTCTGTTGTTGTGTGCGACACATTTAACATCTCTGGAATCACTCGAAGTTATATGACGATATTTTTTAATTTGGCTTTAATTTGATTACCATCAATTTAAGTAGGTCGACTTTGAGTGAAAAATCTCCAAAAAGGGAATTTTTTAAACCAATTGTGACACGTGCATTCTGTTAAAAAAAAAAAACATAATTTCGCTCAGTCGACTCAGGTATCCAATGACGCTTGAAGTACCGTGCTTAGCTCCGCTATTAGAAAGAGAGATACTACTACTTGAAAACGTTCCATCTCTTTTTCAGCGTGAGCCAATTTTCTTCTATAGGATTCGAAGTTGAATAATAATAATTTCTCTTACGTCTAAAGAATTAGGTAAGGTTTTTAGGTTAAGTTATCACCATATAAATATATCTATAGACAATAGATAGACAACTGCCCATCGTTCCTACAGTGTGAGAATAAACGAAGATTGGAAGACGTATTCCCCTCTCTTTGCAATGGACAGAGTATAAATCCACGAGATCTGCAGGTGCGGATTGAGGGTCATATATCGGATTGGGAAGAAAGTATTTTCAGTTGTCACACATAGATAGGGTTGTAATTTTTTTAAAGGACTTCTGTTAGTGTTATGGTTTTTTCCTTTTGACATTTGATCAGTCACAGTTGCATCTGTTTGTACAAAGGACTGATCGGAAGGAAGTATGCAACACTGAACGCGGCTTCACCGACCTCCCGCCGGAAGGCGTATATATGTTTATGCGACTTTCAAGGATTTATCCGTGTGAGATACAATAGCATTATGCTCTTATAGAGCAGAAATCACATTCAGCAAACGTACAACTATATGCAACTGCGTGTAATAATGAAGTATCACTGTAGCGGGAGGGTAAGTTTTGACTTTCTTCTCAATATGATGATATAGGTAGGCCATCATCTCGATGGTGGAGGAATAGGATAAATTGTGTTGTGTAGCAATTTATTCAAACCGTGCAACCTCTAACACGGAAAGGATATGATGGAACGAAGTTTGCATTTACTTTTTGAATTTTACTTCATTTTCACACGGAGTTGCATATAGGTACGTTTGCTGAATGATTTCAGCTCTACAACAGCATAATGTGGATATATCCATTGCTATTGTATCTCACAGGGAGGAATTCGTTAAAGCCGTATAAACATATATATATATATATATATATATATATATATATATATATATATATATATATATATATATATGGTACTACGTTTTAAAATAATTTCCCCATATACACAGTAACTCAAATAAAAAGTTTCACACCAAAGTTGAAAAATTTTGATAGAGCAGCCCAAATAAGGGTAAGTTGCTATTAGTGATCACATACATATCATTTTCGTAAGTAATGACAACGTCAACTCCGTCAGCGCCTACTTTTCAAAAATAAGTTGCAAAAAATTTAAGTCTGATATTGAAAATGCTAAGTTATTAAAAAATCTATAAAAGATAGACAAGAAAACCTTAATACAATTTTAAAAACTGTTAAAATTAGAATATAAGTTCGATATTAAATACAGAGTGTTCCATTTAAAATAAGAAAATTATTTGGCTTTAATCAAATGTAAGTTTTTATCAACCCTGTATAATTTTTTGAGATAATTTTTTTGCAACAAACTGTAATGATTTTACTTAAAAACAAATGTAATTTAAAACATCTAGCTTGAATAGGCAAGACAGGCACATTTCTTAAATTCAGGTCTACAATTTCAAGAATAGTTAAATATCTCATGAACCGCTTGTCTTAGGTATATGAAACATAGCAATAATTTACCCTTATTTGGCCCTCGCTGTCAAAATTTTGACAACTATGATACAATACTTTTTTTAAGCCACCTTTACATCCCTTTTTAAAAATATTTTTAAAATTTTGATTGTTTTGATCCCTACAAAATGCTGAAGACCGAATGGAAATATCACACTTCTATCAAAGGTTATATGGAAAAAGTTTGCTGAGCAAAAATTTTTCAGCTTTTAACCTCCTTGCATAAATCTCTCATGGAAATTTTTTGACTGGATCCCTTCTGAAAATACCCTCTGAGAATACATCAAAACTCCCATCAAAAGTAATGCGCAAAAAAGTTTAGTAATCAACAATTCTCAGTCATTAACCTATCTAGGAACTGTTTTTACAAAACCCTCTGAATACACACACATCAAAATATCTGACTTTTATCAAAAGTATTACGTGTGCAAACGTTGAAAAGAATACACATACAAATATATACGCCCCGAATTGAGAACCTCCTTCTTTTTTTGAAGTCGGTTAAAAATAGACTGAATAGCGGACTGGTAAATACATTAATTATCCATAGAAATACAATTAATTAACAAAAAATGCCTAATGAGTAAGCTTTCCGTTTATTTAAATTGATCAAATACTAATTAATTCAATATATATAGAACTTATATTCATCAATTATTTCCACTTTCAGTGTTCGTTATAAAATTAGCCCGGCGAGCATACTAACAATTATTAAATTTATAACAATAATATTATATCTATAGGTGTATCGGCGCAAATGCCAATAAAAAGTCATTTGTAGTCCAAATATTTAATATTTGAAATAATTAACACAACCCGGTTATAATTATGCCGGCTAAATACATATTATAACGTTTATTTTATAATTATTATTGTGCGTATATACATACCTACCTGGTCTGTTTGCATTTTATAAAGTTAATAATATACTGTTTACTGCTAATACATTAAATCGATGTAAAATATATGGGAATTAAATAATTATTTGAAATATGGCAAAAAATTACTACACAGAAAAGATATTACTCTGTTATTATTTTGCAAATATTTCTCGGTTTTTCTTGGTGCTTCTCGCATTTATAGGGCCAGTTTAAGTTATACAGGATGTTCAGTAAGTTATATCAAGCTTTCGACTGTGTACAGAAGGCATCGAAATAACCCTTGTGTTTTATATAATTTTTTTCCCTAAGATGCCCCTTAACAGAGATATAGGACCCATAAGAGATACCGCGTGATTTACTTTTTTGGCTGTAGCTTATGAGTAATTTTGTATATTATAATGGAATTTTAACATGTTGTATAATCAATCAGACCATAAACAACCTTCAATACAAAATCATTAAATTGGTAGGCTCAAAATTTTTTCAGGAGTCTTTTTTCGGAGCTAAAACTTGATTTTTAGATAACTCAACATACTCTAACAGCGAACGTGTTAAACAGTGGGCATATCAGAATGAAATTACATTAATATACGGCCCTAAACTACCTTTCTCCGTGAACAACAAAACATGAAAACGTGAGTACAATCCGGATCTTTGCTTCGCTAGCTCGCACATTAAGCATTCGTGCAAGGAAACATTTTATCACCCAATACTCAAAATACAACATCAACTAGTAGAAATAAATGTCTTCCGTGGTATCACGACTCCCACAATCCCTTTCAGTCAAAGGTTCAACTTTAAAAAGGCAAAATAAAGCGAGTTTGTTGTCAATCTGGACCTACGACAAATTCGTAATGCTTGTCAAGTGAGTCACACGAAGACATATTCCGAAAGGCTGTAGACAACAATACTAGCTCAGACTAACAAGTGACACAAACAACTGCTGTCCAGATACAATGAACGTTCAAGGGGGTCTCGTTCGGTGGGGAAACAATTGAATATAGGACAATCCCACTACAAATGATGAGTGAGCAAGGCAACACAAGTGGGTGGAAACACTGGAAAGCTTGGACATGAGACATAGTAGCAAGCAAGCTTGGCACACTATTAATAAACTTAGTGATGACCCTTGTCAATCACAACAACAGAGTAACGTCAGCACAGATAAGGTAGCAACACCAGTTAAATGCAAACGAGAAAACCCAATAGAAATGTAAAATTCCTTAACCAACTAGGAGTAACAACGCTAAAGTCAACTTACTGGGACCCATTTTAAGATGAAAGAACTCAACTGTGGAATAAATGGCGTAAAAAACGGAAAATTACCTGGTGTAGACCAGTCATTTAACGAACAAATTAAACAATTTGGACCAAATACGAAAAACTGGCTCCTAAATGTTCTGAATGATTGCCGCTCAACCTGTAAAATGCCCAAAATGAAGTGTAAATCAAAAGTCTCTTTTAAAACCGGGAAAACACCCAAAGGAACCTGGTAGCTACCGCCCAATATCCTTCTTATGCCATTTTTTCAGGCTTTATGAAAGAGTGATCTTGCAACGGATTCAAAACTACATTGACTCTAAGCTGAACCCTCAACAGGAAATCTTTGGATCAGGCAAGTCGTGCTCAGGTCAGGTTCTCAATGCCACTTTTAAGATGGGACATATCACAGGAGTGGCACTGGTCAATTTTACTGACGTCCATAAAAGTTAGAAAATCTACAACATGTTAAAAGATTTCCACCTAAATCATATAATAAGCTCAATATTACATAATAGAAGGTTTTACGTCACATTTCAGGGGCAGTAGGGTAGGTGGAGAAAATAGAGAAATGGTCTGCCACAAGGAAGCGCACTAGCGATGATCTTATTCAATATATGTACTAATGATCAGCCTATAACCAACGGCGCCGTCCACTTTCTTTACGCCGACGGCCTGACGATTGCCTTACAGGACCAGGATTTCCAGAATATAGAGATCAGAATGGAAAGTGCACTCGCACCCCTGTCACAATGTTACAAAAATATTTCTTTAAAGTTAAACACTGAAAAAACCCAGGTGATCCTTTTTCACCTGAATATATGACAATAAGGCAGGCAGAAACCTGCAGGTCTCATGGAAGAGTAAAGAACTGGAACACCCACGAACTCCTAAATACCTCGAAGTAATACTGGCAGAACAGTTTCATATCACCATAAAACTAGACAAAAAGTGACCACTAGAAACAACCTTTTGCAGAAGCTTGCCGAAAGTAACTGGGGTGTGAGCCCGAGGGTACTCGGAACAACGGTTCAAGCCCTATACTTCTTTACCGAGGAATGCACGTGCCTCGTATGGGGCCGATCTAGACATGAAAAAGAAGTCGATATAACCATTAACTATACCTGTAGACTAATCACGATTTACATGAGACCAACACCATTACACCGACTGTAGAACAGAAATAGAATATGTCAAAAACTTTAAACAAACCTTCAACGAGCGACATGTACTCTACGAGTCAAATCAGTCAAGCCTCCAAAAGAATACCATTCTGTGATGAACCGTCATCTGCTCTTGACCTAGATTGGAGGGCATGGAGAACGCTCAACAGGATTCGAATAGGTGTGGAACACAGTAAAGACAAATAAAATTATATGGGGTCTACAAGAATCGCAAGATTGTCTTTGTGAATGCGGCGAAAGACAGGATATGGCACACCTATTGTCATGCAAGTGCTGCCCAAACAAATGTACCCTTGATGGTTTGTGGCTGGCTAATAGTAATGCTCGTGACGTTGTCTGTTATTAGGTCGGAAAATTATGATTCTTACTCAAAAAAATAAGTAACTTTAAATACGATAGATAATTATCTACAAAAAGATAATCATGAATTTATTTTCTAAAAATCAATCATTGTCGAGAAAATTTAATTTGTTTTTGTTCAAAAAGAGCAAGAAATCTAGTGTTAGAAGAACACGTTCTGAATGCGATTGCTGATAATCCTTCTAACAGCATAAAGAAGCTCAAATAGGCATAAAAAATGGGTTCTCCATGAGACTTTCCAAGAACAATTGCTTCATCGTATACATGTTCAAACGGTACACATAACGCGTCCAGACGATTATCTTGCAAAACTTAATAACTCAAAAAGGTTTCTACAAAATTTAGAGAAAATAAACATTTCACTAAAACTGTTTTATTTACGGATGAAGCTGGTTTCACAAGGGATGGCCTTACACGAGGTGTGGCTATAAAATAACGAGACTATTGCTGTAAAACATTTTATTTTAAATATATACATATTTAGGTATTATCACCTTCAATATACACCCCTCCTCTATGCCAGCAATGCCTTAAGCGAATTTTCCAATATTTGAAACAGTTCTGGGAGTTCTGTGATCTCCTTCATGACGCATGCCGCTTTTTCTTTTACAGTTTTAACGGACTGAAATTTTATCCGCTTTAATACAGATTTGACCTTAAAGAACAGATAAAAGTCACATGGTGCAAGATGAGGCGAACAAAGCGAATGGTCTAACACTGGGATATTTTACTTGGCTAGAAACATTTTGTGAGACAATGCAGAATGAGTCGGCGGGTTGGCTTGTTCTTCCACAATTCGCGTCGTTTTTTCCTTATTCTTTCACGGAGTTGAACAAAAACCTTAAGGTAGTAATGTTGATTAATTTTTTCACATTCAAGAACCCGATGAAAGTACACAATCCCATAAATATCGAAAAAAAAAACATCATCGCTTTGAATCTTGATTTGCTCATTCCAACTTTTTTAGCTCTTGGTAAAGTTAGGCTTTTTCATTGCATAGCTTGCGCTTAGTTACAAGATCATAAATAAACAAGATTCGCCACAGATTAACACTCTTTTGAACAAGTTCGGCTCATGTTCAATGGCATTCAAAGTGTCACTACAAACATTTTCGCGACCTTCTTTTCATCGAATGTGAGAATTGTAAACACTATTTTCGCATACATTTTTTGCATGTCAAAATATGTAAAATTTGTCTTACGCATTCTTTGTCAATTCCTATAGTTTCAGTAATTGTACTTATAGTTTACCGACGATCAGATCGAATCAGATTATCGATTTCTTAATATTTTCATCCGGTTTTGACTTAGAAGGAAGACTCGGACGTGAATCATCTTCAACGTCTTCTCGGCCATCTTGGAAACACTTACTACACCACCCAAAAATTCGTGCACGTGATAAACATTCATTGCCATACACTTGTTTTAATAAAAGATAAGTTTCAGTAGAGGTTTTTCCAAGTTTCATGTAAAATTTCACAATTCTTTTCTCTATTATAACATTGATCATTTTTTCAGCAAAACAAAATACAACTTTTATACAACTGTAGGCCACGGTCAGACTGAATTGTCTGCAGACATGGGGGGTGCTGTATTCGAAAGAGCTTCACGCTCTCAAATGTCAGTCGTTCGCCTTTGGCGCCTGCGTACTTCATTTGTAGAAGCGTCAATCGCGTTATTTTTATAGCAAATTTCAATAAATGAAAATGTTGTTGATATTTGATTGAAAGCTCGCTGATAATAAATTTAATATTGAAGTTTTCTTTCTGTATTATACGGTTACCAAAATTTAAATTTTGCCTAATATAGCGAGTAGACTATTTTGCCACAGCTGGGTAAAATTAATAAACTAAATGGCCCAGTTTAAATTTGTGGACGGACAAAATATTTCAGTAAAAAAATGGCGCCGTTCTTAGTTTATACAAGAATCTCAAAATTTTACTTGGCATAAAATATATACTGAAGTTAGAGAAAAATATGGGGAATGTTAAGAAGAAACAAGCTTGAAGTCAAAGAAACCGTGAAAACTAATAAAATCACATTAGAGCAGTGGGGGAAACATACTTTAAAAATCTATATAAGGAAGAGGAGAACATGGAACAGATACAAAATGAATATGAGGAGAAAGATAGCATAGAACTAACAAATGACAAGATAGAAAACACCTTAAAGTCCCTTCAGAATAGAAAAAGCTATGGAATGAAATATTAACCCTATTCAAGAATATCATAGAAGAACAAAAAATACCGAATAAATGGAAAAATAGTGTAACAATACCTATTTTTAAAAAAGGACAGAAAACGCACCCAGAAAACTATCGAGGAATAACACTGCTTGGTAGCATTCTCAAAGCATTCACAAAAACTATACTTCAAGAAATCACCAAAATCATAAGTATACGAGAAGAACAACAACGTGTGTGCTTCGTCGATATGACCAAAGCTTTTGACAGAGTACGCTTAAAGGGCGTCTTGGAACTAATGAGAATAAAAGTTCTAAAGCATAGGCTAATTAACCTAATACACGATATTAACATCCAGTGCAAAACAAAAATCAGAGTAGGATATATAACAACGGAAGACATATATGTAAACACAGGAATTAGACAGGGCGATTCGCTCAGCCCCTTCATATTTAATCTAATAATGGATAAAATAATAGAAAATCTCCCCAGAACAGCTGGATACAAAATGGGAAACACATTCTTCCATACTGTCTGCTGTACAGACGATGCTGTTCTTATTGCAGACTCTGAAGATAACCTCCAAAGACTACTGCACTCTTTTAACACTAAAGCGAAGAATTAAATATGCTCATCAACACCGAGAAGACCAAATGCTTAGTAACATCCAAAGAACCAATATGGTGCAAGTTGAAAATCGACTCCAAAATTGTTGAACAGGTAAATCACTTCAAATATCTAGGAGCAGAAATAACGAGCCATGGAAACCTTTTTAACGAAGTAAGAGAGCAAATGATGAAAGCGGCTAGAATTTCGGGATGCCTAAAAGAAATTGTGTGGAAGAACAAATACCTTAAAACTAAGATATATAAAACGGCTCTAAGACCCATCCTAACACACGCGGCAGAAACAAGACCAGATAGAGGCAGAACTCTACAAATGATGAGAACAATCGAAATGAAAACATTTAGAAGTATACAAGGCGAAACTCTACACGACAGAATATGGAATGAAGATATCAGACAACAATGGGGGATACAGGACATAGGAAGATGGATTAGACAAAGGCGAAGATTCTGGAACAAACATATAGAGAATGAAGGACGGTAGACTCGTTAAAAGCGCAAAAATGAATAACCCAGTAGGAAAAAGATCATGGGGAGGACCACCAAAACGATGGCGAGAATGCTGAACCTCATCTTCCGGGGAAGACGTGATGGCAATGAACAGGCAATAGCCTACTAGCATATTTAACTGTGTTAGAAAGAAGAAGAAGGAGAAGAAGAATAAAATATGTACGTGTCAACCTTCATCTACATCAGGTACCAATACTGACCCGCAAGCATCACTCGCCGTGGTTTATTTTGATTATGTTGTAAAGTTTACAGTGTAAGTAAACCATAGACAATAATAATCAGATGTTTTTACTTACAATTAATTAAGAAACACAATAACGGACGTGCATAAATAAACTGAACAGTTTAACTGTAATTAATGATATGCGATTTATCCTAAAAATTATAATAAGTGACATACATAGGTAATGCAGACAATGAAATTAAATATTATAATTATGATTAATGAAATTTATATATTAGAAAATTTTCATTGTCAATTGTTAACAATTGTGGATCAAACCATTAAAATATTTTCTGTATATATCATTTTATAGAAGTTTTTCACCCAAACAAGTAGTGCCAAAAGCGGAAAAAAGTCAGGAGCAAATTTATGCAGCTGTTCAAACTGATTTGCCTTCCACTCGCTATTCTGCAAATCAATTATTTCCATTTGAAGTTGGGTGGAAAGAGTTTTTGTATCGACGCTAAACGGATTTTGAAAAATCTTGATATCGTTTGTAATTGCAACGAGACTTAAAATTTATTTTTAAATCATCCAAAGATTCAATTGCGTAAGTACTGAAGGAAATTACAAACGGAGTGGAGTCCACCCCCGCGCCCTGTGTCATAGCGTAATTCACTACAGTATGTTAGTATAATGAACTAGCTAAGTCTTTACACTTGACACTTAGTGTTAGTGGAGGAGTCAGTATGGCCCTTAGGCTAAAAAGTTTGAATACTCCTGGTCTACATGGTTTATCTAAAATTAGAGATGTCAGAAGCCTAAAGTCAGTGGCCAACATAGAGATCCAAATCTGTGTAGAATATAACTAGAAAAATGTATATTTTTGACTGGCCCGTGCTGGAGAACTTTTTTAATTCTATGCTAGTTGGAAGTACGCAACAAACTGACGAAATAGGTAAAAGGGTAAGTTATAGGCTTTTATTAGTTAGACTGGGTTAAGGGATGAATATCTGGATGTACGTTATTCTGTAGAAAAAGTGTATAGAAATACTTGTAGAACAGATGGAAAATAGACTGTCATCGTAAAGTAAAAAGTGTTGTCTTAGGAAGTAATAACTACATAATTTTGAATAGTTCTGATATAATATGCAAAGAAAAAAAGTGAAGCTATGAGAAAACAATAATAGTTATGTAACACTTTATATAATGATAAATTCATTTCGGAAAAAAAAAACTAATTACCCAATCTATTGTATCCTAATCTTAAGGAAATCGATACAATACAAAAAAAAGGTAATTAAAATCTAATATGATAAATACAAATTAGTATTTTTATCTGTAACCGATCGAATATATCGAGCAAAACTAATATGTTATGTGATGATGACGAGGGTCTTTTTTCTTTATTGATCTTATTTCATCATCATCGGCAGCGCCCTTATTATTATAACCGTATAAGATATTTCCAATTATAAAGACCGATAAAGAAATTGAGGAAGTGTTGGAACAAATTATTCTTAAGACAGTTTTTTAAGGAGGTGTAATTTTTTTGCATAATGTAAAAATACGACAAATTACCGTGCAAATTTTTACCATGACTACAGCGAATCAGTTTAACACATACATACGCTGATGTAATAATTTTGTACAGAGAACTTTTTAATAAACAAAAATGTTGCATAGCAAATCATCGTTACAACTTTTGAGAATAGCTTCGTGTTTATTCGTATTACACAGACAGAGAGAACGGGAGAGAAATTGAGAAGAAAATGTTTCTGAGTGGATTCTTTTAAGTTTGTGACTTGAAGACGAAATTTATTAATAAACTACAGGGTGTTAGAAAAAGGAAACTTATCTGTCAACCACATTTGGCAACATGGACAAGAAAATCTCAAAAGTTTCCTAAAGCACATAAACAGTATACATCCAAAAATCAAATTCACCATGGAGACAGAACAGGAAAGAAAACTACCGTTTCTAGATATCCTATTTAAAAGAGGATGGCTTGCTTTCGCACACCGTCTACAGAAAGCCCACTCACACCAACAGATACCTCAACGCCGATTCGCATCACCACCCCGCTCAATTATTTGCAGTAGTGAAATCACTTGCGTTTTGATTGCAGTCTCTTACAGATCAAGAAAATTACCACAAAGAAATGAATACACTGCAAGACGCCCTAACAAAAAAGAACATATAGACAAGCCTCTAAAAAAACACTTGGTCGCGAAAACCAAGAAAATAGCTCCAAAGCTTTTGTTCCTTATGTAAGAGGCACTACAGACAAGATCGCAAAAATTCTCAGGAGACACAACATTCAAACAATTTTCACCACAGACCGTGAAGTAAAAGATCTCTTGCCAACACCTAAAGAAAGAATCCCTCTAGAAAACCAGGGAGTGTACGAAATTCCATGCGGAGAATGCAGCTCATCTTACTTAGGCCAAATCAACCATAAAATAAGCGCCACAAGAGACAAACATACAAACGCTGCAAAGCAAAAAACAACTTGTTCTGCTCTGGCCCAACACTGGTTAAACACAGGACATAAGATAACAGGAACAAAAATGCTATCGAGATGTGAAAACCTGTCCACAAGAGCTATAAGGGAAGCCACTGAAATTGCAAAGAGGCCCAACAACTTAAATAGCAGAGATGATAGCCAGCGAGTGCCTAATACTTGGAAAAATCTGCTTACAAAACATCAACCAGTAACCCTTAGTAACGAAACAGATTACAACTCGGCAACGCAACCCCAAACACTGGCAAACAGGGCCGATGACGCGCAGCAGGTCTCGCAACCTGATTGGCCAGAATCATTTGGAAAACGAACGCGTCCGACATACATTCGGGACTGAGAGTACTCGAGTCGCAGGCGTCAGTTCACTCGTAGACGTCATACAGTGAGCTTTGAAAATGGTGAATGTGATTTCACCGAAACGTCAGCTGCCTTACAGTCCCTGAGAGGGACTCAGCACATACACGGGATGTCCGAAAACCTTCGATTACACATCACACCCGTGAGAATATCCGACATATATATATATATATATATATATATATATATATATATATATATATATATATATATATATATATATATATATATATATTGTATCTCAAAATATCGAAAAAGTTTTTCTAAATGCTACTCAACTTTTTTGGTTACTTTGCATCTTGATCGAAGCAGAAATTGGTGCTAAAGTTAAATTTAGAATAAAGCAATTAAAAAAATCCCACTTGATGCGGACTTTACTTGCCACACTATATATATATATATATATATATATATATATATATATATATATATATATATATATATATATACTGCATTAAGTTGAACTAACCTAGCTCATACCTATTATTGTTTTAAGAAACTTTGACTTCTTAAGTACTTCTTCTTCTTGCTTGAAATGACGTTGCTGCTAGGCAATTGCCATTCCTAAGTACTTAAAAAAATACATAATACATGTCTTTGTGGTTGGGATATTCCCCTCCTACGTGCGATCGTCAAAAAAAAAATTGTATCCAACAACCTCAAATTGTATGTAAAAATTCAGCAAATTATTTCTGTATTTTCTCTGGGTATTTCGAATAATTACCATTTTTAGATTAAGTCATAGTTTTTGAGATATTTTAGTATTTTTAATTTGATGCATAGATTTTTATCATGCAATTTTAAGCGAGACTTAATCAAGTCAAATTATTATATTTTAATGTACTCAAAGTTATATTACATAATTAAAATAAAAAAAATCTCAAAATATATTTGTTGAAGGAACGTTTCCAATAGAAATAATTTTTATATATAGTTGTTTTTCCTTATCAACAATATCACTTTTTTTCTTAAACGTGTTAAAAGAACACAACTTAAGCTATTTTTAATATTAATTAAGCCTTAACATTTTTTTTGCATTCTTGGAATTCCGGTTTAAAAGATTTATAATCAACCAAAACGAATCTGCTTTAACCCCTATTATCGTAGTCGTATTAAAAATTTTATTGGGCGATTGGATATTTATCGATTTTTCAGCCAGAAACAATTGTCAGGATTTCATATTTTAAGACGTATAGAAGCGGGTAGTAGAGACGAGTATTCCTAACTACCCACAGTACGGTCAGATACTTGTTGCATAACCCCAAGATAATACGGAAGTGTATGACACAGAAGTAATTGTTTTTCCCCAATACATGAAGATGGTTAGCTGTATAGTTGTTGAGTGTGTTATGGAAAAATGTGGTGAAATCTCAGTAGTGTAGGTACAAAGAAACGAAGAACGGTTGGAGTTATAAGGTAGGAAGTTAAATTTATTTAAAAATTCAAAAAATTTCATATTCGTGTGAACAAAGGCAAGGTTTTTTACTTGAGCAATATGTGTCTACTAAGTAAAAAACAAATTTTGAGTGATTTTTGCAGTCTTTAGTTATAAAGACTAAAACTATTGTTACTGTATTTTGTAATAATAACAACCTAACGAATAGTTGAACAAAGGTGAAAGATAATTGAATAGTTAGTTAAATTGAGTATTTTAGATTGATAAAATAAAACAAAAGGTAATGCCAAATGTTGTAAAAGTAAAAAATCATCGAAAAATACGGAAAATTGGGTGTTTCCACCTTTTCCAATTATTACCACTAAATGTTTAGGTAAAGGAAAAAAATTAATAAAAAAAGATAATAAGGAAGAATTTTATTATTAAAATAATATTAAAGTTAATTATAATGGAGTCAGTACAATAACTAAATCTAAAAATAACGGAGTAGATCCAGTTGATATAATAAATAAATATGGAGCAGATACATTAAAAATATTTATACTTTTTTCAGCTCTATCAAATTGTGATTTTGTTTGGGAGCAAAGAAGTATTATTGGAATATTTAGATTTTTAAATAAATTATGGAACTTAGTAAATTATTACTTTGATATATATATATATATATATATATATATATATATATATATATATATATATATATATATATATATATATATATATATATATATATATATATATATATATATATATATATATATATATCAAAATCACTATTACTTCAATTAAAATTTTTTTAGGAGTAATGAAAAGGTAATTATTCCGACAAAGTGAAATCTAGAGAAACGTCTTTTTTTTCTTTTTTAAATTTCTTTATATCGCCTCGATTTTAAAGTCATAGGGTAATTATTTCGATAAAGTGAAATATAAAAAAACTTTTGTTTAAATTCCTTTATGTCTCCTCAATTTCGAGGTCATAGAACACAGTTCTGGCACTTGCTTTTCACCATATTCCCAGGAAACGCAAAAGCAACACTCTTCACTTCAAGGTCCTTTTTATTTCTTGAAAAAACACCAAACTTTTGTAATTTTTATTAATAGTACCAGCCAATTAAGAAAAGCAAAAATAAGTTTTGTAAGTTTTGTTGATACTTTTACAATTTAAGAAGCTAAATAAAATAAATTTATTTTTTAAAGAATTTATAAAATTTTTCAATGACAAATTATTTTTTTAAACCTAAAAACAAGTCTACAATTATTCCTAATAAACTAAAATTTTTGGTTGGTTCAGGTTTAACTTGATTTCAGTTAGTTTACAAAACTGAACTAATTAAAACCTAAATTAACCTAATCTGACCTAAATATATTAATTAAAAAATGTTATTCTCCAGCAGAGACCACGTGAAGGTGGGAAAATCACTCTCAGAGAAAGATGTTGGGAAAGGGTCGAGTTACTAGGGAACGGGTGGTTTAGTATCTGCTGCAAAAAATAATATGGTTTATAATCAACATGTGCAAAAACTAATTAGGATTATAAATTGGGGGAAAAGATGTTCTACATCGTTCTAAGTAGCAGTTGAAGTGTTCTTTAGTCTATCAAAATGCGAAACATTTCCATGTAAATATTTTCAGCCCCATCAACATTTAGAGTGTGTGGACCATCATCGAAATCTACTAAATTTTGTTACTGATTCACAGCCAAAAATTCTGAAGCCTATGTCTGCTTAGCAATCATACGCCTTTCAACAATCCGACCCAATCGCATTTCCCAGAAGTATACATTTTTGAATGACGCCCAAAATAATGTCTTTTGATTGTTCTGCAACAGTCTCGTCTCTATTCATAGGAAAATCCATTGACCGTCAACCATTTTACTCCCATTGTACTTTTTCTTGCCCAACAATTTTTTAGAATTTTTTAAGAGTGGAATTTATCTGCAAAAATGTGCCTAATTAACAACCGTCACTGTGCCTAGTTTAATCATGAAACAAACCGTTATATTTGGAGGGAAAATTATGCCTGATGTCAAATTAAAGATGGAGAAAAGACGAGCAAATATGAGCTTTAAAACCATTCATTATTAAACGTAAAATCATGTGAAATATATAAAAATAAAAGAAGGGGAAATATATATTTTTCGGGTCCTATTTTAACGCTTAAAAAGAAATATATATATATATATATATATATATATATATATATATATATATATATATATATGCATATCACAAAAGTCATATTTATGCTATGGCAACATCGCAAATTATATTTTTTTAAGACCAGTGATACTGCTGAGAAATTTAAGCCGCGATTTTGTTTTTAAATCTTTTTAGTAGTTTTTCTTGACTTTTTCCAATAAAAAAGTGATAATTTATAAAATTTTTATAAAAGTTTCTATAAGCGTAAAATTTGTGGATATAACAATAATTTACCGACTTGTAGCAAAAATCAAGGAAAATTTAATAAAAACCAAAGCCAGAATAGTCTTCTAGTATGACCTGGAAATAGGAGGTGTGAAAAGAAACGTCGTTTTCCTAGATTTCACTTCGAAATAATTCACGGTTCGTGTTGGAGTTTAAATTTTAGAACTGGAAAATGTTGATAAATCTGACTGAAAGTGACCAATTTTTGTACTCATGCCCAAAAAGAGTTTTTTGTAGCATAATAATATATGTTATCTCGATTTACAACACCGTCTCTTCTAAATGTAGCTTCATTAGGAAGCGTGGTACTACACAAAAAATTTGGATTTACTTCTATCTGTTATCTTGCCAAATTTCATAGATCTTTTAAAATCAGCATCACATAAATCCTGGTGTAATTCCATGTAGTAAGGATGATATTTATATCATATATTTGCCGTTGATTGCGACTTTTCCCATAAAGTAGTCACCTTACGACTATTAATATGCAGATTTTCTTGAACGTGTAATAAAATTTCCTTATATTCATAGATAGCTTTTCTATTAATAATTTTGGATAATCGACACTACCGCTAGAATCGAGTGCTTCCATTAGGATTCGAAAAGTAAGCGGATTAGGTGGGTCGTTTGGGATATTCTTTTAGCAAGAAAATAGTTTTTTTTCAGCTTCGCTTAATAGATAACATTTACGCATCAAGTTATTCTTAAAGAAATAATTATGAAAATAATGAGATGAACATAGAAAAAAAAATTACTTCACAGAAATAACTGAGGTAAAGAATCATAAAACAAATAGTTATGTTTCGATACTATATGAATTTGTGTTGCACACTATTGTTTTCCAAAACTACTGCGATTAGAACTAAAAATTTCACAAGGTCAATAAATAAAGTAAAAGATTAAAATATTTCAAACACTAATGAGGAGATGCTTAAAAAATTAAAAGTTTTCGAATTTATAGTATTATGAAAAAACAAAAAGGGGGTTTTATTTGTTATAGATAACCAAAAAAAAGTACTTAACCAATCAGAACCAAATTTAATCTAAGTTTCTTGACGTAACAGGGAAGGTTTAAAGCTATGTTTTATCTGGAAAAAGCATTAATTTCCATTAAAAATAACTTGAAAATGATAATGCTTCAAAGCTTAGTGTATCTGCTTTCCGCTAGGTGGCGGATATGTTATAGCGCGCTACACCAGTGATCATTGAGCAAAATGACTTTTTTATATCTATTTCTTTTTTTCGGACACATTTGAATAGCCCATAGAGATAGTTTAGATAGAGTAGGTCGTAGACAAATTTATATTTTTTATGTTTTTTTTTTTCGCGTAACAATTATGGTATGTCACAAGTTTGAAGAAATAAATTGATAGATCTCTATTATATAATGGGGAGACGCTGTATTTGTCAGTTTGCAAAAATTTCACGAACTACGGAACAGTGTTCACCAAATTTATATAGCTTTATTACATATTCTGAAGTATTATAGACCACATAAGGTTGAAAAACTACTTATTGAGGCGTGTAAATAAGCACATATAATAAACTCCATCTATGCATTTCTCATTCCAGCCGCTAGATGGAGAGCCATTAAGATCCTATGGCTAGCCAGGGTTGCCATATTGAAAGATATTTTCATCATTTTGGGGAACAATATTTAGTGATTTTTTTTGGAACAACATCAGGAGAAATTGTTGGGGCGAATATATAAATATGCGTAAATTTTGGAGGGAAAAACAGTCTCATCTGTTGAGCAAATGCATCCCGTCTGCCGCCATTTTGCTTTGTTATGTGGGTACGATAATATTTGCAACATCTGTGATTTGCAATATTTTGTTGAATAGTGTAAGTTTGTAAGATATATTGTTTAATTATGACGCACATACATGTTAAAGTTTCAAATAAAATCAACCGGTAAGCTGCGTTTGTCATAACTGATTTGTTTCGTTTGTTTCGAGCTGTATATCTACTAGTATATAAAACAATGAAGATATACGGGGTGTGCCTTAAAAAATTTTTATATTTTTAATTTGAAGTCAGATTCGGACCTAGATATTATAAAACCTGTACCTTCATCCGGAATATTGTTTCAAATAAGTGTCTGCAAAAACCTTAAACTTTCTTTATATGAAATATTAACAACAATTAAGAGCAATATTCACAAGAAAAGTGGTGGTAGATACTGCAACTTTTTTCTTTAAACTGCGTTACATCAAAAACAGTGAAGTTTAGGTATATAAAAATGTTTAGAATTATATGTAGAACCAAAATTTAATTCGTATAAAAGGTGCTACAATAAAAAATATATCTTCATGTTATCCTATATAGTTACCAGGCGCGGATTAAAGGGGGGGGGGGCGGTCGCCGGAGTTCAGGAAAATAGACCCGATTCTGCCTCTTATACTATAGTTTATTCAAGAACTAGAAAGAATAATAAATTATTTTTTACCATTTTTTTTCTTCGCAAACTACCTGTGTTCTTTAGTTCGGTGTCTTTGGCAAAATCGGTTAGACACAAATATTTTTCATAGGAATCGGTTAGAAATTTTATAAGCAAAAATACCGGTCTATAATAAAGGATGTGTGAAGTGTTAAAAAGGATTTTAATCCTTGTCATTGGCGTCGATACGAGGTTTATTATCACTAAGTATTTTTGGCACAGAATATTATATCGGTAATAAACTTAAAATAAAAAGTTTTTATAACATTATTTTATTTCTTATGATTTTCTAATAATTCACATACATTAGAAAATATAGATAATTTTGACATATTTAACACAAATCACAACTGTATTTTTATTATTTTTAGTTTTGGTATAGAAACCGTTCTAAGCACATTCAAACTAAAACGTAGCCTTGTTCTCTCAAAAAATTCTAAGTTATAATTTAAGTACTTACAAAATACCCATTGTCAAAAATACAAGAAGTTAAACAAATATATAAAATAAATTCGTCCATATATTAAAAGTATTTTGTGGCTATCGGTCATTTTATTATTAACTAGCGACCCGCCCCGGCTTCGCACGGGTGCAATGCTGATACTAAATACACTACAGAAAAACTGTGACTATTTATTTAATTTTTACAACAATTATTACATCGGCCTCCGACGCGCTATTTATAGGCACGCTGCCGCCGCCCCGGTCGGCCAGTACCGCCGCAAGCGCTACTTCCCGCAATTTTAAATCTGTAATATCTTCGAAAATATTCATTTAAATCTTGTGCTGTAAAGGACCATATAGATCTATATTAAATCAACAATGTATTTAAGCTATTTAATTGGATAAGGATTAATGCTGTATTGGTTTAAATCGCTTCAAAATTTGCCATTATTTGTCGTAAAAAGTAAATGACAAAAAAATGTTATTGTGGGATATCCATGAGAGATAGACATATACCATCGCGGAGTTTTCTGTAGACCTTTTCAATGTGTACAAATAATTAGTACATTATTTTGATAAATCTCGTAGGGTTCAGCCTGCGTTTGCAATGTAAGCGGAAAAAAATATGATAATTAACGACATCACATTAGAAACCTCAAAAATAACAGTATTTCTCCACTATTTAATGGATGTTATTATACATATAAACCTTCCTCTTGAATCACTCTATCTATTGAAAAAAACCGCATCAAAATCCGGTGCGTAGTTTTAAAGATTTGAGCATACAAAGGGACATAGGGACAGAGAAAGCGACTTTGTTTTATACTATGTAGTGATTAAAAACATTTTTAGGATCTTTGACGTTTCAGTTTATTTATTTCTTAAACCATCTGCAGAATTACAATTAAACACTAAAAAGGACTTCAAATCTAATTAAATTTTATATATTGCAGAAAATTTAAATAATGAATTGTGTTTACGCTGGTAACCATTATGTACCTAATTTGTAATCAGAGTCAGTGAAGCTATCTTAGCTCAAATTAATTATAATTGGTTCCTCTATATCACCGATCATGAGATCGAGTTTCCACATTTTCTTTTATTCTTTTATTATTGTAATTTTCTCCAATTTTCTGTTGTAATTTTATTCAAAAAATCTTTCAAAATTGCAGTTAAATTACTAATTTTATAAGTTGTGCTATTTCCAGCAACTCTACCTTTTACTTGAGAGAGATATTTCCTTCTCCAACGGACATTTTCCGGACGATCTATAAGAACAGATTTCCTATCTGGTTTTTCCTAGCAAAAATTAAGTTCTCTGAGCAATTTCCAGAACTCAGTTCTTTTAGTTTCAGTTAAATCCCGATCTTCATTGATTTTAGTTAAAATTTTGTGGACGGTTGGGATCTGCTTCTCATAATAAAATGTATGTACATCCTTTTATTGCAGTTTACATCTCTTCTTCCAGCGAGGTGTTACGTCTGCCTGTGATCGGATGTGGCTTGGGGGTACTAACAATTCCATTCGTTTTCTTCTCCTTCAGTATTTGGTACATAGTAGATTTTCCATCTCCTGTCATGTTGGAACACATCTCAACCAAGCTTTTAACATTATTATCTAGGTATTGATATCTTAAGGCATCATAAATATTCATCGTAATAAGTTTTTCGTTGATTTAACGATTTTTGAATAAATATATGTAGATGTGGAAACCATATCTTTTGGGTATCTCACTAATGTCAAATAATATATAAAAACAAGCACAAACAAGATAAATCATACACGCTGTAAGGTGTACTTTGCTCACTGACAGAAATTTAATTGAAATCAGAAATATTATTGTTGCAGTAAATTTATAAAAGCATATAATATTTAAATATAATTAAAAATAATTAGATTTACGGCAGTCCTCAGTTACCTGCGGCACTGGAGCAGGGGTACGTTGGAGGTTTCGGTAACGATCGCCCCTCCCCTTCCAAGGGCTTTGAGTTCAGGAAAATGGAATAGATTCTACCTTTTATATTTGGAATGTGTATGCTGCTGGCACTCCTCCCCGTTGACAATTTATTTTTCTTGCCATAGCCCCCCCCCCCCTCCAAGAGCTTTTGAGTTCAGGAAAATAGATCCGATTCTGCTTCTTATACTAAGAATGTGTATGCTGCTCCTATCCTTCCCCATTATCAGCAACTTGTTTTTTCTTGTTCGCCCCCACCTCTCCAAGAGCTTCAAATTCAGAAAATAGACCCGAGCTTGCCTTTTACACTAGAAATGGGAATGTTGCTGGTGTCGTCGACAACTTGCTTTCGCTTACCATACTGTATTTTTCTGATATCACGCCCCCCCCCCCCCTCAAAGAGAGAGGGTGGATCCGCCCCTGATAGTTACAAATATTTCTAAAATGTGTACTCTTAGTAAGTGTGTACATTTAGTTGTACTGAATATGATCTATTGATAAATTTTCCCTATAAACCATTCAGACGTTGATTCACTCGGTATAATACCTGTTAAAATTGACTAAACATATAAATTTAAGTTGGCTTATTATTGATTTTAAAAATTACTACTGTCGCGGACTAAAGTAATAATTAAGATAAATACAAATTATTTTAAAAGAGCAAGTGAGTGCTTGAAATTAATTTTTTTTTCCCAAGTCGAATTTTACCAGATCACAGGAACGGAACCTGGAAAAAGTTCTTGAAGTGACTTCAAAAGAAAAATACCGTCAACTCTCGTAAGTTAAATATGAAAAGTTTTTAAATGTCTTAAAAGTAAATAAGCCGCGGATTTCTTTAGTTCTAAAGCTTATTTAAGTAAAGTTTAGAGTGATAGAAACCTAGATATAAAAGCAGCTTAACTTTTTACTGGTATAGAGAAAGTTTTATTAAGTTGGGTTAAGTTAAAATTTGATGGAACATGATATTATGGGGTGTTTGAAAGTACCCAATAGTAATTTACCCATTTCGATCGGCAGATATCTTATCGTTTAATTGCTCTTGTTTCACGAGAAATTTATAATACAGTTAGACAACAATAACCAAAACTTGTCGATATATTAAAGTTCATTTCGTTCTTTCGAATCAGATGAATGGTCTATTGGAGCTTTTATTTTATTATTTAATTTGAAGATAGTAATAATGAATTTTGAATATTTCTACAATAAAATTAACATAAATCTTTAAAAAAAAATGATGGAAAACTATTCTTAAAAATTAGTTAGTACTGAAACGATACGTCCAAGCACGGTTGGATTGACTGTATTTTTTTAAAGTCAAAAATCAGTGATTTTATTAAAAAAACATGATACTTTTGATTTTTTTTTGATAACGTGGAAATCTTGTAAAGAGCAAGTCAAGAATTTAGTAATATTTATAAAATATATTTTATTATTAAGTATAACTACCCATATAAGTCATCCATTAAACATTTTAACACTTAATTTTTTTTTAATATTTTTATTTTTATCAGATTTACAAGCCAAACGGCTTCGCACTCCCTCCAGGGATTATTGACTAATAACAGGTATACAAACATACCAAAAGCATGAAGCTCTGTGGGGACCCTTTCCACGTTATCGGGTCCTAGGTGGCGTGGACTTCTGTATTTTCTACAAACTTTCGGACGGTCCGCGCGGTTGTAAAGAGAACTGCTAATATTATTATGATTTCAAGCCAAACGGCTTCACATTCCGTTCAGGGAACATTGACTCATACCAGGTACACAAACATATCAAAAGTATGAAGGTCTTTGGGAACCCTTTCCATACTATCGGATCCTAGGTGACGTGGACTGCTGTATTTCCTACGGACTTTCGGACGGTTCGCGCGGTTGCAAGGAGAACTGCTATTATTATTATAATTTCAAGCCAAACGGCTTCGCACTCTTTTCAGGGAACATTGACTCATACCAGGTACAGAAAGATACCAAAAGTATGAAGGTCGGTGGGAACCCTTTCCATGTTATCGGGTCATAGGTGATGTGGTCTGCTGTATTTCCTACGAACTTTCGGACGGTTCGCGCGGTTGCAAGGAGAACTGTTTCCTGAATCGGCTTATACAGATGCTCACTAAGGCCCAGTCCCTTGATGTTCTGCAGGTGGTTCTTTGCTATCACTCCAATTGTTGATAAAATTATGAGAATCGTTTGGACACTGTTCATTGCCCATTGCCTTCGGATTTGCACCTCCAGATCTCTGTATTTGGCGATCTTCTCGTCGTATTTTGGCCTAAGGTTGTTGTTGTTAGGTACAGCAATGTTGATTAGTGTAGTTCGCCTAGAAATTTTATCTGTAAGTATAATGTCTCGTCTATTATGAGCAAATCTAATCCATTAGAACCGTACGGTCCCAATATAACTTCAACTGGCTGTTCTCAAGAATAGGCTCCGGACTGAATTTGTAATAACGCATTTTTCGTACCTGTAATAGGTTTAACTTATCTGCTAACTCTTGGTGGAGTATCTTAGCGACTGAGTCGCGTGTTTCATTATACTCGGATGCGGTAACCGCTTGGCATCCTCCAGTTATGTGCTGGATTATCTCTGATGTTTGACAGCCATATCTACATTGGTCATTTTCTATTGAGGGATCTCTGATGATGAACTTTCGATAGTTCTCGCTGAAATAACCTGGTCTTGGACAGCTAACAAAAAGCCCTCCGTTTAAGGAAACATCTGTCTTGAAATCAACCAGAAGTTCGACGCTGAGTTGTCTACATTGTCCTCATTTGAATGCTGTCCATGAAGTGGTTTCTATAACCAGGTTTGTAACTTCTCTTGGTCTGTTTGGTGGTGAGAAGCAATATCTTGTTTCCTCTCCTGTAGCAGCGCTGAATCATCTGCCTCGCACACTGCTCGATGTAGTGTGGAAGAGTCCGCTAACATGTGGAAATAAGCACGTAAGTGTATTATTTGTTGGTCAAGCTACTTAGCAATATCCACCAACCCTCTTCTTCCTTGATGTCCTAGAAGCATTGAACGTTCAATAGCACTCCGGGGGTGATGGTTTTGTGCTTTTGTTAGAAGTGTTCTTATTTTTCTTTGCAGGTTTTGGATATCCGTCCTGCTCCATTTTACAATTCCAAAAGAATAGCTAAGTGCAGTGCAAGCGTACGTGTTGAGCGCCTTAAAAAATTTTCTGCTATTTAGGTAAGTTCGTAATACCCGCCCTACCCTTCTGACAAATTCTGTTGTCAATTCGGCTTTCATAGTGCGATGGTCAATTGTTTTAGCCTGTTTCATATCTAGATATTTGTATGTTTGTTCTGCTTCCTTGCAGCTATAGTTTCACCGATCTGCATTTCAAATGCTCCTGGTTGTATCTTACCTTTAACGGTGTTCGAAATGCGGCACTTGTTTAGTCCAAATTGCATTCTGATATCCCCGCAGAACATCTCTATAATTCTAAGCATTTGTTCCAGCTGGTTTCTGGTAGCAGCCATTAGCTTAAGTTCATTCATGTATAGAAGATGATTCTTTCTTACTACCTCTTCGTTGTTATTTCTAATAGTAAAGCTGTATCTGGTGGAGTTCAAACGGCGTGATACTGGGTTCACTGCAAGGTAGAACCACACAAGTAGGTATATATATTATCATCCATAGATAAAGCGACTTTTTAAAAATCATAAAAAGGCATTTTTTGTACCATAATTTTCAGGAATTCAAATATAAATAAGATTTGGTATTTGCCAAACAAAATTATCGCAATGTTTTTGTTAATTTTGTGAGACTACATACTTTGCTGATAAGTTTTTTCTTTTGGAGTGGCTCATATGTAGAGCAACTAAATTTGGTATCTCATTATTATTCAGTTTTGTTTGTGCTGTTTAGTTTATTAGTGATGAATTTAAAAGTGTAAAGAATAACAATGCCTAAAGGTGTATTATTTGCCGCTGCAAGTAAAGCAAATAATTTAAGAAAAATTAAGAAATAGAGAGACGCAATGTAAAATTGCAAAAGACTTAGATTTAAATAAATCAATAGTATCCAGAACTATTTCCAATTTTAATAGAAGAGACACTTTAGAAGAAGTTTCCAGAAGTGGCGGTACAAGAAAAATTGATAAAGTTGTGGATAGAAATATAAAAATGTTGGCTGTTCAAGATCCATTTATTAGCCTCACACAATAAACAGCTGTTGGGAAATATTTCAATATCAGTACGCAGTATAAAACGAAGGCTAAAGAAAGCCTGTTTTTTTGATTGAAAGTCAGCAAAAAAAACATTTATTTCGAGCAAAACAGAGAGTTAAGATTACGATTTGTAAAGGAGCATCTTAACTGGATATATTTAAAAAATGACAACAATGCTGTTTTTAGACGAAAGTCGCTTTAAACGGTTCAAGTCAGGTGTAATTTGTTGGGTTAGAAGACCATTAAATGAAACGTTTAATCCGAACAATACGTCCATTGGTTAAAACTCATGGAATTATGGATCGCTTTGTTTATCAAAACATGTGGGAAAACCAAATGTTCCCTTGGACAGAAGGGTTTTCAACATGACAACGATCCAAAGCACACCTAAAAGCTAGTTTTGACTGCTAATAAAGTCAGTGTAATGGTGCTTCTGCTCCAGAGCCCTGATCTTAACCCGATTGAAAATTTATGGGATGAAGTTGACAGAAAAAAACCTGTCCAATCTAACTGAATCGTATAAAGAAATTCAAAGAATTTGGAAATCAACACCCGATGATTACATTGAAAAACTTTTCAAATTTATGAAGAAAAGAAGTGAAGCAGTTATCAAGAGTAAAGGATAGGCCATCAGTTATTAAATATGATTTATAATGTTCTTATGAGAATGAAAATTAATTTTATTGGTTTTAATTTGACCCTTGTATTTTGAAAAATATTTTAGTTACTGACATAAAGTATTGTAAATTAAAATTTTATATTTAAAAAAATGTTTCATTATTATTACACATAAACTAGCAGACTTATGATCAATTTCGAATTAAAAAAAAAAATAGAGAAAATACAAATTATTAAAAGTTGCTTTACATATGGTTGATAGTGTATGTATATTCTTTTGTATATTTTTATAATTATTAAGAAAAATTAGGAAAATATCTTTCAGCAAAAATTTAATTTATTATTGTCAAAAATAACCAGAGCCCTATATGGAGGTATAAAATAATATTTTCGTAATTAAAAACCTAAACCACTTTTTACTTATTTATTATTTTGCATAAATAACGGTATTATTAACGGTGTACGTTTTCTATTACTTTTTACTATTTTATTCGCTGAATAGGCATATTTTCTTTTTTGCTTTGTCGAAACTTGTCTTTAGAAGTTTAGCGGCTCTTAATATCAAAAAATTCTTGTCAGGACTAGCTTATTTGTTTGTTTATAAATTGTTAAGGGGTAACATTTCGTGCTCATTTTGCTGTATTACTGGTTGCGTTCTGGTTCAGGGAAGTGGTATAATTCTTATGCAAATAATTATTTTCGTTGAAATGGCTGGGAGAAAAGAACACTACATATGGTAAAAGTAGATAAAGTGTTCCCGATAAAGTGATATGAAAAGAATTAGAAATACGAGTAAGATCGAAAATACTTTATTTTGTCAATTCTTAATAATTTAGTTTTAAATATTAATGCGGGAGGGGAGGGGGGTGGTGTACACTTCGAGGTCTCCTAAGTAACTTGGAGCTTTCTTATGTTGTTTGGGATCTCTTATTCCTAATTTTTTGATTGGTGGAAAACACTCTATAAAATACATATATTGTTTTTCGAAAATTGTTTTTTTAATAAACTTAATTTTTTAAATCGTCAACATCTCGGGGGCAGTTTAAAGTCATTTCGCAATTCGAGCCCCATCGGCACGGCGCTGTTCAAGTAATTTCAATATTGAAACTAATGGCGAATATTTTAATAATATTCGGCAAATTCAAATATTCCATTACCGATCCGGTCGGTCCCCGGGCGCGATACGATCTGCTGTCTGGCATTCTGGCAGTATGACCACACATTTTCATTATCGAGATGGCTTAGCAAAGCGACTGTACGGTTAAAACAAAAGTCCAATTCATTAACGGGAACCTCTGACAGACATCCAGTTAATAGAAAAGCTCATATAGCATTTCAATTGTGGCTTTCGTTCACATTTAAACTCAACTTTGTTGAATGTTGCCAAACACACGGGGAGATAGTTGGCCAAATAATGGATATTTTGCGGTTAGGCGTTGTTGGTCTTGCGTTAGGGGAATCGGTCCAGATAAAGGACATTTGTTTACTTTTCAAAGGGTTAGTTATATTCAAAAAGTCATAAAAACAATCTGTATGAATATTAATGATATTCCTGCACCGGAAAATACGGCGTTTGATGATAAAAGCATCCGGGGCGGTATGAATTTATTAGGGTACTCTGAATGATATAAAGGGGTCTTATATGAGGAATTATTGTTCTTGAATTTAAACTGTGTTAATTTCTGCTAACTGTCCGAAATTGAACGAGAAATCTTCAAAGGTCTGCCCTCCACGAGATAAGAACACCGAATGAGCCCAAGTGAGGACAAGTAGTTTATCCAAAATATAATTAAAATAATGAGTAAATTATGATCCGTTTTGATAAAAGAATTTTAATTAGAATTACTACTACGAGGATAGCGGAAACCAATCAAGAACTGCTTACAAAGGATCTGAACAACTACATAAAGAACACAAGAACTGAGGACAATGTGGAAGAAATTTGGAAATCGTTTAAGGAACTAATCAACAAACTAATAACTGAAAATACTGTACGGAAGAACAAACCGAAAAAACAGAGATGGATGACAGCAGAAATATTGGACCTCATGGAACAAAGGAGACAGTCGAAAACAAATCGAGTGGAATATAAAAGAAGACAAAGAGAAATTAAATAAAAAATTCGGATAGCCAAAGAGAATTGGATGAGAGACAAGTGTATCGAAATGGAAGATCTAGAAAGGAAACATGACACATTCAACATGTACAAAAAGGTCAGAGAAATAGCAGGTCTATATAATAAGAATACCACTAATACCCTTGTGGACACTGATGGTAAAATTATCTTGGACGAAAAAGAAATTTTTGAAACATGGGTTAAATATGTGAAAGAATTATTTGATGATGACAGACCGAATGAACACAACTCCGATGATCTCGCTAATATAGACGCTAATATAGACATGGGACCGGAAATTCTAAACAGTGAAGTTCTATCTACCATAAGATCTGCAAAAACCAGGAAAGCCACCGGGCCTGATAATGTCCCAACCGAGCTGTTACAAATGATCCATGAGGAAAATATAGGAATCTTGGTCAAACTGTTTAATACCGTTTACGCGACTGGAGGTATACCGGAAGATTGGCTGAGGTCTGTATTCGTCCCAATCCCAAAAAAAACAGCGAGCAAAGCGATGCAGTGAGTACAGACTAATAAGTCTAATGAGCCACACTTTGAAGGTCTTTCTCAGAATCATCCACAGCAGGATAAGATCTAAATGCGAAGCAGATTTAGATGAAACCCAATTCGGATTTAGAAACGCCTTGGGTACTAGAGAGGCTTTATTCGCTCTAAATATACTTCTACAAAAATGCCGGGACCAACACAAGGATGTATTCGTATGTTTTGTCGATTACGAGAAGGCCTTCGACAGAGTACAGCACAGAAAACTCATAGACATTTTAAGTAACGTAGGGGTAGACAGCAGAGACGTAAGAATTATTAAAAATCTATATTAGCGGCAGAAAGCAACAGTAAGGCTAAATGGAAAAGTCACAGAAGAAAGTAAAATTCTGCGAGGCGTCAGACAGGGCTGCATACTATCTCCACTGCTTTTTAATATATATTTAGATAAAATCTTTAAACGGGCTACTCAAGGACAACGAATGAGAGTACAAATCAATGGAGAATATATATAATACAATACGATATTACCAGATTTTTCTGTTTCTTCTCGATATGTGTATTTTTGGTGTTCTTTGATCCTTACGTCAAGGGGTCTCTTTGTTTCGCCAATGTAAGAATTGCCCCATTCACATGGTATCTGATACACACAGTTCTTCTTGTCCCTTTGAGTTGTTGGTTTGGCCCTAGTAAGCCGACTTATCAGAGAGATACTTGAATTGATATCAACGTTGTTTTCAATTCAAGTAACTCTCAATGTTCAAAGAGTCTAAACTGGTTCCAAATTTATGCAGCTGTGCTAATTTTACTTTCTGAAATTCCTCAAAGTAATTCTTATTATAAAGGATTGACTTAAAATATCTAATATAAAAGAATATTCAACAATACTCTTTGTCAAGGTACTGACCGGTTCGGTCGCTACCTGTGTTTCGGGCCGACGCCCTGCCGCCTTTACTTCTGATTGCTATAACTTCGGCAATAATTTGAATTTTGAAATGGTTAAAAAGTAAAAATAGTCCTAAAAGGATAAATAATATATCTTTCCAAACAATATCGATTTTTGAAACTATCAAGGTGGTGTACGAGGACGTGTGATCGAGGTGTTGCAAGCTGCCTATAGCCCTGTTTTTCCTCGTCTGCCATGCGGTAAGAAGAGAATTAATCTCGAATGACTAACCTATTTCGGTATATAGATGTTAACCACCAGGGTGTTATTTTTTCTTGAATTTACTGGATCGCTTTTCCGTTCCTTGCCTTTGCAATTCTGTTGGTTGGTTGGGTTTTAAAAAATACAAAACTACTCTAGTCATTTGATAGTTTTACCTGGAAAGTTTTCTTGGAGTTTTGAAAATTGTTAATTTTATAGATTTTGATGTGCTCTTTTTGAATTTCGACTTTGCCACCTCGTATCTCTGCCGCTTGGGCCGCCATATTGAAAAAATTGCGCCTAATAACAGTTTTTTTTACAATATCTCCTTTCCGACGCATTTTACGACAAAAATATTTATATACAAAATTAAACTGGAGAAAATTTCTTACAATTTATGTATTAACAATTTTTTTTTGTAAAATCAATAGTTTTTGGCGTACGAGCGCCGCAAAGTACATTTCAGCATGCGTTTTGGAAAAAAACCTCATTTTCACACCACCTTGAGGTAGAGTAAGCGGCGCGGTTTTTTTTCGTGGTGTCCCCTGTAGGAATAATCCACATGTGATGCACACTTTCGAAATTTAGCGCAATCTCCTTCGCTTTGCTGTTCCTGATGGACCAGGCGTTGCGAGTTAGTCTTGGACACCGATCGAGACGTCGCAGACCAAAATTTCATCTGCATCATCTGCGATGGATATAGCCACAATAAATCTCAAACGGATGGCATAGCTAGTTCCGAAGCCGCACGAATGCTACCAAGGTTTTGAATCTTTATTGCACTCATAATAGCTGAAACTTCGAACAACATTGCTTCGGTGTATGAAGAGCAAAATCCAAGAGATGATAATACATCTATTAATCGCCGAGATCCATACTTATGAAATAAAAATGCAGCTAGTCCGATCTGTAATGATGATATAAAAGATTTCGGCCTTGCTGCTGCAATTATAGAATGGGCGAGAGCAATGTTTTTTTTCTTCCATTTTTCAAAGACGCTCGTTTGTTTCTTAAAATCACTTTATCTAGGAAAACGCGTAAAGTTTCAGGTATATCTGACTCAGAGTCTTGAAAGAAATTATCTGATGGAGGATAATGTTTTGTCTCATAGACCGTAGAGCGAATATCCTCTGTAACAATTTCTGCTGCTGTTTTTACAATACGACGACGTTCTTCTGCATTATCATTACTTTTTTGATTTTAGCAGACTTCCGTTAATAGCTTAAATCCTGTATTTTGGAAACAAACCACCGGAGCCTTATTGGCAGTGACGGCAATTAAAATATCATCACCATATTTTTTGAGGAGTTGTGCTTTCACTATTTTTATGTGTGGACGGTAATCACCTTCAATTTTGGCTATCAATTCGTCCAGAGTAAACTGACACTCATCGGAATTCTGCTCAAGATAAGAATAAATGAACTGCATCGCAGTATCGATATCATTTGCATACGGACCTTTTTTTATATCTTCAGCTGGTGGTGCTTGATACAATCTTTTCAGGCTGGAATTGTGGTACTGTGCATCGGCTGCGACCAAATCATTCACATGCTCAAGACGCTCAACAATTGCTCAACCCCAATCATCCTTACGAGCTTTAGCAAGTTCTGAAATAGTATTTTTCATTGATAATTTCCGCACACTATACACAACATTACGCTTGCACAACCGCGTCTGTTTTTGTTTTGCTAAAAACTCTGCTGTCATCAGCGCATAAAAAACAATGGTCCTTGAATAAGAATGTTGAGTGCGAGGATCGCAGTAGTGGTTGAGGTGCAGCGATTAACTTTTCATTATTATATCGTTTTCGACATACATCATGAACCACTATCGATTTTAATCCCGCCAAAAGTTCAACTTTATTGTCTTTTCTTTTAACATTTGACTTACGAAAAGTCTCCAATCATTTTTCCTTCACTTCAATTTTTTCACTTTCTAATAATGGATTATTACAAATAAAACAATTTACTTTATCAGAAGCCATGGCTCTATAAACACAAACAACACTGTAAGACGATAGACGTATACTGATGATTCAGACTAAACTAAATACTTCTCTTGAGTTCTACCAAAGATTATTATAGCTAACGCTATATAATAATCTTTGGTTCTACCAACAGATGTTTCGTTTAAGGTCGAGAGAGGGACCCGACACAGAGGCGACGCATTACCCTTATACCTGTTTTTTTAATATCTGCGACAATAGTAAAATATTTTGGAGAAATATACGAAAAAAACGTGGTGATGTAGATGAATAATACTTTGCGGCGCTCGTACGCCAAAACTATTGATTTTACAAAAAAAATTGTTAATACATAAATTGTAGGAAATTTTCTCCAGTTTAATTTTGTACATAAATGTTTTTGTCGTAAAATGCGTCGGAAAGGAGATATTGTAAAAAAACTGTTATTAGGCGCCATTTTTCCAATATGGCGGCGCGAGCGGCGGAGATACAAGGTGGCAAAGTCGAAATTCGGAAAGAGCATATCGAAATCTATAAAATTACCAATTTTCAAAACTCTCGGAAAACTTTCCAGGTAACCCCCTTTTTTTGACCAAATGACTGGGCTAAAGAGGCAAGAACGAGGCATTCGTTGGGCCTCTTATTACCTTGTTATCGTTCGTGCTCCAATGAATACACGTCTTTAGTAACTGTACTTGTGTAGAGTAAAACTACGCTCTCCGTTGGTAAATTTTTTCACCAACATATCGAGTACTCGAATTTTTAAATATTTTAATAGAAGTGTGAGATAATCGTTTCCTTTTAGTACACCACCACGCTTTTCACTTTCGAGTAACTTTATAAAACACTGTGAATATTAAAGAATTGATGACAAACTTTTTTTTATTAATTTAAATATCTTTTTATTAGGGGAGGTATTCTATAAACAATATATTTTGAGATGTCGTTACTTTTCTTTTATGAAAATCCGTCCAGAAAGGGATAATGTCATTTCGTTTTAAATTTAATATAAGAATATTACAGATTTAATAATCTTCTATGATTCTTGAGAATACGAATACAGGACGTAACGATTATCTAATAAAGGTTTTACGCATTAGAATAAATATTGCAAGATTATCGTCGGGACGGTTGTACATTTATTTTGAATATGAATATGAACTAACCTGAACTAACCTCTTTTAGAGCAATTTTATTATAAATTATTTGACCTTTACTTGGCCTTTGGAGTACAACGACTGTAACATTAGGAAATGTGAAAAAATGGCCTATAAAAACTAAGATTACAACAAATACGTTATCTTATTCTTTAATGAAAATAAATAGTTCACACGTAATGCGTTTCCTTTTACTCGCACACAGAGTCGGGCAAAATGAGGCCAAAAAAAGCTGAAAATTATTAATAAAATTATTATGTTTATGGTGGTAACATGAGAAATCTTTATTGCTATACAGCACGCGATACTGTGTACATTCTTTGTGTCGTGTTTAAACGTAGAAAAATAAGACTAAAAATGGTCTACTATGTAGTTAAGAGTTAAGGGTGTAGCACGGAAGCATTCCAATTTGTTTTATAGACGGTAAAAGAATAAAGTCAATTTTTCATATTATTTGTTAATTTCGAAATTTAAAATAGAGACAGGCAATTATTAATTGAAAAAAAAAATGTTTTTTAAGGAAATTGGTGATTTATATATAATATCAAATACACCACAAGTTATTCATTGAAAGTAGTCGTAGCCAAAAGTGTTACGCGCGAACGACACGCCCCCTATTTCTCTCGTTAATTTTTCACGGTGGCTATACACTCGCAGGAGTGAATCGTGTATGAATAATGAACCGATTCGGCAACACTGCTTATATCACGTGGGCCCGATAAATATTAATCTGTTTGACGTTTACCTTGACCTAATACCGTATGTCGTAGTTCTACTAAAAATACGTATAACTTATATGTAACATGTAGAACCAGCTAACATATTAATGACGATACTGAAACCTGAACTGATGACGTGTCCACCATCAGTAAAGAATGCAACTGTTGCGTGCCTACTTCTCGTTAAAGTGTGGTCGCTTCTCCATTCTGGTATGAGTTTCACGGAACCACCATTCGAAATATTATTAGACAAGGCAGGTTACATTACAACTATAAATAAACAGTATGGCTGGGTAACCCTATCTTGTAGTATATCATACCTTATAATGCTATACATCATATATTTATTTTTTGGGAAAATATATAGAGAGGTTTTTAACTTATGTATGATTATGTCACACTAACTATGGATCTTCCCATATAACTCATGTTAAATTGTGGCATTTTTTTATATTGTCTCGAGATGAGATGGGCAAAGTGTCTGAAATTTCGTAGTCTTACAGAAAATTATATCAAAAATGAATGTCCGAAATTTCAAAAAGATATATAGAAAGTAGGTTAGTTCAGGTTAGTCCATCTGCTACCTTTAAAAAATACTCCAAAGTGGTTAAAAGAGCACAAACCAGAAGAACGTCACAAGAAAACACTCCTGGAGAATTAATGTCAGACCTTTATACGAAGGTAGCCGTTTTTATTTCGGAAATATTTATCATTGAAAATGGTTTTATTGAAAAAATTGATTGTTTGTCAAGGTGAAGAATGATCTGTCGTACTCAGTTTGTTTTCCTTAAGTCACCCAAGGCTTTTATCAAACAAATGAATGTGTACAATTCAGAATTGAGTGATTTAGGTAACGAGGAAATATTTCTTGAAAAAACCAGCGACCAATTTTTATTGATTTTCGTCCATCATGAAAGACTTATACGGTCTACTGCTGTTTACTTTCGAGCTATTAGGCACAAATTAAAGGCTCAAAACCTGTCACGATTTTAAAATGTTTTTTAAGAATCGCGATCGTCCTATTTTAACATTTCCTTGCACCAATCGACACAAGTCTTTTTGTGAGCGACTGTCAAATTATAAGAGAATTAACGCGAATATAACTTCTTTACGACCAAATATGCATGCAATATCTTATATACGCTAGTGAGAGATGCCGCAATCTCACGATATGTCATATGACGATTTTGCATTATCAGTTTACGTAGCATCAATGACTTCTTACAGTACAACCGAAATTGAATGAACTTTACGCGATTCGTTCATGAGAGAACGACAGCCACGATTGAATTCATTAACCCAGTGATATATGGTGGCTTCTGTAAATGCCTCATCACCATATATAAGATTCAGTTCATATTGGTGAGATAAACAACGTTAAAAGTTGTGAAAAATAATCCCACGATCATGTTCACAAGTTAATTCCATTTTTGACGGATATGAAATTTTAAAGTTATTGTAAATAACACAAATATCTAAAATGTTAACCTTTACAATGGATATGTCAGATGGCACCTATCAACGCCAGTGTTGCCAGAGCCCAAAATATAAACGTTTACCCTGGTATGGTAGGTTTGTGGAAACTACTGTGAACCACTTAATAAAGAAGCGTTACAATTAATTTACAATCCAGAAAAAAGTACAAGCTCTAATATCCATAGAATATTGGGAAATCCCATATTTTCGACAACGAACATTCAAGAGGTTGTCACCATGGCGCCCGAAAAAATAGGTATATTTTTTTTTCCATGCGGCCATTGCATATATCAAATATATTTTTTTATAAATACATTATAGTTTTATGAATAAATTTAAGAAAAACGAAGTCAAAAAATTAAAAAGAGGCGGAGATATGTGCTGTTTATAGAACTGTTTTTTGAAAACCGTTGTTGGTTTTTATACTTGTTCTAATTGCAAGACCAAAATAAACTGTAACCTCATCGATAGGTTTGGTTTCTCTCTCATCACGGTTTTTGCTAGTCTGTCATCGTCCATTCGTTCCACGTGATCTCTCCACCGCCTACGATGGTTTCGAACCCACTTCACAACATCCCCCACTCCGCTGTCCTCGCGTATTTTTGCGTTTCTTATTCTATCTCTTAAACTTGTTCCCGTGATCATTCTCAGCGTTTTCATTTCCGTGGTTCTCATAATTTTATTTTGTCTTTGTGGTTTCATTTCTTGTTTCTGCGCCGTAGGTCAGTATCGGTCTTACACAGACCTTGTAAATTTTTGCTTTGCTCTCAACCGTCATATGTTTATTGTTCCACCTAGATCTTGATTATCTTATTTTACTTTTCATAAATGTATGTCCATTTTCCCTTGCACGTGACCTATACATGTTTTTAACGTTTGAAGGTTGTAGACAATGTTGAGGATTGAGAAGTGGCTGAACATGTTTCTCATCATGATCACACCATTAACTGGGATGGCACTGAGATTCTAAAAAGGGTTCCTGCGTATTACAAAAGGCCCTTCCTTGAAATGGTCCATATTAATCAGGATGGCAACACCATGAATAAAAAAAATGACACCGAGAATCTGAGTGCCATTCACAGTTATATTTTAAAGTGGCAATAAGACTGAACTCAGTGTTCTAATCTCGTGGGGTAAAGATCCCTGAAGGTGCCTCGTGCAATCGTAGGCGAAACGTCGGATAATAATTCCAATTTGACGCGGTCTAAACCCAAGAACTATGATTTTCAGGAAGTTGATTTATTTATAATAACAATTTTATTCATTGTAAATGCCCTACAGAAGTTCTAATTATAATGCGGGTTGATCAAAATACTTTTCGCGACATATAATACTGATAAATAAATAGTAACTGCCCTGACAGTTTGAATTGAAGTAATAACACAACATCAGCATAAAAATTTTAAAAATAGCATAAACTTGTTTTCTGTTTGCCTCCCAGCTACGGCCCATTCGAACCTTGCTTCCTTAAATATGAATACAACGACAGAAAATGTTAATATTTTCTTCATGTAGATTATTTATACTTAACTTTATACAGAGCCCGATTAGACTTCTTACCTAATAATATAATATACCATGTACTATGATATGGTCAATAAAGTTGAATAGCGTAACTAAAAAAAAAACAGTGTAGTTGCACGTACATATATAGATTATAATTTGTAGACTTTATACAGTTATAGTATATAATACAATGGGAAAATTTCCACTTAGGTTATGGTGGGGAAACCCGTAAGCCTATTGGTTTTTGGGACAATATAAGAGATATTTTCTCGACAAGATGAAAGAGCTGGAGCCGGAGTATTCGGCAGGAGCACAGAAGTGAGAGAGTACTATCCTCTCGGACAATGTGCGACAATTTTCATAACGGAAATTTATGCTATTCTGCAGTGTGCCCATCTCTATGAGATGTACATAGACAGGAATAGAGTAAATATATATATATATATATATATATATATATATATATATATATATATATATATATATATTTATATATATAGTCAGATAGTAAGGCTGCCATATTGACACTGAAGTTCAGTGTTGTAACTTCGCGACTGGTGTCTGAATGCAAAGATGTACTAAATGGTATGACAAGGAAAGGCTGCACACTCAGACTCGCATATGCCCGAGCATATGCGGGAATGAGAAAGAAGACCGTCTGGCAAAGTTGGGTTCGGCGACTGAACCGTATGGACCCCAACCAATATTACCTATCCTTATTGCTATGGGCAAAATCGTTGCTGGAAAGCAGATTTATTGAATCGTGGAGCTTCTCTCCTTGGGAAGGAAAAAGCTGCGAATTGTGGTGGGATTGTTGACAGGACATTGTCACCTCAGGGGCCATCTTCATACAATCGATATCGAAGATGACCCGACGTGCAGACGGTCTTTGGATGAGGATGAAACTATTGACCATGTCTTCAGAGAGTGCCCAGCACTTAACAGACTGAGACAGATATATTTCGGAGATACAATTTTGTTACCGGAAGCAGTTAGGCAAGTTCGACTAACGAGGCTGCTTGGATTCGCAGAGGCGATCGGCCTCGAATAACCTGCAGATATGGTGCGATGTAAAAGGCCCAATGGAGGCCTAGACATCGATGATCTAGTATCACCACCCCTTTTTCATTCATTCATTCATGCAAGAGGTATATTTTACGGCACGGAGAAGAAAAGATTTTTTCACTGCAATTTTAATGAAGGGAGTTTTTTCGCCGCACAGATTTTCTTCACCGTACTTATCGTTGAGTGATTTTCTACCACGCATTTTTCACGAAAGGATTTTTTCTCCACACATAATTTTGTTGAGATTTTCTTCGTAGCCACCATGGAGATAAACTCCGCATAGGACCAAAATCGATTAAAAATTTTGCAAATACACCTGCCAGCCTTAATATTTGAAAATTAAGTAGTCGATTTGTAGCACAACGTGAGTAAAAATAATAATTGTAATTCAGTCATTTTTCTTGTGGTAAAGCTGGTTTGTTTTGCTGAAATTTGATAGTTCTATGCCGTGCATCGTGCAATAATCTTCGCCAACTTGTTAAGGTTGTCGAAAGTATAAATATGAAGGATAAATTTTCCATAAACAAAGGAGTCGTTTCACGGGCTAATATAAAGTTACAAATTATGGTTTATGCAAATCAGTAAAATATGCCTTTGTTTGAAAAAGTAAATAAAGAATGTAGAATGCTGACGCACAAAAATGTGTCTAATTGTTTTGCTATAAGTCATGGGTCAAACGTATTACTAACAGTTAAAATTTTAAGTCACAGCAGGAGTACCGTTGTGAAAAATTTAAATTTTTATGTTGATGAACAAAAAATTCGAAAAATGTGAACAAACTGGGGACAATTTCATTTAAATATATATTTATTATTGTATATTACAAATGCATGCATGCATTATCATGTGATTTCCTTAATCTATTTCACGCATCTTCGTTACTCCTATATAGGCTATAGCTTAGGCCCCTAAATACTTTTTTATTATTACAATAACTTTTTTAATCACTTAAACTGATTTTCAGAATCTTTATCATTTTTGGCAATTACTTTTTTCTCTCCTTTTTTCATTAACTTCTTTTGATTTTTACTTAATTAATTAATTAATTTTATATATTATTCATGACGTTTCACTAACATCTCAGCTGGCATTTTCAAGTGATGCTTCCTTGACGGCTGCTCGGCTTGGAATGAGTGTGCTGGTCCTCTGCCTTACGCAGATTGTACATTGTTCTGCCTGGTTGGTTTTCTCACTTCCCTGGATCTGTACCTCCTCTCGGCTCGCTATCCTGTTACTCTGATATGTTGTTTTTGTTTGCGTTTTGAGTAGGGATTTCCATGTATTTGAGACATTTTGTGCATCTTCTCTCTTGTTAAAGTTTTTAATGCTTTCTATTTCGAGACCTTCTCTGATGATGCACGTTCTATACTGCTTTATGGGTGCGATCTGTTTGGTTTCCTGGACATTTATAGAGATTCTTCTGTTTATTTGGCCGATGTATTTTTTTTCACAGTCTCAACATGGGATGCTGAACACTCCTTGGTTTTCCAATGGTATTTTGTCTTTGGGTTTGCCCAATAATTTGTGTATTGTTGTTTGTGGCTTATAAATTGTGCATGCTCCTCCAATTAAGTCTGTTACACCTTTTATGTATGGCAGTGTGGTTTTTAGCTTGAATTTGTCAACTTCTTTTTTTTTCTCTGCTATTGCTTTTGTGTTCTGTTTTAGAACTTTTTTGATATTGTGTTCTTTGTAGTTGTTTTGTTTTAGAGTTGTTGTGATATTGTTGAGTTCTTCTTGGCGATTCATGGGTATAGATAGTCGCAAGGATCTGAAGATTAATGTGTTGGCTACCAATTGTAACTGTGATGGATGGTGGTGTGATTCGGCGTTCAGATATCTGGTTATGTGTGTAGGTTTTCTGTAGACCGTATAATCGATACTTAGGTCGTGGTTTCTGATGATTAGAAGGTCAAGGAAGGTTAGCTGCTTGTTAACTTTGACCTTCAACAGGCAGTGGGAGTATGCCTACAATTCGCTTTGTGTCTCTATGTCGCCATCGGTTATTTTTGGTTTTCTAGCGTTCGCCTAGCATTACCCACCCGCCGCCATTTTCATTCTGAAATCCTTGCAATAATATCTTGGATACCAGTCATCTCACGTATTCTTTCATTGGGAATCATGTTTTTTTAGAGATAATGTAGAGCATAGATCTCTCCATCGCTCTCTACATTATTTTTAATTTTTGGCGTTTACTTGTGTTAAGATAACAATCAAAGCCATATGTTGCGACAGGCAATATAAAGGCATCGAAAATCTTTCGCTCTAGATTCATGGGTATCGCCTTATTTCCCAAGACATAAGACAGTTTTCCAAAAGCTGTCCAAGACAATTGTACACGTCTAGTAACTTCCCTAGATTTGTTTTCTTTCCCGAGTAATATTATGTGGCCCAAGTAATTATACTCATCTTAATTTCCTATTTTGACTTCATCTACAAATATTGATGTATTTTTGTTGAAGCATCAAGCTTTTTTAAAGACGGTGAACGCTCTAACTCAAATTCTATTCATCCGATCGTTTTCAAATTTTGCACACATTTTCTTTATACAAATTACGAGGTAACGCCGTTGAGATAATTTATTACTAATCATTAGAATTTATTTTACAATAACAAATTAGCCGATTTTTCAATTGAAAAATTTAAAAAATTCGTTTTTTTGACTTCATATTGATACTAAAAACTGAAAAATCATTTTAAAATAAATATCTCGACGGCGTTACTCCAGGAGACTTATAATCTAACGAAATATTTTTGATTTTGTCATCAGATGATCCAGTAATGAGTAGTGATGTTCACCGCAAATTAACTTTTTTTTTTGGTGTCTGCGAAAATTTGCTGTCATTATTTTATTTCTCAAGATTTTCTTACAAAAATTTAACAGAATACTCTTAAAAAGTTGGATTATTATGTAATTCATTTGGAAATAAATTTATATTTACCATATTTTCAAAAAAAAAATCTTAAAAAAATGTTTAAAATAGGAAAAATTAACCCTATTCCCCCCCCCCCTTAACCTTGATGGAATTAGTTTAAGTCTCATCATCGAGTCCATAACCTAAAATATCTGAAAATCCTGACGTGATAGGCCAATTCTGACCTCAGTTTCAGATTCTACACAGCAAATTACTTCAAAGTGACCCTCAGCTACCCAATAATAAAACCTGGTGGACCTGTAGTTATAATTGTTTGTTCTATATTATATTTTTTCTTATGGTTATGGATTGATTCCGTTTTAAACATTAATTTAATCATTATCAACACGAACATTATTTCTTAGAAAAAGGGCAATTCTTGAATTTAAATTTGAAATGGATCATGAATGTCAGCTTTCGAAAGGCCTTATGTCAATACTAGGGCAATTACCATAGTTCATATTCAGTGGAACAATAAAAAATTCGAAGGCATTCTGTAAATTCTTTAAAATTTGGAATTTTTAACAGCATTTATTGTACAACACAAAATGGCACAGAAAACGAAAATTAGGAACTTTTTGGAGATTTACGAATACCCCCTGGCCGAATCAATACAAAATACTGAATCCGCATCGCCAATATACCTGGCTTCTCTTGTAGTTGCGGTAAAGTAGATGTTTAGGAAAAAAATACTAATGGATGTAATGTACGTACAGGATAGCTCAAGTAACATGAATGTAACATCCGCTTCACATGATTTAACCAGATTTAATGAGCAAAACCATAATTGCTATGAACTGATAGGTATAGGACGTCTTTTTAATTTAATTTTATTCATAATCATTACTACTTTTTCTTGTTTTTTTGGAGGCTGATAAAATCAGTGTACCAATAAAAATATAAGAAAGTGATTTCTTCGCAGTTACTTTGAAAATGGCGTTAAAGCCGAGGTGATCTTTCACCTTGGGCTTGTGTTTTACCTCTCTATTACCGTTGCCAATAAATTCGCTAATTTAACGGCCGACAGAGCGAATAGAGAGATTATGACGGGCGTCCCGCGGTGACAAAGGTGACGCCAAGACAATTTCTAACACTTAGTGGTCAGTGACGTACGCTAAGTAAATTCTAGAACAGGGCGAGATATTTCTAATATTTTTATATTTGAAAATACATTTTATTCGATGCTGCCTCATGATCGCTAAGCATATCATTACGAAATGTTGTCTCATATGTTCGTATTTAAACTCGTAAATTATGTCGTGTTAATAATATTGTTAAACAGTGGAGCGGTAACGAACCAAGAGCAAAATTCACAGAAAATAACTGTCTATATAAAATCTCTATTTCACGATATGTCAGCAGGATTTTATATCGCTGCAGATATTTTCGACGTCAGATAAAATATCAATATTCAAACGACATCTATACATACACCGGAGTAGTGAAAGGTTTGAAATTTAAATAACATATTAAGAAACATTTAGGGTTACAACTCAACTGAAATATATATTCTCTTTGGAAGCAATTACTGAGAAAAACCAAATTATTTTATTGTTTTACATCGCAGCTACAAAATTGCTACAAAAAAGTAAATTTCATGAACGCCACTGAGCGTAAAGCCTACCACTGAAATTCATCCTCTCTAGGAAGTTAATATAGTTCCACCCGCAACGCAACGCGAATTGTCATGCAAATGGCGGCATTAAGGAACATTTTGTGTATCCTGAACAAAGATTCATGCCTTGTGTACCAATATTATGCATGTTTTATTTTCATCTCTCTTTTTACTCCGTTATACGGTTTTCTTAACACGGATGTTTTCAAACGAGCGACAAATAATAATAAAAATAAAATAATTTTCCTATTTTCACTTCTTAAACGGAGTATTAATTAACTGTTGACAAACTTTGCAAGTATTGAGTAATTTCAAGTAATACGGTCCGAATTTCTTAAGGGTTATTAAGCCGCGTCCACATTAGTAAAAATTTATATTGTGTGTAGCATGCCGCAAAAATGTGTGTGCTTTTATACAATTTATGCGAGTGTATTATATATGAACTCACAAATTTTTGCCGCATGCCACACACAACGTAAGTTTTTACTAATGTGTATACGGCATTACCAAGGAAGTTAGAGGGGATATAAAAAATTATAAAAATAGGCTTAATGCCCAAAAAATTGACGCAAAATGCAGAAAATAAATGTCATAAATTGACATCAAGTGGATATGTGGAGTAAGCGCAGAAAAAAATTTCATAGTAAATTTATTCTATGAGGTTGGCAATATAAAAACCAGAAAACAGAGCAGAGGCCCTATCCTTGAACTGGGGAACGTGAAGTGAACGGTGAAAAGGTGGCGAACGCATATTCTTGAAATGTTCATCACTCATATCCTCGTTCGCCCGGTGGAAGGCAAGCGAACGGTGAAACATGCGCAAATGAAATGTCAGCCGCTAAATGACGTATTTAACGCACGCATTTCAAAAAATAAAATAGAATTAAAAATTTTTATTTTATTTTTGGTTCTTCAAAATAACTTGCAACAAAAAAAATAATATGTTGACGAACCGTTTCTCTAAGACGTTTTCTTTTCTGAATAAACAGTTGAAATTTTCAATATTTTCAAATTTTTTAATAAAATATTCTTAGAAAGTTGAATATGTCTAGCAAATATTAAGCAAATTTTACAGACATATAAAATTATTACAGGAGATTCTGTTCATAACTCAATTATATGAGCGTGCTATTTAAAAATGTTTTTCTAGGGCCAGTTCTGCTTATGGATTTAACATAAATACTTGTGTCCATAACAGCCGAGTATCTTAGTTTTAAACAGTTAAGTCTAACATAATTCTTTTCACGACACAACTTATAATAAATTTGAGAAATTACAATTTGTAAGCTATCTGAAACTTTTATTTAAATAAGTAACAAATTTTATATTTAAATTATGTTAACTACAGCACTTGACTTAATTAAACTGTGTTAACCTCTATACGACACTACAATTAAATAAATATTATGATTATAATTTATCGAGACATATAAATATGAACCCTACAGACCAATGAATGAGGTCCTTCAGCATAAAAACCTTATTTATAGTACATAAAATAATATATATATATGTATATATATATATATATATATATATATATATATATATATATATATATATATATATATATATTTAAAGTTGAATGTGAGATCCGCCATTACCTTTAATGGACGTCTTCTGTCTGGCCTTTGGTTTCGGTTCCTGATCATAAACAGTTTCAGTATCATTGTTCAAGTTTCAGGTTTTCTTTCAAATTTACTTGTCAGGATAGAACATCTTGCAGTAAGAGGCTGGACACTTTGTGAATTCATACAATAAATAACTGACTGGATAGTTTCCATAGTGGATTGGGATGATGGCTTTTAGTCATACTACGTAGAGTTGTAATTTCCACCGTTTCAAGGTTTATCAGTGCTGACTTTCTGCAGTTACTGTCAGTATATTACTTTGTATATATGATTGCTGCTTTTCTTCATATCCCTTTTTCTTTATATATTAGAATCTTCAAGTACTTGGCTCTTTGTATGCATTTTTGTTAACAGTTCTAGAGTGTCAATTTAAGATAAATTTAATCCACGCACATAACTTCACAAAAATAACAACAACAGTACTATTTTTTTTTTACTTTTGACGGTTAATTTAAAGTACCAAAACTACTTTTTGCCTAAAATGGCAACAAAATATATTACGGACATTTTCGGTCTGACAGGTCAATTCAATCTGTCATCTATTTTATTTTTTGAAATTCTGGAGTTTTAGCACGTTCATATCTGGCAACATTGGCTTTTCAAGAATACGGCTTTTACTGTCAAAAAGTTCACATCGCCATTCCCATCGCCATTCACATCACCTTTCACATCACACTTTCGAGGATAGGGGCCCAGGATTTTGCGAAAGTGCGGCATCCCAATGTATTCTTTGTATTTAATGTGGTCGTTTGTCATCGTCCTGACGCTTAAAACTCTCTTGATTTTTTTTGTTTTGCCTTGCAGTGACATTAGTTTAATTTCGAAATTTATATTTGTGTATGTTATCAAGACATTTGTACAGACTTTTTACTTATAAGAATGCATCAATGTATGGTATTGTTTTGTAAATCCCGTTAATTCATTATTTTCGGTAAGTGTTTTTTAAAAATTTTGGTAATTATTTATAAATGTAGGAAAACGACGTTTTTTGGAAAAAATTCGATACTTGCCCTCTATTTCGAGGACGTAGAACACGATTTTGGCTTTGATTTTTACTATTTTTTCTCACTTTTTCGGAAAACAAAAAAAAAAACGTCAGAGGTGTCACTTCACCAAGAAATTTTAATTCTGAAGAAAAAATCGAACTTATATATTTATTTTCAATGGCACTAAATTTGCATTTGTAATATAATTATTTCAATACATACAGCTAAGTCAACTAGGTCCACTTAAATCCTGCTAAGTGTTATTTCTAACATACTCGTATATCTAAACAATGCAAAATTCATACATGTAATAAATATGCTAAGAAACGCGAGTTTCTTTACATATTCATAGGTAATAACCCATTAACATTAACGATAAATTACTCGTCGGTAGCAACCGAACCTAAAATCAATTACCTAAACGATTCTTACCTTTGTTTTGTTGATTTATGAAATTTACATAATAGAGTGTACATACACACACACAAGATACAACCTAGAAACAAAAAGACTCAATATTATACAAAAGAATTATGCAGGTACATACAGAACAAACATACAATGGGAATATGGGATGAAAAAGAGAAAAACAAATATTTGACCAGAGCAAACATATAAGCAAACAAAATAAAAAGAATAAGGGAGCAGAAAATCCAACAATAAGCTGGTTTAATGGTCAGGGAAACTGTTTTGTTTTAACAAGGTCTAATTTAGGTTTTTTGTTTCAAAGAGGGAAACCTCCACGTTACTTTATCATTTTTAAAACTGATTATAGGGTAATATTTTAAATATATAATCCTGTAAAATAATAGTACAAAAAATATATAGTAATAAATATAAGTTTTACTACGAATCTCTTACGAACTTGTGCGCATCCATATTGTATAAGATTTTACTTTTTTGGGTCCTAATATTACTTTATAAGAAATTAACACATGTTTTTTCCTATGTTTCGGTTTATTTTATTGATTAAACCATCTTCAGAGAATTAGTGTAAATATGAACAGGAATATGTAATTTGTAGTTATATAAATAGAAAATTTAATTTATTACCTAATGTTAACAGGTGGTTTACTTAATTAACCTACATTTAACCTCTTTAATAAACTTCTAAAAGAAGGAGGTTCTCAATTCGTCGAATATGTATTTTTTTTTATGTATGTATACCGATTACTCCAGAACGGCGGCACCGATTTGGATGAAATTTTTTACGTTATGTTCAGGAAGTTGCTGCGGTGGTCCCATATTTTTTTAGATAAAATTGGTGCAATAAAATCCAAGATGGCGTTTACAATATGGCGGCCAAAAAAATGAATTTTGTTCGATTTTCTCCAAAATTAGTATGGAGGAATTTCCGGGGTTTTACCAAACGAATCTGACATTATTTTTAAAACATTCAAAATGGCGTATCCAATATGGCGAACAAAAATTTAATTTTATCCGATTTTCTCCAAAATTGGTATGGGGGAGTTTTCGAGGTCGCACATAACGAATTCAAAATATTTAAAATATATTCAATATGACGGACAAGAAAATCAATTTTGTCCGATTTTCTCGAAAATTGGTAAGGGGAGTTCTCGGGGTCGCACATGCCGAATCTAAAATTATTTTTAAAAAATTCAATATGGCGAATCCAATATGGCGGACGAAAAAATCAGTTTTTTTCCGATTTTCTCCAAAATTGATATGGGGGAGTTATCGGGGTCTCACATAACGAATCTAAAATTATTTTCAAAAATTCAATATGGCGTATCCAATATGATGGATAAAAAATTAATTTTGTCCGATTTTTTTCAAAATTGATATTGGGAAGTTTTTGGGATGGCACATGACGAATTTGATATCATTTAAAAAAAAATAAATAGGATTTTAGATGGCGGATTAAAGATTCTACATCTCGATTTTGTCAGTCAATATTGGGGGATTTTTGTTAGTGTTAATTACGAAATTAAAATATTTTTTGAAAAACTAGCTGACTAAAAATTTTACATTTTTCGATTTGGTTCAAGTGTGGGATGAGGATGTAAATAGCGAATATAAAATTATTTTAAGAAAATCTAATGCCAGATGCAATATGACCGTTAAATTTTAAATTTCATCCAAAATTGGTACTAGGGGGCTCTGAAGGGTTTAGATTTAGATTAGGTTAAGACGTTCAAATTATGGTGGGTTTAAAATTTTACCTTATTTGCATTTTTTCAGATTTGGTATTAGGGCGGGTTAGGGGGTGGTGTATTACGAATATGAAGTTAATTTTTTACAACTATTAGGTTTATAAGATACAATATGAGGGACTAAAATTTTACATTTTCCGATTTTATCTAAAATTGATATTGCGGGGTTCTTGGGCGTATACAAACTCAATATGCAATATAAAATATATCGGGCTAAGAAATTTATGTCTCAAATTCTTTAAATATCGATATTGGAAGGTTTTACGGTCTATATTACCAATCTAAAATTAATTTGAAATTTAAGATAGTGGATTTACTATGACAGACTAAATATTTGTTTGACACAATTTCATTGGTATTTAGAGAACTCTAAGAATCAAAGAATTTTTAGTGGTTCATTTTAGGGTAATATACAATTTTGGATATAATGGTTACTTTTTTGCCACCTTGGAGTCATTGCGGGGTATACTAATCTCGATTAGTACTTTTATTTTATGGATATCATAATGAATTCACAACTAAAAACCGAAAAATAAAATTTTTATAAAAAAAATTGAACCGCCTTCTAAAAGTGCGCTAAAAAGTGAAAAATAACTATAAAGTTTTATATGAAATTGAAATTTTTGAAGTCGGCTCCAAATTATTTCTAAATGAAATAAATAACTACTAATATGTACAAATTATGGTAAGAAAGCAATTACAAATAAAGTATTTTTAATCTGTTTATGCGAATCACATTTTGTCAGGTATTAGTTTGGCGCCGACTTTTAACAATATACTACTAAAGAGTTAGAAAGTTTCTGGACCATATGCAATTTTATTGCCCTATTAGGTTGGTATACACATTACTCAGATCATTTGTGTCCATTCCGAAATTCATTGTACAGTGTATTTCAGAATGGACACAAATGACTTGAGTAATGTGTATATCAATCTAATAGAGCAATAAAATTGTATGAGCTCTTAATTTGACCCAAATTTTCGTCCTGTAAGGTTTTAAGTTTTGGGAACAGATGGTAATCCAAGGTAGTTAGATGGGATGTGAACGCAGTTCAAATCGCACCTCGGCCAATTTTAGCTCAGCGGCTTGAATGTACCGGTGCGTTATCATGGTCAAGTATGGTTTCGTTATTCCGGGTTTCAATCCGTTCGTTCAAAAAATCGTTTTCACGTTTCGCCTAAATCTCATTTGGCATTTTCAAGTGCGGTTCGTCTCGTTACACGCTGAGAACTGATGGTTGCCTCTGATGAATTTCGAGTGTTGTTTAGCTGGCTCGCTTTTTGATTGGACCAGCGGCATCGCAGGCTCCTCCCCTCTGCCGAATGCGATGTATTTGATTCTGGCATGGTGGTCTGTCGTGTATTAGTTGATTTTTGTTGTTTCGAATCTTGATTTTTCATTAATGTTTTCCATGTAATCGGAACGCGTAAAGTATCGTCTCGTTTAATCAGCTGTCCCGATTTTTCGATTTCTTTGTTTGATCTTGGTCTTTGGTCTTTGTTATGGTCTTCTCTTGTCTTTTTATAGCTTTCTTTATATCTGATTGTGCGAAATCATTCTGTTCTAGAGCTGTTGAAATGTGCCTTATTTCATCTTGTTTTGTGTCGAGTTCTATTAGGCGGAGAGATTTTGATACTAGTATGTTGACTACTGCCTGCTTTTGAGAGGGATGATGATGTGACTCTGCATTGAGATTCGGTCAGTATGTGTGGGTTTCCGATATACGCTAAAACCCAAGGTGTTGTTGGGTTTCCTAGTTAATAACAGATCCAAAAAAGAAAGTTTGTCTTTCGTAGTATGTTGTTGGACCTCTGTCTGTTTGTAAGAGGCGTCTTTGAGAATTTCTGACATTTTTTGCATATATTCGTTGAATAAACGAGACGATGCTTTACGTTCCAAAACATTAATAAAAAATCAAGAATCAAAACAACAAAAATCAACCTATACACGAGAGAACACAATGCAAGAATCAAATACATCGCATTCGGCAGAGGGGAGGAGCCTGCGAAGCTGCTCGTCCAATCAGAAAACGAGCCAGATAAACAAAACTCGGAATTCATGAGAGGCAACCATCAGTTCTCAACAAGTAACGAGACGAACCGTACTTGAAAATGCCAAATGAGATTTTGACGAAACGTCGTGAAAACGATTTTTTGAACGAACGGATTGAAGTGTGTGTGTGTGTGTGTGGAATGGTTCGAAATTTATGCTATAGAAACAGCAAAAGTAAAACCGAAAATATGGTTGAGATATGACGATGTTACTTTCATCGCATGGAAAGGCAGTAGTCAAGAACTTAAAGATTTCTTGAAACATCGGAAATTATTAAAACTTAGTATACAGGAAGCCAGCACATACTGGACAATATCTTAACCATAGTTCAGGTTAGTTCATTCAGTCAATCTGTTGTAACAAAACAGGGAATTATACGCAACCTCTAAAATTGCGCTATATCTATACGCAATAATGCCGAGTTATTGGAAGAAGAGGTAGCAAACATTAAACCCGATTTATAACAGAAAGGTTATTCTTTAAATTTAATTGATGATGTTAAAAAATAACTTTAAAACAACGACCTCTGAACAGCAAGAAACACATTCCTTCTTCACAATTTCATACATTAAACCTCGGAGAAAATAAGACGAATTGCCAGCAATTATAATATAAAAACAGCCTTTAAACCAGGAAATACACTTAGAGTTCATTTAACAAAAACAAAACCAAAAACTACCGATATGAAAGTTCCTCGTGAACGTGGTGAAATGTATATTTGGGAAATCAAGTAACTACTACAAGTTAGAATTAAGGAACACAAAACTCATACACAAAAAGGGGAAATAGCGAGATCAGGTATTAGAATAAACAACCCCATATAAAAAGGTCTGAAGCTGTGACAATATATATGGAATTCAACATGAAAAAAAAACTTATAGAAGCAGCTAACATTAAAAATACTAATGAAATATTCATTAAACCCAATGTTGAGATACCTAATCATTGGCAACCACTACCTTGTAGCAGCAAATCATTGAGGTGTGTACAGTGCAGCGAAAATTTGAGGTTCAGTGGACACAGTCCCTATATAAGCTGGTAGCCTTAACACAAAACATTCAGCTTACACTTGGTAACGATTAAAGATACAACCTAATCAAAACGCCGTAAAAATAACCGAAAAATAAAGACAATGCAAGTCCGACGATCACATTTTAGTCAAACTTCTGTTTAAGCAACTGCAAAAGAACGATTGACTTGAGAACACAGATTTATTTAGTCATAGACTTTATAACTACATAGATAGATGACGCTAAATTACTTATCAAACCACCCTTGTATGTAAAGAAATAGATAAATTGACGTATAGTTGCTTTTTTTCATAAGATAATTTTCAGTATGATCTTTTTTTTTCATTGAAAGTCCATTTTTCAAATTAACATTGGAAGAAATGCATAATACTTTTTATCTCTTTGATATTTATTTCTTAAACTATAATGACCTATTTCCTCTTTAAAATTTATTTCTTCCATACTTAAACGCATCGGAAAAAATGACTCGGGCTATTAGTTGCAGATGCAGTCGAAAAATCAGCAGTTTCGGATTAAACCGTTCTAGAGGGGGAGAAAAACGGGCCTAAGTGAGTCATAAAGACGTTTAAGGAGCAAAGAGAGAGGACTAATGGTTCATTTTGGGAGAACTGCGACATCGATCGGGCTTGGCTTATATTTTGTGCATGTCCCGAATAAATTTCGGGTTAGTTATTGCCAGTCGAGTCTAGGTTAACCCCGTTAGTCGATCCATAAAGGCCGTGAACACAGAAAGGATGTCTTGAAATTTAGATAGAAGTTAATCAAACTTCTTCCATATCTGAATAAAATATGTCATATTCTTAATGTCGATTGTCCGGAGAGATAGAAAAATGGTTAAATAGGGAAAGTTATAGACAATTTTGTTTTAATTTAATGATGTTTACTAAGCGATCCCAATTTATTGGTTTTAAACATATTTAAAAACAAATTGGAAAAAAATTATTGGAGCAAGTTTCAGCTATTTGGAACCATCATCCACTTCTTTTTCTTTTATTATTGCTATATTAAATTTTAACCTCTGAAAAGACCGTAGATGCAGTGTACATTAAAATTAATAATTATAAACTAACTTCCTCCTGTTGTAGCCCTCATCATGATCATAGAGAAGTCTGTATGTACGCAAGAATCGACACAGAATGCAACTCTGGTGTGAAACTTTTTTTTTGAGTCATATGGTCCACATAGACCTACATATTTCTTGTTAAAAATATTTGATCGTTCTCTGTACAGCCACGAGCAAAGGTATTAGGCACCCTTATTGTTTATTTCTGTCTTGACAACAAGTGTCCAGATCAGCTTCATATGGTTTTATTATTGCATTGGGGGTATGTTTTCATAGATATAAGACAACAACAAATATTTATAGCACGCAGGTGTGCATTAACACATTATTTCTTTGAATTAGTTATGTCACGAATTTTGGGATTTTAGATTGTTGTCAGAGTTTAAAGTAAACACACGTGTTGTACGCTATTACTTCTACCATATTTTTAAAGAATAACATTTACTTATAACGTGAACCATGACAAAAAAAAACTGAACTTAATGCAGAACAGCGCCGAAAAATTAACATCCGGATTCACTAATAGGGTCTAAGTTTAAAACCATCCTAAACTAACATCAGAGAGCTTAAACTGACAAGAGCGTCAATAATTCAAGTAAGTTTTAAACCATAAAAATACAAGCATAAGAAAATCACTTCGTTTTTTTACTGAACCGACATAAATGGAGAACTTTTTTTATTTTCGGAATACAACTATTTCTCTTAATTATTTCAAAGCTTTACTGCCCGGTTCTTATCCTTAATATCCCTATATTGTCATTTATTTGTTGACATATAATATGAATTATAAAAAGATCGTAGGCAAATATATATATATATATATATATATATATATATATATATATATATATATATATATATATATATAACATCCTTGGTATGCAATTGATATGGATAGATTTCTTTTTATAAAAAGCAAAAAATAGGAAAAAAGATTATTATTTATTTTTTAATAACGTTCTTTCATTTGCATGAGTGTATATGAAATCGTTCCAAGCATCATTACATTATTTCTCATATTAATTATAGAGTCGCTTCAAGTATGTTATATTAAAATATCAAATTATAGTATATCTGACTTAAGTTTTTGACATCTTGCTTGTCATTTACAACATTTTTATCTTTTTTTATGTGTATCATTTCTTTGATGACTAATTTATGATAATTTCTGTCAGTATCTAAAATATCGGTGTTTTTAAAATCAAATTCATGCTTAGATGTTTGTTCATGTTTATGTAAGGATGTCGTTGCGTTTTTAGTATACTTGTGTCCATTCACTCTATTTTCAATATATTGTGTCGTCATGCCAATGTATTTCTTAGGACAGTTTAGGCATAGAATTGCATATATTACGTTAGATCTTTTTTTGGTAGGAACTTTGCTTTTTAATTTCGTATAAACTGACCCAAGTAAATTGTTCGCCCTATGGCATACCGTTATGTGATGTTTATCCAAAATATATTTTATTTTTTCAGACAGTTGGTTTACATACGGTAATGCAATGAACGTGTTTTGTGTTTTGGTATTGTTAATTTTATTTTTTTTGTTTATTATAATGTAAAAAGGTTCTTTGTTTAATTATTTTTTTTATGAGTAGTTTGGGAAAATGGTTCATTATTAGGGTCTCTTCCACTTTTTTTAGCACTTCTGGGCGAAATTCGGGTGAAGATAATTTTATAGCTCGATCAACTAAGCCGATTATGACACTATTTTTCTGTTTATTTCGATGTTGAGAGTTAAAATTCAAATACCGACCAAGTATCTTTCGTGTACCATTTTGTATGAAGATTGTTATCGTCTTATTTCTGTGTATAGTTAAGTCCAAATAGTTTATTTTTTGTTCCATTTCAATTTCAGATGTAAATTTCATTTTTGGGTGGAAATTATTAAAATATTGTAGTAAGCTATCTATTTTGTTTTCTGGTACAGCAGCCAAACAGTCATCTACATAGCGTTTAAAAAATATTATATTAAAATCCTATTTGTGGTATTGTTGAGGAGATTGGTGAACCCATAGCACAACCGTCTAATTGTTGGTACAAACTATCTTTGAAGTGGAAATAATTATTATTTTTTTCCAAAACTTTGGGAATGATGTCATTGGGTATATTTGTATACAAAGAAACTATATTTAGTGAACTTAGTTTATAATTTGCTGGTATTTGTATTGTATCAATTAATTGTTTAAATGCGAAAGAGTCCTTTACATAATGATTATTTTTCCTGTGATGTTTGTTAGGCAATTTGATAAGTACTTGGACAGGTTATAAAATGAGGACTGTATGCTTGAAACAGTTTGTCTAAGAGGTGTATTTGATTTGTGTAATTTAGGTAACCCATAAATTTTTGGTGCTATAGCATTATGTATTGTTAATTTTTTATTTTCTTCCTTAGTTATAAGTTGATTTTTTAATAATTTTTTAATTAGTGTGTTATTTTTAGTTTGGAACAATTTTGTATTGTCACTTTAAAGTTTCTTATAAGTGTTAGTATCGTAGTTCGTTCATTTTTCTACCTTAATCAGATGTATTCATAATTACGGTTTTATTACTTTTATCAAGTTTTAGAATAGTAATTTAAGGGTTATGTTTAACAAATTGTTTTGTTTTATTAATTTGCTTTTGTATTTTAATTTGGAAATTATTAGTTTTAGCTTTATTATGTCTTTATTTTGTGATTTGTAATGACATTTACTATTTTAGATCTGATGCTATCTCTTATTTCTTTTGGTTTGTTATATATGGCAGACTCTATACTTAAAATATATTCATTTAGAGGTAGCTGTTTTTCATTATTGATAGGTAATGAAAAATTTCCGCCAAGTGCGAGTACTTCTGATACATCTTGTGGTATATCTATGTCAAAGATGTTATTAAGCCATGTTTCTGTGTTTATTGGTATTTCGTTTTTTTCTTTGTGATTGACTAGTTTTAAAAATTTCCTTTGATTTTTTTGCTTTGTACATTGAAACATTTTTTCATATATTTTGCCTTCAAATTGTATAAAATTATTAAGGATTGTTTCAGGTAACATAGTTTTTGTAACTTCTATTGATTCTTTTAATTTAATCTCTAAATTATTTAAATTTTTACATTATCGGTGATTGTTAAATTTAAAAATTTAGATTTGGTGTTATTTATTATATTATTAAATTTACTTTCAAGGTACATACCTGAGGAAAAGTGGTTTTGAAATTTAAAAACTTTGGAAAAATGCCAGAGTGCCTGCATCGAAGTAAAAATATTCTTCTACTTTTCTGTTTTGATATCTTCTTAAACTTTAAGACTGTTTTAAAATCTGTTTTATTTTTATTAATTTTAATTAAATTAAAAATATAAATGTGTAATTACTGTGATATATGTTTATTATAAAAAAATTTTGTAATTTTGTAGATTAAAAATAAATATACCAGCTCTTTTGAAGAAGCTCACTATGTAGAGCGAAACGTTAGAAAAATTGTTGTTCTTTGTTTCTCTAATGGAAAAACCTATACCCAAGAAAATATTAGAAAAAAATATTTTACAAAAGGTTTAAGATACAAAAATAAAGTATATATATATATATATATATATATATATATATATATATATATATATATATATATATATTAACCTTGTTATTTTTATTAGCTAAAGGTGACACATTACAATTACATTGAATTTATGTATCTATCAGTCTAAACAGGTACCCCTTGAATAGTATTCTGAAATATAACCCCATAATAAAATAAAATCACTAAGCGTATTTAACATTGTACGTGTACTTTAATTGGAAAATAAAGCCAAGGGGAAACATTACCAAATTTAAAAAGGCAGAAAGGTAAAAGAACACAGTTAAATAAAAGGAAATCTACCGTCCTCTGCAAATTTAAAGTGAAGTGGTGCTTTAAAGCACTTTGCCTTTTACCTGCACTGTACTGTCAATGATATCTTGTATGAACACTAATTTTAATTTATTAGTTACTTAACCTCAAAAATTTGCACGTTACTCGGAAACGTCGTTTCTAAAGAGGCACTTAATTTTAAATTAAAATAAAACAGCAAAAGATTAAAGCAAACCACAAATTATCTCTTAACGAAGCAGAACAAATTGTTAGGGCATTTCTGACAAATTAGTTGTAATTTTCATAACCATTCGAGTACACAGTACCCATAGAACAATAACACTTGTCGGAGAAAAGAACGTTTAGCGATAATTATTGTATTAACTTGGACAACTTATTAACATATAATTGTCAGTTGGGAACAGACGGTAGCACTTTTGTCACGCAAGTTTTGTTGATTTTAAAAATATTCATCTTTAGTAAGAATGCTTCATTTGTATTTTTACTTTTTCTTAGAATCCGACTTTTTTTGAAATTGTCTTTTTAGGTACATATTTCTAAAATATCAGAAGTATGTTTGTGATGTAAAAGTTTCTGTGAAGGGGCAGATGAATATCTAAATATATTTAATTTATTTTATTCAATAATATTGATTTTACAATAATTTTAACACTTGTTTGTTATATATGTAATTCTCCTTTCAGGCAGAGAATATGAAAAATATATATACAAACAGTTTATTTCCTGCAAATATCGCTCTGGTCCTCTCTCCATTCGCGTTTCGATCACCTTATGTTCTCGTCAGTGGAGCGGTATCGGACCGAGAGCAACATTAGCAGGCAACAATTTATATATGAATCATAAATTTCAAGGTATGTCGGCAGGATATTACACCTGCCGTCTACCAACTTCGATGTCAGACTGAAAAATATCGCCAGTCGAACGACATCTATGAATCAACGGAGTAACGTGAAATTTTTAAACAATCAAAATTTCAGTAAAAAATAAAGAAATCTTTCTGCCGTATTTAAATAGTTTGTTATATATGTAATTCTCCTTTCGGGCAGAGAATATGAAAAATATATGTACAAACTGCAAATATCGCTCTGGTCCTCTCTCCATAGGCATTTCGATCACCTCATGATCTCGTCAGTGGAGCTGTATCGGACGGAGAGCAACATTTGCAGGAAATAACTATATATATATATATATATATATATATATATATATATATATATATATATATATATATATATATATATATATATATAAATATATAAACCATAAATTTCAAGGTATGTCGGCAGGATATTACACCTGCCGTCTACCAACTTCGATGTCAGATATTTTTCATATTATCTGCCTGAAAGGAGAATTACATATATAACAAACTATTTAAATACGGCAGAAAGATTTCTTTATTTCTTACTGAAATTTTGATTGTTTAAAAATTTCACGTTACTCCGTTGATTCATAGATGTCGTTCGACTGACGATATTTTTCAGTCTGACATCGAAGTTGGTAGACGGCAGGTGTAATATCCTGCCGACATACCTTGAAATTTATGGTTCATACATCAGTTATTTCCTGCTAATGTTGCTCTCGGTCCGATACAGCTCCACTGACGAGATCATGAGGTGATCGAAACGCGTATGGAGAGAGGACCAGAGCGATATTTGCAGGAAATAAACTCTTTGTACATATATTTTTCATATTCTCTGCCTGAAAGGAGAATTACATATATAACAAACTATTTAAATACGGCAGAAAGATTTCTTTATTTCTTACTGAAATTTTGATTGTTTAATTTAAACACTGTTTAAGAACGTAAGCTCTGTAACACTAACCCTGAGTAGCAAATTAACCTCATGGAAGGTAAGTCAGAATAGAAATCACAGAACCAAAACTGAAGGAATGGTGTAATTATATTGAGGAGCTTTTTTATGACATCAGAGATGTGCCAATAGAATTATCGGCAGAGGGATTTGATATAACCAGATCAGAGGTAGAACACGCAATACGCCTTGCAAAAAAAGGTAAGGCACCAGGACCCGATGAAACACATTTGGAATTGCTAAAACTACTTCTAGAATAGCAATCACTCAATATTTTGGTATGACTGTTTAATTTAATCTACAAAAGTGGCTAAATTCCTAAAGATTGGTTAATTTCTACCTTCGTGACAATATCACAGAAGCGGAACGTCAAATGTAACGAATACCGCACAATCAGTGTCATGAGCCATGTTTTAAATATATTCCTGAAAATCAGTCATGTATTTACAGCAAATGCGAATAGAACAGAGTTTGGTTTCAGAAATGTGATGGGTACATCTGAGGCTTTGTTCAACATGCAGATGCTGATCACCTCTCTTATTTAACTTGTATTCTGAAAAAAATCTTTCAAGAGGCGCTATATGAAAAACACCAAAGCGTTATTATTAACGGTACAGTTATAAATAATCTTAGATAGGCAGACATTACTGTACTTCTCGCGAATACATTGGAAGGCCTACAAGAACTTTTAAATTGCGTGGCAGTTCACACATTACCTGTGAAAAGGGCACATCTTCATATACCACAAGCTAACTTAGAAAACAATCAAAAATTAAGTCTAAGAAAATGATACGAGTCCTGGACTCAAAACCCTTTCAAGTGAAACGGAACGCAACTGTTAGATGTGATATAACTTCACTTTATCTTTCAATTTTCTCATTATCTCTATAAACTGCTACGAAAATGGAGAATCGTGAGCTTGCTGAAAATGCTTATAAATGTAGAAAAAGTGTCTGGTGTAAGGAATATTGATAACTATAAACGAAACAAAAAAAAAAGCCAAAATTGCTGGGGACGCTCATAGAACCATGTCGGGAAAGATGTGGCACCAAGACAAACGGGACCCCATTGCAGGTTAGTTTTCTTATTCGTTTTTAACATTTAAGTGTTTCTTTGCGACGTTTTACTACTTATATTACTAACTCAAGATAATATTTACCGTTTATTGCAGATGGATTTAAAATATATGGAAGTTATATCAGAAGATGTTATGCAAAGTACTTTCCGTTTTATTAACGATTTCGATAGTTAAAATGCCCAAGATACATATTTGCAGGCATTGATTGAAAAGAAGGAAATACAGAGGAAATAGCTCCGATTTGAAGAACCGAAAAAGATAGAATTCACCTTCAAATATGACATTAAGGTGAAAGGTGTTGAAATAAAAGTGTGCAAAAAAGTATTTTGCAGCATTTATGAGCAGCTCACAGGTCGCAAAGGTAAATCACAAAGATCACGGAGCAATACAGTATCTGATAATAGATTAGTTAAATTACGGGAGCATATTGAGCCATTTCATGTTAAATGGGTGCACTATTATAATAAAGATACATCGGGCTATCATTTATATATATGGATATATATATATATATATATATATATATATATATATATATATATATATATATATATATATATATATATATATATATATATCCAGATCATCCAGTAAAATACAATTTTTATTTAAAATATTTCCATGAAAATTTTAACTTGCCATTTGGTAGAAAAGAAAATTGATGTTTGCGCACTGTGTGAAGAGTTGAAGATTAAAGTAAAAAACCCACATCTTAATGATAATGCAAAAAAAAATCTATCAAACAAATGTTGAACTTCACAAAAGATAAGCAAATACATTTTACAAAAAAAAAAACAGGAAGTGGAAACTAAATGCAAGAATAATCGAAAGGTATGTGGGATTGCATTTGATTATATATAAAATTTATCACTTTCACACATTCCAGTGCAAGAAGTTTTGTATCTACGTCAACTATGGCTATATGAGTTTTGCGTTTATGATATGAAAACAGGTAAATCATTCCTTTATTCTTACCGTAAAGGAGTTACCAACAAAGGATCTAATGAGCTGGGATCTTTATGTTGGATTATATTAAAAATAACGTTATAATGATGCAGAAAAGCTGTTGTTATTTTCAGATGGTTGCGATGGCCAAAAACGGAATCATGTCATGGTTCGTATGCTTTTATCACTGATAGCTCAGCAAAATAGCAATATAAAAGAAATATAATATTACATACCCCAAAGAGTTCATTCGGTCTTACCAAATGAACAGATAGAAGAGATATATTCAAAAAAGTGACAGGTTTTACACACTAGCAGAGTATGAAAATCTTATAGTTGAAGCTAATGAAAATTTTGAAATTAGGAGACCCAAAACTGAAGAAGTTATAGACATTCCAAAATGGTGGCCAAATTATTATAAAAAAGTGGTGCGGTCTGTAGATTCCTACGGCAGAGGAGTCCCCAAGCACAAAACAGTACCTTTGGCTATTCCTAAGGTGTCGCATTTTACATTTTTAAAATCTATACCAGGTCCTATGACAGCACGTGACTCAATAGATTGTTTAGTTAGTCATGAATTTCAGATGTTACAGAGCACGGGCACCAGGTCACCCTTGCCAACTACTGACATGCATGGTAAAGTACCACTCAATGAGAAGAATATAGCAGATTTGAAAAAATTAGAAAAATTTATTCCAGGTGTGTACCAAGATTTCTATACAGAGGTTTTTGCATTGCTAACAACTTCAATATACAATGAATATCAAGAAAATAATGATGACAAATAACAGTACTTCTGAAAACTTTTGGATTTGTATGTTATTTAAGAGGTCATTTCGAAAAAGGCATAAGTTATATATCTGTATAATACATGTTTTTTTTTTAATGTCGCAAAAAATTAAATATTAATTGTGTCCTTTATTTATGACCTTATATGTTCAGTTTCTTTACCACCATGAACATTTTTTACATACAATATATTTTCTTGTTCCTGAAGAGTGTTAATAGACTCGTGCCCTTTTCGAAATGATTCTACCCTCGATTTGAAACTGATGGAAATTACTAAAATCCATGCGAAGTAGTAGATATCTATTGGACTTCCATTGTCTTTATTTTTGTTGAATATCACGACGTTTCGGCTAGTAGTTATCTCTAGCCGTTTTCAAGTGAAACTAAATAAATCCCTTAGCTACATGACTATTTATACTAAAAGTAAATGCAGTAGAGTGTGACTGAGATGGGTGCAGTCATGCCTCCTATGGCAAAATCCCATTTTTTTATGCTGCATTTAGTTTTAGTTTACGATTTCTAAGAAGTGGTTTCCACACTTCTCTTATATGTAAAGATGGTTTACTAAAACAATTCGGTTTCTGATGTATAACCGTTGCTTCTTTGAATTTCCGTTTTCTCCAATGTTGTTCTCGGTGTAGTATTTTAGCTTCAGACCATTTTATGTGGTGTCTATGAGTCCAGGCATGGTTGGCGGCACCAGATTTTTCTGTTTCTCCTCGAGATGTGCATTTTTGGTGTTCTTTGATCCTTACGTCAAGAGGTCTCTTTGTTTCGCCAATGTAGGAATTGCCACATTCACATGCTATCTGATATACACAGTTCTTCATGTCTCTTTGAGTTGTTGGTTTGACCCAAGTGAGCCGACTTCTCAGAGAGTTATTTGAATTGAAAACAACTTTTTCTGAAATGGCTTTAACATAGGGGATGTTCAGTACTGGTTTTCGTTTTTCATTCCTTGTCGGTATTGTTCTATTTCTGCGTTGTTCTAGAAATTTATCCACCAGATATACTGGGTATCCGTTGGCTGTCAGATCATTTTTATTGTAATCTATCTCTTTCATCAAGTTCTCGTTGGAGTTGCAGAGAGTTAAGGCTCTATCTACAAGATTTCTTATAATTCCTTGTGTGGTGTTGTTGGAGTGATTAGATGAATAATTAAGGTATTGTCCTGTGTGCGTGGCGTTTCTGTAAACCGAAGTTAAAATTTGTCTGCCCTTTCTTTCACCCAAGACATCTAAGAATGGTAATTTATTTTCTACTTTTTTCTCCATGGTGAGTTTAATAGTTGGGCTGATATTATTGAGATGAAAAAGAAAGTTTCGAAGTTCTTCGTTGTTTCCACTCCAAATAATAAAAGTATCGTCTACGTATCTGAGCCATAACTTTGGTATGTTAGTTGTGGATTCAATTGCTAACGTCTCGAACCATTCCATGAAAATATTTGCCACCACCGGTGGCGAGTTGTTTTAGTAAACCATCTTTAGATATAAGAGAAGTGTGGAAACCACTTCTTAGAAATTTTAAACTAAAACTAAATGCAGCATAAAAAAAAGGGATTTTGCCATAGGAGCCGAAACGTTGTGATATTCAACAAAAATAAAGACAATGGAAGTCCAACAGATATCTACTACTTCGCAAGAAACATCATTGTCTATGACCTTCAAACAAACTAAAATCCATGATACATTTTATCACCTTAACTGTTTCTTCATAACGGCAATGGAAATTTTAATAAAAAACGAAAGCTTTCACGGCTTTGGTCAAGTTGAAAATCATGCTCATCCAAAAAAATCTTTAGAATTTATTTGATCAATCTCCAATAAATTTCCTACTTTCAATTATTGCAGAACTGCAAGTTTTGGAAGTTTTTGGATGCTTAGAAAACAAACTATGCATCTTTTGAAGATGCTGTTTCTGCTTTTGAACCGTTCAGAAAGCTCCAAAACTCGATCCACAACAGGCAGATAAAGTTGCGAAAAACTTTGAAAAATTTGGTTCATTTCAAATTTAAATGTTTGTCAAATCTCGAGATGTAGAGCTTTTTAGACGTTCAAAAAAAGAAATTCTGCGTATTTTTAAAATGTGTAATTTCTTTTTTTAAACGTCTAAAAATCTCGATATTTGATAATCATTTAAAGTTGAAATAAACGCAATTACCATTTAGATTTTTTATACTTTATTTGTTTATAGGATCGTGAGTACTAGAGCTTTTCGGACGTTTAAAACATAGAATGAAGCTTCTTCAAGAGACGAGCAATTTTTTTTGAAGATCTAAAAAGCTCTAAAACTCGCGATTCTAAAGGCGGTCGGAGTAGAGTAGTTGCTTGCCCTTGCATTACAATGCTTTTTAAATGGAGAAAGCCGCAGAATGCGAAAGAACTAAAAAACTTGATATAAGTCTATTCATAGAAGAGTTTGCAAATAAAAAGGCCAAACGTTTGGCACGATTTCGTAATAACCCATAAAACTGAATATTTTATGATGTATTTGATGCTTGTTTGATGTGTATGAATAAAATTACTCTCATTCAAATCAATGTAGAACTGTTTTTTTTTATCAAATAACATTATTTTGTTGACATATTGAACGATGACGGTTCTGTCTACAAAATGACAGCCAGCTAAAAACCTGAGATAATATGGTTGGCCCATGGTTGAAATTAGACAACAAAGGTTTTATTTACAAAATTTAAAAGATTTCATATATTATTGTGGAATAAATTTATGGACTTTAATTAATTTTTAAACAGTTGCGAAATACATTTTAGTCAGGAAGGAGTAAAATATTAAAAACTAAAATAGTTAATTTAAATTGAAAATCGATAAGAAAAAAAGGAATGAACAAACTTTTTCTATTCATAGACATAAACTTCTATAAAGAATTAAAACTTAAGCAGACAAAATACACCAAAGGAGAATTATAAGAAGTCGGACATGTGAAATGCGAACGAATATATTTCTCGGGTCCCAATTATCTCGTTGTCATCCGTAATAATTAAGGGGACAATCCGGACTTAAAACGAACAACTCTCTTTAAGCGACTCATATTTTACCCGCCATTTATTACGGCCGTTTCTTAAGCGACTGTCTGACAGAACAATATGTGAGTGTGTGTGTGTATGCGCTGCTGCCGTTGCTGCTGCTGCTGTTCCTTCGTTGTTGCTGCATTTCGAATATTAATCATTAAAGATTATTTCTAGCCAAAATGTTAATGTCGTTACCATACAGTCCTCAATCACAATAAAACAAATGCTAGCGTTCTACTATATAGTATATATAGGACCTACTGTGTAAAGTCGATTCTGTGCAGTAAGAAGGGACACAAGAGCCGAAAACATTTTAGGAACTCTTCATTGTAAACCTACATAAAAAAAATACCCAATGTTATCAAGATAAATTTCTGAATGTTATTTTTTATATTAATCTGAAGAAAATTCTTTTTCTAAATCACCTCGTTATCCACTCCACTCCATTGTTGTTGCACGAACCACAAGCTTTTAAATCGCAATTTTTCTATTATTCTAAATCCAGAAGCTTGAATAAAATTAATCCCTCGCTTGCTACTGGTTAGTATAGATATCCGGTTTCACGAATCTGTAACCTCGTCCGAAACCGTGTTCTTACACACTCGCGTTAACGCGGGTATTAACGTACACGCACACATATAGGGTTGCTATCTTCGAGCATGAAAACAAATAGACGTTTTACCATTATAACATATTTGAATAACTCAGAAGATTCTAAATATATTTTATTAGAAATATAATATGTTTAGATTTAATAATTTTGTGATATTGGCATTTAAAAACTCCCCCTCCCCCCACTAATTTAGTTAAAAATTTTATCATTGTGCGATTTCCTGTTAATTTCAGTGATTTTTGGTCTCTACGAGTGCCTTATATCCGCTATTTTGATATTCGATAATTTGACCTCAGAATTAATCAGCCATGTCAAGTGAAATTCAGTCTTTTTGCTATCGATCAAAAGTACTATTTGTGACCCTTATGGATGCCATATTGGATTCCGCCATTTTAACATTCGATATTTTAACTTCAAAAATATAGATCTGCGGCCTCGAAAACCCTATAGTAAGCCATGTTGAGTGAAATTGAAGTCTTGTACAATCAATATTATGAATTTCCTGTGAATTTTAAGGATTTTTGACAGTTCTGATAACTTCAATAGTACGTCAATTATAAATATTTTAATCTTATATCCGATTAAATCAATCTCAAAATTGTTTTTTTTGCAACCGTTTTTTCTCAAGGTATGCTTTTTCTTGTATCCTCTTGCTATCCAAAAGAGCAATTCCATATATATATATATATATATATATATATATATATATATATATATATATATATAGATGTCATGGCGTAATGTTTCACGGATGGGAACATGTGATTCAGTATTAATCTGGGACTACATCCGTTCGTTCGTTTGGTTTCTTGTAGAAATTTGCAGACGTTTTGCCAACCAAAATTTCATTTGGCATTTTGGCATCTTCCGTGTTTACTGGTGGTAGATGAACTCTCTCTCTCTCTCTCTCTCTCTCTCTCTCTCTTTGTCAACCTCTGTCCATCCACTCTTGGATGTAGGTCTCTCTTCATTGTTTCCATCTTTCTCTATTATTCGCCAATCTCATCCACTGTTTGCCCGCCACTGTCCTTATGTCGTCTACCCATCTTTTTTGAGGTCTTCCCGTGCTTCTTGTTGTCTTCCTCGGTCTCCATTCCAGGATTCTTCGTGTCCATCTGTTGTCCTTATATCGGGCTATGTGACCAGCCCATCGCCACTTCATCTTTGCAACCTCCTCCACGATGTTCTTAACTTTCGTTTTGCGTCTTATCTCGGTGTTTCTAATCCTGTCTCTTAATGATATTCCAAGCATGTTTCTTCCCATCGTAGATGAACCAGTTGAGATATATATATATATATATATATATATATATATATATATATATATATATATATATATATATATATATATATATGCCGAGAATTTCCTATTTTATTTTAAAATTATACGTACGAAAACTTATCCCTGTTTTTTATATTTCTTGGTTTAAAAAACTCGCAATAACTTTTTTAGGGAGATCATTGGTACGACATTTTATTTAAACTGCGGAATTCAGGGTAGGTCTAGTTGCCGATGCAGAATAATGCGACCCCTATCCTTGGAGGAGCACGCTTCGTGTATCGAGTTTTGATATATTCCTTTTTTAATTCACCGTCGCGCCATCACATAGCGGTTTTATACAACATTGTTGGTTTGTGTTGATCTTGGTTTAGTGAGTGTGATTCATCGAGATGTCGCCACTCTGTCTTATTTACTATTTCTGAACTGTGAAATCTTTTTATAGGACACAGATGCGAGATGAAGGTTTATATCGAACGCAACGGCCTGACGAGTCCTATACTAGGACGAAACTGGGTTGTCATCATTTTCGGACCCGGAGCTTTTGCATTATCTTGGAGATCTCCGCACTTTTTAACATGAGAGTAATATTTATCAACGCTCTTTATGTCCTCAGAGCCGAGAATTTCCTATTTTATTAGCAATTAGTGTACATGACAAATTAAAATCTTGTGAAACTTACCTATAACAATAACAATTTCCAAACATAAAAACATAAATATTCAAATTTTTTCACACAAGAATGTCACATTTTTTAAAATAACTTACAATAAAAATACTTAAAATATAATAGTTTAACACGTATTTCTACATTAAAATGAGAAATAACTGCGCTCAGTATATAGATAAATTTATTTTTGAAGGTGTTTGTGTGTGTGAATTTTATATTTTTTTTAGTTTTTTTTTTAATTATTTTACAGGGGCGTGCAAAAACGATTTCTTTAATTTAAAATGTTAGAATATATTTTAGTTAGATTTTTTATATCCGTTTTGTCATTCACTGCGTTAGGGTTGTTCTTAATAAAAATCAATTTCCGAAATTCTATTTTTTGTTGATTTGATTGAATTTTAAAAATTTTTGTGTCCTGAAAAGTGAAAGTATGTGTTTTTTCATTTTGGTGTTTAGTTAGTGCTATGGTGTTTTTCTTGCCGTATCGGTGGCCGTTTAAACAGTTTTGTAAATATTGGGTGGTTTGCCCTATGTAGACCCTATGACATTCATTACAAGGTATTTCATATATTAATATATAGTATTTCATGTCTATTCTTTGGTAGTTTGCTCTTCATAGATCCAAAAAATTGTCTCAATAAATTCTTACCTTTATGGACAACTGAGATGTTATGTTTTTTTTAAATAACTTTGTAAATTTTCAGATAACCCCTGTATATATGGTAGACTTAAATATGTGTTTTTCTGTTAACTTTAATTGCTTGTGGATTTCTTTTTTTGGATAAAATATGTTGCTTTCTTGAATTAAATAATTTTTCCTATAAGTCTGTGACATAAAAAGTTGCAAAAGTACAAACTAGAAAAAAATATATTAAAAACTTTCTTAGTAACCAAAATTTGCCGTCCAAATGAGTTCGAAACATGAACATCTTGTGTATAATTTTTATAAACTGAATGTTTTTTTTTTTTTTTTAATTTTGATATATGTTCTAATATTGAGTTAATTTCGAGTTTTAAATCTTCTAATTATAGAAATGCAATTTAATTATTTCCACACTGGAATATTTTGAAATAAATAATTAGTATTTACTTAATTGTATTTAAAAAATGCTCCTTTCAAGGCAGACAATTTTAACATATATTGCTTATTATCTGTGGTCTATGTTGCATTAATAAACTAGACGTATTTATTACTATTTTGTTTCCAATATTGAGCAGTCCTGAAATTACAAATATACATCAAAAATCGGGCAAGTGCAACAGGTGAATAGGTCCAAAGTCCAGAGTAAATGAGGACCCGGAATTTAACTAGGTCATGACCTAACATCGGAAAATATTGTAAAGAATTATTTCTTTAGCATTTTTTTTTTTTGGTTTTCATTACATGTTTTCCAATTTTGTCGTTAAAAATATTAGTAAGTAAGTACTGAAGCAATAAGCAAAAACAATTACGAATAGTTTAAGATTCTAGAACTTTTATAAGCTTTATAAAGCCACTAAAATTTTACAAGCCGATAAATGAGGTTAAACTATTAGAACAAAGCTAACACAGTTAATAACTAACAAAAATACGAGAATGACTTTTACCGCCAAAGAGTTAGCAGAATCAATAACACTAAACATTAATAGTTCAATTTCAGGAGTGTAAACTAATTTTTAGTTCGTTTTATTTCATCTGTAACAATTAAAAATGTTGTGTTTGAACATTTCAAATGCAAACTTAAGGGTTGGATATTACTCCAGTCTTCCTATGAAAGAAGGTGAAAAAATTTATTGCAGATATCAAGTAGATGATAAATACGTAAAAAAGTACAGCTAGATCAGCCCTGTTTTTTTATAAACAACAACGTCGGAAAATTCGATTTTCCGCTCGTAGAATTTTTCAGTTACATTTTAAAGAAAACTTGTCCAAATGAAAGTTGTGGACTCCATGGAGCGCAAGTTTTTAACTAAGCTTTTATTGAAACTATAGTGACAGGGGAAAATTCCTCTTTTTCATATTCAATCCAACAGAAGTTCGGGGACTAACAGTGTAAATAAAATGAATGAGTGAATGATGAATTTTTAGTAAATAACTAAAGGTATGTAAAAAACGTTGTCCAAAATTCTTATCATACAGGGCGTAAAAAAACAGGGTCATGAGTGGCACCGCTAGTCCGTCCCTGCAGCTGTAAGTAATTCACAACACTTTTTTGGATAGTAATTTGGAGGGTTTTGCCTGGTATACATCATATTAAAAAAATTGAAATATAGCGGATTGTTCAATAATTATGTGCAAAAAACCTGATTCCATTGCCACTTTTTGAGAGCCCATATCTCCGAAGAGGAGGCCTATACGAAAAAATTTATATGAACTTCTTTTACGTGTTTTTTTCATATCCTGTAGATATCCCACATTTTCCTAGACATCCTGTACATCGATCAATCAGCAATTTTTTTATTCAATAAATATAATGTTTAGCTTACAGCCATCGTGGTAATACCTTGGTGAAAAAACATGACCCCTTGTAACACAATATATTTAATTTTATTGGTGATTCCCCAACGATTCGCGAGTAACTTTTATATCTAGTTTAGTTGTTTCAACAAGTGTTAGTTGGTTAAGAAATTTTATTTATTCTTAGTTGAGAATGGCTAGCGGCAAAAGTATTAATTGAAAATATTTGGTAATTATTCGTATTAGTGGAGTCAACGAATTTTTCGCAAATTTTTTGTATACTCCTTATTCTGGGATTGTAGAACATGTTCGAATATTTTTAAAAACATAACATTTTTAAAAAAATGAAAAACATAAATATAAGTTAATGGTAACGTTACAACAGGGTCAGAAATTAGAGAACAGCATCAGAAAAATACTCTACCATTGATCAGTTTTTTAAAATGATGTTTACAGATTAGTATGCATTATTTCTCTGTAATTTCAATACGCACGCAAAATATCAAAGAGGATGACTTTTGTTGTGTTATGTATACGCAAATTGCTTGCAATAAATAAGGCATTAAAATCTTAGTTTCGGCGTTAATTAAAGCTTAATTCAGCTCAAAGCTTCTTCCGAAACTCTTCCGACTGCATCAATTTAAAAATCTGTTCTCGACACAAAGAGACTTATTATAAAAGATTTTAACGGCTTTACAAACCATTTTAATAACTTAATGATGTCACTTTTCGTCGTTTTGTCGGACGATTTTAAACGTTGTTCTAAATTGGTAATTTTGAAACCGTTAAAAAATACGACATTTTCAAAAGTAAATAAGAATTAGTTAAGTGATGCTAAGGGATAGAGGCAAACGACTAATCTTCGAAAATATATTTAGAAACTTGAAATTGTGACCAGATTCGTTCTAGTTGATAATAATGTTTTCCAAAGTACTGAATACGTATATGAAGCTTATTCTTTTCTGGAATTGGAAGAACATTGTCAAAACTGACTTTTAAGTCAAAAATGAGAAAAAAAATAAAATAACTTTTTGCGTTCAACTTGCTGCAAATTCAGTGAATAATACATATTTCTATATCAATTTTTTTACGGCATATTTTTAGGTGATTATGAAAACAGAAATATCCTTCTAAATGTCCCAAAATATTTTTCGGACGAGCAGAAAATTTTGGATAATTTTCTATTAGCTGTTCCGCTTCGTACTTATTATTGCAAATTTGAGTGACGAAGTTTTGAATTGTCCATTTCTGCAAATACAGTATTCACTTTCACAATGTAAAGAAATTTTTCAAAAAATTTTACTCCTTAGTATACAAAAGAAAAACGAGCGCGTTTCGTTTGGATCTCGACCTAATCTTGGTGTTGCTTATGTTAATCATCCAATATTCTAGTAGCACCTGTAAATTCAGGTAGGTTGGATCTGACTGATGACTTTAGTTATTTTTGTCCGTACGAATTCGCCAACTTGATTTTGAAATTAAACTGTTGCCATTTTGTGATGCCTATTTTTGTCATATTTTTCCCAGCTCTTTTTCAAATGTGATTGTAAGAAAGCATCGTAGATCTTCATTGGCACAACTAAAACCATGTGAAATTAAGATATCCATCAACGACACTTTACAGAATATATGATTTTATAATAGAATCAATCCAAATTGGTAAGAAGGAGTAAGCGCATTGTTGACTTTCCTAAGTCCAGAAAGACATGGCTCCACCAAAAGTTTTTTATATGTATTTTCTTTTAAAAATGTTTCAAATAAATGTTTAGCCTCTAAAAACTGCGGATATCATTAACAATAAAAAAACTATTTGAACTATTTACCAATTATTAAGTTATCTTGCTTGTTTTTGATACAAAGGCATCTTTTCCACTAAGTACCTGAAACAAAAAAAATTTATATAGAATGATGTATAGATTTATGATTTTTTGAAATATATATATATATATATATATATATATATATATATATATATATATATATATATATATATATATTGCGTTGATATTTTCGACCGCAACTTGTCCGTTAAAAAATTATTTTTATTTTATTATTAACCTGTTTTGTTTTTTATTGGAGAAATAAAAATTCTTGACAGCACATATATATGTGATATTTATTGAATTGTTAGGCGCCAGGCACAAATAATTATACCAAAGTATAATCAATTTGTACCAAATTTTTATTTTTATTTTCAATAAATGTTACTCAATTATACATGTGCTGTTTTTATGAATGTACTCCGTTTTTTTAGTGATTTGACATTTGAAACATTGATGTCAAATTTCTCTCTCTCAGGTGAGTTCCGATGAAAATATAATAATTGTCCGAAAAAGTCAAACCAATGATTCAAAAACACAAATACAAACTTTATTCAGAAAAATACAAAAATGTCCGTGGATGCAGTTTTTCTATTTAAAATTTTATAAAACACCTTATCGTAACCTAATTAAATTATAAAAATTTTTCTATGTGCATTGCATTCTTTTTTTAATGGGATTTTGAATTGTTAAATCTGTCAGTAAAGCATAAATATCTAAACGGTTACAAATGTATGGCGTCTTGAAATATGGAATTTTATTTAAACAATCTATAATATTTTGGTGTGTGCTGTTGTTATTATTAAAGTGATGTTAACGCAGTGCAAATTAAAAAATTTATTTTTTATTATTTACTACAACTATTTGCTATGAGATTAGTATAAATCTATTTTATCAAAATTATTTTTTTATTAACTATGATTTGTCACAATAAGGTTAATATAAATCTATTTACTAAATTATTATCAGGCAATGACAAAAAATTATGATTTATATAAATTTTGGACTTTTCCTGACCTTTTGATATACCTAAACTCTACTTTTGTTTATTATTTATCACATAAAATTGATAAATAAAATTGGATTACATCCAAGAAAATTTTACATATACATTTAATTTTAATCATACCTTCGTGAAATTGATAATTCTGGTTTAATTACTATTCTAATCCTAATTAACAAAGTTTTACCTATAATTAGGTACTCTTTAATCCGAGTTTCTTATCAAAATAAACTTATAATCTATATTTTCTTACACTAATGTTGCACTTTTACAGTGTTTCTTACAAAGTTTTAACAAATACTGTTTTTATAATGTTATCATTAAAATATATTTTTAAAGCGTTTCGACCATTTTATGGCCTTCATCAGTTATCCTCAACAACGCAAATATTACTTATTTTTTTCTTGCATTTTCGCTACCGTCATTCTTTATTATTATGTATAAAATTAATTAAATAATGAATTGTAAAGAAATAGGGATAAAAAAATGTGTGTTTCCTAAATAGTTTTACGTTTATGAATTTTTTCTGAACTCTTCATAAACAAACGATAATGAATTTCAGCATAGGTACCGATTTCCAAGGATAAAGTAAACTCTACAAAATTATCCTAGACTTAACATGTTTAGGAAAATATTAGTATTGTGCTGTACTTCTGACGCATTATTATTTTGTTTTCGACAGTTTACGTTAATATCAGTTCATTTGTTCTGATTGATATTTTATAACAGAATGTATTTAAATGCTACATCATGCATCTCGTAACTTATAATTAATTATACGGAATTTGTAAATATTTAATAGAGTTAGAATAAAAAGTCCATATTGGTTCTTGATATCCACTTCTAATACTTAGTACTTATTTTTAGAGACTCGTGTGAAGTTATTCAATGTCTTTATTTAGATTTTTAATAATACCGTATCAACATGAAGAAACGGAAAAGTTAAAAACTCCGTAGATTTATAGCTTTTGTGCAAATTCGTAATAAACTAACGTTTTGTTCGTTTGTATCAAATCACATCTCAAAATCGGTATACATAGCAACAAAAAGAAATCATTACCGTTTTAATAATTTATATAGGAGAAACGTAAAGGAAAATAATAGACTGCTGCTGTCCGGTCTTCTTTCAACAGACTCTATTATAAGGGGAGGTTTTGCTTCTGACTCGAAAGCTCTTATTAAAGATGGACAAAAATAACTGCTTCATATATAATAATAAAGTTGAAGTTATGACATAAAAAATATATTAAAATACTTGCATTATTTGATATGTGAATCTAATTAAATGATTTTGTATATTATCAATTTCAAAACCGTATAAATTACTTTTTATTTAAAATGATATGGGTTTAAAGATTATTTTAATATTAAATACTTACAATAAATTTTGTAGATTTTCAAGTAAATATTAGTTGATGATCAATTCGATAATGCATATATATGCATTATAGAATTGTATACAGGGGCGGATCCAGCCTCTCTCTTTGGGGGGGGGGGGCGGTGATTTCACAAAAGTAGAATATGGCAAGCGAAAGCAAGCTGTCGACTGGGGGGGGGGGGAGACATCAGCAACATTCCCATTTCTAGTGTAAAAGGCAGGGTCGGGTCTATTTTTCTGAATTTGAAATTTTTGGAGAGGGGGCGATCATAAGAAAAAACAAGTTGGCGACAGGGGGAGAGGATGCGGGCAACATACACATTCCTAGTATAAGAAGCAGAATCGTGTCTATTTTCCTGAACTCAAAGTTCGTGAGGGAGTGGTTATCGCAGGAAAAACAAGTTGTCAACGGGAGGGGAGTGCTAGCAGCATACACATTCCTAATATAAAAGGCAGAATCGTTTCTGTTTTACTGAACTCAAAGCTCTTGGGAAGGGGAGGGGCGATTGCAAGCATACACAATCCTATACTCTATTCAAGAACTAGAGAGAGTAATAAAACTGTTACCGAAACCTCCAACTTACATGCTCCAGTGCCGCAGGTAACTGAGAACTGACGTGAATCTAATTACATTTAATTATATTTAAACATTATAAGGTTTAATAAATTTACTGCAACAATAGAGTTTCTGATAGTTCAATTTAATTTCTGTCAGTGAGCAAAGTACACCTTACAGTGGGTCCTTAGTGATTTATCTTGTTTGAACTTGTTTTTATATATTATATGAGATTGGTGAGATACCCAAAAGATGTGGCTATCTATATTTATTCCAAAATCGTTAAACCAGGGCATTTTTTCCTCAACGAAAAACTTATTACGATGAATATTTATGGTGCCTTAAAATATTATAAAAAGTTCTGTTGGGATGTGTTCCAGTCAATATGAAAAGTTCCTGCTTAGGTGTGAAAAATGTTTCGAAGTTCAAAGGCGTCAATTTGAACATTTACTCAAATAATTTTTGTAATTTTATTTTCTTAACAACTGGTTTATTTCTATTCCTATTAGCTTTTATAGATCCAAAGTTCTTGGAGTTTTTTATAATATTTTTAACAGTTGGTAGTGTTGGTTTCTGGTTGGATCGCGAATGTATCGCATGTTCTTGAAATAACTCTATCGTATTCTCAATAAATAATAAATAAGTTTAAATAATTTTCGTGAGTGTAATTTAATGGCCCCGGCATGATTATTATTAATGAATGTCAAATGGCAAGAAATAGTGACAGTTCTGTAGGGTTCGATTGTTTTATTTTCGCCATGCCTCGCCGTCATGGTCAACTAATAACAAAATTTAAAAGCCGTATAGCATTCTTACAATAGAAAAATGTTGAATTGCCATTATTTTGAAAACTACAAATTCTTGGAATAGACAACCTTATACAAAGTTATCCTTATTTTTAACACTTAATATGCTAAAATTATAAAAATAGGGGCTTTCTATTTCAAAAAATTGACTTTTGACGATTTTTTAAATATAATTTCTATTCTTCTTTTTTGACCACTCTGTACTAATAATTTTCAAAATATCATAAAAAAACTACTAAAGTCGATTTTTCTTTACAAGAAAACTAACCCAAATTAAATAATAAAGACTTCCTTATAGGAAAAACTTATTGTTAAGTTTTGATCCGAAACGTCATTTTTGACATAAAAATTTAAAGATGTCCAAAACGGTGAGAGTTAAGTATAGAACATTATACATGAAATATGTCTAGAATTCACGTAGAAATCAAAAATGCCATAATATATAGGGTGTTCCGTTTAAAATAAGCAAGTTGACATCTACTTCTGGTTTAACCGGAAATGCCTCCATCTTGAAAATATTTTAGCCGGCTGTCCCGCATGCATGTTAGAACAATGTCAAATTTCCAGGTTCGCGCCAAAAATTATTCCAAATTGAAGGTTTCGGAATTTGAATATTGGATTAAAACCCTCAACGCATCATATGCATAATTTTTTCTTAACTATTTTCCACAATTCAAGGATCTTGGTATAGATTTTTGAAGAACTTTCGGTACCCATTTCTGAATTTCAATATACAGGGTGATTCAAAAATCGATCACGAAACTTACGGGGGTGATTCTACTTGACAAAATAAGGGCAGAGCTTCATATAATTTTTTTTCAAAATGTCATTCGTTTTCGAGTTACAAGCCGTCCAAGTTCAAGTTTTTATTTTTTGTTTTTTGAATTACTCGCTTACAGGAAAACCGATTTGACTAATATTTGAAAGATAGGCTAAGTCTTCTGCGCTTCATCATTTTAGTAACAATTCACATTGATTGTTTGCCGCTAGAGGGCACTTTACCTACATTGAAAATTGTTTTTTTGTCATAATTTTTTAGTGTTGACAGCTACAGTAGTTTTTGGCATAATTTCTGAAAGACTGATGCCAGGCCTTTAAAAAAGGTGCTCTTTATTTACATCGCTAAACCCAACGGTTTAGACGTAAATCACCCTTAAAAATTAAGTGGTAAATTTACTTTTCTCATTTCATTACCACCAGCTACCAGGTAAATAGCTATCAAAGTATACTAGAGCTGTCAGTTTAACATCAAATAAATTCGCTTTTTAAACTATTTAATTTATAATCTTAAAATAACTAATAATGGCTAATCAGTAAATATCCATATTATGGATTATTGCGATATACATTTAATTGATAAAAATTAATGAAACAGTACTAAACAAACTAAAAAAGATTCTCAAAATGTCCCCCATTTTTTTCAATACATTTCCTAACACTCTTCAAAAAATGTCGCCTAACTCGATGAAAAATTTCTGGTATTTCTTTAATAATTTGGCACTTTTCGATTATCCTGAAGCGAAGATCCTCGACGTTGATTACTGGAATATCGTACACCAATTGTTTCAAATGACCCCAAAAGAAAAAATCCATAGGATTAATGTCTGGTGACCTCGCTGCCCATGCCAATGGTCCACTTCGTCCTATCCATCGCTCAGGATACGTTGCATTCAAATACTGTCGGACACGTATACTAAAGTGGGGCGGAGCTCCGTCTTGGAGGATCCACATGTTGGCCCTTACTTCCAATGGCACATCTTCCAGATACAATGGGAGACGATTTTGGATAAAATCTAAGTATACGTCACCAGTTAATGGGTCATCAAAGAAATGAGGACCAATAAGGTAATCTCCTATTATCCCTGCCCACACATTTAGTGAAAATCTACGCTGATGTTTCGTTTCTACCACATTGTTTGGGTTCTCGTAAGCATATGTGTGGATGTTGTGTAGATTTGTTATGCCATCACGAGTGAAACCAGCTTCGTCAGTGAATAATATGACGCCAATTAATCGATTATCGTGTTCATACTTAGCTAGGATCTGATTGCACATTTCCAACCGTCTCGGCCGATCATCGTCATAAAGAGCCTGCACCTTTTTTGAATGAAACGGGTAGAGTTGTTCTTCTCTTAGTATCCTCCATGAACTAGCCTGACAGAGCCGCACTTCATTCCCAATTTTTCTAGTACTAATACCTGGATTATCTTCAATAATTTCAAGCACTCTTTCTTATTGTTGCACGTTTCTAGCAGTTCTAGGTCTTCCCCTATTTCCATTATAACTTTTAAAGGAACCACATTCCGCAAGCCTCCTGTGCACACTGGAAAATGTTTGAGCATGAGGGATATTTCTTTCCGGATAACTCTCCATATAATATCTTCTTGCCAACTCTGCATTACCATAACAAAAATGGATATCACAATATTCGATATTTGAATATTGGTGATTAGCCATTATTAGTTATTTTAAGATTATAAATTAAATAGTTTAAAAAGCGAATTTATTTGATGTTAAACTGACAGCTCTAGTATACTTTGATAGCTATTTACGTGGTAGCTGGTGGTAATGAAATGAGAAAAGTAAATTTACCACTTAATTTTTAAGGGTGATTTACGTCTAAACCGTTGGGTTTAGCGATGTAAATAAAGAGCACCTTTTTTAAAGGCCTGGCATCAGTCTTTCAGAAATTATGCCAAAAACTACTGTAGCTGTCAACACTAAAAAATTATGACAAAAAAACAATTTTCAATGTAGGTAAAGTGCCCTCTAGCGGCAAACAATCAATGTGAATTGTTACTAAAATGATGAAGCGCAGAAGACTTAGCCTATGTTTCAAATATTAGTCAAATCGGTTTTCCTGTAAGCGAGTAATTCAAAAAACAAAAAATAAAAACTTGAACTTGGACGGCTTGTAACTCGAAAACGAATGACATTTTGAAAAAAAATTATATGAAGCTCTACCCTTATTTTGTCAAGTAGAATCACCCCCTTAAGTTTCGTGATCGATTTTTGAATCACCCTGTATATTCCCGCTTGATATTGAAAATGAACTGGACACTATTAATACATCATTTTCTTAGGTTACTGGATAAACTGGCTCATTTTTAGACTTTCATGTTTTTCCTAAGATAATGCTCTTTTAAGAGTAAAATCGACTTAAGTGAAACTCCTTTAAAAGTTTTAATCTCGATACCAGTTTAATTAGAGAAACGAGCTGAAAAATCTCATTTTGAATGATAAAATAAAATGCAGTATTGATCAGTTTATATTGTTTTCGTGTACATATTCTTTTTACATCGTATCCTCAACAGAATAAACAATAGCCACGATATTGATCTACTGCAATCGCCTATGCAATGATGCCCACTTTCTGAACTTTTTGTAAAATTTATATTTGAAAATATAAAAAGACGAACCCCCAGCAAACAGGTTGACAGAAAAATCTATACGACTCGTTCCGCCAGCCTGAAATAGACTATGGAACGAAGCTCCCTCTGAATTAATTATTTAGGAGTTTGTGTCATGGAAAGTGACTTCGTTAAAAAATAACGAGTTTATTTTTGAGGAAAAAGTTGTGTCTATGTACTTATAGTTTATTGGAAAAGAACAAAGAAAACGATTAGTAAATTAAAGAGGTATATTAAATCAATATTACGTTGGAAATAATAATATTTTGCTTAGAAAACTAATTTGGTTAATTTTAAGAGTCTCACGACTTTGACGAGTAACTCCTTCAAATATGAAAAGCCCATTTTTTATATTTATTAAATGTTTATTTTTATTTTATTGGAAAAGAAATTAAGTAGATTTTTCAAATGGTAGCTCACAATTTCATCCAGAACGACGAGTGATTTTACTAGGTATGTAGATGTGGCATCCGACCAAAATCCATTGATTTGTTCTCTGAAAGCTAAAATGAAAAAAAATTCGAAAACCTGATACCAAACAAAGGATCGACATAAGAAAACTGAAAGAACCAGATACAAGAAATAAAACAGAGCAAGAACTAAATGAAGGCATACATGGAAATGAAAAAGCTGACGAGCTTGCTAGAGCAGGGTCGGCATCTCAATACATGGGTCCAGAACCGGCCTTTGGGGCGCCGCGGTGCACGGCCCGGGAAGCAGTCATAAAATGGATCAAAAGAGAACATAAAAAGCACTGGATGACCAGACAGGGTTTAAACCACAGCAAGCTATTTATTGGGAATCCGGACCCGAAACTGGCCAGGAAATTACTACAAATGAGTAGAAACCAATTAAGGACTATTACGGGTATAATGACGGGACACATGGCTATCAAAGTACATCTGAATAGAATGAATCTATATAACGGAAACTTCGGCTGTAGACTATGTGGACAAGCCGCGAAAACGGTGAAGCATATCATATGGATTGTGAGTCACTGGTGAGATTTAGACAACAAACTTTCGGGTCAGTAAGATTGGAACCGGGAGAAATACTCACTCACTCCTTAGCAGGACTGTACAGATTGAGCCAGGGGGCTAGGTTGACAGAGTGGCTGTAATGTCTAGGGTAAGCACAATAGGCCTACTCTGGTCGCAGTGTATCCGGCTTTAGGACGGACCCGGAAATATAATAATAAAAAAAAGAACTAAATAAAAATTTTAAAGATAGAAGTTAAAAAATTTAGTAGGAAAAATTAATGAAGACAAATGAAAATCAAACAGAACCATTAATAAAATTTTTATAAAAAAAATTGGACCGACTTCTAAAAGTGCGCTAAAAAGTAAAAAATAACTATAAATTTCTATATGAAATTGAAATTTTTGAAGTCCACGCCAAACTAATATCTGATAAAACGTGAACTTTCTTACCATAATTTATATATATTAGTAGTTTTAAAAATGTATAGTTTTTTTTCACTTTTTAGTGCACTCGGTTCAATTTTTTTTATAAAAATTTTATTTTTCGATTTTTAGTTTTGAATTCATTATGATATTCATAAATTATTTGAGTCAAAGTTGTAAATCACCCTAAAATAAACCACTAAAATTTCTTTGATTCTTAGAGTTCTTCAAATACCAGTGAAATGGTGTCAAACAATTAGTTTGTCATAGTAAATCCACTATCTTAAATTTCAAATTAATTTTAGATTGGTAATATAGACCCCAAAACCTTCCATTATCGATATTTAAAGTACTTAAGACGTAAATTTCTTAACCTGATATATTTTATATTGCATGTTGAGTTTGTATACGCCCCAAGAACTCCACAATATCAATTTTAGACAAAATCGGAAAATGTAAAATTTTCAGTCCTTCATATTGCATCTTATCAACTTAATAGTTGTAAAAAGTTAATTTTATATTCGTAATACAATACCCCAAAAATCCCCTCAAACTATTCAGTCCCACCTTTAAACAAAATCGGAAAATGTAAAATCTTTAGTCCGTTATATTGGATTCGTAATATTAAATCCTGAAAAAATACTTTTAAATTCATAATTTACACCATATCAATTATGGAGAAAATCGAAAAATGTAAAATTTTCAGAACGCTATAGTGAATCTTCAAGATTGAGTTTTTCAAAAAATATTCTAAATTCCTAATTAGCACTAACAAAAATCCCCCAATACTGATTTTAGACAAAATCGAGAGGTGTGGAATTTTTACTCCGCTTTCTTGGATCCGCCATATTTAACTTTTTAAAAAATAATTTCAGATTCCTAATGTGCGATCCCAAAAACTCCCCCAAATCAATTTTGAAAAGAATTGAGCAAAATTAATTTTTTAATCGCCATATTGGATACGCCATATTAAATTTTTTAAAAAGAATTTCAGATTCGTTGTGTGATCCCGAAAACTCTCCCGTACCAATTTTGGAGAAAATCGGACAAAACTGATTTTTTTGTTCGCCATGTTGGAACCGCCATATTGAATTTCTTAAAAATAATTTTAGATTTGTTATGTGCGACTCCGAAAACTCCCCTTTACCAATTTTGGAGAAAATCGGACAAAATTGTTTTTTGTCCGCCATATTGGATCCGCCATATTGAATTTTAAAAAAATATTTTGTATTCGTCATGTGCGACCCCAAAAACTCCCCCACACCAATTTTGGAGAAAATCCGACAAAATTACATTAGAAAATAAGAGAAGTAACATGAATATTTACATAATAAAAGTTAGAAAACGTGATGGACAACGAAGGTAAATCAGGCTGAACTAATTAAGGGTTTAGAAACTAAATAAAAATACTCCTGGAAGATGAGACAACAAAAGCACCGCCAGAAATAGAAAACATTTTAGGACTAAGCATAATAACGGATGAAGTGAGACTAGCCCTCGAGCTAGTAAAAAAGGAAAAATCTGAGTGCCCGACAATGCAGAATTTCTTGAACTATTGAATGATCATGGAATTAGATGGATAACCAATATATTTAATCACATATATGATACCTTAAAAATACCAAAGGGTTGGCTAAAATCGGATTTTATTGCCATTCCCAAAAAAAATCGTACCATCAGCCTCCTAAGTTATCTACTTATATATTTACTTCTTAAAACAATACACCAAAGAATATATGTAAACTAAACGACGTCTGGAATACAATTTGGTTTCAGAGATGCCGTTGGAACAGGAGAAGCCCTGTTTTGTCCACCAGTTCTGTTTCAAAGATGCAAAGATGAAAATGGTTGTCGATGACAACTACCAGTCTTTTTCGTACGACAATGTAACAACCTATATATATATATATATATATATATATATATATATATATATATATATATATATATACTATTTAAATTTGGAATTTCACAAGAAATCCCGTACGGCTCGCTATCTGTATGCATCGGTTTTAACCGGAGTTGCAGTTTCGCCAGATTTATATATCGGTATCCTTGATCGATTTACGTGCCCGATAATCTGTTTCTCTTACAGTTTCGGTGAATAACATTGAATCTTGGCGTTACGTCATGTCGAATGTTTTTCCAATAATTAGGACATAGTTTCAAAATATCTCCTGAAATATGCATTTTGACAAGTCTAGTATTGATATTTTGAGCGAATTCAGCATTTCCTTAGTAACTGGTCATACTAGCAGTATTGTAGAAGTCATAAAGATTAAAAAATCAGTGATCATCTGTGTGTTTTATTATGTGATATGATCAATCTACACTAAAATCAGGTATCAATATTCGGTATTTTTAATTACAGTCGTCTAGTTCAATAAATTAAATTATTTCTATTTTACGTGCGTAAAGGCTGGTATTTTCCTTTTGTTCCAGGGCCCAGCATTTTAAAACATATAAGTTATTTCAAGTTTTGTCCAGCATTTAAAGCATTGAAATCATTTATTAAAGCTTTACTTCAGCTTCTGCAAGCTATTATCCTAGTCGTAAAGCTTTACGACAGTTTTTTATTCCTTGTTTTCAAAGCTTTGCCGGCCTTAATAGAAATACTACATATTTCTTCGAAGCTAACCACTTCTGCTGGCGAATATGTTGAGTTTGATTCCCTTATGGCCACATATATCAAACTACTCACAAGGAGATATTAAAACATCCGAGAGCCGTTTTGATTTCAAGTATCCTTTTAGCCGAAATTATCTTTTAGTGACTGCGTCCCGATAGCAAGTACTCACAAACATATAAGTAGTATTGTTTGAATTTGTAAGAAAAAGAACCACAGAATCGTGTTGTAAAGGAAATTGCAATTTTCGTTGCAAAACTATATCCTTTTTGCTTTATTATTTATAGCTACAGCTAACACGTTTATGTCATTTTTGATTTATTATTTTCAACTACAGCTAACAAGTATTTTTATTAAAGTAAATTTCCTAATTTAATAAAAGTATCTTGAGTGTTATTTGGATAATCTGAAAAGTCTGTCTGTAGAGACTAAGTCTTCTCAGAGTTACCATTTTATCAATTTCAAGCTACAGATGGCGCATTAAATTTAAACATTCGGTAAGAGTAACTTCAGGAAGTGCTGTTTTGCATTTTGTAGCAAGTGAATCATAAAAACCCCGCCCATATATAATTGCCACCACAATAAGAGCTAGCTGAGTCAGGCACTTTGGATTTTTCAGAAAATAGAACTTAACATTATTAACTTATTTTAATCATAAAGACTATTCAGTGAGTAAGTAATTAAGCAATAAGTTTTATGTCAACAACGTTTTAACCGTCAGGATAATAGCATTTTTAAAACTGGAAAAATTTCTTGAAGAAAAATATCAAATAAAATTTATTTTAAGAATTTCCTCCTGTTGTAAAACAGGCATATTACTTCTAAGACTTTCTTTTGTATGCATTTCTATGTGCTTTAACGTCTTTATGTAGATTAAAAAATTATTTTTAACTCCCTTAATTGACGTATTAAACCATCTTTTAATTCCTTTTTTTCGTCGTCGATCTTAATTCAGCTCAATAACAGAACAAAAAGAGCTTTCTACGTGCTTTACACCTCGAAATAATAGAAAAAAATTACGACAGACACCGCACAACAAAACCGTCCCCGATGAAAGGAGATCATAATGCCGAAACCGGGACCTTTTCACGGACTCCATTATTATTTTTATTTAAACTTCCACCAACACAGTTCCCAAAAACAAAGGACAACTTTGGCTTGTAGTTTTTGCAAACCCAACGGTGTTACGTAAATAATGCGGTATTTAGAAAAATTATTACTGAAGTACTGAAATTGCCGATTTAAAAATGGGAAAAACATACAGTTTAATGATTTTTATGATTCAACCTGCAAAATTTTGTGTGCTAGGAAAAATTAGGAATAATAAAATATGTAATATATACTTTAAATAATATGTATCTATGGGGGTGGTCATTTCGCTACTACTTCTGGAAGAAATTGTAGGTTTATGATTATATTTTTTGCACTATTAATGTAATTTTGTACTAGTTTTTGAAATATTAACCAAATAAAGCTTACTGTGATTATATTTCTTTCTAAAAAATTGATTTAAAGCTCGCAAAATATTTAACATAATGGGTGTCTCAGAATGTTTTTCGTTTTTGTTTTGATTGTTACGCACCAAATACCGATAGCAGGAGGAGGGGAGTGGTTTCAAACGCTTGATTGATTTTTCAAGTTTAATAGCTATGGAAGATTTCACGGAACCACAGCGCGCATTTTGCATACGATCGTTTTAAAGAAACAACGATTCCTACATTGTTTTTCAACGTCTGTACAGCAGCCGGATTCTGTGTCATATGGAATTATATTAAAAGTTTTAATTCTACATGTCTGGTAAACTGTGTTGCAAAATAGTCGCCTGATATCGATTATTTCTTTATCACGGTTAAAATTTGATCTTAAATTTACTATGGTTAATTTTACCTTCTTTTTGCTAATATTCACGTTTTGGGCAGCATTATATCATTGTCATTAAGCATTTCTCATTTCTTCTTCGCATAACAGCCTAATATTCGTTGCATTTTTGAGTCTCATTGCTTTTCGAGCCATTCCCAAATTTCACTTCCTTGCAAATTTTCTTCCCAACTTAATTATTTTCTTGATCATTCAGTAATTTGCGTATAAGAAATACAGCCCTAATTTAATTCTATTTCAACATGATTTTTAGGTCGGCGACTCTACGTCACTGCTTTAGGTTATTTATATTTAAATAGGTTATTGATATTTACCTTTTTTTATTAGTTATCATTTTTTGTGCCGATTATTCCAAATAAAATTGTTACATTTATCTATTTTAGTTAAGTTTTCCGGATTTTTTATTTGAAGTATTTTCAAGGGTTTATTTACCTTTTTGTTGGAGTTATGTGACCTTTCCAGCTGACGTTTAGGCAAATTTGCATTCTTTTAAGCCGTGGCATGTTGAATTGCTATTTCTGTGGTCATTTTTGGGAGAAAATTTGGATGAGTAACTCATACCGTGTTGCTAATGGCTGAGGGAAAATTCTTATTTCTTGTTTTAGGGATAAACATTGAAGTTCTATTTGATTTTGAGTCAGAAATGTCAACGACTTATTAGTTAGCGATGCTGTTTAAGCCCACTATTTTGAGCTGTCATTTCTTTTGTCGAATTGCTACTTGTTTAAGGTCCCTTTTGTCTCGCGCCCTATGTTGAAGGAAAAAGAAGCTCCTACAGCGCAGGTTTCGGGCTTCATATAAAATGGCGGGAATTTATCTATCAATCCTACTTTTTCCTGTGAATCATTGCAAAAAAGAGTCAAGAAACTTCCATCCCGTTTTATTGCCGCCATCCTGTGGGTTTTGGATGGAGAATTTCGTTTTGCGTACCTCGATAAAGTTTTTGTGATTTGTGATTTTAGTATTTTCTGGCCAGTTTGGCGTTTTAGTTAGTTATCGAGGTACAAATTGGAAACAGAGATTTCGTCGGCCTCTTCAGCATTGTTATCAGGAATCAGTATGACCCCAGAAAATCGGGGTCCACCCTTTGGGTCAAAAAATCAAACAGCATATCCACTCTTAGGGATATAAACAACATAGATACACCCTCTGGGCATAAGAACAGTCCAGATCTACCCTTAGGGAATTCAACAAGTGCACCCTTCAAAACACCGTTATGAGTAAAAAGAGTAGAATTAATATTGACATTAATGAGTTTCATTTATCCCGCAGTTTCTTGTCCTTTACTTTAGTGCGTTGCCTTTTTTTTTTCATTTTTAACATTTTGTGCAGCAAATTAGAGAGCTGAGTTGAACGCTAGGACCAAGCAAAAACGTGGGGGGGAGTTTCTGAGTTTACCCGGCCAAAAATTCAGTGGCGCCTTTAAAAAAAAATACCCACCCCTACTCTACGACAAAGGGGCTAGCTTGGCACTTTGGTTGCTAGTGCCGCCTCTAGCTTTCAACGCTGCTCTGTTCGCACGAAACAATCTTTATTAGCGCTTTAAAACAAATACCAGGGTAGCACTTTCGCTAGAAAGCGAGGTGTCGACACCTTGTGGTTTTCTATTACGCCGCATTGATCTAACTCCATTTCTTGTTCTGAGGTAAAAATAAAAGACAGTCGAATTTTTTAAAATATAATTGTCACACTAACTATGGTTCTTCGTATATAGCCCACGTTAAATGATGGAATTTTTAATAGCCATTATCTTGACTACGAGTTGGGAAAGGTATCTGAAATTCTGCGGTCTTACGGGAAATTATATCAACAATAAATATTCAAAATCCAAAGAAAATATATAAAAAAAAAGCTCGGTTAACCTTAACAACCATCACCAGTAGTTTTGTCGCCATATTATTGATATGTTGTTCCCATTTAAGTTGTCTGTTCATGGTTACTTCTAAAAACTTCCACTTAAGAATTATTTACCTATCTTAATTTAGAAGTTGCGTCAGGAAAATACGAATATTAAGCATTTTGTTTTAAAAATATTAATAATCATTTCACGAGCTCATAAGACACTTGTTTTGCTGTTACACTGTATGCTTTGACGCTGGATTCCAAGTTGGTTGTAAAGGTGGAAGTTGTGATGGGTCCTCTGATTTGTTAACTTCACATGTATGCATCGCTGGGTTGTGCTTACATGGTTTCCATGGGTACAAAATGACTGATAAGTAAAATGCAATTATAGCAATTTTTTTTTTCGAATTTTTATAACAACTAATCAGCAATTTTTAAAATTTATAAAAACAACTAATAAAGAACGAAAGCTTTCACGGCTTTGGTCACCGTGTCAAATTGGAGGTATTATCCGAAGTTTCGCCTACGATTGCACGAGGCTTCTTCAGGAATCTTTACTCCAAAAGATTAGAACACTGAATGACTATCGAGGAGCGTTACAGTCGATTTCCACTTGTGATATAGACTGTAACCTGTATTTCTATTAATATTATTTGGATATTTAGAAATTTCGCTTGATTCTCTAATTTTACATTTAAAGAAACCAGACCCTGATGCTAGTACCTTAGTTTCTTTTACATTAACAGTGTGACCTGAGCAATGCTGGTGTTCAGCTAGTTTCTTTGTTTTACATCTGTGATGTACCTGAAGGCTAGTGGATATAGACCGTCCTGTTTAACCTACATATACTTTACTACAAGAACAAGGAATCTTGTAAAAGCCTTCTGTTTAAAATGGTATTGCGTCCTTTGGAGAGTTCAAACATTATCCAACTTTCATACTTGTGTTGAAAATTGTCCGAATGTTTGATTTTCGGAGAAATGTGGCAATCTTGTCTGTGGATCCATGTATGTAAGGTAAGACAACACTGTCCATAGGAGGTACTTTTATGACATTTTGCGGAGGAGTTGGGCTTTTATATTTAATAATAAAACGTCTTATATCTTTAGCGTAATATCCGCATATGTAGAGGGATCTACAAGTGCAGTAAGACTTGAAGGAAGACTGTCAACCTTCTTTACAATCAACAGTGGTCTTAAACAGGGTGATGCGCTGTCTCCACTCCTCTTTAACGTCGCCTTGGAGAGCATGGTGCAAAAAACCAACACAAAAACACTCCTCTTTAGAAATTAAGGTCCGCGCATCATATTGGCGTTCGCTGATGATATCGATATTGTAGGTAATACAACTACCAGTGTCAAGGAAGAGTTCTTCAAACTGGAAAATGCCGCAAAGAAAGTTGGCCTACGAATCAATGAAGAAAAAACAAAATATCTGGCTACAACAAGAACGGAACGGCGAGACAGAATAGGACAGAACGTGACTATAGACCACTACAATTTTGAAAGGGTCCATCAGTTTAAATATTTGGGAGCTACGATCACCTCTGACAACAACATTACACAAGAGATTAACAACAGAATACAAGGAGGCAACCGCTGCTGGTATGGGCTGCAAAAGATAATGAAATCGAAAAATATATCCCGCCGCACGAAAATAAGAATATATCAAGTAGTTGTAAGACCGGTAATGATTGAAAATCGCAGAAAGAAGAATGCTTAGAGGGATATACGGACCGGTCAGGGACAACACCACACAGCAATATAGAACGATAACAAACAAGGAATTGGAGGAACTATACAACCAGCCAGATATACTGACAATAATAAAAGTAGAAAGATTAAGATGGGCCGGCCATGTTATGAGACAAACCCTAAACGTCGAACGCGCGGAGGAACTGTTGATGGATCGCAGCAAGTGGAGGCAGATTGTGAAGTCAGCAAAGACCCACCCCTGGTGAGAGAGAGAGAGAGAGAGAGAGAGTTGCCTCTCAGAGCATTAGTCAGTTTTTCTATTTCTGATTTCAGTGATTGTTCGTCACATATTGAAAGTGCTCTTCTATGTACCAAAGAGTTTATGACGGATTGTTTTTGAGAAAGATGATGGTGTGACCTTGCATTGAGATATCGATTTGTATGTATTGATTTTCTATATACAGAAAGTCCTAATTTACTATTCTCTTTCCGTTGTACTAGTACATCAAGAAAGGGAAGGGCATCATTTTTTTCTGTTTCCATAGTGAATTTTATGCTAGGGTGTTGTTGATTTCGATGATCCAGGAAATTATAGAGGTTATCTGGGCTATGCGGCCAAACTACGCAAGTATCATCTACATATCTGCACCAAAATTTAGGTTTTAGAGGAGCAGAAGATAAGGCGTTTTATTTATTGGAAGCTCTTATAATTAATAGACTATCGCCAGTGGTGGTAGAGTCATTCACACATGACGAGATTAAACTTTCTCATTGGTTTTCACTCAGTTCTACTCTAGAGGAACAGGCATGAAAAATAGAATATGATCCATCGCAGAATTCGCCCATGGGCCCACACAACCAAGCCTGCATGATATTTTATTTAGAAAGAATAAAAATTTTAAATTTTGTGTGGAATATAAAAAGCCTAAATTACTACATTGGACGATTTATATCTGGGAAATGACCTAAATAACCTTTAAATGAGAAATTGAAAGTTTAGTACAACGGTCAAGTACGAGTACGACTCGCGCTGCAAGGGTTTCGTACCGTCTGACATCATGAGCTATACAAAAATACTGGACCATTTGAACAATGTTTGTTTCCTTAAAAACTAGATGTTAATGTTTCGGTTCGTGTAAGTGGCTAGTTAAATTTAAGAAAAGTTTTTTTTTTGTATAGTTTTGTATATATGCCAATCGAAAAAATGAAGTTTGTCAGCTATATCGTATAATTTAAATATCTCGAAAACTCAAAGACCTACAATCGTCGTTATAGTTTTCCCTGTAAATTTTAAGTGTACTTCTATTACCACTTTCTTAATCGAGATTTTAGATTTACTATTTTCGGAAACAAAAAGGAAGTGAAATTGATTGTCTCAGAACTTTTCAACAATGTCTCTGAAACTATCTAACAAAAAATTTTACAAAAATATTGTGAAATTCTTATAATGTAATTATCCTTTTTAAACGATAGCCTTTCAATCACAGCAAAAAAATTGGGGGTACCAAACTTGACTCTCTTAAACTTTCACAAAAATATTATTCAAGCTCTCACTATTGGGATTTAGGCCAATAAGTAAGCGTTATTATTATGTTAAATATCAATTTTCGATGTGAAACCTACTCTGAGAAAAAAAGCTGTGACAAACAGACCTAAGAAACAGCAGATCGCCGCAGATTTGTAGTTGAAGAATTAAAATAATGTCTGTAGTGTCATCTTGATATTCTTTGACATGCATGACATGAAAGTTAAAAATATATGTAATTTCTCGGTTTCAATTGATTTCCTATAAATTATATGCTATTTTGCCGAGAACCAAACTTACCAGTAGACTCTATATACATTTCAATTAATATAGCTTTAACTTCATTCACAAGAGTTTAAGTTACCTTCAACACCAAGTTACCACCTCTCACGTACAAGTACCGCCCTAAACTTGTAAATGCATTACATGCACCTGTGATCAGAATACATTTTTTATGTTAGCTCGTATCCTATTACATCTACCGACACTTTACACCATATTCAACCATCAATTTTAATTCTTCATTGCGTAATTCGAAGAGACGTATTTCCTTTTGCCCGTATTCTATCCCATTGTACATTAAATTTTATAGAATACAAATAATTTTAAGAAATATATGTAGAACTAAAAGTGCATATTTTATTGCGTAAGGCCGTTAAAATTGAAATTTCTGTATTCAATAGTTTAGTGTCTTTAAATTGGGAATTATTGAGAATCATTTTCAGTCAGTCCTTTCTAGGAAAGAAGCCAACATTGTAAAAAAAAGTGATTTTCTTAACCGCGTTATCCTAATTTTTAAGAGAAATAAAAAAAAAATTGTCCAGCGCATTCGCCAAAAGTCATACTCCTAAAATAGAGCTACAATTGTAAGCAACATTAGAGGCTTATGTTTCGGGAACGAGACCACTAAATTAGAAATATTGTATTTAATATTTCTTTAGTTTTCGAAGCCTGAATGGGCTAAACGAAAAACACAAAATTAAATTTTAAACAGTTTTTCTTCTTCTTCTTCTTCTTCTTCTTTTTCTAGGTAGAACCAAGTTCTGTTATCTACACAATGGCTCATCGATCCTCGTTTGAGGTCGAAATCCAGCTGTCTCTCCATCTTTTGGGGGGCTGTCCAGGCGCCGTTTGGTGTTTGGTTTCTCCCTCATCACGGTTTTTGCTAGTCTGTCATCGTCTATTCGTTCCACGTGATCTCTCCACTGCCTACGACGGTTTCGAATCCACTTCACAACATCCCCCACTCCGCTGTCCTCGCGTATTTTTGCGTTTCTTATTCTATCTCTTAAACTTGTTCCCGTGATCATATTCAGCGTTTTCATTTCTGTGGTTCTCATAATTTGTTTTGTCTTTGTTGTTTCATTTCTTGTTTCTGCGCCGTAGGTCAGTATCGGTCTTACACAGACCTTGTAAATTCCTGCTTTGCTCTCAACCGTCATATGTTTATTGTTCCAGATTATGTCTCTTAGTTGGCCTGATATCAAGGCCGCTTTGTTGGCTTGTGTTCGTATTTCTTCCGTTACTGCCCTGTTACTTGTTATATGTGCTCCCAAGTATTTAAACTTCCCAACCTGTTCGATATGTTTGTCATCAACCATTAGTTTGCATCTTACCGGATCTTTTGCTATTACCATTGCTTTGGTTTTCTTCACAGATATCTTCATATTATACTGTTTGGCTGTTCGATTGAGATGGAAAAGCATTCTTTGTAAGTTATCCTCGCTATCTACTGTCAAGGCAACATCGTCTGCAAAGCATATAATCTGAACGGTGTTGTGTCCCATTGGGTACCAAATATTTGTGCTTTTTCCCTCATCAATGATTTCGTCCATGATAACATTGAAAAGTGTTGGACTTAGGCTATCACCCTGTCTTATTCCTATGGATAGTGGGATTTCCTCTGTTAGAGTGTTATTTGTTTTAATTACCATGGTGTTTTTAGAATTCAGTTCGTATATTGTGCGTATGATTGCTTCGTCTACTTGTTTTCTTCGCAGTAGTTCTGTTATGTGTTCCAGTTTGACTCGGTCGAACGCTTGTGTAAAGTCCACAAAACAAATGAACAGCGGTTTATTGTATTCGATAGATTTTTCAACTAGCTGTCTGATAATAAATATACCGTCGATAGTAGAGCAGTTATTCCGGAAGCCCTGCTGTTCTTCGCACGCCCCTAACTTGTCTAGGATCCGTTGTGACATATTTTACAGTTTTTCTTATTTCTCACAAATTAGTGGACGTAGCTTAATTATGCAATATTTATGCAGATCTTAAAAATTTACAGCTGGAAAATTAGATGGAGGGGGAGGGGATTTCGCGAAAAAAGCGAATAAAAAAATATTGCATTACATATTTAATTGCATCTTTGAAGACCTATTCAGTATTATTCCGAGTTTCGTTTTGTTCAAATTTCTCTTCGGGTCTGTTTAAATTAATTGCAAATATGTAAAATTTCATAAAAATAGACGCAAAACTGACAAAGTTATAAAAACATACAAATAGATTTATGGACGGACATCACAAAACCATATAGGTTCCTAGGTGGTAAAGAAACCATAAAAACTGTAGAACCAATAATTTCCAAGATACAGCCGTTTCGTAGTCCGGCTGCATTTTACAAACATTATATTTCTTTTTCCGAAAACTGTTTCCTTCTGTTTGGATATCCACGAATACTGCTCTGTTAACTTTTGGTACATTCAAGAAAATCTTTGCGTGTCCACCGACCATAATAACCGCACATCGCACCTCTATGCATACCTAAAAAGCAATATGGGACATGGAACATGGCCGAGGCATCGGTGGCATGGCAGCCATATTGTTTTACAGTTTTCTTTAATTACAAGAGGCCATAAAAAGCCCGGCTGGCCCTTTGTTAGGCCGCCCCATGGGGCTCCAAAGGTGTTTGGCGACAACACGCACTCGCACGGATCAGAGAGAAGAATATGATGCAGTTTGGCGGGGTTCCATTAGAAAAAAACAGAGGTGGACTGGGATGTATTTTTTTTTTATTTAATTTAGACAGAAAAAATATTACGATTTCATCAAACATTTACTCCAAAAATTGCTACACATATACGACGTAAATAGTACGTTTATTTGCTTTTGATTTAGTAATTATATTTTTTATCCACAGGTTGCGCCGGCATTAAAATAACCTACACAACAAAGACGATGTCGTTCCCAGATCAACCATGCCATGAAACAAAACAATAATATTTTGTCCACATATTGTTGCTTGTCGGTCTATACTGTCAAAATATCTGCAGTTGTGCATCACCTGAGGTAGCATAGGCGCCGAAATTAATAGTCTACAACATTTTATCCCGCCTCCTGCTCGGGAAAATACACGTAAACATATTAACGTATTAATATCCGTTACAGCTGTCGCCTATTGCCTGTTCACACTCTTCAGACCTCTTCGTCAAATATGTCATTTTCCTGCAAGTATCTTGACGCCATAGATTGTCGCCCATTCTCATTTCATGATCGTTTCGGTGTTCCCCTCTTTCCATGCTGCGGTGGATTTCACTAGAAAATTCGCCCTAACCATCTCTTCTGTCATTATCATGAGATGACCAAATCACTTGAGGGATTTTCTTTTTATCCTATTCATCATAGTTTCAGTAGATCCCATTCTAATTCTGATTTCCTAAATATGTATTCCATGCTTCGTATGAAGTAGTTCATTTGAGTTGCCAAAATGGTCTAAACTTCACAATACTACCACCACAAGTAATTGTCCAAATCGTTTTTCAGTTTTAACGGAGATATGTTCATCTCTGGATCCGAAGCATAATTTCGTGGTCACTTACGCAATTGCTGGCTCCTGAATTTAAGGGACGGAACCGTGCTGCATCATGCTTCTAGGAAGGGCCGCTGGGTTGCTCATGGAAGGGAAATCACAGAGACTCTTACTTTTTTTTTGTATTAGGTTATTGAAAACTTTGTTCGCAGAAGGACGAATTAACATTTATTTTTAGATCATAAAACTTGGCTTAACCTTTTCGTTTATATTTAATTTTGCTCTCATTTTTCTGATTCACATAATTTTCAGATGTTTTTGATTATCACTATTCCCATCTATTCCCATGGAAAAATTTATCTTACATGGAAAGATTCCCTCCTTCCGAAGGAGAGGCCGAGTTGTCAAGGTTTAAAGCTTACCGTTTTTCTTATGAAGAAAACTCTGATGCATTCTGGAGTATTTAAAAGCAGTACATTTTTGATATAACGAGCAATCTCAATCGATTACTTTCTTGGAATTTTGGGTCTTCATGATTCCTTGCCTCATTATGTTCAGTTTAACTACCTTTCCCCTACCTAGCAAACATATATTTACTAGAACAATCTCGGATTTAACAATTATGTCTTCTATTTTGCTAAAAATCGAAAATGTTCATTTGAAAATGATGCCGAGATTTTCGGTCTTTGCTAGGCTAATCTGTAATTCGAATTTTTTTATGTTGGAGAGCCTTGTCAATATGATCTCAAGATCTGTTCTATAAGTACCTGGTAAATCTTTATTATTACTTTATTCCATGAACTGTTATTTCAGAAAGTCATTGTTTATTGTACGTCAATACAATTTCACAAAAAATTGAGAATTAAAAAATATTTATTTTTTTACTAGCTTTATTGATTGTTTTAAAAAATTATCTTATATAGTTCATACTTCAATCTATTTATTATTTATTGTTGTCGTTCTGAAAGTCATCAAACCCAATGACAAACAGTTGTTAAAGATTTCCTAGTTTTACGTTAAAACTACACAACATAGTCCAAAGCGTAACCAACAAAAAAACTTAAACAATAGGTTTAAATCCCAGCTTGGTGAGATAACCTTTTAACAACACGCCAATTTTACCTCAGCTTGATATATTCAACAATCAAAAATTGCATCTCCCCAACATAAATCGTCATTATCACTCCGAATCAAAAAGTCACAACAAATTCAGCGTTTGTTGCTTTTCTTGGCTGCTTTTTATGATAATTTCCCATGCAAATTCCCTTTATATTTACGCGCGTTCCGTGACTTGAAATGCCATTAGGGCCAAACGCCTCGGCCTTGTTGCTATTGCTCTAAAAATCTAACTTATTCTGCCGACTTTCTTGTATAACCTTTAACTTTTCAGTGCCGGAATTATATTTTTTTTATACACAGCATTAATCAAATCAAAATATGTTCATTAATAAGAAAAATAGGAGAACATGAAAATATTAAAAAAAGTTATTTTTCCGCCAATAACTTCTGGAACGAAAATTTATCTTTTTCAATTATTTTCAAAAAGAATTGGAATTTATATATATATATATATATATATATATATATATATATATATATATATATATATATATATATATATATATATATGTTTTTTGTTGGTTATTTTCTTGGGAATATGGTTCATTTTTATGATTGAAACTACATATATAAAGTAGTCATACTTATTGTATATATATTTTATATTTCAGGACGTTTCGATTCTTTCGAATCTTTTTCAACTGAAGGTTTCGGCGGATTCTACAAAAATGCACATTTTTAATATTATTATATACGGAATTACGAGTTAAAAACTTACCATTAAGAACAGATATTTTTATTTTAAATAAAAATTAATTACATCACAAACCAACTACAATCACACACTCTCTTGTATATTAACTTTTCAGTAGTATTTTTAACAGTCCAGCATACTATGTGTGTGATTATAATTGGTTTGGGGAATCCCATAACTGGAAAGCTCCAGGTCTCGACGGGATCCAGAACTACTGGCTCAAAAAGTTCTGGTGTATGCACTGTCAGCTGGCTAATCTTATTAATGATGTTTTTCTTGACCCAGCCAAAATGCCATTGTTCTTGACCGAAGGTATTACGTACCTCTTACCAAAGGACCAACACAACACACATGACCCAGCTAAGTATAGGCCAATCACCTGCCTTCCCACACTGTATAAGGTGATCACCTCCTGCTTGACCCAACGCATCTATGCACATTGTGAACAAAATAACATCATTGCAACTCAACAGAAAGGATGCACGAGAGGAGCAATGGGATGCAAGGAACAATTGACTGTTGACTCTATCATATGTAACCAAGCTGTACCAATGGAAGAAACCTCTTTGCTACCTACGTGGATTATACGAAGGCCTTCGATTCAGTAACACATGATGGGCTTAGACCTATATTGAGACTGTACAGGGTCGATAAAATTTTGCTTCCTTTTTAGAACGCATCATGTCAACCTGGAGAACTAGGATCCAATTGCAAGTGTCATCCAGCGACACCATCGAAACTAACACCATTCCGATACGAAGAAGAATATTTCAAGGCGATTCACTTATCCCATTGTGCTTCTGCCTTGCAATGAACCCATTATCACGCCGTCTGAACACCATCAGATACGGCTTCAGTATTAGAAATAACAACGAAGAGGTAGTAAGTGTGAATCATCTTATATACATGGATGATCTTAAACTGATGGCTGCTACCAGAATCCAGCTGGAAGAAATGCTTAAAATTGTAGAGGAGTTCTCCGGGGATATCGGAATGCAATTTGGACTTGACAAGTGCCGTATTTTCAACATCGTTAAAGGGAAGATACAACCGGGGGCTTTTGAAATGCAGAACGGTGAAACTATAGCTGCAATGGAAGCAGACCAAATATACAAATATCTCAGTATGAAACAGGCTAAAAGAATTGACCATGGCACTATGAAAGCCGAATTGACAACCGAATTTATCAGGAGGGTAAGGCGGATATTACGAACTAACTTGAACAGTAGACATTTGTTTAAGGCTCTCAACACGTATGCTTGCTCTGCGCTAAGCTAGTGTTTTGAAATTGTAAAATGGAACAGGTCGAACATCCAAAACCTGCAAAGAAAAATAAGGACACTCCTAACAAAAGTACAAAAACATCACCCTCGGAGTACTATTGAATGTACAATGCTTCCAAGACACCAAGGAAGAAGAGGATTGGTGGATATTGGTAAGCAGCTCGACCAACAAATAATAAACTTACGTTCATATTTCCACAGATTAGCGGACTCTTCCACACTACATCAAGCAATATGCGAGGCAGGCGATTCAACGCTACTACAGTTGAGGGAACAAGATATTACTTCTCACTACCAAACAGACCAAGAGAAGTTACAAACCTGGCTACAGAAACCACTTCGTGGACGGCATCCAAATGAGGTCAATCGGGACAATGTCGACAACTCAGCGTCGAACTACTGGTTGATTTCAGTACAGATGTTTCCGGAAACTGACGGCTTCTTGTTAGCTATCCAAGACCAGGTTATTCCGACGAAGAACTATCGGAGGTTCATTATTAGAGATCCCTCAATAGAAATTGACCAATGCAGATATGGCTGTCGAACAGCGGAGACAATTCAGCACATAACTGGAGGATGCCAAGCGATTGCCGCAACCGAATATAAGGAAAGACACGACTCAGCCGCTAAGATACTCCACCAAGAGTTAGCAGAAAAGTTACACCTATTACAGGTAGGAAAAGTGCCTTATTACAAGTACAATCCGGAGCCTATACTTGAGAACAACCAGTTCAAGTTATATTGGGACCGAACGGTTCTGACGGATCAGACAGTTGCCCATAATAGACCAGACATTGTACTAATAGATACAATTTCTAGGCGAACTACACTAATCGAATTGCTGTACCTAACAATAACAACCTAGGGCCAAAGTACAACGAGAAGATCGCCAAATACAGAGATCTGGAGGTGCAAATCCGAAGACACTGGGCAATGAACAGCGTCCAGACGATTCCCATAATACTCTCAACAACTGGAGTGATACCAAAGACCCTCCTGCAGAACATCAAGGGACTGGGCTTTAGTGAGCATCTGTATAAACCGACGCAGAAAGCAACTCTCCTAGCAACCGCGCGAACCGTCCGAAAGTTCGTGGGAAATACAGCAGACCACGTCACCTAGGACCCGATAACATGGAAAGGGTTCCCACAGAGCCTCATACTTTTGGTATCTTTGTGTACCTGGTATGAGTCAATATTCCCTGGAGGGAGTGCGAAGCCATTTGGCTTGTAAATCTTATAATAATAACAAAAAGTAAGGACATTCCTAACAAGAGCTCAAAAACATCACCCTCGGAGTGCTATTGAACGTACAATGCTTCCAAGACACCAAGGAGGAAGAGGATTGGTGGATATTAGTAAACAGTTCGACCAACAAATAATAAACTTACGTTCATATTTTCACAGGTTAGCGACCTCTTCCACTCTACATCGAGCAATATGCGAGGCAAACGATTCAACGTCGCTACAGCTGAGGGAATAAGATATTGCTTCTCAGTTACAAGCCTGGCTACGGAAGTCACTTCATGATGAGGTCAACCAGGACAATGTCGACAACTCAGCGTCGACCTACTGGTTGATTTCAGGACAGATGTCCCCGGAAACGAAGTTAGCTATTCAAGACCAGGTTATTACGATGAAAAACTATCGGAAGTTTATCATCAGAGATCCCTCCATAGAAAACGACCAATGTAGTTACGGCTGTCAAATATTAGAGATAATCCAGCACATAACTGGAAGATGTCAAGCGTTTGCCGCAAGGGAGTACTAGTAGAGACAACGAGTTCAAGTTATATTGGAATCGAATGGTTCTAACGGATCAGACAGTTGCCCATAATAGACCAGACATTATAACTAACAGATAAAATTTCTAGGCGAACTACACTGATGGACATTGCTGTACCTAACAATGGCCACAATACAACGAGAAAATTGCCAAATACAGAGATCTGAAGGTGCAAATTCGAAGACAATGGGCAATGAACAGCGTCCAAATGATTTCCATAATTTCATCAACAACTGGAGTGATATCAAAGAACCTCCTGCAGAACATCACGGGACAGGGCCTTAGTGAGCATCTGTATAAGCCGATTCAGAAAGCAGTTCTCCTTGCAACCGCACGGACCGTCCGAAAGTTTTGTAGGAAATACAGCAGACCACATCAATCAGCACCTATAACATGGACAGGGTTCCCACAGAGCTTCACACTTTTGATATCTTTGTATACCTGTTATGAATCAATATTTCCTGGAGGGAGTGCGAAGCCTTTTGGTTTGAAAACTGATATTAAAAGCATCACCAGCTGAAAATAATCTCACAGATGTAATAGTAAAACTGAAGTGTGAAAATAACAATTTCCACAGGCGTTGTTTACTATACTTCTATTAAGACTGCGGCATCATAATCACTACTAGCTTTTTACGACTTTTATTTTTAATGCTATATTTTTAAATAACCTATATAAAAATATCTGAAACAACTGAACTTAATAAATTTTAAAAATGAATTTTCCTATTTTAAATTTAAAATTAATATTTATAAAATATTTTGTAGTGCGCCACTGATCTAAGTGTTCCCTCGTTCCCATTTTATCATCATTGTTTACCCGCCACTTTCAATTATGGACTTTCAATGCAGAATGCACAACGCAAAATGTCGGCCCTATATGCTGCCCGGCTGGGGCAAACTCCAGGAATATTTCGTTTCTTCTTTTTTTTTCATTTGGCGATTTCTACAAACCTCGCTCGCCGCCGGTATATTGAATGACCGAGGTGTGAAAATAATAAGAACAAACGATGCCATGTGTGAAGTGTTCTGGGCTGAAGGGGTGACGGGGAGCAGTAGGTTCTTTTCACTTCATTTCATGCCTGTTGTAACAGGAATGGAATAAGGGGAAATTCATTTTACAAAAAAACTTTTTTTTAAGTAGAATCTGCCAATTAAGATATTACGTTTGACGGCAGAAATTCTTTGAGTGCACAGGTGTTGATGGTGAAAGTAAAAAGAAAGGGATCGATCACTGCCGAAAAAAAACATTGAAGTACCTTCAACCTCTGGTCCAATTTTAATGACAGTTCTAATATATACGAAAAATATATCTATAAATGATTAATGGAAATGACCTCAACTGCAGTATTTCTTCATCCCATCACTTATTGGCTGATATGGTTATGATCCTTCTCTACCGTTTCAATGATTTGAAGAATTTATATTAAAAAATTGGCGCACAACTGCAGTGAAGTAAGATAACATTTGATATTATAAATATTTGTTTTATTTGGAAGAAAATAAGGCGAAATGAGGTGGTCACTCACAATTCTGATAATAGTTTTGACAGAAAACTGATTTGGAGATGATTCTCTTCTGAAACATGGAGATTATCTTCAATCCAATAGTGAAGATTGTGAGAATTAATGTGGGAGAAATTTATTTCGATCATTTCTTTGCTCTTGGGATATCCCCCCTCATAAAGAGGCTGGATCTGCCCCTGAACAAAGTATGGTTCTTCACTGACACTGGAACCGAAACGAATTTGTCGCCACTTTTATATCTGGGTTATTATTATTTTCCAGATGTAAATAGCAAATATTTTTGCCCAAGTAATTTTTTAATGTAAATATATTTGTTTTGTAAACAGCTAAGTTGTAGTTTTAAGTCACAAAGTGTCTGTAAATCGAATTTTAATAGTACCCTAACCGCTATGGGAAAGCTATATCGATGTTTGGTTTCTCCAAACATGATATTTTAAAAGCTGATGGTTGGAAAACATTCTTTGAGATAATTCTTGTGCCGTTCTATATGTTTCCATTTGTTATCTGTATTTTCAGGAAAGTGATAGTGTTACAGACAGGGGCGAATCCAGCCTTTCTCTTTGGGGGGGGGGGAGATTACACAAAAGTACAATATGACAAGCGAAAGCAAGTTGTCGACGGAGAGGGGGGGGGGGGGAGACACCAGCAACATTCCCATTTCTAGTGTAAAAGGCAGAATTTGACGCTCTTGGAGAGCTGGGGGGCGATCACAAGAAAAAACAAGTTGCCGACAGGGGGGGGGAGGATGCGATCAACATACAGATTCCTAGTGTAAGAGGCAGAATCGGGTCTATTTTTCTGAATCTAAAGATTTTGGGGGGGGGGCTATCGCAAGAAAAACAAGCTGTCAACGGGAGAGGGAGTGCCAGCAGCATACACATTCCTAATATAAAAGGCAGAATCGGTTCCAGCAGCATAGCCATTTCTAGTATAAGATGCAGAATCGGGTCTATTTTCGTGAACTCAAAGCTCTTGGGAAGGGGAGGGGCGATCGCAAGCATACACACTCCTATACTCTATTCAAGAACTAGAGTGAGTAATAAAATTGTTACCCAAACCTCCAATGTACCTGCTCCAGTGCCGCAGATAACTGAGGACTGCCGTAAATCTAATTATATTTAATTATAAGTAAATATTATAAGCATTTATAAATTTACTGCAACAATAAAATTTCTGATAGTTCAATTTAATTTCTACCAGTGAGCAAAGTACATCTTACAGTGTGTCCTGAGTGATTTATCTTGTTTGTGCTTGTTTTTATATATTATTTCAGCATAGTGAGGTACCCAAAAAATATGGGTTCCACATATATATTTATTCCAAAATTGTGAAACCAGGGCATTTTTTCCTCAACGAAAAACTTACGATGAATGTTTATGATACCTTAAGATATTAATATCTAGATAATAATGTTAAAAGCTCTGTTGAGATGTGTTCCAACATGAATAAAATGACCGCAGAAAATTGGGAAAAATCCATATGATAAAGGAATTTAAAAAAATGTGGAAACTCGATCTCATGATTGTTGAGATAGAGGAACTAATTATAATTAATTTGAGCGACGATAGTTTCACTGATTTTGATTATGAATTAGATACCTAATGTTTACCAGCGTAAACACAATTTATTATTTAAATTTTCTGTAACATATAAAAATTAATTACATTTGAATCCCTTTTTAGTGCTTAATTGTAATTCTGCAGATGGTTTAAGAAATAAATAAACTGAAACGTTAAATATCCAAAAAAGTTTTTAATTAATAATAAAATGACCGATAACCTCAAAAAAATTTTAATATTATGTGGACGAATTTATTTTTTTATATATGTTTAACTTCTTGTATTTTTGACAATGGGGATTTTGTAAGTATTTAAATTATAAGTTAGAATTTTTTGACAGAAAAAGGCTACGATTTAGTCTGAATGTGCCTAAAACTCTTTCTATGCTAAAATTAAAAATTAAAAAAAATCAGTTGTGATTTGAGTTTTCTAATATATGTGAATTATTAAGAAATCATAAGAAATAAAATAATACTATAAAAACCTTTTATTTTACGTTTATTACCGAGATAATATTCTATGCCATAAATACTTAGTGATAAAATAAACCGCCTTCCGACGCCTAGGACGAGGATTAAAATCCTTTTTAACACTTCACACATCCAAATACATATTGTTATCCAATCCAATTAGTCCATTATTATAGACCGGTATTTTTGAATATAAAATTCCTAACCCATTCCTATGAAAAATATATGTGTCTAACAGATTTTGCCAAAGACACCGGACTAAAGAACACAGGTAGTTTGCGAAGAAAAAAAAGATAAAAAATGATTTATTACTCTCTCTAGTTCTTGAATAAACTATAGTATAAGAGGCAAAATCGAGTCTATTTTCTTGAACTAAAAGCTTTTGGGGGGGTGATCGCAACCACCGCCCCCCCTGGATCCGCACCTGGTTACAGAGGATAGTTACTTTTACCAGATGGTTATATATATATATATATATATATATATATATATATTATATATATATATATATATATATATATATATATATATATATATAAATTAGATTGAAATCTGAAACAGTTCCATTTATTTTTACAAATTTACCACAACATAAGCTTAAGAAAGTACCTCTTCTAAAAAAAGCCCAGATGAGGGAGAGGGCCAACATAGCTCGTAATGAACAATTAAACGAATTGTGGGAAAATGTGATATTTTTGGTAATTTAAGCAGACCCAATTCTTAATTTAATAATACAATTAACATTTCTGATTCTTGTAAATGCTATTGACTGGACTTTCCTTTGATTTGTCTTTCATTTTGTGTGTGGTATATAATATCAAAAGTGAATATTCCAACATATATCAAAAAAAATTTAAATATTAAATAAAATTTCCTTCAACGTTCTATATTAGCTGGCAGCCAAAGTCGCTTTATTAAAAAAGCTTTTAAATTTAACAAAAAGAAATAAAGAAGAAACCTTTTCTATCACATTATAACTTTCCAAGTCTTTAACTTTAAATCCTTTGGACCGTCCTAGATAGATAAATATAATAGAGTTTCCTCAAGGATTTATATTTCTAAAAGAGAGTTGTATACCTACCCTACTTTTCGCGGAAATCACAAAGAATCTATATTTATTAGGTTTTCCTTCATCAAGAAGTAGGACGGAAAATTTTTCTTAAAAATACGCCCGTCCAAAAATAAACAATGCCATATCGAAATTATGACTTAAATAAAATTTTTATTATGAAATATTTAAAGTTTAAAACAGCTTTAGCTATTTTTGGTATTCCACACCAAAAAAACGAAATAAATTACATACTATCGAGTAGAAAAGAAATAATCCAAGACGTCAGTGTGCCAAATAAGTTTTCAGTAGGTAGTGACCATCGAGCTGTGAGAGGAAAAGTGGTAATAAATATTAAGAGGGAAAGAGCCAAACTAGTAACAGGAAAGAAGATGGACAAGCCCAGAAAATCCCTTTAAATACACAGAACATGTTGAAAACGGACTCCAAACTTTGGAAACCATAGACTTGGAGGGAAACAAATAACCAAATAGTAAACATCCTAAAAAACGCCGTAGAAAAGTATTGTAATAAACAAAATAAAACATCTGACAAATTAAGTCAACATACAAAAGAGCTTATTGAAATACGAAGAAAAATGGAACAGAAGAACTCAGGAAAATATAGGCAAATTAGCAAAGAAATATCAAGGTTTATAAGAAGAGATATACGAAAATACAAATCGGACGTCATATCCGATGTAATTGAGCAGAATAAAAGCTTAAAAGTACCTAGAAGAAACCTGGCAGAAGGAACAAAAGAAATTCATAAACTCCGCGATGCAGCAGGTACAAATACAACAGATAGAGAAAAAATACTCCCAATAGTGGAAGATTCTACAGCGCATTATATAAAAAGTACACCATTGACAATGACCTAACAAACATCCCATATATCTGCAATCAAGGCTCAGAAGATACACCAAAAATTTGATCATCAGAAATTGAAGTGGCCTTACAAGAAATGAAAAACAACAGAGCCTCAGGAGAAGATGGCATTGTTATTGAAAGTATTAAAGCAGGAGGGGACAAATTAATAAGGGCTCTCAAAGTCCTATTTAAGAGATATTTAGAAACCGGACAAATCCCAACTTCATGGAACAATGCCATAATGATAATGATGCATAAGAGAGGCGATCCCACCGACCTAAAAAAACTACCGTCCAATCAGTCTCTTCTCCCACATGTACAAACTATTTATAAAAATAATAACAAGACGAGTCGCTCCCAAATTAGATTTCTACCAACCTAGAGAACAAGCAGGTTTCAGATCCGGTTATGGTACAAACGACCATTTGCTAGTTATGAAAACGCTCATAGAAAAAACAGTAGAGTACAGCAAACCACTGGTCTTAATATTTGTGAACTACGCGAAAGCGTTAGATTCAGCGGACCAAAACAAAATATTTGCTGCACTAGCTGATTGTAGAGTCGACCACAGATATGCAGCTTTAATTAAGAACATATATAATAGCGCAACAGCAAGTGTGAAAGTCCATTCCAAAATAACATCTACATTTAGAATGGAACGTGGCATACGAAAAGGTGACAACATCTCACCAAAACTATTTACAATGCTGCTAGAATACATGTTTAAAAAAATAGGTTGGGGGAACATGAGAGTCAATATAGATGGTGAACGATTAAACCACCTACGCTTTGCTGACGATATCGTGTTAATTTCTGACAACCTTGAAGAAGCCCAAGAGTTACTAAGGACACTAAATGCAGCGTCAGATGTGGTAGGTCTAAAAATTAACCGTACAAAAACTCAATGTATGACAATTTAGTTCTAAGTAGCAACATATCCCTAAACGAATCTGAAATCGAGTATGTAACATCTTATAAATATTTAGGCCATGAACTGAGAATAAACCGAGATAACCAGACCTGCGAAATTCAAAGACGCAAACACTAGCATGGGCGGCGTTCAGCAAGCTGAGAAAGGACGTCTTTAAAAGCAATATACCGGTTTGCTTGAAAAGAAAGGTTTATGAACAGTGTGTGCCCCTGTGCTCACGTACGGTGCAGAAACTTTAACACTCACTAAGAAAAGTTGCGAAAAAATTAGAGTGACTCAGCGAGCCATGGAGAGGTCGATGTTGGGAATAACACTGAGAGTTCCAAATGTAATTATTAGAACTAGAACAGGGATCAAGGATGCTATAGAAAGTATAACACATATGAAATAGAACTGGGCCGGATATGTGGCGAGAATGGAAGACACTAGGTGGACTAAACGCATTATAGAGTGGCGTCCTAAGTTCCAGGCATTTAGCAGTAGAGGCAGACATCCAACACGATGGACTGATGATATCAAGAGCATGGAACATTGGAAACGATTGAGGGAGTCCTTTGTTCAGCAGTGGACGGTATAGGCTGTATGATGATGATGATGATGATGATGATGATGATGATACCAAAATTAGCAAAACGGAATACTTATGGAGTCAACTCGGTGTCCATCTGACGTATTCTTTTTTTCACGTACCGTTTGATTTAAAAAAAGTTAACGTCAAATGGAGAAAGAGAAAGACTGATAAGATATTTAGGAGATAATACTGTGGAGGGAGAAAATTAATAACTCATAAAGTCGCATCGGTAATGGAGAGCATTTAACACTTGAATCTACAGTTTAAAGTGGGTTTCGAATCACTGTCACTTGGTCTCCCATGCGCGTTACCTATCAAGTACAAACCGAGCGTGATCAGGCTTGGAATGTATTGGACACTGTGAACCCATTGTCTGCAAAACATGTAAATCCAACGAAACGAAAATAAATATATGTTGATTTCAAGTATCCTAAGATGATGACTTCACAAATTAGCACTGTGTCCTTGTATTGTAGGAGTTGTTGGTTTGGCGCATTTCAGTTTTTCTAAAAAAACTCTGTCCGTATACTTAATTGCCATTTCGAAAATCCAGCTCTTTACATTTGGCGAAGAAGAAAAGTATATTTTTTTCAAACCCTTTAATTTTTGGTTTTTATTATTGAAATATGGCAAATGGGAAAAAGTTGCGATTTAAACCCCACTTCTATAAAAGAAAACTTTGTAGAAAAATAAAATAAGTTTATTCCCCGTTTTTTAAATTTCTTAGAAATAACAAAAACTTTTCAATCAATCCTTGTATGCAACTCGAGCTATGTCATAAATCTTATTCGTAACTGAATCACATCATATGAATTGATTTTCTAAAATTAATTGAACTGTTCATCTCAACCACACATAAAAAACAGTACAATACGCCTCGAATTGAGATTTTTCTTCATTTCTGAAGTTGATTAACAAACAAGAAAATTGATCTTTTACCAAAATGATTTATGTTAAGATTTCACGAATAGATGCTTTAAAATATATTACTTTAACTTGGAACACTCCGTATAATTGCTATATGACTATACTACGGCCTATATACACTTCCCATTTACAGAAAATCTAATTTATGATCTATGTAATTATAAAATCAATATTGCATACGAAAATTATCAATACTTACTAGAAAATTGGCGTATATGTGTCTAAGTTACAACTTAATAAATTTCCTTTTTCGGCCTAACAACTTAAAACAATTAACTCTAAGATTTTCTTACTCATATATAGGGTGTTTAAAAAGTGACTAGTAAACAAATATTAATTCACGTTCGCAATTTTTTAAGAATAAAAAGTAAAATATGCAGGATGTCCGGTAACTATTTCCTAATTTCTCAAGGACATACAGGGAATGTCAAAATAACCCTATTTTATCATACAAAACAATTACTAGTGTTAAACTCAAACAGGTGAAAAATAAAATACGCAATGTGTTCTGATGTGCTTTAATTTATGGGGAAGCGCTGTCTCACTCTTCGAAGGCAAGCAAATGTTATGCTGAAAGATTTCCAGCTCAGACATTGTCAAGTTCAGAAACATTTCAAAAGATTCAATATGAACTCCACGCACTTCAATACATTCTTCGGATACATTCCCACTACACTGCAAATAATATTCCGTCGTTATTACGGACTTCGTTAGAATGCTGCGTTATTCTCGCTAGCAGTTCTTTTCTAATATTTACTGGTGTTGAATAAACTAGTTCTTTTAGATGTCCCTAAAAGTAAAAGTCTAAGGGATTTAGTTCTGGAGACCTTGGTGACCATAAAACAGGCCTATCTCTACCTATCCATCAAAGGTCAAAACCGTTACCCAAGTGTTGACGTACTATACGGTTATAGTAGGGTGGAGCATCACCATGTAAAACATTTGCATTCTTCTATCCAGAGGTACGTCTTCCAATCAATTATATAAATTTTGCTGCAAAAATTGTAAATAAATCTTACCATTGAGTCTTCCTTTCAAAACGAATGGACCTAGGTTATTTCCGATAATTCCAGCACACACATTTACACTAAACCTTTGTTGGTGTTTGTTTTGATCGCCCCCCCCCCCCCCCAGAACTTTGAGTTCAGGAAAATAGACCCGATTTTGCCTCTTATAATATAATTTATTCAAGAACTAGAGAGAGTAATTAATCATTTTTTACCCTTTTTTTCTTCGCAAACTACCTGTGTTCTTTAGTCCGGTGTCTTTGACAAAATCCGTTAGACACGTATATTTTTAATAATGGGATAGAAATTTTATAATCAAAAATACTGGTCTATAATTATGGACTATTGGGTTGAATAACAATAGGTATTTGGAAGAGTGAAGAGTTAAAAAAGATTTTAAGCCTTGTCGTAGGCGTCGGAAGGAGGTTTATCTAATCACTAAGTATTTGTGGCATAGAATATTATTTCGGTAATAAACTTAAAATAAAAAGCTTTTATAATATTATTTTATTTCTTATGATTTCTTAATAATTCACATACATTGCAAAATATAGATGATTTTGACATATTTAACACAAATCACAACAATTTTTAATTTTGGCATAGAAACCGTTTTAGGCACATTCAGATAAAACGTAGCCTTATTCCTTAAAAAAATTCTAAGTTATAATTTAAATACTTACAAAATACCGATTGTCAAAAATAAAAGAAGTTACACATATATATAAAAAAAAATAAATTCGTACATATAATTTTAAAATTTTTTTAGGGCTATCGGTCATTTTATTATTAATAAAAAATATTTTTAGGAAATTTTACGTTTCAGTTTATTTATTTCTTAAAACATCTGCAGAATTACAATTAAACACTAAAAAGGGATTCAAATGTAATTAATTTTTATACGTTATAGTTAAAATTAGACCTACTTATTTTTATTTCTGTTGCACTGCCATTTTAATTTAATTTACTTTATTATATGGAAATCCGATCGCCCCAAAAAAAATAAATTCAACATGTTAATTCTACACGCTTAAAAAATAGACATAAATACAATAACAAAATAATATAAAAATTACGGTTAATTGGAATTAAATATATATAAAATTAAAAAGTGTGACACACTAAAATAAAAATATATAAAAAAATAAATATATATATATATATATATAAACAATATTAAATAATAAAATACAACAAAAACAAAAATTTAAATAATAAATTGTGTTTACAGTGTTAAATATTACGTATCTAATTCGTAATCAAAGTCAGTGAAGCTATCTTCGCTCAAACTAATTATAATTGGTTCCTCTATCTCACGATCATGAGATCGAGTTTCCACATTTTGTTTTTATTCTTTTATTATATGAATTTTTCCCAATTTTCCGCAGTAAATTTATTCAAAAAAATCTTTCAAGTTCAGTTAAATTACTAATTTTGTAAGTTGTGTTATTTCCAGCAACTCTATCTTTAACTTGAGAGAAATATTTCCAATCTGTTTTTTCCCAGCCAAAATTAAATCCTCTGAGCAATTTCCAGAGCTCAGTTCTTTTAATTTCAGGTAAATCCCGATCTTCATTGATTTTAGTTAGAATTTTGTCGACGGTCGGGATCTGCTTCTCATAATAAAATGTATGTACAATGTACTTTTATTGCAGTTTTCAACTCTTCTTCCAACGAGGTGTTTCGTCTGCCTGTGATCGAATGCGACTTAGGAGTACTAACAATTCCAGTTGTTTTTTTCTCCTTCCGTATTCGGTACATAGTAGATTTTCCAACTCCTGTCATGTTGGAACACACCTCAACAGAGCTTTTAACATTATTATCAAGATATTGATATCTTAAGGCATCATAAACATTCATCCTAATAAGTTTTTCGTTGAGGAAAAAATACCCTGATTTAACCATTTTGGAATAAATATAGAGGTGGAAGCCATATCCTTTTGGTATCTCACTAATCTCAAATAATATATGAAAACAAGCACAAACAAGATAAATCACTAAGGATACACCGTAAGGTGTACTTTACTCACTGATAGAAATTAAATTGAACTATCAGAAATTTTATTGTTGCAGTAAATTTATAAAAGTTTATAATATTTAAATATAATCAAATATAATTAGATTTACGGCAGTCCTCAGTTACCTGCGGCACTGGAGCAGGTACGTTGGAGGTTTCGGTAACAGTTTTATTAATCTCTCTAGTTCTTGAATAGAGTATAGGAATGTGTATGCTTGCGATCGCCCCCCCCCCCCTCCCTAGAGCTTTGAGTTATGGAAAATAGAACCGATTCTGCCTTTTATATTCGGAATGTGTATGCTGCTGGCACTCCCACACCCCGTTGACAACTTGTTTTTCTTGCGATAGCCCCCCCCCCCTACCAAGAGCTTTGAGTTCAGGAAAATAGACCCGATTCTGCCTCTTACACTAGGAATGTGTATGCTGCTGGCGTCTCCCCTCCCTCTCAGCAACTTGTTTTTGCTTGTGATCGCCCCCCCCTCTCCAAGAGCTTGAAATTCAGAAAAATACATCCGACCCTGCCTTTTACACTAGAAATGGGAATGTTGCTTTTGTCTCTCCCCTCCCCCTTCCCAGTCGACAACATACTGTCGCTTGCCATACTGTACTTTTGTGATATCGCCCCCCCCCCAAAAAAAAAAGCTGAATCCGCCCCTGGTTGGAGTATTGAGGTCTTGCGAGGTAATCATCCGAAGACATAGCGTGTACTTTTTCAATATGGTACGGGTAACTGTTCTGTTAGAGTTTCCTGTAAAATCCATTTTGTAACATTGTTTTGTGTCGCGAGCTTTTTGATACTGTTTTGTCAGCAATATCTTGTAAAATTTGTTTCGCTACGTGAAGGTCTCGAGCTTTCCTGGGAGGGCCCTCACCTCCACGTCGCGGCAAAAATGACACTAAATAAAACATGTAAAAAATAATTCATTGACTATAATAATTATTTTCTAATCATATTTTACCTGCATGGAAGGTTTTTGGACTTGGCAATATTCGACCTGGGAATCTTTCAGCATAAAGTCTTCTTGCCTTCGAAGAATTTGACAACGCTTCACAATAAATTAAAGCGCATCAGCACACCCTGCGTATTTTATTTTTACCTGTTTGTGTTTAGCACTTTTGAGTTTTTCGCATAAAAACTGATTTATCTCGAAAACCCCCAGTTTTATCGAGATAAATTAAGAGTATTTTTCTGAAGAGGAATGACCAAAATATTTTGAAAATCTGTTTCCAGCTCTGTAAAATGACACCTGTCAAAACTTAGGCCCAACGAGTGTGGCTGCAATTCCGTTCCTGACTTCTCTCATAATCAAAAACATCTACTATTCTAGTATGGTTTAATGAATTATTTTACGGCCTCTATAAAATATTCAATTTCATTAAATTATACAAGTCATTTCAAAAAATTTTGAGCCGATAAGGTAAATCGCTGTGTACCCTTTTAGGGCTCTGCATCTCCGTTATGGGACACTTTAGGAATTTTTTTCTATGACAAAGTAGGGTTATTTTGACCTCCCCTGTATGCTCCTGAGAAATTAGGAGAACCTTACCAGACACCCTGTATATATAAATAATCAATATATTCTTTTTAGAATAAAAAAAAATCTGTAACGGCCCCAATTAGGTCTCAAAGGCGTATTACATCCAGAAAATAACCATTTAACAGTATAAAATCGCCATATAGACATCGTCTAATTTTATAACTTAATAACGAAATTCCTTTTCGGGTCGAGCGACTCACTGGCAATCTACTCTAATGCTTAGCCATTCATACATACGGTACACTTCATATCAAAACCCTTATTTGAGAAAGGCAAAATACTGCAAAAGTTCACAAGATCAACATTAGAATCTGCATAGCTCGATTTAATTGAATTAATACTTCCATATACCTACCTAATTTATAGTACGGTAAGTTTAATATACAGGATGAGTTATTTCTCTTCCCCTATGACTTCTGGAAACTTCTTCAAAAGAATTGAATTTATATAAGTTACTTTAATAAAATAAGTTACAGCAAACAGTAGCTACTCGTAGTGTAGTGCTATAGTATAATGCCATTACTAAAGTTATTCTAATTTTTTTTTTTAATTATTCTTACTTTTAACATTGTTGAATATTTTCTTCTTCTCTATATTAATAATTTCTTCGATCATACCCTGTAGATTTAAACAACAATAGATTTGTTAAAGGCGGTTTATTGTCGGTGGGGGGAGAAGCTTTTTTGATGTCTGACAGACTGAACTAAACAGCATTCATCACCGCATTCAGTTCACATTGGAGGTCGAAGTTAACAAGCAGCTACCTTTCCTTGACCTTTTAGTCTCCAGAAACGACGATCTAAGTATCGATTATACGGTCTACAGAAAACCCACACATACAAACAGATATCTGAACGCCGAATCACACCACCATCCATCAAAATTGCAATCGGTCGCCAAGACACTGATTTCCAGATCCTTGTGACTAACCAAACCCATGAACCGCGAAGAAGAACTCAACATTATCACAACAGCTCTAAAAGAAAACAACTACAAAGAACACAATATCAAAAAGGCCATAAAACAGAACACGAAAGTAGTAGCAGAGAAAAAAGAAGATGGCAAATCGAAACCAAAAACCACACTGCCATACATAAAAGGTGTAACAGACGTAATTGGAAGAATTCTGAGGAAACATGACATATGCACAATTTACAAACCACAAATTACAATACACAAATTATTGAGCAATCCCAAACACAAAACCAGGGACTGTACAGCATTTCATGTAGTGACTGTGAAAAATAATACATTGGCCAAACAAACAGAAGAATCTCTACAAGGGTCCAAGAACATAAAGATAACATAAAGAATAAGCAAACGACATCAACTTTATTCCAACATCATCAGGAGACAAGACACACTATAAATTTCCAGGAAACCAAACAGATCGCACCCATAAAACACTATAGAACGCGCATCATCAGGGAAGCTCTCGAAATAGAACGCACTAAAAACTTTAGCAAGAGAGATGACGCGCAAAATATTTCAAATACATGGAAAACCCTACTCAAAAACAAACCTAAAACAACACACCAGAGAAACACGACAGCGGGCCGAGAAGAGGCACAAACCCAGAGAAGCGAAAAAACCAACTAGGCAGAACCAAGGTATAACCTGCGGAACCGTAAAAGTATAAAAAGGCCTTCAGAGGACCAGCATGCTCATTCTAAGTCGAGCAACCGTCGAGGAAGCATCACTTGAAAATGCCAGCTGAGATGTTGGTGGACTGTCGTGAAAATATTTCTACTGACGAACGGATTGAAAACCGGAAAAACACCAGTACACATTCCACCATCTGTGAAAATCTACAATACAACATATATATATATATATATATATATATATATATATATATATATATATATATATATATATATATATATATATATGATCTTTGGTATGCAATTGATATGGATAGATTTATTTTTATAAATCACATAATTGAATTTATTTTTAAACATACACACAAAACTACTTTCAAGGTATGTACTATTTTATGATCTTCACTATTTTAACCTGTTTGTATTGTTTTAAATTTTAAACTTTAAGACTATTTTAAAATCTGTTTTGTTTTTATTAATTTTAATTAGGTTGAAAATTTGAAAGTGTAATTACTGTGATATATGTTTATTATATATAAAAAATTCTGTAATTTTTGTGGATGTAAAATGAATATGCCAAGCTCTTTTGAAGAAGCTCACTATGTAGAGCGAAACGTCAGAAAGAAAATTATTGTCCTTTGTTTCTCTAATGGAAAAACCTATACCCAAGAAAATATATATATATCAAAATCAAATAACGTCAAATGAAAATAAACTAATATAAGTAATAAAATTGTCATCAATCAATGTCTATTAAATGAACACTCAAGTTTTACGATGTTGATAATCGAACATTCACTTGTATTAATTCATTCGTAAGTTTAAACTCACAGTCCAATAAACTGACTGATATAAAGAGCAAGGGGCTCAAAAAATACTATTTTTTAGTGTGTTCTAACAATGAGGGGCATCAATTTCGAACAACAGTGTACTATTCGATTTTGCTTTAAACTTAGGCACAGTGCAACGGAAACTTTTGCTAAACTTCAGCAGGCCTACGGAGAACGTGTTTTATCAAGGGCCCAGGTTTTTCGGTGGTTTAAGGCATTTTCAAAAGGAAGAGCATTGATTGAAAATGGGCAAGTCGAGATTAAATCCACGTTGTTTTGTCTTTTCGGCAGCCAAGGAATCGTCCACAAATAGTTTGTGCGTCAACCAAATGGTTTTATATTGCAATTAATTTAATATCTCTATTTACTTATGTACATGGCATTTCGGCTAAAGGGTCTAACCGATTATTAAGTTCGAAACTACTCCCTCGGTAATAAAAAAGTAAAAAACACCCAATTGTTCTACGTCAAAAAGTACCCACAGAAGAAATTTTTTTAGCCACTTTTATCGTCACATAACCTCAAAAAGTAAAACGTCTTTTTTCATTTTTTGGTGATATCTTTGGTTCTAATCATCGTAGAAACTTCTTTTTTTTTTAATTTTGTAGGTTTTTTTTATTGCCTACAAGATATTTTTGGCACGAAGTTCAAATTTTTATGGGTGTTCAAAAATTTTAAAATGCAATAAAATAAAAACTAGGACAAAAGATGGGCCAAAAAAAAATATGTTGTTTTTTAGACGCCATACTATGTCCATGGATTTTTTCAGATTTTTAAAAGTGGTGAAACATGGAATTTTCTTATAAATCCTCAGTTGTATATATTATTTTTTATTTCAAATACTTGTCAGACCTTCTATTTTTTTAAAATACAAAGTAACATAGAAATAAATTATTTCAGTTCATGAAAAAGTTTTTTTCGTTAAATATTCACGTAAGTACTAAGAAGTATCATCACTATTTTAAACAATAAAGCAATAATTAACGTATTAAAAATCTTATTTTATAAAATGCTTATATATATATATATATATATATATATATATATATATATATATATATAAACTGAATTTATTTTTATGTTACTTTGTATTTCAAAAAAAAATACAAGGTATGACCAAATATTTGAAATAAAATAATTCCCTAAAATTGTCTTAACCTTGTCTTAATCATGCCTTCAAGGGAAAAAACCATCATTAATTATATATATATATATATATACATAGTTTTAAGACAACTAAGGATTTATAAGCAAATTCCATGCTTAAAAACTCGATAAAAATGCGAAAAAATCTTAAAAAATTCCGTTTTTTGCGACTTTGACTATATTTCACTACTTTTAAAAATCTGACAAAATTCATGGATATAGTTTGGCATCTAAAAAACAACATATTTTTTTTTCGGCCCTGCTATTGTCCTAGTTTTTATTTTATTGAATTTAAAAATTTTCGTACAACCATAAAAATTTGAATTTTGCGCCAAAAATTTTTGTAAAAAAAATCTTGATTTAGACAATAAAAAAGCCTACAAAATGAAAAATAAAAGAAGTTTCTACGATGATTAGAACCGAATATATCGTCAAAAAAGGATAAAAGATGTTTTGTTTTTTTTTTTTTGGTTACGTGACGATAAAAGGGGCTAATTTTTTTTTTGTGTGGCTATTTTTTGATGTAGAACAACCGGGTGTTTTTTTATTTTCTTAATCGGCTGGACCCTTTAAAGTTAATGAAAAATGCTTAAAAATTACACAAATATACTCTTCACTAACGCAAAAGGAATGTAAGTCGGTTAAAAATACCAATTTAAATAGAATTAGTTTAAAAATAACACTTGCAACTATGACGGCGCCAACTTCAAAAAAGTGTTAAGTCAGTAAGTGAATCTAGAATGATTAGATTAATTGCAACAGTTTTTAATTCATTTTCACTTCTTAGTGTTATTTTTTATATTCGGTTTAGTTTGTTGTTTCTAATAATTTATTGTTTCTTAAAGACACGCAATAGCAAAATAAAACTTTTTTTTTTCAAAAGCAAACCACAAGCCTTCGAGAACGCAACCAACCACGACCAATTGTACTAAAATCCCCCCATAAGCCTCCCGTTCCGAAAATAACATTATCGTCATAATATATTTTCATCTCGCGGATTGAAGAGATTTCTGCTTTCTCCCTCTCAGTGAACGCGTTTCATTATTAGAATTTACCGGAATTTCTGTTGCCTGGGTTTAAACATTGTAATCAGAAATTAGTTCGGAATACGAAAATTGACGCTCGAATTATGTTTCAAGTGTATTTTCGAAGTGTTCACGGTGAATGTGTAAATATTGCAGTTGTTGGGTCGATGGAAAAGGAAATGGGAAAAACAACTGAATTAAAAGAAAAATCGAAAAATAACGAATTAAACTAAAAAACAAAGTACACGATTTCACTTAACTACTTGTAAGGACAGCTGGGCCTCCATTTCTAAGATTAAGGGGATCCTTTTCAATAGAACGTTGCTAAAATATAATTCCTTGTAATACTGTTGTTAGCTACTTGACTTGACAGCAGGGGAAAGTTTTCTTAAGCTCAATAATCTAGGCCCGCAGTCTAGCAGCTCAGTTATGACATCCTTACTAGTATGTCACTGCTTGTTTATGCAAGCCTTAAAATATAGAGTAGTTAATATGATTTTCATTTCAAACAGACAACTTGTATAAACTGCAAGATAACTAAGGTCGTAAAATCACAACCTCCTAATGGTCTAACTTTTCAATTGTGCTAAGATCATTGAAATATAAACAAAAGGAGAAGCTATGATCATTTAATAATGTTAAGACTAGCTAAGGCGCATATATATATATATATATATATATATATATATATATATATATATATATATATATATATATATACAGGTGTGGAAAATCCAAAATAGAACCTCTAAAAAATGGGAATGTAACAGAAAGAGACGGACCACCCGTTTAGCAATGTTGAAGAAGTGAAATAAAGCATACTGTATTGTAGCTTGCTTTCTGGTTTCCAGCAAAAATGGTTGGCGGGGTCGTCAAAACACAGTGAGTTGAAAGCACGGATTTAATATTAAAAATAAAAATTGGATCCAACATAGCAGAGTAAATCTTCCAAATCATGAAAATAAATTCGAAAAACGTCTAATGTGGTTCAATAGCTATTAAATATGCAATTTAAAAACAAAATAAAAAGAATAATTATATTTCCATGAGCAAAATAGTGCTCTTGAGTCAAAGGTGCATTTTAAAAAATTATCGTTAAAAAGGCAAAAGTACTTTTTCCTCTATGCTTAGGACTTAACAATTACCAATGCAAATAATTTGTAAGTAATATAATATTTATTGATTTACACAAATGAATAAATAATGCGACTGTAATAAAAATAATAAAAAGAACTTTTATTCATTGCCTTCTTTGTTAGCAGCTCTTTTCTTATTCTCCAATACGTACGAATTGTTGTCCGAATTCTTACGATGTCAAAAGACAGTGTAAGAATCCATCGACGTCAAAAGTTTTGGAACACATCCTCCATATTTTTCTCGAGAAGATTTTCGGGCAAAGTCTAGACGATAGTTTCTTATTAACTCGTCCGTTGATTTTTGTGCATCTTTCGATAGTTTACTTATCGGTAATATTGCAAATGCTATAATGTCTGGTCAATGTAGTAAGTCATTTGTGGATTCCTGATGACATGTTATACCAAGAATATCCTTTAAAGAATAATCTTGCTGTTTGAAGTTTGTATTCCCAAATCTTCTCTATTGCAGTTTAATGTTTTCTTCCAATAGTTTGCAAAATGACCGGAAACCGGAGGATCAGTTTTCGCTTTACTCTTGTTATAAAGGCTGTAACTTGAAATACTCTGTATTTACTGGAACACAGTATCGATGTTGTTAAACTGAGATGTTGTTTGGCAGAGGTAACAACGTTGGACCGATTTCGCTTCAGCCAAAGCATTCACCTAGCCGTCTATCATCGTCATAGATAAGTTGTACTGTACTGAAGCTCGGGTGACAAAGAGAACTCTTTATATGGTGCAAGTTGTCTGATTTGAGTTCATAATTTTCTATTTTCGTTAAAGACTTTTGTTCGGTTTTCTTAATAAATTCAAATTTCAGAGGCCCGGAATTCATAGTAGAGGAGGATTTGGAATTGTACAACACAATCTGTTCTTGTTGAGTTTGCGTGTTAATACCTGCTAATTGAAGTGGAATAAGAGAGGTTTTCTTAATAAATTCAAATTTCAGAGGCCCGGAATTCATAGTAGAGGAGGATTTGGAATTGTACAACACAATCTGTTCTTGTTGAGTTTGCGTGTTAATACCTGCTAATTGAAGTGGAATAAAAGAGGTTAGGAATAAGTTTGTATCAGAAATATTCGGATCAGTGAATTTAATTTTTTACTGGCTCTGACCTGACGTTCCATCGAAGCCCCATTGGCAAATGAAACTCTTATCTACAAATCTAATTTATCGATTTGTTTAAGGGCGTCTAATTGAAGCATTATAATTCAATCCACTGTATGATCCAGTAAGCCTTGGAATTTAACCTCGGCTTTTGATTTAGTAAAAGTTAGATACTCGTCATGTGGATAACATGCTTTTTTTGTATTTTACACACTAGAGTACGGCGAAAATATATTACTGCCTTTGTGTTTAGCCCAATTTTGTAATCGTTGATATTTGTTTCTCGACAATCCAATGTCAAATAGAAGAGCGGCGCACAAATGTAACTGGGCGCGACGCACCCACAACACTGTTGCCTTTAACCTGAGACGAAAGTTTAGAAAGAAAAGACTGGTCGTTCATATTACCGAGGTTTAATAGAAACGTTACTATAGCCAACCTTCTATTTTAAATTTCTTAACTAGAAATTATTTTGGCCGTTTCTTAAATTCTAACCTACTAAGCCCGTCTAACTTCTTTCAGGTTAGTTCGGGTCAGAAGATCGTAGGGAACGCCTACGCGCAATATTACCCCCGCTGACTTCCGTGCGACACGAAGACGAGCAGTACCTTGAAACGAATGAGAGGGTGTATTTAGTTTTCGTCTAAATTTATAACGTAATTGACGGAATTTGGAATATTTAATGACTATTTGATACACTGATTGTTTTAAATACATCAAATAGTCGAAATACAAGAAAATTGATATTTCTGTTACAAAATAAACATTTATTCTAATAAAAATTCTAGTGAAACGCAACGGTAATTTCTAAGTAAATAAGCTAATAGACCACTTTAAAATTAAAAATCCTTTTCAAAAATAAACTTTCATTCTGGTAAAAAATAAAAGTAACACGTTCAGTAATTGTAAATAAATAAACAAATAATTAAATACAATTTAAATCAACAAAAACACTTAAAGTCTACAAGAGGTGTTCAAACAGGCCTCCACTTTGAGCGAGACAATAACCCAGTCTATTAGCCCTTTATATCATTTCCTCACAAAACACCATACGTGTTTCCTGGTCTTTCGGAAAAATTTCTTGAGTTATTCGCAATTTGTAACAGCGATATTTGTTCCGCTTTAAAATATTCCGAACTGTTCGAGCGTTCATATCAAGTTCTTAGGCAATTACGGTACTATTGCAAGGAAAATTAATTTCTGCTAAGATACAAACGTCAGTCTCCCGATTTGCTCGTTTTCAGTAATCTGAGGAACCGATTGCTCCTCATTATTATCAGTGCATTTTTTACAAATTTTTAGACAACCGGTTGTCTCCAATTTTAATAATTTCCGAAATTCTAAATTTTCAAGTATGATTTTCGCACGTAAATGAAAATCTGCCGATTATTTACCAGAATAGTACCACTTAATAATCTGCTCTTTTTGTTTCGTGGAATAAACTAACAAAAAAATTTGGCGCGAAACACGGAATACCAATAGTCGGTACTGACGCTTCGACGGCCTGAATGAAAGCAAATAACTTGGAATCCTCTTGTTGTGCTAGGGCGTGGCGTAGGCTGCCGCCCGCTCTCACCGCGCCAGCATTGTATTACCCCTCATGCTAATGCCAAACTGGTAATTTACACATATGTCAATGCTTAAGACTGTCTCATTCTGATTTGATGAATAATATAGTATTTTCTTTATCTTACTTAAGAAACGTCCAGGTTCCGGTTTTGATTTTCCAGACCTGTATATATGTTGTTGCGTAGTGTTTCACGGATGGGAACATGTGATTCAGTATTAATCCGGGAATACATCGGTTCGTTCGTTTGGTTTCCTATAGAGATTTGCAGTGGTTTCGTCAAAATCCCATTTGGCATCTTCTGTGCTTGGTGGTTGCAGATCAACAAAACGTGCAGCGTGCTTTATACGCGGTCGCAGATAGTAACGGTGGTTGGCGTTGGCTCCGCCTCCCTCTCGAGCGCCACCGTTGATGTCAGATCAAGCGTGGCATGTGTGTCGGTACAGTGGTCCCACTTAAAGAGAGTTTTCCAAGTAGAAGGTAGATTGAGTGCATCGTCTCTTTTATTCAGAGTGCCGTTCTTTTCACTTTCGATGGATTCACGAATCAATCTTGCCTTGTGGTATTCTACATTAGCGATTTGCTGGCCGGTGTCAAAATCAGTTTTGTGTCCTGTCTCGTGCTGGTATTGAAAAAGCGTCGATGTTGTTTGTTTGTTTCTTATTCTGAGTTTGTGTTCTTCTAGTCTAGCTAGACACACCTTGACATTTTGTTTATTAATCAAAAATGAATTTCAACCTTTACATCGTCGTTTTAGGTACTGAGGATACATGGAATGCGAGTGTGTTTTATTTTTTATACATTTTTTGAATTTTTCAATGCATAAAAAAAACGAATGCTTTTAATTTTATGTTTAAGAGGATATTCAATTTTTGATGATTATTAACAGGATCGAATTCTTAATATATTTGTTTAAATTATGCTGGTGTAAATGTGGCTCAAATTTCCTATATCCGTGTCGTCAACAGTGTTTATATCTTTTTTTAATTTCTATAATTTCCTTTATCTGCAATGAATTACCAAAAATTGCAGATAAAGGAATGTTATATATTTACTTCCATTTTATAACTGATAGTGAGACTACGATAGACTCTCTTCAATACCTCAAATGAGTTCGTGATCTATTTATAGGCATTTAATTTGTCGGACATTACATGGTCAGTCAATCGGCAATAAGTCTATATTTCTTTAATTAAATGAGTCTATCCCACAAATAAAATAGTTTTATTCAATATCCTATTTACTTGAATAGATAAAATACTAACCTAATCTTAATTTTAGTATTTAAATATCACCACAAGATTTTATTTGCATAGAAACAGTAAGTAAACTGCTGGTATCAAATAAATTTATTTATAAGAAAATCATTACTATATGTTATTAATATTAATACAAATTACTAAGTATTAAAATGTCTAGTATAATTCCTAATATATGTATCTACCTATCTATATTGAATAATTTGTATACTAAATGGCCACTTAGTATTGAGAAGGGATTACATTTCACAAGCGGATTAAAATCACAATTTAATCTTTAATTCTCTTTAAACGGTATGTATTTATTGTTGTTAGAAAATCGAAATAACAAACCTATTAAAATATTGTATATATTGGGAATTTTCGGAAAATATATAATTTACTGTTCGACGGCAATACCCTGTTTATTATTCATGATTATTTGTACAATTCTATGAATAATTTTGCACAGAAATGGAAGTAAATTTGGGCTAGTATTAATTAGTATTGTAACATCTCTATGGCAAGTGTAGGGGAAACGCCAAAAATTATATACAAAGGTATGAGCACCCATCATTTGATTTAAAATTTAGCACTTTACTAAAGTGGCTAAAATATTTTCAAGATGGTGGCACATCTGGTTACAGCGAGTTGATCACTTCTTGCTTTTTTTTTTAAAGGAACACTCTAGTGTTATTCCATTTTTGGGCCTATAGTCTATTCAAGAATTAGAGATAGTAATAAATCATTTTTGACCCTTTTTTCTTCCGGTGTCTTTGGAAAAATCTGTTAATTATCTTTTACTTTCTCTCTTATGCTTTTTACTGTGTCTAAAGCTGTATTATTGGATTTTAAATTAGTGGATTTTATATGTTTTTTAATTGTCCCGGTAGTTAAGTCAATATTATTGATATGTTCTATTTTGTTTAGAGCTACAGTACTTTTAGATATGATGGAATCGATAATATTTTTATTGTTTATGTGAGTTGAAAATTTAGAGCCTTTTGACATTAGATCTATTTATTTACTATTAAAACCTACGTTTTCCCAAACAACTAGTAAAACACCACAGTCCAATCAAAACGTTAGTGAAAGAGTCATAAATCTGTCAAACATAGGTTTTAATAGTAAAGAAATAGATCTAATGTCAAAAGGCCCTAAATTTTCACCTCACATAAACAATAAAAATATAATCGATTCCATCATATCTGAAAGTACTCTAGCTCTAAACAAAATAGAACATACCAATAACATTGACTTAACTATAGGGACAATTAAAAAACATATAAAATCCACTAATTTAAAATCCAATAATACAGCTTTAAACACAGTAAAAAGCATAAGAGAGAAAGTAAAAGATAATGATCTAATAATAACAAAAGCAGATAAATCGAATGCAACAGTTATTTTGCCAAAAGTTGAATTCGATGAAAAAAGATTAATCAATATGAACCCACAAGCACCAAAACTCTATGGCCTTATAAAAAATCACAAACCAGGAAATCCCATTCGCCCAGTCGTTTCATACATAAATAGCCCCACGAGCGAACTAAGTATGAAACCAAATTCATCCTTTAAACAAATAACCAACTTTAAACCAAGTCACAGTTTAAATAATTCAGTAGATCTCGTCTAAAAACTAAAAAACATAAACACCCCAGATAACTCCATACTAGTTTCTTTTGACATAAAAAGCATGTTTTCTAATATTCCAACAGATGAATGTTTTACACTTATCCAAGAAATGTTACAGGAACGAAATATAAATCCAATAGTTACTACTGATATCTTGTCCTCTTTTGAACTTTGCCTATCGCAAACCTATTTCCAGTTTAATAACAAATTTTATTTACAAAATTCAAGCCTACCAATGGGTTCTCCTCTTAGCCCTTTCCTAGCAGACATTTTCATGTCAAACATAGAAAACAAAATTCTTAATTCCCCTTTAAGCAAAAACCATATTCAATTTTGGTACAGATATGTAGAATATTCTAGCATGTTTTAAAGGCACTACTAGACAGCTTCAAAAATTCTTACAATACATTAATAATTGCCATCCAAAAATTCAACTTACTCTGGAAACTGAAAATAACCATAAAATAAATTTTCTAGATCTCACCATATCTCACCTCAATAATCAGTGTAATTTTAAAATTTTTAGAAGACCAACGTTTACAGGTAATACTATATCTAATGACTCTTTTCACCCCTTACAATATAAAATGGCTGCATACAATTCAATGATACATAGAGCATTCTCTTTGCTTCTCTCTAAAGAAGATCTTCAAGAGGAACTAAATATCATTGAAAGGATTGCAATATCAAACAATTTCTCCCAACAAACCATAAAGAAATTAATAACTAAAAAACAAAAACAACTAGCATTTAATTCAATATATCCTAAAATAAAAAATGATAAAGGTAGTTCATCTTATAGATATTTGTCATACTGTGGTACCCTATCAGAAAACATAGCTAATACTCTTTCCAAACATAACATAAAAGTAGCTTTTAAATCTCAACACAATCTGTCCACTATCCTTTACAATGCTAAAGATAAAATTAATAAATTTGATAAATCAGGAATTTATAAGTTAAAATGTTCGGAGTGTGATAGCTTGTATATTGGACAAAGTGGTAGAAGCTTTAAAACTCGCTTTTCAGAGCATTACCGATCATATGGACTACAAAAAACAGACTCGAGCTTTGCCAACCATTGCTTAGAACACAACCACAGTTTTTCTAATTTAAGCAACACTGACATATTACATTATTCAACAAAGGGCCAAAAGTTAAATATTCTTGAATTTTTAGAAATATAGAAATCATAGTAAAAATAAAAATGTAAATTTGCTTAATGGCCAGACAGAACTGTTATTTGTTGTCGCCAAATAATAATTAGTTCCCAAAATTGAGTGCCTCCCCTTTGTAATAATGTAATTTCTCAGGTAGTTTTTATTTATTGTTAAATTTCCTCATGTTTCTGTATTGAATACTTAGTCTACCCTTGTAATTCAGTTTGAAAATGACTCTGTGAGCTGAAACTGCAGTCATGGTTTTCTAAATAAATTTAGTGGTATAAAACATAGTAGTTCCTTTTTAAACATTTCCCGAAGATGATTAACTACCACATACTAACGGCTACCAGCATCAACTCTTTTAAGTACTTTTAATCTTTTAAATACTACGCTGCTGCTAAAGTAACTACTTAATTTTCGACTTACATTGTACCTAACATATTTATAGAAATTTGGTAAGAGCACAGCAAACGCGCCCCCTACTTATTAATTAGAAATTGAAATATATTTTCAAGCGAATTTTATAATAAAATTTATTAATACACTTTCCATTTTAAATTTGCTCTGCTACCTTATTTGAAGTTAAGGTAAATTAAGTAAAAATTTCTCAGGTAACAATACCATGAAAAGTTCTTGTGATTATTGTTTCTAAGCTTTACTTGTATCATTGAAGTATTAAATTACAAGTCTTGTATCTCGTGTGTGTTTATTGTGAAGAGTAGCAAAAATTCAGCAATGTGTTTTTAATGAAGTGAAACTATTCTGCAAAATGAAAACGAAACTTTTTGAAAAAAGTATATTATTTTGCCAATAGCCTATTATTATAAACACATAATTCTGGGAATCTTCCAACTTACTTTTTCCTCTTTCGTTATTTGCCGTTAATACCCGTCTGGTGCTACAGTCGATTAGAATATAATCTCTTAACTATCAATTTATTACTACTTTTACTAGCAGATACTTTATAGGTTTTTAATTGAATGTAGTAAAAAAGTGACTTGTAAGGAAAGTAACTAAAAAACGGAAACGCTCCGTTATGTGACGAAAGAGTATTTTAATAAAATACTATCGCTTTCTTTTACTTAACGAATATTGAGACATTCCGGAAAAATATTTTAACATAGACTATTATTGTTAAAAAAATCAAAATTGATTTCAACGTCCGCTGGGCGATATCAATATAGTAAATTATGAAAATTATAAGATAATTTATTAGTAATAATATACAAATAGTACTTTTACAAGTCAAATAAATAAAATATTAAAATTTTGTCAATTAATTAATATCATTAATACAAATAAAACATTACACGATATTGATTTTTCCTTAAGAAAGTTTTAGTAAAAAAAAAGTTAAGAGAAGCTGACAACAGACAAAGACAATACTACAGATTAAAATTAGATTCGAAATACTCCTTGAACGAAAAAAAAAGCGTTCAGCACAAGGTAGCTCTTGATTTGTTTTTTGTACTGATTGAAGTTAAGAGCTTTAATTTTAGCTGGCACGCAGTTGTAGAACTTTATTGCTAAATATCTTGAACCATTTCTGGATCTCTCAAGCCGGCTAAAATCTGGTAGAAGATTGTTGTTGTTTCTTGTTAGATATTTGTGAATATCTTCGTGTGATCTCTATAGATCAAGATTTTGTTTAACGTACAACAAACACTGCATAATGTACACCCAAGGTAAAGTTAAAATTTTTAAATTCTTAAACGAATTTCGAGAGTCTTTTCTATAACCAAGCCCAGAAATAATACGAATGCATTTTTTTGTTGTCCAAATGCCTTATCAGTATGACAAGAATGACCCCAGGAAAGAATAGCATAAGCCAAAAGAGAATGAAAGTTACTGTGATATGCTGTCAGAAGAGTTTCTTTGGAAGTTACCCGTACAAGACTCCTGAACAGGAAAAGTTGTTGGGATAGTTTTTTTGAGAGATTAACAAGGTGTTGTTCCCAGGTTAATCCTGCATCTAGGTGTACTCCCAGAAATTTGACCTCCATTGCACATTGAGGTAGAAAGGATTGTACAATTTCACTGTTATTTCTTAGAGTAAAATTAATACTTTGTGATTTGGAGTTGTTCAAGGATCTGCGATTGGCTCGAAACCATTGAAATGTTTTTTTTTCTGAAGTTTGGTAATCAATATTGTCAATCTCTGAAGAGTGATAACTTATATAAAACGTTGTGTCGTCAACAAACAAAACGGTGTTGACTCCCTTGCCCTTACAGTATGCCAGGTCATTTATGCAGATGAGGAATAAGATGGGACCGAATACCGACCCTTGAGGTACACCATACCTTAGGGGTTGTTTTTTAGAATTACACTGCCCAAATTGAACATACTGATCACGATCCGACAGATATGAATTAAGTAGCTGAATGGCATCAGCCTGAAAATTGTAGAATGGTAGTTTTTTTAGAAGAATGCTATGTGTAACACAATCGAATGCCTTTGTGAGGTCTAAAAAGGATGCAAGAGTGTCAAGATACCTTTCAAAGCCCTGTAAAACATTACTAGTGAAGTGATGACATGATGCAATGTGTTGACGCAACAATTAGCATTTTGAATTTAAGGTCAATATCCAAGTTATCATCATTAACAAAATTAAAATTGTATTTGAGCATGCTTTGGTATAGATTGGAGAGGCCATCTTCTGTTATTGGCCTATAACATGCTCTAGTTTGAAAATGTGTGGATGAATAGTTAGTCTGAAAAAAAATACCTTTGTGGTCTGAGATGTGCGTGAGATCTACTGGTTTTGCAATACCATCAATATTTGTGAAGATATTATCGAGACATCTATCACCACGAGTGTTGAAATTAACTTTTTTTTTTTTAGATTAAATGAGCAGAAAAAATTACACAGTTTTAGAGCTCTAATGTATTTTTCATTAAAATGAACATTAAAATCTCCTGCTATGATAAGAGATTTGTGTACATCAATTTTTTTAAGAGTGGTTAGTGGTTTCATTGATTCCTTAGCTTTCTTTATGGCTTTAATTAATACTATCGAGAACAGTAATGGGCTTAACACAGACTCCTTTTATTTTTGTTTCGAATTCTCTAAACTATTCTTTATTGGTTTTTACTATGTTTGTTCCTTCTATACATTTATTTTAGTCTTTCTATTACTCTATTATCTATCTTTCTTTTCTATAAAGCCTTCTACAGGTCTTCTCTTCTTATATGATCAAAATCCTTTTCTAAGTCTACAAAACAAACATGTATCTCTTTTTTCTTCTTTAGAGGTTTTTCGCTTACTAGGCTTATCGTAAATATTAAGTCTCGTTTCTTCTTACCTTCCTGAAGCCACACTAAGTGTCTTCTGTACTATCCTCGGTTATTTTCTTATTCTTATTTCTATTGTGTTTGCTAGCATTATTCTCTATAGTTGTAACAATCGCTATCACTCTTTTTATATATCGGCAATATTATTCTCTTATTCTAATCTTTTCGATTTTTTTTTTATTGTATTATCTCATTCAGTAGTCTGTTTAGTTGTTTTATTTCTTCTTCTCCAATATACTTCATCATCTTCCTCTTTCTCTAAGTCAACTCCAGAAGTTTTTGTCACCATCTGTGCATTAGTTTCCCTTCCTCTCCTATTATGTGTCCTCTTTATCTTTTAGGTACCTTCCCTAATCATATCTTTCTCAGAGGCTCTATAATTTCTTCTCCCTATATTGGTCTTATATTCTCTATCACCCCTTTCTTTCTCTTTCTCTAAATCAACTCCAGAAGTTTTCGTCACCATATGTGCATTAGTTTGTCTTCCTCTCGTATTATGTGTCCTCTTTATCTTTTAGGTTAATCATAGTATATTCCTTCTTTTGTTTTAGTTGCTTGACCATACCATAAAATAGGTTTTGGTTTTTCTGTAGTTCTTGATCATTGTCCTTGTATTATTTTTAAACCCTCTGAGCTTTGTTCTTATAAATCTTTTCTAGCTATCTTTCTTTTCTTTTAGAATGTATTTTATTTGTGTGGTCTACCTTTCCGTTCTTCTATATGTTTGTTTGTTATTGTTGTATTTCCACAGTATTCCATTGCTGCATCTAACAAGCTATTTTTGAATTTATTTCACTTTTCTTCTAATCCATTTCCGTTCCATTCCTTAATTTTTTAAATTTAATATCTCCTGGTATATCTCTCCGTATTTCAGTTCTTTCAATTTAAAACTTTTAATTTTCAGATTTATTTACCGTGCTCTTCTTTCTTTTTCCTCCCTTTTTTGTTTTATCATGTCTAGTTTTACCAAGTTGTGATCACTTCCTATGTTACATTTGCCTCAGTACTATCTATGTAATGCATTTCAACCTCAATAAAATGGTCTGGACTACTACTAAAATAAATATAAGTGAGTCTGTGTTAAATACTGTATGGACAGTAGTAGATCAAATGAGCGAAAATAACATATGAAGTATGCATCTGCCGTAACAGAAAAAGAAAATGAATATTATATCTTACCATCAATGAAATACATTATTAATTTAACTGATTTTTCAGTTACTTGTCAAGATTTATTATTCCACTCTTAAATAAAGTAAAGCACTGATTTCTTTAAATTTTCATTATATTCAAGCTCAACATTTCCACCCAGATTCACTAAATTCGTCTAAAACTTTAGACCCGATCCAGTTGTCATGGAAATTTGATCTTATAGGCAGCCAGTATTTCTTAGAATATTGTTGTAATTTATATTATATATGTCAATAAATACACCTTCATATGTGTATTAAAACTAAAGATACAGACCTATAGATGAAGTCTTGGAATTGATACGAGCAATGATTGTCCCGCGAAAATAAACAAAACTTTCCAGAGTGCACAATTTGAAGAAGCTACAGTACAGCAAGATAAGTTTTAAGTTTTAACCTTCTAAACTCAAAAGCAACTAACTAGATCGTTACATCGATAACTTGCACCGATATAATCACCTTACCTTACACAAACTGTTCAAAGAATCACTTAATCAGACACATTCAAATAACCTATCCCTTTTTGAGCCAGGACTAATTACGCTCTATTTTATTTTTACCTGAATGGCCCCAATTAAATTTCTGGCCATTAAAGCCTCTCCATTTTCCATTATTTGCGTTTCATATTTAAAAAAAAACTCGTCAAATTATAAAATCGTTAAACACTGCTTTTCAACGTTTGAGTTGGGCTTATTATTTTAAAAATAAACTGATAACCCCCATTATATGGCCCTTTTTCAATGGAAAATATACCGTTGAAATGCTAGTGAATTAAATCCTCAGTTAAAATAATATTTTTATAACAACGTAAATCCGATATTTAAGCCTGAGGGAAAAATGGACAGGAGGGAGTTTTTGCCAGCAATTAGGGTAATTTTTTTTATATGTTTATTGAATTCTTAGAAATAGAAGCGTCAGTATTCTGAATTGTATGTTTTAAAATATCTACACGGATTAAAACACTGACATGGACTCAGCCGGGCTAGTTTTAATCCCTTCCTTTATATGTGTCGAAACAATTGAAAAGTATTGCAAATTTACTACAATTGAAAAATTTGACGAAAACGCGATGGACTGCTAGAGCTGACACGGTCCAAGCCGCGTGGATTTTAATTTTATCAGCTCTTTATTTCTTTGTAAGAATGTCATGTTCAAAGTCAGACAATTGACAGAATATTTAGAAACTGAAAAGTTGAACATCATCGATGTTTTAGTGTTAATTCAAAGTACTTCAGCGTTATTGAAACTAATGAGCGATGACCACCAGATCAATGCATTGATTAATAGCTCATTTTTTTTGCTAAAAAACTGGACATCAGTCCTGAGAATGATTTTTCAAAGGATGACAGAACGCGCCATGTACCAAAAAAATACGATAAGAACCCAGAAACAGTTTCCGTCTTTGATTTTTTGACATTCCGACTTCTAAAGGAAGGAAGTTCTCAATTCGTCGACTATGTATTTTTTTTTATGTATGTACACCGATTACTCCGGAACGGTTGCGCCGATTTGAATGAAAATTTTTACGTTATGTTCAGGAAGTTTATGCGGTGGTCCCATATTTTTTTAGATGAAATAGAAAAAAATTAATTTTTTCCGATTTTCTCCAAAATTGGTATGGAGGAATTTTCGGGATTGTACCCAACGATTCTGAAATTATTTTTTAAAGATTCAAAAAATGGCGGATCCAATATGGCGGACGAAAAAATCAATTTTGTCTAAAATTGGTATGGGGGGGGTTTTCGGGGCCTGATATAGAGGGTTCTTGAGGGTGTAAATTATGAATTTGATAGTATTGTTTCTGGATTCAATATGGCGAACGCAATAAATATCGATATTGGAAGGCCTATATTACCAATCTAAAATTAATTTGAAAATTACGATAGTGGATTTACTATGACATGAACCGACTTCTAAATGTGCGCTAAAAAGTGAAAAAAAAAAAACTAAAAATTTTTATATAAAATTGAAATTTTTGAAGTCGGCGCCAAATTATTTCTAAATGAAATAAATAACTACTAATATAAAATTATAGTTAAAAAGCAATTACAAATAAAGTATTTTTAATCTGTTTATGCGAATCACATTTTATCAGGTATTAGTTTGGCGCCGACTTCAAAAATTTCAATTTCATATAAAATTGTCTAGTTACTTTTCACTTTTTAGCGCACTTTTAAAAGTCGGTTCAATTTTTTTATAAAAATTTTATTTAAAAGACACTTTCTCAATGTTTATGTCTATTCAGAAAATTTTCTAAATTTCAGTCGACAGAAGCAATGTCACAATTGAATCGATCGAATCCATTGTGCAATTAGAGCCCAACTTCTTTCAAGAAGAACTAGAATGCTTGCTTGCCTAGTTGCAAATTCTTCTGGAATCATGTAAAGAATATACGAATTTCGGAGATATTTCTAAAGTAGTGTTCAAGTTGCCCTTGCCGCAAAAACTTGTGTTTCATTCGGACTCTTCCTGTGACGTCAGCTTCTTGTGAACGCTCATTTAGTAAATTAAAATTAGTTTTAAATCATTTGGTGGAACAACAATGGGGGATGATCCCTTAAATGCATTGATGCTGCTTTATTCTTTGAAGGATAAAGTGGACGAATTAATCTTCGTGAAGTCGTTGAAAAATGATTGGTATTAAAATGCCGCAGAGTTAAAATCTGATCAATTTATAGATAAGGGACATTTAGAAGAATAAGATTATGATTTTTGCGGACTATAATCGTTTTCTTTACATATTTTTGTAATTATAATAATCATTTATGTCAAAGAATTCGCTCACAGTAATTCTCTTATTTTAATACATATGCAGTCGGCAGATTCTCAAAGTAAATCGGCATTTTCATGAAAATCATCCCCCACATCCGACACTTTCGAGACGCCCCTGCGGGCAATACAATTTTGAAGAGCAACGGGCATCATATTACGCTGTTAACATGTCTCTATTAAAAAATGATTAAAATAATGGATTTCTACAAAAATATTACAAATATTTTCAAAAAAAGAAATAAATAAAATACGTAATTACTCGAAATGATTTTAATTAGATTAATCGAAGCGCTATGTAAAAATTATCTTAATAGGCATGTAATCTATAAACTTCACGGCATCGGTAATAATAATAATTATAGATATAGATACTGTCGGACAGCTGAAGCAATAGATTTACCAGCTAAGGTAATAACATTGCGAATACGTTAATTGATAATAATTAATACGGATAATTATGTATATCAAAACCGGATACGCGAGATGCCGGAGACGCTTGACATAATGTACGGCACGCACCTGATTTATCATAAATAGTCCACATAATATGTTCGATAAACAAAAATTTTAAGGTAAAAATAAAACCGGGTGTCAACTAGTAATGGAAATTAAGTTTTCTGACTTGTCTAGATTTTTTTTGTTAAACTATTTGTTGTAAAATTTGTGTTCTGCTGGAAGAAAGAAATTTGCACATACTTTATTAGGCTATTGATTATAAGGGAAAAAAAACGAGGTAATAAGGAACAAATTAGTACAATCATTTTGATGATTGAATACGATCCTTGGGTACTCAAGTATGATAAAATTACAAACTGCAAGTAAATTTAGGTGTGCGTTTTTGAGAACGGGGTGAAAATATCAGTTTTTTTAGTTTTTCAAAAATAAGTCAAAAACTATGCATTCGTCATTTTCAAAGCCCACTCTATGGCGTCTACGAGCAGCATAGAGTGAATTTAGTTGATTTTGGGGGAAGCAGAAACTCACAAAATAATTTGAAAATTGACAGAAAGTATATAGATTGCACGTTACCATATATAATATTCGAATAATGAGATCTGACGCACTTAGAAGAACTTGAAGAAGAACTTCTTCTTCTGCTAATGCCTATCCGTTACCGGATGTTGGTGAGCATAATGGCTATACGGACTTTATCCACTGCTGCACGAAATAAGCCCACAGTTGATGTATTAAACCATACTCGGAGATTCTTCAGCCATGAGATTCTTCGTCTTCCTACACTCCTTTTGCCTTGTAGTATAAGCTGCAAAAGCCGGTACCTTTCAGGATTTCTCATGATGTGGCCCAGGTACTCAAGTTTACGCTTCTTTACTTGATACAAGATTTCTTTTTCTTTTTTCATTCTATGAAGCACCTCTTCGTTGGTAATATGATCTACCCATGAAATCCTCAGAATGCGACGGTATAGCCAAAATTCAAAAGCTTCTAATTTTTTGCATGATGCTTCAGATAGCGTCCATGATTCAACGCCGTATAGGAGGGTCGAAAATACGTAGCATCTCAATGTTCGCATTTTGGTGTTTAAGGATAGGTCTCTACTTTTGAATATTTTTGCCATTTTAAGGAATGTAGTGCGGGCCTTCTCAATACGGCATCTTATCTCAACCGAGTGGTCCCATTCTTCATTGATATTTGTTCCCAAGTAGATATATTTGTTAACTCTTTGGATGGGTCTGTTATGTATCAGTAGTTGACCGTGTATGCGTTTATTTTAAGAAATAATGATGAATTTGGTCTTTTTTGCATTCATCTGCAGTCCGTATCTTTCACTTACTTCTACCACTCTGTCCATCAATCTTTGGAGTCCTCGTAAATCATTTGAGATAATTACCGTATCGTCCGCGTATCTTATGTTATTAATACATTCGCCATTGATAATCACCCCGTCGGAGGTATTTTCCAGGGCTGTCGAACTCCTCTCTTTATCATAACTTCCTCGGATTCCTCACTTTCTATTCTGACTGAAGAGGTCTGGTTCCAATAAAGATTTGCTATAATTCTTAGGTCTTGTTTTTCTAATCCAGCTGATTCAAGAACTTCCATCATCTTATTATGCTGAACCTTATCAAATGCTTTTTGATAATCAATAAAGCACGCGAAAATATCGTGATTAACATCCCGCGCTCTTTGGAACAAGACTTGGATACTAAAAAGTGCCTCCCTAGCACCTAGGGCATTTCTAAACCCAAACTGGGTACAACTAATCTGTTCTTCGCAAATCCTATATATTCTTTGATGAATTAATTTCAAGAAAAGTTTAAGAGAGTGACTCATAAGGCTAATCGTACGAAAGTCTTCACAGTTTTTTGCACTTGATTTTTTAGGTAGCGTTATAAATGTACTTTTGAGCCATATTTCAGGTATAATTCCAATGGAGTATTTTTCATTAAATATATCTGTAAGCCATCTGATATCTTCTTCATTCAATAGTTTTAAGAATTCATTCCAGATATTATCTGGTCCTGGTGCTGGAAGAAGAACTGGCACACAGATTGGAATGCCTTGCGCATGAACCAGACTAGATTAGTTGAAGAAAAATGTACTACCTTAAAGTCAGGTCATCTATTGTATCAAAATAATAAAGAAACAGATTCACATATAGGCGGTATTACACTAATAGTAAATAGAAACATTATCTATGCGGTTATGAAATTAACGAAGATATACAACATAGTTTAAGTATAAGCTCCTACAAGATCAACACCCGAAGAAGAGATCAATAAATCTTGTGAAGACATTTCGCTAGCTTTAAAAGAAAAAAAGACACCCAAGTTCATTATGGACGATTTAACGTCAAAATAGGAGTATCGATAGATATTAAATGATCATTCATTAGAAATTTTGGACTTGGTCGTACTAACGACGGTGATGAAAAACTAATAAACTACCTTTACCATAAAAGGCTGTATTTCATGAACTCTTTCAACTCGTTGTTCCCCATTCAAGAGACATTGGATTTGGAGAAGCCCATGCCCAACAGTGAAAAATTATATTAATTATATAATATCAAATTAAAAACATATTGTGAAGGTCGTCAAAGTATTGAATCATTTCAACACGGGCAGAGACCATAGACTAATAAGAGCCAAAATAGAAATAGATATCAAAATGAAGAGTGCAAATTTTATTAAATAAGAAATCTCTGCAATAGAAACCCTTCAAGAAAACTTACAAAAAACAATTCAAATTGGAAAAAACTAAATAATTATAGAGTAATAAATAGTATGAGCGTAAACACCTTGAGTAATTGGATTCCGTGCGACGATTTTTACAGTAGAAATTTGTGCTATTCTGCAGTATTGCCATCTCTGTGAGTGGTAGGGCTGCGATACTGACACTGAAGTCTAGTATCGTGACTTTGCGGGTCACTCGGGTAAGCAGGGGAAGGAGAAAGGTGTTCGTCTGGCAAAGATGGGGTCCGCGATTGCACCATATATACCTCAACCAGTTCTACCTGTTCCAATTAACGTTGGTAAGAGGCAATTAAAATCGTTGCTGGAAAGTAAATTTATTGAATCGTGGGGAGAGGCTCCTGGAATGAGGTATGTCAAGGAACATATAACTCAACCGAACACACGCGTGGTGAGACTGTTAATAGAACATTATCACCTGTGGGACCATCTTCATAAGACTGGTGTCGTTGATGATTCGTTGTGCAGATGGTGTCTAGAGAATTATAAAACTCCTCATATCCCCAAAAACTGCCCAGCACTTAATGGACTGAAGCAGAAACATTTCGAACATACAATATTGTCACCTGAAGCTATTGGGCAAGACAATAAGGCTGCTCGGAAGCGCATAGTCGATCGGCCTCAAATCACTTACAGCCATAATGGGATGTAAAGGGCCCAAGTAGCTTCACCCTTCATTTATTCTTTATTCAGGGTGGGAGAGGATTATGTTCAGGAGTGAAGGATCAGCAGATGTTAAAAGAAAAGGGAAGGTTTTACGTATATACTTAAAACAATATGAGTAATTCTTAGAATAGATGTATTTCCAAACCTAAAGAATACATTAGAATTAAATTCATGTTAAAATGAATATTTGCTGATTTAGAAATACGCCAAAAAAGATATAACAACTTACTAAAATATTGCCAAAATCCCATATTGAAAAATTAACGTCAAAATGCGATTATAAAAATATAACTTCCCTTCTTTTTTTTATTTCATTACCAACTTTTATAAAGATTTATATCTTAAACAATTTACTTACAACTTCTCATACATAAATCATAAAAGAAACCGTGACTCCCAAATAAAACCATTCCACGGATTTAATTGTATATATTTTATTGAACTGCTCATAAACGTTTTAATGCCATATATTTTTGTTAATCGGTAAAATCATGACCCGCCGAGGTGGTCCCCCGAGACCCGCAGGGGGGACGCCCTGAAAATGGCCACCTGTAACTTAGTAACCACCAATTTTTTAAATTAATATATCATTCAGTTATTTTTTGATTCGTGGTAGGAATGTAATAATAGTTTTTGCAATGGTAAACGTTTCTCTTTTAATACATTAATTTTCTTCTTATCAATCTGTACTATATTGATAAGAAACGAAAAATTTTTGTAACAAATATTCTAACTTTATTATTCTGGTTCTTGTTCTATATTGTCTCTTGCGATTGCTTAACGTTCGTTTATCATAGTTAAAATCCTAAAACCTTGCTCTAGAAACCCACTAGATGACCGACAAAATTACATCAAAATATATCTAGCAGTTACCGAGATACAAGCGAATATCTCAAATTTTTTTATGTAACGTAAGGTTTTTTATCTGAAAAACATGTTGGAAAGCCTATAGAAGACAAGTATCAGGTCCCTGGCACATTTTTTCGATACATAATTCATAGATTCGATAGATAATTCAGTATGGTATCAGGAGAAGAAGCTTTTTTAGTGTTTTGTTAAGATGCAATCGATATTCGGACTGGTAGTAGTTCCTGCAGTTAAAAAGCTATATTAATTAATGAACTGTTTCTATGATTTCGTATCTCGTGAATTTATATCGGTTCGGAACTAAAAGAAACACATTTTTAAAAGGATGAAATTGGGGCGAAAATAACACTTCAGGTGAATTGGTGTAAAGAAATGGAGAATTATGGAAAATTATCGTTTTAAGTTATCTACTACCACTTGAATTATGAAATGCACCGGAGTTAAGTGCTTTATCAACTTTAAACTAGACTTAATTAAGATTTTAAGATGGTTCTATTCACTCTGCCAAATAATTCATATACAATGTTAAAGAGAAAGTTTAAAGCAAGAGGAAATTATTATGATATATCATAAAAACATGACATAAAGTCTTTAACCAAAAACAATTTTAAAATACACAAGAAACCTGTATAGTTTATTCAACTTTTTCCACAATGAGAAACAATTTAAGATTCAAATTTCTAGACATAACGAAGTTGAAGTTTTGAAAGCATGCATGTAAACCAAGGTTGGGTTGACTGATTTTTTAAATTTTTTTTGGGGATTTCCACACAAAAACTTATAGCGAGCAAGTCCAGATGATTCACTGAATATTGGTTTAATATTTTTTTTTATGATTTCAAAGCAAAGTACTTCGCACTCCCTCCAGGGTATATTGACTCATACCAGGTATACAAAGATACCAAAAGTATGAAGCTCTGTAGGAACCCTTTCCATGTTATCGGGTCCTAGGTGACGTGGTCTGCTGTATTTCCTACGAACTTTCGGACGGTTCGCGCGGCTGCAAGAACTGCTTTCTGAATCGGCTTATACAGATGCTCACTAAGTCCCTTGATGTTCTGCAGAAGGTTCTTTGGTATTAGTCCAGTTGTTGATAAAATTATGGGAATCATTTGGACGCTGTTCATTGCCCATTGTGTTCGGATCTCCACCTCCAGATCACTGTATTTGGCAATCTTCTCGTTGTATTCTGGCCTTAGGTTATTGTTGTTAGGTACAGCAATATCGGATTAGTGTAGTTCGCCTAGAAATTTTATCTGTTAGGATATTGTCTGACCTATTATGAGTAATTGTTTGAACCGTTCGGTCCCAATATAAACTGAACTCGTTGTTTTCAAGATAGGCTCCGGATTGTATTTGTAGTAAGGCACTTTTCCTACCTGCAACAGTTTTAACTTATCTGCTAACTCTTGGTGGAGTATCTTAGTGACTGAGTCGTGTCTTTCTTATACTCGGTTACGACAAACGCTTGGCGTCCTCCCGTTATGTGCTGGATTGTTTCTGATGTTCGACATTGGTCATTTTCTATTGAGGGATCTCTGATGATGAACGTTCGATAGTTCTTTGTAAAAATAACCTGGTTTTAGATAGCTAACAAGAACCTTATTATTATTATAATATAATAATGTTATCATACTAATTATAAAATAGGTACATTACTACTACTACTACTCCATGGCTTACAACCCTGGGTGGGTCTTTGCCGACTTCACAATACTCCTCCATTGGTGCCTGTCTGCCATGGCATCTAGCGGATTATTAATATTCATTGCCTTTACATCTTTGGCAATATTGTCTTTCCATCGGAGACGAGGGCGTCCCAGTGGTCTTTTCCCTACCGGTATTTCCTCCCACGCGAGTTTGACTGTGCGACTATCTGGTAGTCTTCTTACGTGTCCCGCCAGTTCCCACCCAGTTCTTTATTGGTACGGATTCTGTATCGTCCTGTTACTGCATCTACTGTTGGGCCATATATTTTTCTAAGAATTCTTCTTTCAAAGACTCAGTACATTACGAAATCTAAACAATTTTCTTCAAATCACTAGACCGCACATGTAAGACCGTTGTTTACCAATGCACAATAAAAAAGAACAGATACAAATCTGACTTTTTACATATAGAACAGATTTTGTATACAGAAAAGTTGATTGAAATTACGCAATTAATATTTTCAAGTCTCTCTTTTCGCTAAAAAACAAAAAAAACGAGAGTAGTGATAGTAAAATAAAAAAAAATAAATAAATATATAAAACCGATTCGTATTCATATTGATTTCTTAAGTTTAACAAGGTATATTGGCAACAATGCTGGCTTGAGACTGTTGCGCTGTCTTAATATTACCGTTCACACGGAGACAATAATTCACTGAATATTATTCTAATATTTTTATTTTTATTATATTATATTACTAAGCTTATATTTTACAAGTAGATATAAGAGTATTTTCTTCTGAATATTTTTATTTTTACTGAAAAAAATTAAGAAATTAATAACCAGATTTACTCAAGCCCGATCTAGTTGTCATGAAATTTAAATCTTCCAGTCGACCAGTTTTGTTTTGCTTATGATATTGTCACAATTTATATTACATAGTTGTATACTGAAAATAAATAAAATTTTTGATTTTTATCTGCTCAGTAATAAAATAATTTTTTTATGCTTGAATTTTTAGGATTTAAAACTTGCGTGACTTACTGTTACTCTTGTCAGTTTAAGCTCACTGCTGTCAATTTAGAACGGTTTTAAATTTACACCATTTTAGTTAAAATATCAATGTTATGTCTTATCTCTCATGAGAAACAACGCAGTGAACTTGGCTGGTAAGACAAATTATTGAAGAAAGAACTAATGCTAAAATTATAACCTATAGTTGCTCGGCACACTTGTTGTGCAGGGACCTAGCAATAAAATACATTATAGAATACATTGTTCAAATAACCAGATATTGCCGTAACCATCATCTAGTCGGAGCGAATATAAGCCAGGCAGGGGGCAAAGCATTAGTTGTTCTAAACGATGTACGTTGGAATAGCGTTGCTGACTATTTAGAAATGTAATGGCGCATAATGTTAAAAATCAATGAAGAAAACAAAAAAGAGATTGATTTCGTCATATACCAAGAAGTATCCAATATTGGACCTAAACGCGCAGCAGAAGAATATCTAAATATTTTTAAACCTATAACAGTGACCCTTGATATTTTGCAAAAGAAAAAATGCAACTATTTCAGATGCCGTAGAGCAATGGAACCATTTACAGCATATTATCAAAAAAGAGCTAGAGCTTTCTCTACGCTCCAGTCCCTTTAAGAAAGTAATGTTTTCGGAGGAAGTAACAAAGAACATAAATAGGATTCAGTGGTGGACCTCCAAAATGATGAGCTTGAAATTTATAAACAGTTACCAGTAATAAAGTAGCTCATGTGTACAGCTGCTTCTACAATGTCGGGGGAATGAGGGTTTAGTACATCTGGTTTTGTGCATTCCGATTTAAGAAATAGATTGGGGATTCAAAAAAGGGGAAAATTGGTATTTCTATTTAAATATTCTTGTCTACTGAATATTTCTACTATAATATGTAGTTTTATATTTGACTTGTGAAAATACTTTTTGTATGTATATCATGAATAGACATTTTGATTTACAAGCCGAACGGCTTCGCACTCCCTCCATTGATTATTCACTCATACCAGGCATACAAAGACACCAAAAGTATGAAGCTGTGTGGGAACCCTTTCCATATTATCGGGTCCTAGGTGACGTTGTCTGCTGTATTTCCTAGGAACTTTCGGACGGTTCTCGCAGTTGCAAGGAGAACTGCTTTCTGCATAGGTTTATACAGATGCTCACTAAGGCCCAGTCCCTTGATGTTCTGCAGGAGGTTCTTTGGTATCACTTCAGTTGTTGACAGTATTATAGGAAGTCAATTCGGCCTTCATAGTGCCATGGTCAATTCTTTTAGCCTGTTTCATACCTAGATATTTGTATGTTTGGTCTGCTTCCATTGCAGCTATAGTTTCACCGTTCTGCATTTCAAAAGCCCCCAGTTGTATCTTCCCTTTAACGATGTTCAAAATACGGCACTTGTCAAGTCCAAATTGCATTCCGATATCCCCAGAGAACTCCTCTACAATTTTAAGCATTTGTTCCAGCTGATTTCTGGTAGCAGCCATCAGTTTAAGATCATCCATGTATAGAAGATGATGCATTCTGACCACCTCTTCGTTGTTATTTCTAACACTAAAGCCGTTTCTGGTTGAGTTCAAACGGCGTGGTAGTGGGTTCATTGCAAGGCAGAACCACAATGGGCTAAGTGAATCGCCCTAAAATATTCCCCTTCATATCGGAATGGTGTTAGTTTCGATGGTGTCGCTGGATGGTACTTGCAATCGGATTCTAGTTCTCCAGGTTGACATGATGCGTTCTAAAAAGGAAACAAAATTATTATCGACTCTATACATTCTCAATATAGTTTTGAGCCACTCGTGTGGCACCGAGTCGAAGGCCTTCTTACAATCCACGTAGGCAGCAAAGATGTTTATTCGGTTGGTACAGGCTTGGTTACATATGACAAAGTCAACAATCAATTGTTCCTTGCATCCCATTGCTCCCCTCGTACATCCTTTCTGTTGAGTTGCAATGATGTTATTTTGCTCACAATGTGCATAGATGCGTTGGGTCAAGCAGGAGGTGATCACCTTATACAGTGTGGGTAGGCAGGTGATCGGCCTATACTTAGCTGAGTCATGTGTGTTATGCTGGTCCTTTGGTAGGAGGTCCGTAATACCTTCGGTCAAGAACAATGGTATTTTTGCTGGGTTAAGGAAAACATCATTAATAAGATTAGCCAGCTGATGGTGCATACACCAGAACTTTTCGAGCCAGTAGTTTTGGATCCCGTCGAGACTTGGAGCTTTCCAGTTATGAGATGCCTTAATTATTCTTGAAATTTCCTCGGTGGTAAACGGCTCAAACTGCATCTGGTTGTAGTATTGGCAGATTTGGTGTTCTTCATTGATCCAACCAGCTGCGATGTTACAATTGGCTAGTGTGGAAAGTTGCTTTCCCCTATTGAAATTATTATTAGTTTATGATTTCAAGTTGTCTTTTTTATTTACATTTTTTAGCTGCTGTAAGTTTTATATATTTTAAAAACTAAATTATTTGATATAAAAGTTGACATTTGGGTAGTCTAAGGTAAAGTTTATCCCTTCTTTATGTTCTTAGGCGTTTATGAGTTTTTTTTCTCAAGTTCTTTGAAATATTACAATAAATATTTTTATTAAAAAAAATCATCAAAATTAATCAATTTAAATCGTGATTTTAATCATGATTTAAATCATTTGATTAAAATCAACCCAACCTTGATATAAACTGCGGTGAAATAATCGTCCAGGTGGATTACAGTCTAAAAGTGTTCTTAGCGATTTAGATCAGGACTAAGTGTTTAGGATTTAAACGAAATATTCTCCAGCAATCATTAACGTTAAAAATCTCCATGCAAAAATTTCTCACGAAGAAATAATAATATCGCACTACACGATATTATACCAAAATGTTTTCCGTTCGTAGTGCGACTGCCATTTTAGTAAAAACATTGTAATTTCAGCGCGTATGCAAATAAATAATTTTAGGTCTCGGTACATTAAATGTTCGTAAATTTACGGGGAAATATCATGACTTGGCCACATGAAATCGATATTTTCGAAATTTTCTTAGTAGATATTACATGGGCGCCCGTACCTATATTTTCAGTTTAGAGATTCATATGAACCGCAAATGCTTTCCATATGGAGCTACAGGTCCTAAAATTGGATTTTATTTATTTTATTAGGATCCATCTACAATATAGTAATGAGCTTTTAGGTGTAAGTTAGTGTTATTAAAGGTAACTTTCCAAAAATGTCCGGTAACCTATATTGCAACTGGAGGCGTGAGACCGAAAAGTGGTTAATTTATTTATGGTCATATTTTTATATCTTCTTCTTCTTCTTCTTCTTCTAGGTAGAACCAAGTTCTGTTATCTACACAATGCCTCATCGATCCTCGTTTGACGTCGAAATCCAGCTGTCTCTCCATCTTTTGGGGGGCCGTCCAGGCGGACGTTTGGTGTTTGGTTTCTCTCTCATCACGGTTTTTGCTAGTCTGTCATCGTCCATTCGTTCCACGTGATCTCTCTACTGCCTACGACGGTTTCGAACCCACTTCACAACATCCCCCACTCCGCTGTCCTCGCGTATTTTTGCGTTTCTTACTCTATCTCTTAAACTGGTTCCCGTGATCATTCTCAGCATTTTCATTTGTGTGGTTCTCATAATTTGTTTTGTCTTTGTTGTTTCATTTCTTGTTTCTGCGCCGTAGGTTAGTATCGGTCTTACACAGACCTTGTAAATTCTTGCTTTGCTCTCAACCGTCATATGTTTATTGTTCCAGATTATGTCTCTTAGTTGGCCTGATATTATGGTCGCTTTGTTGGCTTGTGTGCGTACTTCTTCCGTTACTGCCCTGTTACTTGTTATATGTGCTCCCAGGTATTTAAACTTCCCAACCTGCTCAATACGTTTGTCATCAACCATTAGTTTGCATCTTACCGGTTCTTTTGCTATTACCATTGCTTTGGTTTTTTCCACAGATATTTTCATATTATACTGTTATTTTTATATATGCAGATAAATTGATAGAATGAGAGGGGCCTATACATCCGTGACATAATTTGGAGGTGACTTAAAAGCCTTAATATACGAAGTCCCAGTTTGCAGCTTTGGAGAATTGGAGCAACGAGTGTTTGCTAAACCTGCACTAACCTGAACTTATAAGAAATAAATCGGTTATTGTTAGAAAAGTTAGAAGTTCTATAGAAAAGCGAGTTCGGGGATGAACCGAAATCATCTTCATCACAAACTATTACACTGGTAGTAACAAAAAAAAGATTTACAAATTTAGGGACTGCCATCTTTAATATTTCTTTATTAATTTGAAGGTATTATTAATTAAATTCAGTTTATTTCGAGAATCGATCTTACGACATTATACCCAGGGGATCTCCTTTAAGTAAAAACCTTTAAGGAACCTTAATTTATTTAAAAATAGCAAAAATATACTCGGCCAACCAATATTATGTTCCCAGGCCACTAGCTAAGATATGGGTTATCAGATATTTTTACAAAGTCACTTATCTCTAATAGCATATCCCTAACAGTTCATTTTTATACTGCAGGTCGATAGTAATAAAGTAAAGTTTTTCATCAATTTAACGATATGACTGCAATTGAATACCGGCATACTAAGTGATATATAATGCAGGGGCGGATCCAGCCTCTTTCTTTGGAGGGGGCGGTGATATCAGAAAAGTACAGTATAGCAAGCGAATGCAAATTGTCGACCCGGGGGGGCGGGGACACCAGTAACATCCCCATTTCTAGTGTAAAAGTCAGGATCGTGTCTATTTTTCTGAATTTGAAGCCCTTGGAGAGGGGGGGGGGCGAACACAAGAAAAAACAAGTTGCCGAACTCAAAGCTCTGGGGAAGGCGTTATCGCAAGAAAAACGAGTTGTCAACAGAGGGAGTGCCAGCAGCATACACATTCCTAATATAAAAGGCAGAATATATTTTCCTGAACTCAAAGCTCTTGGGAAGGGGAGGGGCGATCGCAAGCATACACATTCCTATACTTTATTCAAGAACTAGAGAGAGTAATGAAACTGTTACCAAAACCTCCAAAGTACCTGCTCCGGTGCCGCAGGTAACTGAGGACAGCCATAAATCTAATTATATTTAAATATTATAAACTTTTATAAATTGACTGCAACAATAAAATTTCTGATAGTTCAATTTCAGTGAGCAAAGTAAACCTTACAGTGTGTCCTTAATAATTTATCTTGTTTGTGCTTATTTTTATATATTATTTGAGATTAGTGAGATACTCAAAAGATATGGCTTCCACATCTATATTTATCCCAAAATCGTTAAACCAGGGCATTTTTTCTTCAACGAAAAACTTATTACGATGAATGTTTATGATACCTTAAAATATCAATATCTAAATAATAATGTTAAAAGTTCTGTTGAGATGTATTCCAACATGACAGGAGTTGGAAATCTACTATGTACCGAATACTGAAGGAGAAAAAAACGACTGGAATTGTTAGTACTCCAAAGCTACATTCGATCACAGGCAGGTGAAAAACCTCGGAACCTGGAACAAGAGATATAAACTGCAATAAATGGAGTTGTACATACATTTTATTATGAGAAGCAGATCCCAACCGTCGACAAAATTGTAACTAAAATCAATGCAGATCGGGATTTACCTGAAATTAAAAGAAGTGAGCTCTGGAAATTGCTCAGAGAACTTAATTTTTGCGGGGAAAAACCAGATAGGAAATCTGTTCTTATAGATAGTCCGGAAAATGTCCGTTGAAGAAAGAAATATCTCTCTTAAGTAAAAGGTAGAGTTGCTAGAAATAACACAACTTATAAAATTAGTAATTTAGCTGAACTTTTGAAAGATCTTTTTGAATAAGGTTAGTTCAGGTTAGTTCAGAAAATTGGGAAAAATCCATATAATAAAAGAATAAAAGAAAATGTGGAAACTCGATCTCATGATCGGTGAGATAGAGAAACCAATTATAATTAATCTGAGCAAAAATTGCTTCACTGACTTTGATTACGAATTAGATAAGTATTGTTTACCAGCGTAAACACAATTTATTATTTAAATTTTCTGTAACCTATAAAAATTTATTACATTTGAATCCCGTTTTAGTGTTTAATTGTAAATCTGCAGATGATTTAAGAAATAAATAAACTGAAACGTCAAATATTCTAAAAATGTTTTTAAATAATAATAAAACTACCGATAGCTCCAAAAAAATCTTAATAATATATGGACGAATTTATTTTTTATATATGTTTAACTTCTTATATTTTTAACAATGGGTATTTTGTAAGTATTTAAATTATAACTTAGAATTTTTGGATAGAAAAAGGCTACATTTTATTATGAATATGCCTAAAACGGTTTCTATGCCAAAATTAAAAATAATAAAAATACAGTTGTGATTTCTGTTAAATATGTCAAAATTATTTATATTTTCTAATGTATGTGAATTATTAAGAAATCATAAGAAATAAAATAATATTATAAAAACTTTTATTTTAAGTTTATTACCGAAATAATATTCTATGTCATAAATACTTAGTGATAAAATAAACCTCCTTCCGACGCCTAGGACAAGGATTAAAATCCTTTTTAACACTTCACGCATCCAAATATATATTGTTATCCAACCCAAATAGTTCATTTTTATAGACCGGTATTTTTTATTATAAAATTTCTTACCCATTCCTATGGAAAATATATGTGTCTACAGATTTTGCTAAACACACCGGACTAAAGAACACAGGTAGTTTGCGAAAAACAAAAGGATAAAAAATGATTTATTACTCTTCCTAGTTCTTGAATAAACTATAGTATAAGAGGCAAAATCGGCTCTATTTCCTGAACTTAAAGCTCTTGGGGTGGGGTCGATCGCCCCCTACTGGATCCGCGCCTGATATTATATATATATATATATATATATATATATATATATATATATATATATATATATATATATATATATATATATATATATATATATATATATATACGTAAGAGGCCAGCTTTTAGCATATTCTGAAACGAAAACGCATATAAAAAGGAAAAATTAAGAATATAAACCCAAAGATAATTCTAGAATCAGAAAAAATAAACTATATTCTCCATTTTTGCCAATTTAATTTAAAAAACTTAGCCGAATTGTAATTTAAAACCTTAGATTCTCATTTAGACTATGTTGTTGAAGAATTTATTAATATAATTTTGATATGTTCGTCGCAAATAAAATTAATACCCAATTTAAAAAAAAGGTAAATCTTTATTCTTTTTTTTTAGTACACCCCTGTATTACAGTAAGAAAATTTTCTTCAAGGAAATCCTTTCACACAAAAGCTGAAGAGAAAAACTCGGGAAAAATTTGAGATTTTCCATTGTTCGAGAGCGCGCGCCGTGTCATTTCTCGCACGGCGGGTGGCTTATATTTCCCGACTTATTTCCTCTTGACTTTTTTTGTTAAAAGCTTTATTAATATTCAAAAGTATAATAAAACTACGACGACGTTTGTTTTGATTATTATTCCTTAGGACATAAAAGCAAGAGGAGTTATGAGCAGCAGCAGCAGCAGCCAGCGCCCAGTCATAAAATTTAATTTCTTTTTATTATTTTGCGTAATAGAAACGCGGGAAAAACTTATAAGAAAATGTTTCGCCTTGCAAAAAAAGGATTCTTTGTTATGTTAAACACATAACTGTCTGTTGTTTTCACTTTAGGTCATAAAGTGTTTTACTTCGTTCGTGAATAATCAATAAACATAAATATTATGTAAAGTCTGTTTTATGATATTTCTTTACAATGGCGATAACTTCTTGATTACTTAAGAAAAAAAATTGTCGCCAACACTTAATGAAATAGATTTATTTAATTAGGTAATTGCAAACATAAAACTGGAGGTGACCTGAGGATTCATTTTTATACTTATACTATGAAAAAGTTTATGTTACAACAAAATCTAACATTTCCTAATTACGAATTGTGAGAGAAATTATAGAATCCAAACAGACAATTGTAATTAATTTAATGGCTGTTGATCATCGTACGTCACAGTGCTCATTATTTTGCAGAGGCTAGAAATCATGATTCTAGTGACAATAATTCGAACTACCATTTTTTATTAATAGAGAGCGTTATTTTGTTCATAAATATACGTACAATACAGTATTATGACGTATCAAAATATAAAGTAAACTTAATAATTACAAAAGTATAAACTTAAAATAGTCGCTGTAATAAAACAAGACATATGGATATGGGTGTATATCATTATCCTTAAATTTGCTACACAAATGTTCATTAAAGCTGTAAAAAGCCATTCGTGATCCGATTAGGGAGAATTTTATACCAAAATGATTCTCTTCATCCCTGGCTCTAGCAGTAAGAGTATATTTTATTATAAAGTTTTGTTTTTCCGGTGTTATTAGAGTGGGGTCCATACAGTTCAGTTAGCAAAATTGGGTTCGGCAACTGAACCGTATGGACCAATACTATCTGTCCCAATTGCTATTAGCAAAAGGGAATTAAAATTGTTCCTGGAAAGCAAATTTATTGAATCGTGGAGGTGAGATCCTGGAATGAGGTGTGCTAAGGAACATAAAACTGAGCCTAGCGCACGGCGTACTAAGTAGCTGTTCTCCTTGGGAAGAAAGAACTGCGAATTGTAGTGGGATTGACAGGACATTGTCACTTCAGGGCAGGCGCGGATCCAGGTGGGCGGTGAGGGCAATCGCCCCCCCCCCCTCCTAAGAGCTTTGAGTTCAGGAAAATAGACCCAATTTTTCCTCTTATACTATAGTTTATTCAAGAACTAGAGAGAGTAACAAATCATTTTTTACTCTTTTTTTCTTCGCAAACTACCTGTGTTCTTTAGTCCGGTGTCTATAATAATGGACTATTTGGGTTGGATAACAATAGATATTTGGAAGTGTGAAGTGTTAAAAAAGATTTTAATCCTTGTCATAGACATCGGAAGGAGGTTTATTCCATCACTAATTTTTTATGGTATAGAATATTATTTCGATAATAAACTTAAAACAAAAATTTCCTATAATATTATTGTATTCCTTATGATTTCTTAATAATTCACAACAATACAAAATAAAGATAATTTTGACATATTTAACACAAATCACAATTGTAATTTTATTATTTTGAATTGTGACATAGAAACCGTTTCAGGCACATTCAGACTAAAACGTAGCCTTATTCTCTCAAAAAATTCTAAGTTATAATTTAAATACTTGCAAAATACCCATTGTCAAAAATACAAGAATTTAAACATATATAAAAAATAAATTCGCGCATATAATATTAAATTTTTTTTGGGATTATCGGTCATTTTATTATTAATTAAAAACATTTTTAAGACATTTGACGTTTCAGTTTATTTATTTCTTAAACCATCTCCAGAATTACAATTAAACACTAAAAATGGATTCAAATGTAATTAATTTTTATATGTTACAGTTAAAATTAGACCTACTTATTTTTATTTCTATTGCACTGACATCTTAACTTCATTTACTTTATTATATGGAAATCCGATAGCCCCCCCCTCCAAAACAAAAATAAACGTATTAATTCTACACACTTAAGAAAAAGACACAAATACAATATAAAATTAAAGAGTGGGACACACTAAAATAAAAATATATAAAAAAATAAAAAATATAAAAACAACATTAAAAAAATAAAATAGAACAAAAACAAAAATTTAAGTAAAAAATTGTGTTTACACTGGTAAACATTACCCCCCTAATTCACTAACATTGTTTAACTTTAAAACCGGTTTAGACTGACAGTAGAGAATTTAAATTAACAAGGATAACAATAAGTAAAACAAGTTTTGAACCTTCAAAATAAAATTAAAACAATATCACTAGAAAAACAGACTGGTCATCGAGAAAATCTAATTTCCAAGGCAATTAGTTCGGGTTTAAGTCTTAAACCTTCTTAGTGAATCTGGCTATACGTATCTAATTCGCAATCAAAGTGACTGAAGCTATCTTCGCTCAAGTTAATTATAATTGGTTCCTTTATCTCACTGATCATGAGATCGAGTTTCCACATTTTGTTTTATTCTTTTATTATATGGATTTTTCCTAATTTTTCGCAGTACCTTTATTCAAAAAAATCTTTCAAAAGTTCAGTTAATTACTAATTTTGTAAGTTGTGCAATTTCTAGCAACTCTACCTTTTAGTCGAGGGAGATATTTCCTTCTTCAACGGATAGTTTCCGGACGATCTATAAGAACAGATTTCCTATCTGGTTTTTCTCAGCAAAAATTAAGTTTTCTGAGCAATTTCTCCTGCTCAGTTCTTTTAATTTCAGGTAAATCCCGATATCCATTCATTTTAGAATTTTGTCGACGATTGGGATCTGCTTCTCAAAATAAAATGTATGTACAACTCCTTTTATTGCAGTTTTCATCTCTTCTTTCAAAGAAGTTTTTCGTCTGCCTGTGATAGGGAGTACTAAAAATTCCAGTCGTTTTTTTCTCCTTCAGTATTCGGTACATAATAGATTTTATTGTCGCAGTAAATTTATAAAAGCTTACAATATTTCAATATAATTAGATTTACGGCAGTCCTCAGTTACCTGCGACAATGGAACAGGTACGTTGGAGGTTTCGGTAACAGTTACAGAATATTGGAATGTGTACGCTTGCGATCGCCCCTCCCCCTCCCAAGAGCTCTGAGTTCAGGAAAATAGAAACGATTCTGCCCTTTATATTAAGAATGTGTATGCGGCTGGCATCCCCTACCTTTACAAGAGCTTCAAATTCTGAAAAATAGACCCGACCCTGCCTTTTACAGTAGAAATGGGAATGTTTCCGCCCCCCCCCCTCCTCGTCGACAACTTGCTTTCGCTTGCCATACTGTACTTTTGTGATATCACCCCCCCCCACCCTCAAAGAGAGAGGCTGGACCCGCCCTTGCTTCAGGAGCCATGTTCATACAATAGGTGTCGAAGACGACCCGACGTGCAGATGGTGTTTGGAGGAGATTGAAACTGTTGACCATATCCTCAGAAATTGCCCAGCACTAAAAGGACTGAGATATAAATATTTCGGAGATACAATTAGGCATCGATGATCTAGTATTACCATCCCTTTTTCATTCATTCATTTATTCATATGAGTGATAGTCACTAACAACGAGGTACTTTTCAGAATTCCTGTTCAGGATAAACAGTTCCTAGTTTCTCGGAATTATACAGGGGAGGTCAGATTAACCCTACTTTGTCATAGAAAAAAATTCCTGAAGTGCCTCTTAACGGAAATATAGAGCCCAAAAGGAGTACCCAGCGATTTACCTTATCGACTCTAAGTTTTGAACCGACTTGTAATTTAAATATTTTATATAGGCCATGAAGACTCATTAAAACATAATAGATGTTTTAGATCATCAAAGAAGTCAGGAACGGATTTGGAGCCACATTCGTTGGGCCTAGTTTTTTGTCAGGTCACTTTCCAGACCTGAAAACTGATTTTTTAAATACTTTGGTCATTCCTCTTCAAAAAAGGTACTCTTAACTTATTTCGATAAAACTAACGGTTTTCGCGATAAATCGGTTGTTAAGCAAAAAACTTAAAAGTTACTAATGCTAAACACACACAGATAAAAATAAAATAAGCAGGGTATGCTGTGTGCTTTAATTTATGGGGAAGCGCTACCTCACTCTTCCAAAGCAAGAAGACGTTATGCTCAAAGATTTCCAACTAAAACATTGTAGAAATCTTTTAAAGGATGGTCGAGTCTCAATGAATTTACAATGTTATTAAAATGTAAAAATAGTGAAAACGTTTAAATGTTATTTTGGCCTACCCAGTCTTCTCTAAACTCAAAATAAGGACCCTTTGGTAGTTGGAATGGGACCTTTAATTGGAGGAAAACAAGCTACATGAGATAAAAGATACCATATTTATTAATACTGGACTTCAGAGCTATACTAGACAACCCTTGGTCGTTATGGCCAGGCTAAGGATTGATCACACTAGATGGCCATCTCATTGATCGTTCTGATCCCCCCTTATGCAATCAATGCGAGGTAGCCCTTTCAATATAACATATTTTAGCATCTTGTTCTAAATATTCACGCATTCTGATAGACCACGACGTCCAGGGCCCCCTCAAAGAGAAACTCTCTTACGAAAATACTATGAAAATATTCTCTTTTCTCTGAGACTCTTCCCTATTATCCCAAACGTATCCGTTCATATAGGTACTTTCCATGTTTTAACTCTGTTTGTTTTCTGTTTACGTCCTTTATTTTTATCAATACGTGTTTTATTATTTTATCTTTTTAAATTGAATACATATAAATCAAAGGCACCATAGATTCGCTTTATCGCTACTCTTCCGTGAACACCAAAAAACTCCATGGAATGACGTGTCCTTAATTAATATAAATCAATCAATCAATTAGTGGCCTGTAGGTTGTTTTTTTTTAAGTAAATTTGCAACCGCATTGAACCCGCGCCAGGCAAATATGATGAGGAGGACGCAATTAAAAATTTTTCATTTCCAGTTTTTTGTTTACTTAAGTTTTTCTTTAGTTGTGAGTTCTACCAGCCCTTCTTCTAAGTCCGATGATTCTGTTGTATCTGCATTTGAGAAAGTGGCCAATTACGACTATGATTTGACCTAACCCAAGTATCAGGACAAATAAAATATACTAACTGCAGACCTCGCTATAGAACCAGGCGCAGATCCAAGGAGGGGGCGATGACCCCCCCCCCAAAGAGCTTTGAGGAAAATAGACCCGATTTTGCCTCTTATACTATAGTTTATTCAAGAAGTAGAGAGAATAACAAATCATTTTTTACCCTTTTTTTCTTCTCAAACTACCTGTGTTCTTTAGTCTGGTGTTTTTGTAAAAATCTGTTAGACACATATTTTTCATAGAAATGGGTTAGAAATTTTATAATCAAAAATACCGGTCTATAAAAATGGACTATTTGGGTTGGATAGCAATAGATATTTGAAAGTGTGAAGTGTTAAAAAGGATTTTAATTCGTTCATCTAATATTAAAGTTTTCTTAGAGCTATCGATCATTTTATTATTAATTAAAAACATTTTTAGGACATTTGACGTTTCAGTTTATTTATTTCTTAAACCATCTGCAGAATTACAATTAATCACTAAAAAGGGATTCAAATGTAATTAATTTTGATATGTAACAGTTAAAATTAGACCTACTTATTTTATTTCTATTGCATTGACATCTTCATTTAATTTACTTTATTATATGGAAATCCGATACCCCCAAAAAAATAAAATAAACGTGTTAATTTTACACGCTTAAGAAAAGGACACAAATACAATCATAAAATAATAAAAAAATTACGGTTAATTGGAATTAAATATATATAAAATTAAAGAGTGGGACACACTAAAATAAAAATATATAAAAAAATGTATAAACAGCATTAAACAATAAAATACAACAAAAAAAAATTAAATAGTAAATTGTGTTTACACTGGTAAACATTACGTATCTAATTCGTAATCAAAGTCAGTGAAGCTATCTCCGCTCAAATTAATTATAATTGGTTCCTTTATCTCACTGATCATGAGATCGAGTTTCCATATTTTGTTTAATTTTTTTTTTCATACGGATTTTCCCAATTTTCGACAGTAACTTTATTCAAAAAAATCTTTCAAAAGTTCAGTTAAATTACTAATTTTGTAAGTTGTGTTATTTCTAGCAACTCTACCTTTTACTTGAGGGAGATATTTCCTTCTCCAACAAACAGTTTCCGGACGATCCATAAAAACAGATTTCCTATCTGGTTTTTCCCAGTAAAAATTAAGTTCTCTGAGCAATTTTCAAAGCTCTTTTATGGTAAATCCCGATCTTTATTGATTTTGGTGAGAATTTTGTCGACGGTTGTGATCTGCTTCTCACCACAAAATGTATGTACAACTCCTTGTATTGCAGTTTTCATCTCTTCTTCTAACGAGGTTTTTCGTCTGTCTATGATCGAATGTGATTGGGAGTACTAACAATTCCAGTCGTTTTCTTCTCCTTCAGTATTCGGTACATAGTAGATTTTCCAACTTCTGTTATGTTGAAACATATCTCAACAGAGCTTTTAACATTATTATCTAGATATTGATATCTTAAGGCATCATAAACATAATATAAGTTTTTCGTTAAGGAAAAAAAGACTTGGTTGAACGATTTTGGAATAAATATAGAGGTGGAAGCCATATCTTTTGGGTATCTCACTAATCTCAAATAATATATAAAAACAAGCACAAACAAGATAAATCACTAAGGACACACTGTAAGGTGTACTTTTCTGACTGACAGAAATCAAATTGAACTATCAGAAATTTTATTGTTGCAGTAAATTTAGAAAAGCTTATAATATTTAAATATAATTAAATATAGTTAGATTTACGGCAGACCTCAGTTACCTGCGGTACTGGAGCAGGTACGTTGGCGGTTTCGGTAACGGTTTTATTACTCTGTCTAGGTCTTGAATAGAATATAGGAATGTGTATGCTTGCGATCGCCTCCCCCCTCCCAAGAGCTCAGAGTTCAGCAAAATAGAACCGATTCTGCCTTTTATATTAAGAATGTGTATGCTGCTGGCATCCCCTCCCTCTCCAAGAGCCTCAAATTCAGAAAAATAGACCCCCCCCGTCGACAACTTGTTTTGCGATAGCCCTCCCAAGAGCTTTGAATTTAGGAAAATAGACCCGATTCTGCCTCATACTAGGAACGTGTATGTTGCTGACATCCCTCCCTCTCCAAGAGCTTCAAATTCAGAAAAATAGATCCAACCCTGCCTTTTACACTAGAAATGGGAATGTTTCCGATGTCATCTCCCCCCCCCCCCCCCCCGGGTCGACTTGCTTTCACTTGCCATACTGTACTTTTATGATATCACCGCCCCCCCCCCCCAAGTGAAAGGCTGGATCCGCCCCTGTATAGAACACTTCGGTTTATACAGACAACCAAGACTGTATTCTATAAAATTGGCCCGAAAATCCGTTACAAGATCGAATTTTTAGATTTCCTGCAAATTGGATCCAATAGTTTGGGCGTGTGTAGGCAGTTTTATGATGTAATAAAACACAAAAAATTCTTACTATACATATATTCTCTTTTACATTAAAAACCTTTCCGCGGTCTTAAAGTTGCTTTTATATGTTAATAAAAGACCGGGAGCTACATCGACCGCTCGGCAATAAAAGATTTAAGCAATTTATTATCCAATAAACAAAGAAGTTTCTCCCATCAGCATCTTTTTAACACGACATATTTCTTTTTCCCGTTAATTTAACACCCCTTGTCAAAATAGCGTAAAACCGTTGTAAGAATATCAAGACATCAAACGACGCAGTTTTTGTAGACTCTTCATAAAAAAAATAAAAAAAGGTCGACACCGCAATTATGTTCTTAGTGCAGTTGCTAGGGAGTTACTGCGACCAAATAAAGCCCTGTAAAATATTATGATATTCGATTAAAAAGCGTCGTAAATATTGTGAAAAATAGTTTTTTATCATGTTTTTAATGTATTATATGTTGTAGTTCTCAACAACTGGATGAAAATTGGGTTGGTATTTCAAGATTTTCATAATCTATATCGGCTCAACCTTTTCACTTGAAGTTAAAAAAGATATCTCACGAGCTTTACAGTGTTTTAATAACTGTTTGTCTCATTGGAGCTTATTCTTACTATCGATACCATTCGATATGTTGTTAAATCATAGGTAAGAACAATAATTTTAGCTTGTTGAAGTTGTTTCGATTTCCTTTATGTTATTTACGGAAAAACTCTAAAAGCCACATAAATTACACTAGTTTACAAAAAAATAGGTACCCCTTTCTATTTATTAACCAAAATACTTATTTTTTTATACAATCTACATACGGCGTTTCTATACTTACGCAGTTTGTTCACAAATTTTTCTGATGCTAAACAAAAAGAAGGAATATTTGGGAGTCCTCAAATCGGCAAAAATTTTGGATAATAAAAAATTTGACTGGCCTTGAAAAGGTTGCTTAAAATAGGAATATTGACTGTATTCAGATAAAAATATAATTTTGCCGCAAAACGGTAGTTTCCATAATAGAAATCCTAAAAACACAATATTTTTCTTTATTTTTAGGGAATTTCATTTTTATTTAATAATCAAAATGTAATTGAATCACTCTTAAATCACGTGACAATCAACCCCAATCAAAATGCATGACGTCACTTGTTCGCAAACATCATCGCTGTCAAAGGCTACGTTATTTTATTAACATTATTTTATAGTGATTTCCGTGCAATTTCTTAGAAATTTACTTACTATTTTCTTAAAAAACAATTCTTAAAAGTTTTCCCATGATGGACAATGGATTTATTAAGGCACATCGTTCGAATTTGCCGAGCATTGATTGTTTTACGGTTGTTAATTTCTGCGCAACAAACAGTAACTTCTGCTCAGCTGAATTTAGAAATGTGAAGACCTCCATGTAAGTAATATACCAAGAATTGTTATTTCCTTAATTGATAATGAACACATAATAGTAATTATAGGTATTTATGAGCTGAAAAGATTTAACTGAATAATTTAAAAAATATTACGAATTTGAGATTGTTTTTTCACTTAGTAAACAAATTGTTTCATTTTATTTTTAAGTTCTCGAGGCAGTCATATAGAGACGATGTTGTAGGTTATGTTCGACTTTGTCGAGATACAGATTTGTGCACAGTTAAGTGCAAAATTTGCCCAGAACATAAAATTCGTAATGGTCAAGTTGTTGCGTTTTCTGTTAGTCTTTTTCTGTCGATTTGACAGCCAAACTTCGTTGGCAAATAATCTACTCTCATTCGGACCTGTGATACCAAGCCTATCACATGATATTCTGTATAGTTCTCCATATCATTCGGCAACTAAACTAAAACAAGTTCAAAATATTGTTATCTAACTTTGGTTACTTTCTTTCTAACCTCAAACTTCCTATTTTCATCTTATAAAACTTGAAAAATATTAACTTTTAATATAAGAAAAAAATATATTTTAGATTATGTAGGCACAATTGTCGGATCGCTGCGAGCTATCTGAAGTCACATTTTCTTATTATTTTCCGATTGTGGAACGTCAAAAAATAAATTTTCAGATGTTTTAATTATAGCACTTGTACACTGAGGCACCGCATAACACTTATAAAACTTAGGATTCATTTTTTATTACAAAAATTACGATAAAACTTTATATCACCTTACCAGTGTTTGGGAATATGTGACGTCACAACAGTGACGTGACAGGTATTGATTTTTTGGAGCGAACTTTGAAACGGAATTTTAAATACATAATTTTTAAAGTATTAGTTGTATTAAAAAAATAATATTAAATATTTTGGGCTATCTTAAGTACTTATGCATGGTTTTAAACACTTGCCCAAAAATAGTCAACATCCCTATTCCTTCAAACTCGTCATCTAATTTTTAAGCAATAAAAAGAATGATAATTATCAAGAAATCGTAAATTTTTGCAGATTTACAAACCTTGCTCATTAATACTATTAAAAATGTAGTATTTTGGAATTTACACTATATTACAACTTTATTCTAGAGCTATATAAGATACGGAAAAGAATGATATTTGACAGTAGAGTTTGGATTGACAGATGCAACAATGAGTCAAGCAAATTTTGAACCTTAAAAATATAAGAATATAAAATTGTTTGTATTTATTTCCTAACCGTCAAATATGCAAAACCTTGTTTTCTTTTGGGAGAAAACTATTTCTCTTACCGATTCCAAAGGTTTATCTGTAGATCTTAATTCTTAATTATCCATCCTATATAAGTGTTTATTTGTTGACATATGTAATACATATTATAACAGTATCATATACAAAACCAGAAGATTTACCCCCTGATTCACTAACATGGATTTACTTTAATACCATCCTAAATTGACGGTAGTGGGCCTAAACTGACAAGAATGACAATAAGTCAAACAGCTTTAAACCCTAAAAATACAAAAAAAAAAAAATTCTTTCATTACCGAATCGGTATAGATAGAGATTTTTATTTATCTTCGGGATATAACTATTTCTCTTACATATTTCAAAGCTTTATCGGAAGGTTCTTATCCTTAATATCCCTATATAAGCGTTTATTTGTGGACATGTATAATATAAATTATAAATATATCATAAGCAAAACAAAATTGGCTGACTAGAAGAGTTAAATTTCATGGTAACTAAGTCGGGTTTAAATCTTTTTAGTAAATCTGACTGTTAATTTCTTTGACAACTAGAGTGGGTTTAGGTCTTAAACATTCTTAGTTAATTTCGCTGTTAATATCGGTATCAGATCAATATTCTCAGAAAGTCTACAAATGACCAGGCTTATTGTATGTGGTATCAAATAAAAGTTAATAAAGTTAGAATATACAATTTATTGTCGTTTGTCATAACAGAAGCTTAGTGATGGCCTAGATGGTGTAGCGGTCAAGCCCTTTGCTTCAGGACACCTAGATCTCGGGTATGTTTGAGGCTGAGTATGTACATACAAGAAAGTGAGCATCCTAAAAGTTTATGCAGTTTTGTGAAACAATATATTGCTAAAATGACAACTGTTGGAAAACTAAAATTTCACATTTATGTCTAAAACAAATTAAGACATAATAGGAAATTATTTCCGAAGACAATTAATATTCAGAAGATATAAAATATGCCAGCATTTTTTTAAAAATATATGATACACACTGATTATCATATACGAACATTAAATTAAAAGTTTCATGCTTGTTTTAAACGTAAAGTAAAAATATCTTTTTAATACAGAGACAGACAAATAAATTACCTAAAGATTTTAAATCAACATAGCAGAAAAAAATAAGGAAAAATTACACGTGTTACCAATCTAGATGCCAAAAAAATTATTATTTTTTCTTGAAATGGCAAGTATGGCAACAGTGCACGATAAAAATTCTGACGTAATTGCCAAGGTCGTATGACAACAACAACTCAAAGAACCAGCGATAACTCTCTATTTTAACAAAATACGAGCGACGCATTACGTGTTTGTGTTGCATTAATTTGCCGCATATTTTCGGCGACAAAAACGAAAAAAATTCCTCTATTAACAGAGCTGAAAAGACTAAAAATAAGACGGCTTTACGAACAGATGGATGCGATTTTGAAAGAGCGCGTGTTATTTTAGGTGCGACACTTTTTAATTATGCAGAAAAAATGTTAGATGAGTTCCGAGGAAGATTAAGGATTACTTAAGAATGCGTAATATTTTTGTAACGTTCTGATTTAATTTTAAACATTTATAAGCGATTTCATCAAACATATATATATATATATATATATATATATATATATATATATATATATATATATATATATATATATATATATATAACTGATATTTATAAAAGTTTTATGTTTGCGTTTTTACTGTTGACTTTATTTTATGCAACTAAATATTATTAATTTCCAATTTTAACCCAAATAACTCAATCTCCCAATTTTTATTTATATTTATTATATTACGTTAAAATTATACCGTATCCTTTATCTAAAAGTCCGTAAAGGCATGCCACAAAACTTAGTAACGTGGTGTAACCACCCAACTTTTTGTGTGAAAGAACGAAGATACGGCGTGATAAAGTTCGAGGGGAAACAAAACATGGTCAATCCATACATGCAAACATGTTATGCACATTTCATTAATGTGACTACCAAACACTGACAAACGATTGGAAGCTGTGATGTCACGATATCACCATGTTGCGTTCAGACTTGATACAACTGTTTCACACTAAGAGCACGCCTGGCGTTATTTAAAAAAACCGTTGGTTAAAAGAAATATTCTGTCAATCAACGAACAAACCATCTCAAGTCACTTTTGACTTCTTTCTAACTGAGTTAACTTAGTAACTATCAAACGTAGTAGTAGTTCAAACTACCTAGGCACACTATTCTGTCTAACAATTTGTCATTTACTTTGACAAAATACCAAATGAACAGTGTGAGTGCAACATGATGTCATTTCACTTAAAGAAAAGTAAGCGGATATACTTCAGACAATTTCTTTCTTTCATTTTCCTCAATTAATGTCGTTAATTACTACTATGGATTCGCCTGAAGAAAATGTATGGAGTGAAATTAAGGTACAATTTCATAAAAATCGTAAATACACTTTAAAAGAAATACGCAGAATATGAAAAAATTTATCACTGGATTATGTGAGGAAGTTGGTTAGCAGCATCCTCGGTGATATGAGTCAGTTATAAATAATAGTCGCACCTGGACCCTATATTTAGGTAATTGCGTTTTAGAAAACTAGTCTTTCCAAAAACGTTTTTACTTTAGGTAGTCATATTTCAACACGTTGTTGTAGAACAATTTCTATTTATGGGACGATCCATGTCAAAGAAAACAAAACTCTGCTCAACGGATTTGGACAACTGAGGGCTAAAAAGATTCGTTAAGAATTCTTCTTTCGAAAAGCGAATGGCTTTAAAAAAAAATCAAAATAACCATCCAAATTGATGGCTAGACATAAGCTGAAAAGCATACAGTGGAAAAAAATGGTTGTAGAAAACAATTTTGAGATCAATTTTATCAAATCTAGTCTCGAAATTTTCCTATTTGACATACTATTAATGTTACCATAGTCCAATATGATGCTCACAAGGGTTAAAAATCGGTAAAATTCATAGGAAATTCATATTTTTCATTGCACAAGGATCATAACAACACAAAACACAACAGACAGAAGCCAAAGGTGATAAAAAAATTGTATACATAAAATAGTCACAACCAGATGTCGAATTTGACATTGGTTTTCTCGAGATCCCTTTCAACCCCCACCATACATGGTTTGGGAGTTTGCACAGATTCTGTGTCTATATATTCAGATTATATGTCATTTCCTAGGTTTTATTATTGGCTTCCGTAGTTTTTTTGTGGAATTTAAATCGCCTAACCAACAACAACCTCTCGATTTTGATATATCTAAGCCCAAATACCGGCCATTTTGTCACTTTTAAATTAGCAAATACGTACAAAATGTTTCAGACTCGAAATGTTTAATTGTGGGTTCGACGTCCACCATATTGAATTCGAAATCTTGTATTCCTAAAATCTAACCGGAAATTCAGCAACTAATAAAGCCCTCCATAGTGAAATTATGTTGTTCTTCTTCTTCTTTAGGTGCCGTCTTCGTTCCGAAGGTTGGCGATCATCAGAGCTATACGTATTTTCGAGACTGCTGACCTAAACAGCTGGTTATTGCTGCAATTATACCATTCTCTTAGATTTTTTTAACCAAGAGTTTCGTCTTCTTCCTACAGATCTCTTTCCCATAATTTTTCCCTGCATAATAGTTCTCAGTAGTTGATATCTTTCTCCTCTCGAAACGTGTCCCAGGTATTGTCATCATTCGTTTTTTAATTGTAAGTATGACCTCCTTTTCTTTATTCATTCTCCTCAGTACTTCAGCGTTTGTGATTTTCTCCATCCATGATATTCTTAACATTCTGCGGTACATCCACAATTCAAAGGCTTCCAACTTGTTAATATCGATCTTCTTAAGCATCTATGCCTCCATTCCATAAAACAAAACTGACAGTACGTAACATCTTGCCAGACGAACCTTTAATTCAAGACTCAGGTCTCTGCTGCAGAACACTCTCTTCATTTTCGTGAATACGGCTCTTGCTTTCTCTATCTGGATTTTGATTTCTTCAGAGCTATCGTTGTTTTCATTGATGACGGTGCCTAAATAGTTGTATTTTCTGACGTGTTCTATATTTTGACCCTGTATGCGTATATCTGGGACATTTTGGGTTGATTTGGATATTAACATGCATTTTGTTTTTCTTATGTTTAGTGACAGTCCATATTCTTCACTGACTGTTGCTACTCTATAGACTAAGGTCTGGAGATCCTCGAGTGTTTCTGCGATAAGTACTGTGTCATCGGCGTATCTGAGGTTGTTTATTAAAATTTCATTTAATTTAATACCAACGAATTGGTCAATAAGTGCTCTATTCATTATGTCCTCAGAGTAAAGATTGAACAAGGTCGGTGAAAGTATACACCCTTGTCTCACTCCTCTTTTTATTTCGACTTCTTCAGTCGTCTCATGCTCCACTCGCACTACTGCTTTCTGATTGTAATAAATATTCGATATAATTCTGATATCTCTTTTATCGAGGTTCTTTTCCGCCAATAGACTGATAAGGTGATCATGTCTCACTTTGTCAAAGGCCTTATTGTAGTCTATGAAGCACATATATACATCCTGATTTATATCAAGGTATCTTTGAGACATGACATTCAGTGCAAATAACGCTTCTCTCGTTCCGAGTCCATTTCGAAATCCAAATTGGCTATCGCTAATATCTATTTCCAGTTTTTTATGTATTCTAGTGTGTATAACTTTTAGAAATGTTTTCAGTATGTGATTCATCAGGCTTATTGTGCGATAGTCGGTGCATTGTTTTGCTTACGATACCTTAAAATCTTTAGTCTGTAACTCACCTCTGTAGATATTGGCATGCCACGGTGGTTTCAGAGTGGAAAAGTAGTATTGCCAATTTCTACATGGCCATTTCTTAATCGAAAAATTGACAAAAATTTGAGAAATTATTCTATTTTTAACTTAAAAATTTGTTTCATCATGTGCAATTGTGTTTTCCAAGTAAAGGCGCAATATTCAAAATACCGACCTTAATATTTTGATCAAAATTTGACATTCAACTTGAATAATGAATGAAGATTGTGGATTATTTATGCCTTATTTCTAAATTGAATATGGTTCTTTCAAGATTGACAATTTAACACAAAAAATTTTTTCTTAGAAACTGAATAATTTATTAAAAAATCGATCATAGGTCTATCGATAGTATGGATGTCCTATAAATTTCAGTTATTTTTACCCTTGCAGCAGCTATATTGGATCTGATGTCTTCGTGCTTAATAACTTGACTCTATAACATTTATCGGCGGTTTCAAAGACCTAGTAATAAGCCATTATGGACCAAATTCAGTCTTTGAGCGATCGATAGTATGGATTTCTTATGAATTTTGTGCATTTTTGATCCTTATGGGCGTCATATTGGATCCGCCATTATGACATCCGATAATATAAGTCTGGAATATTGATCAGCGGCCCTGAAAACCTGGTAGTAAACTGTGTTAAGCGAAATTCAATCCTTGTGCGATCAAAAGTACGGATTTTCTATGAATTTTGGCAATTTTTGACTCTTATGGGAGCCATATTGGATAGTGAATGGCTCTGGAATATTGATCAGCAGTGTTGACCGATATTCAATCCTAGTAACATCAATAGCACGAATTTCCTGTGAAGTTTACCGACTTTTGACCTTTATGGGCGCCCTTTTGAATGTTCCATCGTGAAATTGGCAAATAAACCAAGGTAACTTCAGTAATATGTCAAATGGAAATATTTTAAGCCTTTATTCAATAAAATATATCTCAAAACTCTTTTTTTTGTAACCATTTTTCCCACAGTATGCTTTTTTGCTCCATTTTGAATTTTCCGAAGGAACCAGTCTCTCTTGCAATTCGAAAGAGGGAGTCTTAACAGATCTATTGAGCCCCCAGTCGTTCAGATCCGTTGACACATATTTAAAACAATTTTTTTTATCGATGTTTAAGGATAAAAACAAATAATATAAGTTAAAGTACTGAGATATTTTATGTGTTCAATAAAAAAGACGTGGGCTTAATGGAACTTGTTTGAATTTTACTTTAATTTACTACATAAATAAGGGCTAGGCTACCAAGAAAATTTCAAATAACCCTTTTAACCAGCCTAAATATTTTCATAAAATGTTAAAAGTTAGCCAAGCTCGCTATTCCACCTCTTTTTCAAGTTTTAATATTCAACTTTAAATATTCATAAAACCCAAAACTGCGAAGTAAAAGCCTAAAGAGGTGATACTCTATTAAACTTACTCCGGAATTTGTGTTTCAAATAACATTTTTCGCACCCTGATGCACTAAGACGCTAAGTAACGCCTGAAGATATCGGGCGTTCTATTAAACTGATAGCCTAACCCAAAGTCCCTCGCGAGGATAAAGGATAAATCACGCGGTGTAAGTTATACAGTAAATCAGACAACAATAGGATTTAGTCGTTGTTATTTCATTTATATACAAAATTTCAAAAATTTTATCAACTTTTACGAGGCCAGTTCTCCCGGAGGTAACCGTAAAACTGCATCATATATCGTCGCATATATTGTCATAAAATTTGTGTCATAAAAACTAATAAAAAGATGACCGTAAAAATCATAAAAGGTTTAAAAAGACTTTAAACGAAGTTTCTTCTTAATATGGAGATTAACGACAAGTACGTTCACAAATTGCAAATCTCAACGGATCCGCGAAGGATAAAAAAGAAATAAAAATTATGGTTATAAAAAAATTAAACAGATTTTACAAAATTGTGTTAAGAAGTAAAATATAGATTAACATTTGTTTGATACTGCAATTAATTTAATAATTTTATATTTACGTATTTACTTTACGCATTTAAAGTCGGAATCACGCTACTTGAAGGGCTTATTTTAAAATGAATTCTAGTTGCATTGATATTTTTTCCATTAAACTAGTATAATGTTTACATAGTTCTTGATTTATATTCCATATCTTTTAAGGGGCTGTTAGATTACACAATATGTAAGGTTTTTAACTAGGAATTAGGAAATAAAGATCTTTAAAGAGCACCAATTGCAGCCTGCTTAGTCAGGATCCTAAATCAGCCGTAGAGTAATCGAGAAATCTGATATCTATCATGATACCCGTGCTAAGTACGTAAAAAACAAGCCCTATCCTAGCTGTAGAGGCTGTTTATAAGAATATAAAATAAAAGGAAGCGTTGGGCTTACAACACCATCGAATGAAATATTTTTATTTAAATAATTTTTATTCCATAAGCATAGCATACCTTCATAAATATAGAGAACTGATAAAACTCCTTTATTTTCAATTTTCCTTCGATATCTCGCCTGCTTCGCTTGCACAGATTTATCATAGATAGAGTATTATATTATATAGACGTATAAAATAATAATTATGTTAAATATATATTATTTATCAAACGTAAATATTAGGTGGAATCTTAATTACTTACTCTATATGAAAATTAAAATGACTTTACAAATATATATATATATATATATATATATATATATATATATATATATATATATATATAAAGGAAGTTATCGTCCGTGTAATTTTAAAATGAAATAAGAAATTCTCGGCTATGCGGACTAAGACCGTTGATAAATATTACTTTCATGCTAAAAAGTGCGGAGAACTCCAAAGAACATGGAAAAACTCCGGGTCCGAAAAATGATGACCGCGCTATTTTGTCCTAGTGTGAGACTCATCAGGCCATTGCATTCGATGGGCCATCGAGATGGCGCTACTGTGTCTTATTTACTGTTTTTCAACCGTAAAATCTGTTTATGGGACACAGACGCGAGATGATGGTTTGTACCGAATGCAATGGCCTGATGAGTCCCACACTAGGACGAAACAGCGCTGTCGTCATTTTTCGGACCCGGAGTTTTTCCATGTTGTTGTTGTTTATCCGGGAGTTCATCCGTTCGTTATTGTTTCCTGTTGAAGGATCTTGCAGACGTTTCGCCAAGGTCGCACTTGGCATTTTCAATGCTTACTGCTCGAAGTTTGGAAAGTGAACTGAGGTTCCTCCGCAGGCTTTTTATACTTTTTCGTGATCGTTCGTGATCGTAGGTTGTACCGAAGATTGTTCGGTGATGACTCCTCCTTCGTGCCGCGTGTGCTTGCCTACGTTGCCGGTTGTACTTGTTTTACCGATGTTGATGTGGTATTTTCTGTTCGTTTGATGATGGATTTCCATGTGACTGGCAAATTTAGTGCGTCGTCTCTTTTGTTTAATTCGCCACTTTTTTCGATTTCTATTGCTTCGCGAACGAGTCTTGTTCTGAGGTTATTATATATATATATATATATATATATATATATATATATATATATATATATATATATATATATATATATATATATATATATATATATATATATATATATATATATATATATATAATCGAAAGTTTTCGGGCATCCCGTGTATGTGCTGAGTCCCTCTCAGGACTGTAAGGCAGCTGATGTTTCGGTGAAATCACATTCACCATTTTCAAAGCTCACTGTATGGCGTCTACAAGCGTATGAGATTTCATCGAAACGTCAGCTGCTTTACAGTCCTGAAAGGGGCTCAGCACATACACGGGATGCCCGAAAACCTTCGATTACGCATCACACCCGTGAGAATATCTGACATGATATATATATATATATATATATATATATATATATATATATATATATATATATATATATATATATATATATACAGGGTGATTCAAAAATCGATCACGAAACTTAAGGGGGTGATTCTACTTGACAAAATAAGGGTAGAGCTTCATATAATTTTTTTTCAAAATGTCATTCGTTTTCGAGTTACAAGCCGTCCAAGTTCAAGTTTTTATTTTTTGTTTTTTGAATTACTCGCTTACAGGAAAACCGATTTGACTAATATTTGAAAGATAGGCTAAGTCTTCTGCGCTTTATCATTTTAGTAACAATTCACATTGATTGTTTGCCGCTAGAGGGCACTTTACCTACATTGAAAATTGTTTTTTTGTCATAATTTTTTAGTGTTGACAGCTACAGTAGTTTTTGGCATAATTTCTGAAAGACTGATGCCAGGCCTTTAAAAAAGGTGCTCTTTATTTACATCGCTAAACCCAACGGTTTAGACGTAAATCACCCTTAAAAATTAAGTGGTAAATTTACTTTTCTCATTTCATTACCACCAGCTACCAGGTAAATAGCTATCAAAGTATACTAGAGCTGTCAGTTTAACATCAAATAAATTCGCTTTTTAAACTATTTAATTTATAATCTTAAAATAAGTAATAATGGCTAATCAGTAAATATTCATATTATGGATTATTGCGATATACATTTAATTGATAAAAATTAATGAAACAGTACTAAACAAACTAAAAAAGATTCTCAAAATGTCTCCCATTTTCTTCAATACATTTCCTAACACTCTTCAAAAAATGTCGCCTAACTCGATGAAAAATTTCTGGTGTTTCTTTAATAATTTGGCACTTTTCGATTATCCTGAAGCGAAGATCCTCGACGTTGATTACTGGAATATCGTACACCAATTGTTTCAAATGACCCCAAAAGAAAAAATCCATAGGATTAAGGTCTGGTGACCTCGCTGCCCATGCCAATGGTCCACTTCGTCCTATCCATCGCTCAGGATACGTTGCATTCAAATACTGTCGGACACGTATACTAAAGTGGGGCGGAGCTCCGTCTTCGAGGATCCACATGTTGGCTCTTACTTCCAATGGCACATCTTCCAGATACAATGGGAGACGATTTTGGATAAAATCTAAGTATACGTCACCAGTTAATGGGCCATCAAAGAAATGAGGACCAATAAGGTAATCTCCTATTATCCCTGCCCACACATTTGGTGAAAATCTACGCTGATGTTTCGTTTCTACCACATTGTTTGGGTTCTCGTAAGCATATGTGTGGATGTTGTGTAGATTTGTTATGCCATCACGAGTGAAACCAGCTTCGTCAGTGAATAATATGACGCCAATTAATCGATTATCGTGTTCATACTTAGCTAGGATCTGATTGCACATTTCCAACCGTCTCGGCCGATCATCGTCATAAAGAGCCTGCACCTTTTTTGAATGAAACGGGTAGAGTTGTTCTTCTCTTAGTATCCTCCATGAACTAGCCTGACAGAGCCGCACTTCATTCCCAATTTTTCTAGTACTAATACCTGGATTATCTTCAATAATTTCAAGCACTCTTTCTTCTTGTTGCACGTTTCTAGCAGTTCTAGGTCTTCCCCTATTTCCATTATAACTTTTAAAGGAACCACATTCCGCAAGCCTCCTGTGCACACTGGAAAATGTTTGAGCATGAGGGATATTTCTTTCCGGATAACTCTCCATATAATATCTTCTTGCCAACTCTGCATTACCATTTGCTTTTCCATAACAAAAATGGATATCACAATATTCGATATTTGAATATTGGTGATTAGCCATTATTAGTTATTTTAAGATTATAAATTAAATAGTTTAAAAAGCGAATTTATTTGATGTTAAACTGACAGCTCTAGTATACTTTGATAGCTATTTACCTGGTAGCTGGTGGTAATGAAATGAGAAAAGTAAATTTACCACTTAAAGTAAAGTGCCCTCTAGCGGCAAACAATCAATGTGAATTGTTACTAAAATGATGAAGCGCAGAAGACTTAGCCTATCTTTCAAATATTAGTCAAATCGGTTTTCCTGTAAGCGAGTAATTCAAAAAACAAAAAATAAAAACTTGAACTTAGCATAATACACAAGATCCAGCTAAATAGCGGCCAATCATCTGCCTTCCAACGCTGTACAAAATGATCACAACCTGCTTGGCACAAGGTATCCATGCACACTGAGCAAAACAACATCATTGCAGTTCAAAAAAAAAAGATATACTAGGGGCGCAACAGGTTGCAAAAAGAAACATATTTTCGGTTTGGTCATCTGCAATCAGGCCTATACCAAAAGAAGGAACCTATTCGCCGAATACGTGGACTACCAAAAAGCCTTCGACTCTGTACTACATACATATTCCATAGAGCTATATTGAAAAAATATAAAATTGATATACATATTGTCTCCTTTTTAGAACACCTCATGTCAACTTGCAGAACCAGGATCCAAATGGAAATACCTTCCAGTAACAACATCGAAAAAGACACAATTCCAATACGAAGGGACATATTTCAGGGAGATCCTACCTTGCCATGAACCCATTATCACAATGTTTAAATTCCACCAAATGCTACTTCACTATTAGGGGAAATCGTCGTGAAGAGGTGATAAGACTATATCATCAGAAATGAGCTGGAAAAAATGCTCAAAATTATACAGGAGTTCTCAGGTGACATAGGAAAGCTCTTTGGCCGTGATAAATGCAGCATTTCAACACAATATTGTGGAATGGAGGCAGAAGAGACCTATAAATACTTGGGCATAAAGCAGGCACAAAGAATTGACCAACGAACTATCGAGAACGAATTAACCAACGAGTTCATGAGATGGGTGAGGCAGATACCGCGAACCAACCTACACAGTAAAAATTTATTTAAGGCACTCAACGCCTATGCATGCTCTGCCCTTAGTTACTCTTTTGGAATTATGAAATGGAGTAGGACGGACATAGAAAGGCTACAGAGGAAAGTCACAACACTCTTGACAACACTCCCATAATGTTACTAAGCGGGCAATGCTACCAAGATACCCCGAAGAAAGAGGATTGGTGAATATTGGTAAGCAAATAGATCAACAACAAACCTACGCTTATATTTTCACAGGCTGGCAGAGTCTTCTGTGCTGCACCAGGCAACATGCGAGGCACATGATTCAACATCTCTGCGGTTGAGGGACCTTGAACTGACTTCCCACCACGAATTAGACCAAGAGAAGCTTCCAGTCTTCATGAACGACACCCAGAAAAAGTCAATCAGGAAAATGCCGATAAATCAGCGTCGAACTACTGATTGACGTCAGGGCAAATGTTCCCTGAAACTGGAGGCTTTTTTGTGGTTATCCAAGATCAGATTATCCCAACGAGGAACTATCTGACACATAATCCAGCACATAATAGAGGGATGCCAAGTATTTGCTGCATCGGAGTACAATGAGAAACACGATTTCACCATCTAGATCATCCATCAAGAGCTGACTGAGAAATTAAAACTGTTGCAGGTAGAAAAAAGTGCCACACTATGAATACAATCGATACTAGAGAACGAGTTCAAGCTGCGCTTACGAATTATACACATAACAGATCAGACCTCATTTTAGTGGATAAATCGTCCAAAAGAGCAACACTAGTAGACGTCGCCATTGCCAATAACAACAATCTGAGAGACAAGCAAACTGAGAAAATCGCCAAATAGAGACTCAGAAGTACAAATATGCAGTGGGGAATGACTAGCGTCCGTATGATCCAGATAATTCTATCAACAACCGGCGTCTTGCCAGTGAAATCTCATTCATCATTTTGAAAGCTATGGCGGGTTGCGAGCCCTGTTGCCAGTGTTTAGGGACGTGTTGCCAAGTTATGATCCGTTTTTTAGTACCTACTACGGTTGATGTTTCGTAAGCAGGTGTTTCCAAGTATTAGGCAATCGCTGACTGTCATCCCTGTTATTTAAGTTGTTGGGCCTCCCTTATACTCTTGTGGAGAGGTTTTTCAGGAATTAAAATACTATTGAGATGTGGCATCCGAATAGGCGCAAAACTCTTCTGCACCACAAGTCACTTAGGGTCCGTTTTAGCATCAAAATGATTTGACAGGCTCCCTTTTTTTCTAAGAAACGATTTCAATGTTCAAGATGGCGGATCGAATATGGCGCCTGAACAGGCTTACAACTCGAAAATTATCTCAAAGATGGTTTTCATCCTTTTGTGTGTAGAGGATCTTCTTCAGTTGTTTTCGTGTTCATAGCCGGCCATTTTCCAACGACAACAATCGTTCGCAGTGAGCTGTTTTCCGGCGACAACAATTCTATCGTCTCCACGACTACTTTTCAGAGAAGTAGTAGCAAATGACTTCGGGTGCAGAAAAGTTTTTTGGATTAATTTTGCTCTCGATATTTGCAGATGTTTTCTATAAATTTTAAATTTAGTGCCGACTTCAATGAATTTCTAAATGCAATTTTTAAAGTTGTTCTTTTTATAGTTTTCCCTGTTTCATTTAGTTTTTTTTAGATTTTCTCCCTTTCAGAAAGCAAAATTAATAAAAAGCTAGAAAATAATATTATGAGACTTTTAAGTGCGATAGCAGCATGAATTTGAAGTTTCAATTAATAATCTCGAGAGGCTATTCGTTTTTCATGAAATTACCGCTTTTAAACTAAAAATACACATTATTAAAAGCTATAGGTTTTTGACGCATAATATTTAGAGACTTTAAAAGGCTATAAAATTAAAAACTTAACATTTTTATGTTATCCGATTACGTTGTCTACAACATATTAGTTAATAAAAACCCTATAAAATCCGAATTATTTATTTTACTTTTCGTCACCGATCAGTTCTATGAATTTGTCACCATTTTTATATGTCATTTTGAAAGAAGCCTTTTCTGGTATTCTGGTTTTAAACTTTCTTTTGTAGCGTTTGGCTAGTGGTCAGAAGTCAATTTGATCTATTCCAGAATTATTTCAACGGCTTTTGTAGTCATTATCAAAAATATGCAACTTTTATTTTTATTGACTAGATATGCGTGATGTTTGATATTTTTTTTTCATTTTTTGGGTTTTGTGCTTCAACGGAAAAAATGAATAAACGGAGTCACACGACTGTGTCACTGCCGCAGCCCTTTTTCTCCGAGACCGCTTGACATAGCAAGATGAAATTTTACATAATAATAATAACACTGACTAGCCCGCGCACACATCTCAATAGTTAGAAATAAAGAAATATTTTTCTGTAAATTTCTGGGGGACCAAATTTAGGAACAAAATTTTTTTTTTTGTGTTTGGTCATGTGGCGGATTATTTGAAATGGCTGGTTATAAGAATCCTTAAATATATTTTTTTAAGAATTTTTCTGATGGTTTTAGGGATATTATAGAAAATATATTTCGAAGACCAATTTCTCCCCTCTATTTTCCAAATGAGTTATTTATCGTTATTACTAGAACACTCATGAGATGTTTTATATTTAATATAAAATACTAGGTCCGTAAACTTACTAAAGTTTTACTCCATTACATTTTTTAGGTTCGAATACTTAGCTAAACTGATTACATATACTCTAGCGTACAAATGCTACACTAATTCATTAGGCTTCATTCTTTTGAGTCTTCTTTTTAGCCCTACATATCCGTACCAATATTTATTTGATGACGGAGTCGTTCTTCTTGGCCTCTGGTAAATATTTGGCTCACAGTATCCATTTTTAGATCCTGGTGAAGGTCAATGTTTATTATACTTTAGATTGAAAACTCAAAAATTATTTGAGTGCCATAAGTCACAATACATTTTTTTGTATTTGATTTTAAACTCTTTTTTTGTTTCACATGTCGTAGCGAAACCTTACTTCGAGTGTAATATATTTTTGTCCAGTTATCAGTTTTGTTAATTGCAGTTTGTATTTTCTGTGTTGCTTCTTCCTGATTGGTAACTACTGCTCTCTCTCCCTCTCTTTGTCAACCTCTGTCCATCCACTCCTGGATGTAGATCTCTCTCAATTGTTTCCATCTTTCTCTATTCTTCGCCAATATCATCCACTGTTTGCCCGCCACTGTCCTTATGTCGTCTACCCATCTTTTTTGAGGTCTTCCCGTGCTTCTTGTTGTCTCCCTCAGTCTCCATTCGAGGATTCTTCGTGTTCATCTGTTGTCCTCATATCGAGCTATGTGACCAGCCCATCACCACTTCATCTTTGCAACCTCCTTCACGATGTCTTTGACTTTCGTTCTGCGCCTTATCTCAGTGTTGTTAATTCTGTCTCTTAATGATATTCCAAGCATGTTTCTTTCCATCGCTCTTTGGACTGTTTCTAATTTTTTAACGGACATGGTCTCTAATCCATACGTACACACCGGTAATATGCATGTCTCGTATACTTTTCTTTTTAGATTTATGGAAATTAAATTATTTTTCAGGATGTATGCAAGTTTACCGAAAACGGCCCATGTCAGCTGTGATCTTTTTATTTCAGCATCCTGGTTTGATTTCCTTAGTCTGATGTCATGACCCAAGTATACAATAGTGTTCGACGTTTTCTATCCACTGGTTCTGTATTGTTATGTTTGCCTGTTCGTGGCTCATTATTTTTGTTTTGTTGTAGTTCATTTTAAGGCCTACAGATGGGGATACGTCATTTAGCTGTTGTAGCATTTCGTTCAATTCTTGGAGATTACTTGCTATTAAGATTATGTCATCAGCAAATCTGAGATGGTTCAAGTATCTTCCGTCGATGTTTATACCTTTGATGTCCCATTTAAGTTTCTTAAAAATGTCCTTTAGGACTAGGGTGAACAGTTCTGGCGAGATAGTGTCCCCTTGTCTCACTCCCGTTTGTAGTTTTATGGGGTTCGTTTTCGTCTTGTCGTCTATTTTTATTTGAATGGTTGCATTTTCGTATATGTTCTTTATGATGTTTATGTATTTTGAATCGATTCTTACGTTTTCTAAGGATTGTAATACTGCCCATATTTCGACGGAGTCGAATGCCTTCTGGAAATCTACAAAAGCCATATGGAGCGGTACGTTATATTCGGTGCACTTCTCAATTAGTAGTCTTATGGTGTGTAGGTGATCTGTGGTGCTAAAGTATTTTTTGAATCCAGCTTGTTCGACAGGTTGGTAAAAATCGAATTTGTTTGTTATGCGGTTGGTTATGATTTTGGTCAACAACTTGTAGGTGTGTGATTACTTCGGAGTTATACCAATCCTGTGGAATTTTTCCCTCTTCAATTATTTTATTAAATACAATCTTCAATATTTGTTCTATTTTTCTGCCGTCAATTTCAGCATGCTGAACTACTGCTAATATAGCAGTATTCTCTCCGGAAGTAGCAACACTGGAACATCCCATATATACAGAGGTACAAGGCTTCCTTGTGGCATTCCTGTCTCCATTTCCCTTAACTCGGTGTATAGGTATTGCTTTATTACAAAATAGGTTTCAGATTGTTAATATTCTAATATCCGAGAGAACTAAAAGACCGTGTCAAACTGGAGTTATTATTCCTTAACAAAATGTCATACATATACCACCTATGGACGGTGTTGTCTTGCTTTACATATACGGAAACAACGACAAGATTGCTAGATTGCTCCGAAAATCAAACATTCGGACAATTTTCAACACGTAACAAAGTTGTCCAACTTGTTTGAAGTCAAAAAACGACGTTTTTGTGGGAAAATGTCTGTAGGTGAAAGAGGACGGTTCATATCCACTGGCCTTAAGGAACATGAAAGATTTATTAAAGAGAAACAAATTGTACAATCTGCAGTAGCTGAACACCAGCACTGCTCAGGTCACCTTTAAGGTAAAAGAAACGAAGGTGTTAGCATCAGTGTCTGGAAAATTAGAGAATCAATCGAAATTTGTAAATATCCAAATAATATTAATAGAGATACGATTACAGTCTACATCACACGTGAAAATCGGATATAAATTCCATGTTGTTGCTCCTCGCTCGTCATCAGAGTTCTAATCTCGTGGGGTAAGGATTCCTGAAGATGCCTCGTGCGATTGTTGGATAATAATTTCAATTTGACACGATCTAATACCAAAAATTATGGCTTTTATCTGACCGAAATATTTTAGCGGATATCTGCGTTGCGTTATATTAAGGTAGATAGCGGAGCATCAGTTTTCACTTTCAAATGTTTGTTATTCTATGGACCTGATCATAGAATGGATTTTTCTAAATCTAAACGGAGAACATAAGATTAATTCGAAATAAGTTGACCTAGAAATTCAAAAAAAAAAAAACTAGTGATGCTAGAGGTAGATTAAATTTACAAGCAAACTATAGCTGCAATTGTAGGAATTTTTACTTTTCGAGATATTTGAATTATTCTACATTACCAACAAACTTAATTTTGTAATTGTTAAAATTGCTTCCATCGACTCACGTGAAGTTTCAATTCTTATAAAACAACAGTCTCATATTTCTGTGTAGTACACAATATTGGATAGTACGAAATCCTAGAGACAGTCATATTTGTAACTGTCTGATTATTTTATCATATCTTTTAGTTCTTGACAAGGAGATACGTTTTTTGAATCATGCGCATATGGGTCTCCTACTATAATAAATTTCTTCGCCAAGCGTACGTCCTTAAGAAAGAAAAAAGTGAATTCTTGAACGCATCCTTACAATGCACGTAAAAAGCCTTTCTTAATACTTGCACTTAACACCGGGGCATGCGCTTCAATAAAACTTATTATTAAAACGATGATTTTTTATCTGGAAGTTGTAAAAGTTTTATTGTTGTATAGCCATTGTGTGAGATAAAGACACACCACACGGCGTAATGGGATTTAGCGTAGTGAAACTGTAAAGTTTCTCTACAGAGTGTTTCAATTGAAGAATGTGGCTACGCTACGAAAAATATAAATTAGCTTTTGAGTTAGCAGATGTTTATTTTTTATATTAAGTCACAAAACGAGTATCACGTGAATAAATAGAAATATAAATTTGATAGTGATAAACTATCATGTAAGGGCAGAAAATTACTGACAATTCTATAGAAGAAGTTTGGAAATTATATCTAAACTGTTTTCAAAATTTTTTAAAGAAAAGTTAATTGTAGGGGCACACTTATTTTAATTTTTTTTTCAAACTTTTGGTAGACCGTCCGATATTCAGACATTCGCAATGAATTCAGTGTAGTGTAGGAGCATTTAAGGCAATTAAGAACCTAATAAGGTGATACTGATTTGCCTTACTGAGTTAGGCACTAATTAGGAAACGATTTGGTGTGCTATAATAGTATTTAGTCTATGAGTGGCGAGCAATGGGAATTGATGTATCGTTCTCTCGGTAGCTGGTAACGCTCAAAAATGGCAAGCAGAGGAAGTTTTATTAAATATTATTGATATATATATATATATATATATATATATATATATATATATATATATATATAAAGAACACATTTATGGAATAAAAATTATCAATATTGTTTTATAGTAACGATTGTTATATGATACTGTTCTGTTTTTAAAAATGGTTTATTCAAATCAATTTTTTTCCAGCAGCGATTTTTGCTTTACTTCAATTACTATTAGATTTTCGTTAAATTAATGTTTTAAATTAAAATATTCGATTTTAAACTAAGAATTATGAATAGATCCAAGTGAGGTCAATCAGGACACCGTCGAACTACTGGTTGATTTCAGGACAGATGTATGCTGAAACGGACTTCAATCATCAGAAATTCCTTAATAGAGAGCGACCAATGTAGACATAGCTGTCAGACATCAAAGATAGTCCAGCACATAATTAGAGAATGCCAAGCATTTGCCGCAACGGAGTATAAGGAAAGACATGACTCAGCCGCTAAGATACTCCACCAAGAGTTCGCAGATGAGTTAAATCTATTGCAGGTAGGAAAAGTGCTTTATTACGAATACATTTCAGAGTCTATTCTTGAGAACAGCGAGTTCAAGCTATATTGGGATAGAACGGTTCTGACGGATCAGACAGTTGCTCATAATAGACCAGACATTATTCTAACAGATACAATTTCTAGACGGACTACACTAACTGATACTGCTATACCTAACAACCACAACCTAAGACCAAAATATAATGAGAAAATCGAAAAATAAAGAGATTTGGAGGTGCAAATTCGAAGACAATGGGCAATGAACAGCGTTCAAACGATTCCCATAGTTGTATCAAGAACAAAACCTTCTGCAAAACATTAAGGAACTAGGCCTTAGTGAGCATCTGTATAAACCGATTCAGAAAGCAATTCTCCTTGTATCCGCGTGGACTATTCGAAAGTTCCTAGGAAATAGAGCAGACCACGTCACCTAGAGCTCGATAACATTAAAAGGTTATGCCAAAGACAATGCTACTTGGGCCTGCATGAACTGTTTCTAAAAAATGCAAAGGATCATAAAATCACCAGAAAGGATCGCCACAGAACTCCATCCTCATGATATCTGAGATCAATAAATGTGCCCTTGCAAGAGCCGTTTGGTTGAGTCTGTGAGAAAATACACATCAAATTGATGACTATACTTTAAATTTTTCAAAGATAGTTGAAAAGTGTGCAATTTTCTATATATATTTTTATTTTGACCTTTTAAAACTGAATGATTTTCTAGTTTACTTAGTAATAAATTCCATTGTTTGCAAATGCGTCTGAACAATCGGGTGTTAAAAATCATGGAATGTTGACATTGTTTATTGTTAGTAAACAGAGCTGTTGTGAAGGTGCAGATTGTAGACTTAATAAAACTAATAATTTCGCAAATTCCAATTACCTAAAGATCAAAGACCGTACTAAATAAAGAACAATGATTTTCTTCGAAAATAAATGGAGATCTATTTTTTTATCAAAAAAATGCAGTTTTATTAAGTAAAGTCTAAACATTAAAGAGGTTATTTCCGTTCAATACTTTCTCGACTTATGTTGGGGAGGCGCTTTTTAAATTGTGATTATGAGTATTTTTTTGAGTGTATACAAATTAAATTCGTATGTATATTATTCTAAAATATAACAAATGGCGTTGACATCTAAGTGGACTTTTTTAGCACAATAAAATAAAAATTTATGATTTATTTTTCAATAGGTATTTAAAGAGAGTCGTCTTAAGCACACAAAATCATGAACACATAATTGTTTCTTGCAGAATCCTATTTTAGTTCTTAAATTATTGAAAACGGTGTTTTAAAAACATAGAAATATAAATGGTATATCAGAAAATCGAGATTTTTAAGTTCATGTGAAACTATAAAAATTTTTTTTTTGCTTCCAAATTTCATTTAATTGATAATCCCTAAAATTTTGTTATCACTCTCTATGTATAAATGAGTAAATTAGTAAATGTTTTTGTATTTTGAAAAAAAAAAAAAAAGAATCATGATTGCTAGGTACGCTACTGACTGGAGCCTATTGTAGTAGAATATTTCCACTATAGGACCATCAAAAATCCAAGCCCGAAAAGATAAGATAATGACGTTTATTTTATTCAATTAGGCAGTGACTGTTACTTTTCACACGGGCTCGTCCAACGAATACCAGGATTAAGAATTAATTTTTTAGAAATGAATCAAAAAAATTTATTACCCAGGTTATTACAGATTTTCCAAAGATATCCGCCTTTTGCAAAACTCGAAAATTATACAGGGTGTTTCCAAATAAGTGCGAAAAATTTTAAAGACTTATTCTTGAGCTAATTTTCAGTATAAAAGTTCATATAAACATATGTCTGATAACGCGTAATTTTTAAAATATAGTGTTAATATTTATTATTATTTTTAGGTTTTTAAATTTTTATCATTTTTTTTTAAAGATAAAGTCAAATTTGGAACGTTTTTTTATAGTTCTCATGAAAAAATTATTATGTGAAATAATATACAGAATGGTACTTTTTTCTGGGTCTGTAAAATTTTACTCTCTTGGACTTTTTTTTCGAGCGCCACTGACTCGATTTGATGCATCATTTAGCATCTTATAGTGAAACATTTTTGTCTCTTAAGTTTTTCTTTAAAAGTCAATAGTTTTTCCACAAAAAAAGAAAATAAATTAGTAAAAAATCATAATGTACTTATTTTAATCAATTTTTGTTTTAACCAACAAGGATTAAGAAAAAAAATACAACATAAAAATAACAGAATTTGAACAACAGTAATGAAATATTAATAAGAGAAATTACAACAAATGTTGAAAATGACCACCCTTAGCCAAAATGCAAGAATCCGATCTTCGTCTCGTTGAAATAATCCTGAAGTATTTCTTATCCTTTTGCAAGACGCAATAATGCGATTTCTCAAATCTTCAACAGGAGATGCATAAACCAAAGATTTAAGGATGCCCCAGATGCAAAAATACAAAGGATTTAGATCCGGAGATCGAGCAGGCCAGTGTTGAGTGCCTCCTCAACCTATCCAACGATTTGGATATACTGCCTCTAAGTGACGGCATACATTGATACTAAAATATGCTGAAGCGCCATCAGGCATAAACCATAATTCTTGTCTACTGATGAATGGATAGAAAACCGGAAAGACACCAGTGCACATAAAAAACTAAACTTATACACATAGTTTAGTTATAAGTTATGATAGTGTTCAAAATTACTTACTCTGATGGCAACGTTACTGAAACTCTGACTGTCTTACCTGAAATGAAACAAAAGGCTTAGTTAAAACAGGGCGACAAAGAAGGCATAGGAGATAAAGTAACACATTATCAAATAAAAATGGATATTTATTTAACATCAAATAGCTATCAAATGTTATTTCTCAGTTTCCAAACATAATGACGTAAAATTATTAAAGTAAACCAATTTTTACTGAATGTTCTAGAACACACTGCATTTAAACCAGTCGTAAATAACACAAAACTTTAATGAATATGCCAAAAACACTTGTAAACTCCAAATTTCGGAGCTCGCCGTGCCGTGGAATTCGAGTCGAAAACCGCCCCCTTTTAATAAGTGTTTGCGAACTCGATAAAGCTCTAACACGTTTTTATCATCGGCCGTATTGGTTTTGGAGCGGGCGATAAATTAAATATGGCCCCCGCCTCCGCCCCCCTTCGGTCGTCCGCCACCGGCTGCCCCGTTATGAACTGCGAACTTTTGGAAAGTTAAGTCGAAACAACACGAAAGGTTATTATGTAAAAATGAACTGACGTTGGCTGAGAGAATAAATAACGAAAATATGCTGAACATTTAAATTTGGAAATTTTCAGCTTCTGATAAGTAAGTGTATATATATATATATATATATATATATATATATATATATATATATATATATATATATATGTAGATAGAGAGTACATAACAAATTCTCTGTCTGATAGGTTTAAACGCAATTGAGAATTTTAAAGTAACACATTTACTACTCGCGAAAATTGCAAGGTCTTAGTAGTCCAGTGTTCATTAACAATTTGATACATATATTAATTTTAAATGTACAATTGTAAGACACAAACATACCGACCGTGTCGAAAACAGAATATTTACTAGAAATAAAGTTTTTAATAAAAGAAGAACGTGCACTGCAAAAAATTAAATGTGGGTTAAATGGTGTGATATGGTGATGGTGCACCTTCTTATTTAACTGAAAAGAATGAGCAAAAAGGGTTCGTTGTGGGTACGACTCTCTCTCTACGAATATGAAGAACGTTTTGGTCGACTGAAAAAGAAAACTGGTGTAGTCAAAGAAATAAGTGCACTGTATGAGTAGAATGCGCACTATCATTTCTAGCTTTATGTAATGAGACGTTCTGGAATCGATACTAATTAGGGACGAAAATAATAAGCAAAAGTGTCAGCTTGGGATAATAAATTAATGGCGACAATTTTCTGGAAATGTGAAAGGATTTTTTTTTGGATTTCAAAGAACGTTACACCACTATGAACGTCAATACTAATATCACGGAAAATATTAAGAAAAATCGTCGAGGAATGTTGAATAAAGAAAGATCTGCATCTGCTACACGATAATATGCCCGTGCACACAGTCAAGGTTGTGCAAGGAACAATCAAGGATTTTGTAAATCAACTTAGATTTCAACCGTATAGTCTGGATATGGCACCCTCTGACTTTTATTTATTTCAGAATTTATAAAAAGGTTTGCTTGGACGTCGTTTTAGCATCAATGATAAGCTAAAAGTCCCAATGACGAGCCACTTTGACTCTAAATATTAATTATTTATCGACGAGTACTGTAATAAATTTATAGAGATAAACGAGATTTTATATATGTATATATATATATATATATATATATATATATATATATATATATACGAACATCACTTATACTCACAGTTCGCTACAGTTCCACCAATGAGGCCATGGTCGAAACTAGTATGGAGAGAGAACCAGAGAAGGATTCACAGAGAATAAAATGTCTGCCCCTTTCTTAACGGCTCTAAGGCGAAAATACAACATTTTCAAATACATAGACAAAACTATCTAATATTTATAATTTTGTTTTAATTTCTTTTTTTTAGGTGTAAGAATACTTCGCCTACCAGGTAGCTACGTCTCCTATTGTACTATGGCCCATGCACAATTAAGTTTTCATAAGCATAGAGATAATGTTGAATTTTTCGTCGCTGTGTCTGGCAACGGTGGTAAGTACTAACATATAATAAGGGTTTTAAAAACCTAATATAGGCCTGTATTGACTCCTTTAAACAACTTATATCATACTAAACAAAAAGTTCGATACAAGTTGCTCCATCTCCCGGAATCTTATACAATGTACATTATCGAATATTGAATAATAATGTAAATTTCTTTAGTATTAGGGTACATGTGAATTAATTTACAGAAGTTGAAATATCTTTTCAGTTACTTTATTAGAATTTAAGATACCATTTAATCAAATTTAATGTATTACGAATTAATATTTTAATGAATTGCTTTAAATTCAAAGTACAGAAATAGCTATTTATTTCCAACATGCCAACGACCCTCTTACAGGAAATTTAAACATAGATAAACAAGCTAATAGGTTTAAAGTAAATAAACTAATAAAGTAAATAAACTAACTAAAGCTACAGTTAATTTAAAACTAAAAACCCATTTATAATCAATTCACCAACCATATGAATATCGGATTTAGAAGCTGTAGGCATATAATATTCTCATAAACTATTCATATACACAGCAAAGTAGCAAGCTACAAAGGATACCCAGACACCTCGCGTAGATGATTCACAATAATTGGTAGACCGTCAAAATGCATGTCGCATAGTGTAGAAATACGATCAAAATTGTTGCACATTTTGTAGATGGGACATTGGAATAAAATTGTTGACCAAGTAAGGGTAGTGGAGAAAGCTGGTGGGTGCTTGGCACCAAAACAGGGAACGTGAAATGATAGATGCTCTAAGAAAAATGGGCAATTCATCCTCACGTTCAGAAGCTTATAAAGAAATGATACAGATTGAAGGTACGTCGTAATTCCATTTCCTTAAATCTTGCGAGAATGTGATCATGATCGAAACCCCACTGAGGATAAATATTGTCCTCTCTGAACATTAAATATTTTAGAAATTTTCTTTCGACGGCCTATATGGCAAGGCAATGACAATTGTATATGGGGGACTACACAATTGATTCTCGAACTTACATAACTATAATACAGCAGTTTGAAAGTGGTTGTGCTGGAAAAAGGTTTGCAATTTTGCAGAATAAAACTCAATGTTCGAGATGCTCTAGCCACCATCTGATCAATGTAGGGAATAAAGGAGAAACTTGCATCGAAGACGACACCCAGGTCCGTCACAGTGTATTGACGATAGAACTATCTATATGGTAATTAAATCGAACAGGATTTTTTGTCCGAGAGTAAGAAACAACATTACATTTAGAGATGTTAAGATCCAGCTTATTAGCTACATACCATTGACTGATCATATCAATACTGGCTTGAAGGGACAAACAATCTGCAATAGATTGCTTTGAAATATTTTTAAATCATCAGCATCTGTGGCAGTCCAACTGGGAAACAAGATCATTTATAAATATGTTAAAGAAAAGTGGCCTCAAGTTCGAACCCTGGGGGACACCTGACGTTGGAGTAAACCTAGCAGATTTATATTCTTCTATTGCACAAACTGACTATGATTAAATAAGTAGGATTGATGATCGACTTGACTTCTGCTGTTAAGGGCGTCGCAAACGTAAGAAGAAAAAGAGCAAAGATGTCATAGTCAAACACGATCTTTAGAAAAGAAGCCGTGTTGGTGGATTTTGAATTTTAGAAAATAAATATTCCTGCAGTATAATCTCGAGAGATGGATTACCTTTTCTCAGAATAGGATGGACTTTGGCAATCTTTCAGACCTTTGAAAAAACTCCGCTCTTCAAAATCAGTTGAGATATGTCAACAGTCCCTCACCAGAAAACTAGGAACACCATCTGGGCCAAGTATGGCCTTATTTTTAAGTGAGTTGTAGGCCCAAGAAACATCCGTGGGAGTGTATGTAAATTATTCATTGTTTTTGGCACAAAATCATTAAAATTAATGTAGAATGATGTATAATTGATGAAACGCGAGTTGTTTATAATGTTAAAAAGCAAGAAAAACAATACATTTTTCGAATGCGAATAATCCCAGCTTGCTAACCTTGACTTGAACTAACAATTGCTGGGCGCAAAATTTGAAAATATTTGTTCAATCAAAACTTATTCGTGTTGCAAGTTGCAAAAATGTAATTTTTCAAATGTTTAACGATTTTTAACTCAAAAACTATGCATCACACGGAAAAAACACAAGATACATTTTTTGTTTAGAACCGGTCGAGGAACATGAAAATGATTTTTAACTAAAAAAATTTTTTTTTGAAATATTGAACATTTTTAGATTTACAACAAATTACCGGGAATCCACCCTCGTTATTCGTAATCAGGGGGTCAAAATGAACATAAAAAACTTTGGTAGGGTCATGTGTCTTCAACGTCTACGAAAACCTACTGGGATTGCGGACTTATGGAAGATTCTCGTTCCCATATAGAGCAGACAGCATTCCTCTATGAATATTTCTTAGACAAGTATGTTGCTTTGATAAAAATTTAATGACAACGCGATGGTATAATTTTACAAAACTCATTTTTCGTTGTAAAACACCTCTTAAAATACAAAATAATGAACGGGTGCAAATCAAACTTCGTACATAAATAGAAAAATGGTTTACTCTTGAACGTGACTAGGCAACGCATACTCTATTATTTCTATCATGGTAGGTAGCTATTTTTCTAGTATTCCTCGTATACAAAATCGATTTTAAATATTTTTTTCTAGTTACAATGATCAACTTTATTATTATTTTCCCCTCATATTACATGACTCCTGTGTTGTATCTAACCTCAACTTCTTATTTAGCGGAGTTTTTGCTTAATAATTTTGGTTTTTACATACATATTTCTATAACGCTCTTGCATCTAATATTTTTCACATGACGTGTCGTCACGATATTTTTAAATCTCGACAAGAATAAATAAAAAAATTGTTTTCCCGGTATATCACCCACAAAGCGAAGCCAAGTCAAATCGAAGATGTACAACACAACAATCGCAGATGGAGAAGAATGAGACGTGAATCGAAAAAAAAAATGAAATCCATTTACAGTTAATAAAATCATCAATACCATTTGAACTGAACAAAAGAGTAACGATGATATATTATTGTCCGGATGGCCTGAGGATGGCGGCCGTAAATCACAGTGTTGCCATGTCAGATGTATCTGTGGCAAAAGGTTCCAAATCACTGTCTCGATTGAAAATGTTAAAAACTTTCGATCACTTTCTTAAAAGGTTCATACATAGGAATAAAAATGATTTTGGCAAGATCGTTAGAGGACCTTCTATGAGCTTTTTTCCATTTTAGGTTTTGTTTTGTTATTATTGTTACAATGACCAAACGAAACAAAAGAAAACATGACATTCACTTTTGCTATATGACTCCTTGGATGCATGTAACAGCTTGTGATGTCATTTTGCGCATGAGTCGCGTCGTAAATTAAGCCACTATTTTTGCCAGGGCTGCAATCAGACACGAGAACAGGAACGATATATTCCCTCTTTAATTAAAATTTAAATTGAATAGTTATCAGTAGTTTTATTATACTATCTTATTCATATGCTTCATTTAAATACAAAATTTTTTAAAAAAAAATCTCTTTTTAGTCGTGAGTGTCTATTATAACTTCAAAACTGTAAAAAATATAAAGAATTAAGCCTGAATTCGCCAATAACTCAAAATAATATCAATTGTAGGCAATGATACAGTTAGTTCTTCCGACCAAGAGCCAAAATAAAAAGATATATTGAAGTGACCTATAAGATGTCAATATCCATAGCAATATTTTACGATTTTACCGGATCCCACACAGTCTTCTAGATGTTCGTTAAATTTTGAAATGAGGGAGTACTTTAAAACCAAAGATATAAGCCTTACCATCTTTCTTTAACAGCGTTTTCACTCCTGGATCGATCCCTGACAACTTTGCATATACCAATATTCACTCAAATAACGCTGTGAAACCTTAAGATAAGATAAGATAATTTATTAGTAATAATATACAAATAGTACTTTTACAAGTCAAATAAATAAAACATTAGAATTTTGTCAATTAATTAATATCATTCATACAAATAAAACATTACACGATATTGATTCTTCCTTAAGAAGAAAGTTTTAGAAAAAAAAAAGTTAAGAGAAGCTGACAACAGACAAAGACAATACTACAGATTAAAATTAGATTCGAAATACTCCTCGAACGAAAAAAAACGCGTTCAGCACAAGGTAGCTCTTGATTTGTTTTTTTGTACTGATAGAAGTTAAGAGCTTTAATTCTAGCTGGCACGCAGTTGTCGAACTTTATTGCCAAATATCTTGAACCATTTCTGGATCTCTCAAGCCGGCCAAAGTCTGGGACAAGATTGTTGTTGTTTCTTGTTGGATAGTTGTGAATATCTTCGTGTGATCTGTATAGATCAAGATTTTGTTTAACGTACAACAAACACTGCATAATGTACACACAAGGTAAAGTTAAAATTTTTAAATTCTTAAACGAATTTCGACAGTCTTCTCTATAACCAAGCCCAGAGATAATACGAATGCATTTTCTTTGTTGTCCAAACGTCTTATCAGTATGACAAAAATGACCCCAGGAAAGAATAGCATAAGCCAAAAGAGAATGAAAGTTACTGTGATATGCTGTCAGAAGAGTTTCTTTGGAAGTTATCCGTACAAGACTCCTGAACAGGAACAGTTGTTGGGATAGTTTTTTTGACAAGGTGTTGTTCCCAGGTTAATCCTGCATCTAGGTGTACTCCCAGAAATTTGACCTCCATTGCACATTGAGGTAGAAAAGACTGTACAATTTCATTGTTATTCCTTAGAGTAAAGTTAATACTTTGTGATTTGGAGTTGTTTAAGGATAGGCGATTGGCTCGAAACCATTGAAATAGTTCTCTTTCTGAAGTTTTGTAATCAAGACTGTCAATCTCTGAAGGGTGATAACTTATATAAAACGTTGTGTCATCAGCAAACAAAACAGTATTGACTCCCTTGCCCTTACAGTATGCAAGGTCATTTATATAGATGAGGAATAAGATCGGACCTAATACCGACCCTTGAGGTACACCATACCTTAGGGATTGTTTTTTAGAATTGCACTGCCCAAAGTGAACATACTGATCACGATCCGATAGATATGAATTAAGTAGTTGAATGGCATCAGCCTAAAAATTGTAGAATGGTAATTTTTTTAGAAGAATGCTATGTGTAACGCAATCGAATGCCTTGGTGAGGTCTAAAAAGGATGCAAGAGTGTCAAGATACTTTTCAAAGCCTTGTAAAACATTACTACTGAGGTGATCAATAGCCAAAGTTGTGGTCCTGTTCTTTCGGAAGCCAAACTGGTTCAAGGCAAACAATTTGTTTGACTCAAAGTGATTATTAGCCTGATTTTTCAAAATTCGTTCATAAACTTTTGACACCCCTTACTCACACAGGGAGAAATTTAGACTGCGTTAGCAAAGTTTAGGCCCAAACTAACGTAGCAATCTAACATAATACTTTGATTTGTTGATAGAGAATGCCGAAGTATGTTTGCTTCACCCATTTTTATGATATTCAGCTTGTGCTGATAAAGGTAAAACCGATCTTCAACAAAAGAAGTATTGATTTACTAGAAAAGTACCACCAATCTGTCTAATAGACTCTTTTACTAAACTATTTGAAATACCAGTTTGGACAAGACTTTTCCCCAGTTAAAATCATTGTTTACTCCCTTCAGGATATCTTCTCTGTTTCTAGAAGTACTGCGACGAATCGCGCTTGGTGGTGAAGCATTGAATTGTCAGCAACATCTCGACGGTTTTCCAAAAGTTTTCGTCAAGTTGACTAATTCCGTTCTTCTGGATAAACTCTTTGCTAAAAGGAATGATATCCTAGAAAAAAATAGGGTCAAGTTCCAGGCTACTTTAGTTTTTGTAACTTCTGGATTACACATATATATTTACGTAGTGCAAATTTCAGTAGAACGTAGATATTTTATACTTTGATTATATATGACTTCTGTGGTATCAGCATGATGGATACCGGGCACACTTTTCTGAAAGAGCCCGTAATTTTTTAGACGCTAGTTTGGAAGGGGTGGTTTGTTTCCGTGGCCACCCAGGTCTCCGGATTTAACCGTGCTAGATTTTTACTTGTTGGAAAGATTAAAAAAGATTGTTTATTAAACCCGACCAACCATACGGGAGAACATGATTGAGAGAATTCAAATATGATTTCAGAGGCTGAAATTGAAACTGCCACTAGGAAAAAATGTAATAGTTACATTTTATACAATTTGTTAAGATTGAATTTAAGTCCTTACGAGCTCAAATTGTGAGAGTTTAAAAAGTATCATTTGCGTTTGCAACAAAACTTGGCACCTATGTAGATCTTAATTCTTTTATCACTGTAGCAAGGACGTATCCTGTCTCATACAATTTATTGTGGAAGAAGTAGTAGATAACAAAAAGGAAAGAATTATTTGCAACAAATATTGAAGAAACCGACAAAGACCGACAGCAGTAGCAAGCAAATCAAATCCTGGGATTGAATAACACGAGGAATCTCTTTTTAAAATAAAAAAGTCACTTGGAACTCACGGTACTGTGACTTTAATTGAGTCTATTAATCCTCTGCTTCTAATTTCTACAACTTTTCTCGTTTAGTCAGCACTATGTGGCAACATAGCATTCCATCAGTCCGTATTTGTATCTTATTCTTATTGTAAAGCTCTTTCAGACTGTCATGTCAATTTGTAAAAAGTTTGTAAAGGTTTCGTTCCGTGTATTATAGAGGTACAAGACGAGCCGCCATATCGTACATCTCGGCCAGTGTTTTGTTCGAAACTTTTTAGCTTTAATACTTTTATATGTTATTGTCCGAGGGGCATATCTTAGGCCATATGTCTTTTATAGACATTCCGTAATTTATAAACTTCAAAACTCATGGTGTCATATCGTTGGCTACAGAAGAAAAGTAACCTATCATCTATATTAATTTCTATTTAATATCTACAAAATCGCTAAGTAAATTCCAAAATTTTGTAAAAATATTTTGACAATGAGGACTACCAAGAATTATTCAAATCTTACCAGTATTTATATATATAAATATATATATATATATATATATATATATATATATATATATATATATATATATATATATATAATATAGGAATTAATTTTTCTTGAACCATTAAATATATTTTTAGTTGGTTATTTTTTTGGGAATATGGAAAAGGTGTGCTTGTGTTTCATTTCGCACACCGTTGATTATGAAAATACAAAATTCTTGAAAACTGAAACCAACAAAGGAAAACGAGAATTTTACGAAATGATCGCAATAAAAAAAAATCCGAATGCCGTAAATGATAAAACAGACATTAATAAACTAAATCAAATTTATTTCAACATATTAAAATAAACCAATATAATATAAGCAAATTTCTAAAATAAATAAAACAATAAATTAGAATAATTCTCCGCTTTCAATTCTTCTAAATTGAATCACGATATTTTTTCAGAAAGATATTACTTCAATTAAAAGACCCAAACTTTTTACGCCACTTAAAGTGCCTAAAACATACATCATCTGGGTTCCACATTCATTCAAGTCAGGGCAGTTATAGGGTTCAAAATGTAGTGTCCATTCTTCTAGCTGGACTTTTAAAAATACTTTTGAAAAGTTAATATACAAAAGAGTGTGTGATTATAATTGGTTTGTGATGTAAATTAATTTTTGTTTAAAACAAAAATCTCTGTTCTTAATGGTAAGTTTTTAACCTCTCCATATATAATAATTTAAAAATGTACATTTTTGTAGAATCCGCCGAAACCCTCAGTTGAAAAAGATTCGAAAGAATCGAAACGTCCTGAAAAATAAAAATATATATACAACAAGTATGACTACTTTATATATGTAGTTTCAATATAAAAATCAACCATATTCCTAAGAAAATAACCAACTAAATATATATATATATATATATATATATATATATATATATATATATATATATATATATATATATATATATATATATATCCGTTAAAAATGGGATCAAAATATAATAGTGATGTTATATCTTCTATATTTTTCATTTTTTAAAAATTAACATTTCGATAATTTATTTTACCTTCGTCAAAATATACAGTGTGTAGCTAAAATAATAGAGTATTTTGTTGATATACCTAACAAATTATTTACATATTGCCTATTTACCTTCAACAATAATTCACGAACAAACACTGCACTCATTGTGTGTAAATCAATTGAGTATTGAATGCTGGATATAATAAATTTTTTGATTCCTCAAAAAATAAAATACGGTGTGCAGCTAAAATATTTAATATTTTTCTGTTTTTATTTTCAAAGGCCGTACTATTTCTAAAACTGATTAATAGGACATCATATTTTCATTTTTGAGTAATAAAGTCAACAGGAAATAAGATTTATGTACTATATGGTTGTGATCTACCTTTTATACAGGATTATCCAGAAAAAATGGTTAAATATTATTTTTGTCCAAAGTGAACAAAATTTCAGAATTGTATATAACTTTTAAATAAAAACATTTCTTAATAAAAAATTTTCTAAAGTAAAAATTAGGGTTTTTAGCACAATTCAAACTTTCACGGATTGATGGGTCTTATTTAGATTAAGTCACTGTATATATGTATATATGTTTATGCGGCTTTCACGGATTCCCCCGTGTGAGATGCAATAGCAGTGGATATATCCACATTATGCCGTTGTAGTGCTGAAATCACATTCAGCAAACGTACAACTATATGCAGCTCCGTGTATGAATGAAGTAAAATACGAACAGTAAATGCAAACTTCTCTCCATCATATATGCATATAGTTGTACGTTTGCTGAATGTGATTTCAGCACTATAACGGCATAATGTGGATATATTCACTATTATTGCATCTCACACGGAGGAATCCGTGAAAGCCGCATAAACATATATACGCCATCCGGCGGGAGGTCGGCGAAGCCGCGTTCAGTATTTGCATGCTTCCTTCCGATCTGTCCTTTGCACAGCCAGGTGCATGTCGGTACCCTGATGAGTCTAGTAGAGACGACACATGTACCTCAACCGTATCACTGTGGCGGGGAGGGTAAGTTTTGACTTTCTTCTTGGTATGGTGGTACAGATGGGCCATCATCTCGATAGTGGTGAAATAGGATAAATTGCGTTCTATAACAATTTATTTTAACTGTGCAACCTCCAACACAGAAAGGATATGATGGAGAGAAGTTTGCATTTACTGTTCGTATATATATATATATATATATATATATATATATATATATATATATATATATATATATATATATATATATATATATATATATACATATATATATATATATATATATATATATATATATGTATATATATATATATATATATATATATATATATATATACATATATATATATATATATATATATATATATATATATATATATATATATATATATATATATATATGTAATCGAAGGTTTTCGGGCATCCCGTGTATGTGCTGAGTCCCTTTCAGGACTGTAAGGCAGCTGACGTTTCGGTGAAATCTCATTCACCATTTTCAAAGCTCACTGTATGGCGTCTACGAGCGAACTGACGCCTGCGACTCCGGTGTTGTCGGTACCGTGTGCGCGTCGGACGTGTTCGTTTTCCGAACCAGGTGGCGTGACCTGCTGCGCGTCATCGGCCCTGTTGCCAGTGTTTGTGGTTGCGTTGCCGAATTGTATTCTCTTTCGTTACTAAGTGGTACTGGTTGATGTTTTGTAAGCAGATTTTTCCAAGTATTAGGCACACGTTGGCTATCATCTCTGCTATTTAAGTTGTTGGGCCTCTTTGCAATTTCAATAGCTTCCCTTATAACCCTTGTGGACAGGTTTTCACATCTCGATAGCATTTTAGTTCCCGAGAAATTTATCTTATGTCCTGTGTTTAACCAGTGTTGGGCCAGAGCAGAAGAAGTTATTTTTCGCTTGACAGCGTTTATATGTTCGTCTCTTCTGGCGCTTATTTTACGTTTGGTTTGGCCTACGTAAGATGAGCCGCACTCTCCGCATGGAATTTTGTACACTCCCTGGTTTTCTAGAGGGATTCTTTCTTTAGGTGTTGGCAAGAGATCTTTTACTTTACGGTCTGTGGTGAAAATGGTTTCAATATTGTGTCTCCTGAGAATTCTTGCGATCTTGTCTGTGGTGCCTCTTACATAAGGAACAAAAGCCTTGGAGCTATTCTCTTGGTTTTCGCGATTTTTTTGGGACCAAGTGTTTGTTTTTTAGAACCTTGTCTATATATTCTTTTTTATAACCGTTCTTTGTTAGGGCTTCCTGCAGTATGTTCATCTCTTTGTGATAATTTTTTGGATCTGTAAGGGACTTACTTCGGTCTATCATATTCTTTCCATGTTAGCGGTTGCACAGTTCAAATAAATTGTGACGAAACACAATTTTTCCTCCTCCAACATCATCGACATGATGGCCTACCTGTACCACCATATCAAGAAGAAAATCAGAACTCGCCCTCCCCGCCTTAGTGATCGGAAGGAGTACATGTGTACATGTTTCGTCGTCTCTTACTAGACTCAAGGGCATAGTTCGCATTTTACTTCATTCGTACACGAAGTTATACGTTTGCTGAATGTGATTTCAGCATTACAACAGTATAATGTGGCTCTAACCGCTGCTGTTACATCTCACTCGGAGGGATCCGTGAAAGTTGCAGTTGAATGTTTTTCAAAGAAGCATTTTTATAATAAATAATCCGATTAAAAGTTGTTGGATTTCAAGGTGATCTTAAAGGTTAAACCAAATGCTTTTTTTGAAATGAAAACAATAATCAATCAACCTTCATCTAGATAATTTTAGTGTTGAAATCTGCTTACTTGAATAGAGATTAAGATTTACAACGTTTGACCTTCAAATGACCCCTAAATGAAATGAAAACTTATAAGTCGTTTATGTGGTTAAATGCATGATATCTTTTATTTTCTAATTCTGCAATAAAAAAAGGGAAGTTTTTATTTAAAATAAAGCACTTGCCCTTAAAATAACCTTTAAGGTCACACTCATGTCAAATTTACTATTGCCGTTGGATTTCTAGGTGGACATCCAACTTTTAATGGGTATTTTTTTTTATGAATACGCTTCGTTAAAAAAATATTCGGTTGCAACTCTATTATATATATATATATATATATATATATATATATATATATATATATATATATATATATATATATATATATATGAAATAAAATGCGAACAGTAAATGCAAACTTCGTTCCATCATATCCTTTCCTTCTTAGAGGCTATAGAGTTTGAATAAATTGCTATAGAATACAATTCATTCTATACCACCACCATCGAGAAGATAGCCTACCTGTACCACCATACCGAGAAGAAAGTCGAAACTTACCCTCCCCGCCATAGTAATACTTCAGAGGTACATGTTTCATCTCTACTAGACTCATCAGGGTACCGACATGCACCTGTCTGTGCAAAGGACAGATTGGAAGGAAGCATGCAACACTGAACGCGGCTTCGCCGGTCTCCCGCCGGATGGCGTATATATATTTATGCAGCTTTCACGGATTCCTTCGTGTGAGATGCAATAGCAGTGGATACATCCACATTATGCCGTTGTAGTGCTAAATGTGATTTCAGCAGTAGTAGCCTCAATATTTCTTCTTCTTAAAACAAATTTAAATTTACCAATATTTTTCTGTATGTAAATAAGTAACAAAAATCCAACATGACTAAACTTTTTATGGTTAGTTTATGATAGTTTCAAAACATTATAAATTTATCGACTTGTCTATATTAATTTCCTAACTGCTGTAAAACTAACTGTGTAAACTTCAGTAATATTTCCCAGAACTGTGACCGATCCATCTCTGCGGATTTTCAGAAGTCAGCAGAATATTACCAGGAAACTGCTGAACTGAATGTCTCCGCCACGGCCCAAAGTTGTATTAGACAAAAGGACAAATAGACTAGGAATTTAATTTAGTTATTATATTTGCCGAATCAATATTCGGTTAGCAGTGTTTACACATAGATCTCGAACGATGATGCTCTATATCGCATAACTTCAGGTTTAAGTCGAGCACTTTTCTCTCCCCCATCATTTTGGGGGAATTGGACGGAAGGGAATTTCTCAAGGTATAAAATATGGACCGATGGTTTGTAAAATTTGTAAGGGTAAAAGGTACCGTTCACTATTAATATATATATATATATATATATATATATATATATATATATATATATATATATATATATATATATATATATATATATATATATATATACCGGGTGTCAACGAATCTATTAGACAAGTCATAATTTCTAGAGTATTATGTGTATCCAAATGAGAATTGGGACAGGTAAATGTTATGTGACGAGGAGAGTTTTCGCATATTTTCGACTTTCCGGTCACTTCCGGTTTCACCGGAAATGGCCCCGGTTTTGAATTCTTAAACGGAACACCCTGTATATTTTAACATCTTTGGATTTCTGAGACAATTCTAGATCAGAATGTGACATTTTAAAAACTTTTTACGTCTACTTCATTTTTTTAGAGCCACTTTTAAAATTGCATCTAGGTGGCCATGATCGGACGCAAACTAATCTAACGGCCTTAGGTGATGTTAAAAAAAATACAATCACAAAGTTTTAGTGACTAGTATGAAAGACAGGAATTGGATTAAAAATTTAACAAAATTAACAAAAAACTAACAAAATAAACTAATAACTTAGACGACGCACTTAAAATATTTGAAAGTACAGTAGCTGAAATTTGTTAACAAGTTTAGTGTAGTAAATGTTCAAAGTGCATTCCTTCTTTTTCACGACACATTTTAGCTCGTTCAATTATTTCTCTCAACACATTTTGTAGCATTTGGGGCGTTATACTTCTAAATGCCCGTAAAATTCTTTCTTCTAATATTTCAAGAGTAGCTGGGGCTGCTCCATAGTAAACCCTTTCTTTAACATATCCCCAGACACAGAAATCGAGCACAGTAAGATACGGTGAGCGGGCTGGCCACCGTACCGGACCATTGGTTGCAATAATTCGATTATTAAAATGCTCTATTAAAAAAAAAAAAGTGCATTCCTTCTTTTTCACGACACATTTCAGCTCGTTCAATTATTTCTCTCAACACATTTTGTAGCATTTGGGGCGTTATACTTCTAAATGCCCGTAAAATTCTTTCTTCTAATATTTCAAGAGTAGCTGGGGCTGCTCCATAGTAAACCCTTTCTTTAACATATCCCCAGACACAGAAATCGAGCACAGTAAGATACGGTGAGCGGGCTGGCCACCGTACCGGACCATTGGTTGCAATAATTCGATTATTAAAATGCTCTATTAAATAATTAAGAACTTCTCTAGTATTGTGAGGCGATGCTTCATCTTGTTGAAAGTAAATTCGCCGTAAAACTGCTGAAGGTATATCATTGAGATGATTTTCGATTTCATTTTAAAGAAAACTTAAGTATCTAACCCCTGTTAACTGACCTTGAAACAATATTGGCCCAATTATTCTGTTTCCAACGATACCAGTCCAGACATTGACGCCAAATCTTTCTTGAAAATTGCCCTCTCTCATTTCATGTTGATTTTGTTGGGCCCAGTACCAAGTATTTTGCTTATTGAACATACCATTATTTGTAAATTGGGATTCGTCGGAAAATAGAATAAAATCGATAAAATTTGTGTTAACTCTATGATTTTGAAGCAGCCAATCACAAAACACTACCCGTCTATCGCCATCCTCAGTATACAAATGTTGATGTAACTGATATTTAAATGCTCGATATCCATGCTTTTTCAGAATTTTTCTTGCTGATTCATAACTTACCTGCAGTTCTTGACTAATTTTTCTTAACGAAACTGTTTTATTAACCTCAACCATATCAAGTACGTTAATCTCAGTCTCTTCATTTATGATAAACCTCTGTTCCGCCTCTTGATTTCCTATTTGCCTAAAACGAGTCTCGACATACGGAAAATACTGATGGGCTGGATGTTGCCGATTCGGATATCTATGAGCATACAACTCGGCAGCATTCCTTGAATTTCTATGACACTCTCCAAATATTAATAACATATCCACTTTTTCACTTTGAGTATACATTATTTTAACGAAAATTTAAACTAAACTTAACGAAAATTAAGAAACTTTTACGTCTGTTCTTAGAGCGTATGTCACTGTCATTATCTACTTAAGTGAGTGCTTTGTTTTCCAAAGAAGACTTGATAAAAACAGTTACAAATTATTATGCATCATGGCTGTCCATGGTTCACTTGTCATAAGTAAATAAATTATCCATTATTTTGCTTAATAATATTTAATTTCTGTTCTTATGTCTAATCCAATCGCAAATAAATTAGTACCGTTAGATTCGTCAAAGAATGCTTTTTTCGAAAAGTAGTTGTCAAAAAGGGATCGCCATTTGAAAATTAATAGTTAGAAATGAAAACGTAATTTTGTCAACTTGTCTTATTCCTGTCTTTCATACTAGTAATTAAAACTTTGCGACTGTATTTTTTTGACATTACCTAAGGCCCTTAGATTAGTTTGCGTCCGATCATGGCCACGTAGATGCAATTTTAAAAGTGGCTCTAAAAAAATGAAGTAGACGTAAAAAGTTTTTAAAATGTCACACAGAACTCCAAAAATGTTAAAATATACAGGGTGTTCCATTTAAAAATTCAAAACCGGGGCCATTTCCGGTGAAACCGGAAGTGGCCGGAAAGTGGAAAATATGCGAAAACTCTCCCCTTCACATACCATTTACCTGTACCAATTCTCATTTTGATGACTTGTCTAATAGATTCGTTGACACCCGGTATATATATATATATATATATATATATATATATATATATATATATATATATATATATATATATATATATAGATCATGTAATAAACATTTTTTATTTTTTAAAGTAAAATAATGTTGAGAAACTACTATATACCCAACATTCTTTTAATACCTCATTTTATAAACAGTTCGTCACATAAAAGAAAGTTAATATTCTCGGAGACATATTGGAATGATGAGTAAAGCCTTGTATTAAAGCAGCGTAAAAATGATTAACTCTTGCGGTATTCTACCTTTCTATCTAATTAATTCAACAATGCTACTTATATTATGTTTTCACTTTTTTGTCAGAAAAATCGTTAGTCTACCGTTGACACAGAACCTTGGTTCTTAAAATTTGTAGGTAATTGAACTGGCTATTTTGTTTGTATTTAAAAGTTGCTAAATAATAGATAAACTTATATCCTAAAAACTTTATTACTGTCCGAACTCTCTGAACTCTGGGTAGCTAATAAACCTTTTGAACCAATGAAAATTAATTTTTACATTTTATTGAGGGTTAAAAATTCTCAGATTAAACTTTTATGAACGAATAAATATACCATTTTCGTAGAAAAACATTAAAAAAACTTTTAATTTTAGTTTCAACTTTACCCTCGACTAGTTACTTTCACAAACAGTTTAAAATTATTTTTAAAATTATTTTTAAATTCGCAGAAAGGACCTCTTTTAAAAGAAAATTTATTAAAACTTAACAAGAAAATGCAATGTTTAAAAATGTATTATACAGGGTGTCTCAAAAGAAAGTACACATTTGTTTTGCTTATTGCGTGAACGCAACTATTCCGAGCGGCGCGGGGGGTATGTCAATCGGTAGCCTGGCTCTTGGGAATTTAGTCGCTATGGAGTGTTTCTCGGGAGCGGACCGTGCTTTGTGCGTACGTGAGTTTTACAAAAACGGTAATTCGGCGACTGTAGCGCGTAGAAAATTCTACAATTTTCGACATATTCGTCACTTAAATGATGCGCCAAGCGCTCGGCTTATTGGAAAATGGGTCCAGAAGTTTGAAGAGACCGGTTCAACACTAGATAAACCAAAATCCGGGCGTCCGAGGTCTTCGAGAACGGTCGAAAACGTAAAGAGTGTTACTCAGTCTGTTCGTGACGACCCAAACGTTTCGATTCGTAAGCGTGCTGTTGCTTTAAATGTGCATAGGTCATCATTATTCCGCATTTTACACAAAGATTTAAAGCTGAACCCCTATAAAATTCAGTTGGTGCAAGAATTGAAGCCTCAGGATGCTGGTCAGAGGCTTGACTTCGTAAACCAGATGACTGAACGTTTTTCAACGTTTACCAACATTTTCTTTTCGGATGAAGCCCATTTTCATCTTAATGGTCATGTAAACAAGCAAAATTGCCGCTATTGGAGTGCAAACAATCCAAAACACAAACATCAGAAACCTCTACATTCGCCGAAAGTGACTGTATGGGCTGCTATGTCGGCGCGAGGAATTATCGGCCCGTACTTTTTTGAAGATGAAAGGGAACGCACAGTAACAGTGACTTCAGAGCGGTATGTGGAGATGTTAGACGACTTCTTCGTGCCTGAACTGCAAAATTTTCCTGGCTATAACCAAAGAACATGGTTCCAGCAAGACGGAGCAACTTCACACACGTCCAACATGTCTCTGCCACGAGTGCGTGAAATTTTTCCTGGCAAATTGATCTCAAAGAAAGGTGACATAAGTTGGCCTCCACGCAGTCCTGATTTATCACCTATGGACTTTTTCCTATGGGGTTATGTCAAATCAAAAGTTTACGCCAACAAACCGACTTCCCTAGCACAATTAAAAGAAAATATCCGCAACGAAATGGCAGACATCACGGAGAATACCTGCCGAGCCGTCATGGGCAATTTTAGTGCTCGATTAAATGAATGCCGTGAGCGCAACGGATTACATTTGGACGATATCATTTTTAAAAATAAATTCCCAAACAATGTATTTTAATATGTAATAAACATTTTTTCAATAAAGTCCTGACTTTTTTTTAAATCGATTTTTTAAATGTGAACTTTCTTTTGAGACACCCTGTATATGGACAAAATTATATTAACAGTCTTTTAAAATGAAGCCACAAACTACGAATTTCTGTTAAATATATTTCTCGGTTACTTCAAATCTGAAGCATATATAATTGACTTTTGTATATGATGATCTTCAGCCAGGAAGCATAGAAGGTACCAAATGAGATTTTGGCGCAAAGTCTGCCAGTTGTCGGGATTTAGGAAAAATTGAAATAATCTTGAAAGACACTATAAAAATCAAAGTCACTATCTAATATTTTTGCTTGAAGCCCTAAAACAACGTTTTTCCCGAAAATTCGATTTTACATTAATATTTACGCAAAATTTTTATTATATTTAATTTCTGCGTCAAACGACATAATTTCCTTCGAAACATCAATTTGACCTTGTAATGACCTTGAAGGTTAATGTCTAGGTGAAAGTTGCCATTTGATTAAGCCTTTCTCCATTGTCTTTAATTCTCGAGTTATCGGGTGATTTACACACATCCATAAAATAAAAAAATATAACAGATTATTATCTGTAGATGACATCTTAAGGTCAGATTTAATGCCACTGCTGAATGACCCCCTTCAAACCCTACAATTCTTGTATAAAACATTTTTTTTTTTGAAAATTCTTTCTAAGCAAGATATTTGAGTGGAATTATAAAAATTGCACCTTTAAATGACTTCGAGATGATACCTAAACACCCTACTTATTTATATCATTGGATGCGAAAAAAGATGTTTCTATTAAAAAGAATTGGTTTGATCTTGAAACATCCTTTAGGGTTACTCTCAACGTTTAATACAGGAATACTACCAATTGAAAAAGACACCCGTAAAAGCAATAAATCAAGTTTTTCCTCAATTCAGCGGTATTTATATCACTTAAGTTCTGTGAATACAAAGTGGCATTGTGCTCCGTCATCTCCGATTTGTTCGTCTCAATTTACCAGAGTTCAGAAAACAAATAGTGGTACACCATTCAGAATTAACTTTTGTATGCTTCTTCAAAGGCACGGTTGCGACATGGCGAATTTTCTCTAAAAAAAGGCGATTTTGGCTCATCATGGAAGACCCATTCGGGCTCGTACGCATAGATTCAAGATTTATCACCTGTTAGGATCTTATAAATGTTTTTTAAAGCACCCTAAAGGTATTTTTTGAGCATTTCCTTGCACCAATCGACGAGAACTTTTTTGATTGAGCGATTTCCATATTTTGCGAGATCCAACGCTTCTTTACGACCAAATATTCGTACAGTGTATTATATACTCTGATGTTACTAACGCCCAAAGAGGGCTTTATTTTACGGCATGCCGCGTGACGACCATGCATCAGTTTACACATAGCATCGATTTTGTCTTGCCACAACCACTTTTACAGTGCCTTCACGCGACTCGTCCGTGAGCGAACGACGCCATGATAAATAGGGGTTTCTATAGGTTCTTCAACGTTATATAAAGAATTCAATTCATTATTGAAATAAACCTCGTTGAAGGTTGTGAAAAATAATCGCAAGAAGATGTTCACGAGTTAATTCAATTTTTTGGCCAAGATTTTAAAGTTAGTGCAACCAATACAAATAGCGTCCGTATGCCAAACGTACTGAGTACGTATTCAGTTTAAAATGTTAAACTTTACATTATATAGTCAAGGACAAAAGTATTTTTTCTGCTTATATCCCTAATATTTGGTTATCTCAATAAATAATTATATATCAAAAAATAAACATACAGTACTAAATTGATAACTTCTTTTTCAACAAATGAAAATACAAAATAAAACAAAATTCTATGATAAATAAAACACTTGAGACACAAGTATGGAAAGAATATGTTTCCTGCAAATCAAGTCAGTATAACTTAAAGAAGCAAAGTTCAATATGTGTGTTGAAAAGCTCTTTGCTTTAATGACTTCTCTACATTTCCTTGTCATTAAATCGACAAGATTTTGACATACATCAACTGGAATCTTCCGCCATTCATCTTGTAAAACTTCCTGTAGATGATTTTCATAATGAATTATTCTTTCCCTAATTTTTCACTCCAAGTGTTCTTAAGTGTTCCCAAAGGTGCTCAATCGGATTTAGGTCCGGCGATTGAGAACGCCACTCCAGTAAAATCAACGCTTTTCTCTAAAAGCCAATTTTTTACTAAGCCGGATGAATGTTTGGGGTCATTATTTTGTTGATATCTCCATAAAACCGGCATTTTTTCTTCGGTTTAAACAAAAGTTGTAGAGAATTAATAAACCTATCGATTCATATAATATAAGTTATAGGTGGCGCCACTAGTTATCGAGATATATTTTTTTTTTCGACAAAATTTACGGTTTTTATTTTTTTAAAGAAAAAGACAATTATTGACAAATTACCGATTTAAATTTTAACGTAAATATAGATATTATCATTCTAAAAAAGTTTGTCAAACCCGGGATCTGTGAGTTTTTTATTTTCCGATAAATTCGATGTCAAAGTTGAAAATTCAACCTCAATTTTCTGCTTTCCTAATTAAGATACAATGCTCAATTTTAATGGAAATTGTATTGTTTTATATTTTGAAGATCTATTAAAAAAATTTTTTTTTCAATCATGGGCCGAGAAATTTTGTAAAAATCAATTTTTGCACCAAAAAAATTGCGGTAACTTTTCACCGGATGGAGATAAAAAATTTTTAATGCGTGCATTGCATTTAGATGTATCATTTTCGATCTCAAAAAAAAATTATTTTGGATGAAAAATTTTTTTTTTTTCAAAAATCTATAATAGCGTTGCAAATGAATACTAAGTGCTCAAATTTGCAGAAGGTGCTTTTTAATACTTGTAGTTTACCTGTGAATTTTTGGATCCAAGAAATACACTTCCATACGATCTGTGAAAATTCGAAAATTGGGCCAAATCTAATTGAAAATAGCTGCTGCAGGCCGCTATCAGCAGGTTGCCCTAGTTCAGGCGCATTATTCATTGGCACTTCAAAGAAACTTATGCATCACAAGTAATATTTATAATATTGATGTTGTTTTATTAATTTATGTGATAGTAACAATTTTTTTAGTCATATTAATTATTAATTTGTTTATTAACAAAATTTTTACAAAAAATTCTAGAGAAAATCATAAAAATATTCGATTACATATTACATATTCTACTTTTTTTTCCTTTATATTATCTAACAGTTTATTAACAAAATTTTTACAAAAAATTATAGAGAAAATCATACAAATATTCAATTATATATTACATATTATACCGTTTTTTCCTTTATATTATTATTACCTAATAGTTTATTAACAAAAGAAAGATGAATGTTTAATTGACATATTGTGTTTGTATGATTTTCGCACGTAATTTTAATGTATTATTAAATAATTATGTGACGTATTATATATTATTATTATATTTTTATATGATTTGCTTATAGAAATTTTCGTAAAAATTTTGTTAATAAACGAACGTTAAATTGTAATTTTTTATTTTAATAACGCAATAAAAAGTTTCTCAAATCCAGTCCTGCCCCGTGACCTACTGCACAAGTGCAGTATTGCCCCTTTAAGGGAAGTACTGCTTTACATACCCAACCGAATTTATTTTAGGGTATTCTCCTTCCTTTTATCTCCTCCAACTTCATTGATCGCTATGAAACTTGAAAAGCCAATCAAGCGTTTGACACCACTCCCCTCCCTCGCTATCAGTATTTGGCGCGTAATAATCGAAACAAAACTTTATTGGGCTCTTTTAACACATTTAAAGAAAAGGAATGATTTAATATATTGAAGCAAATACTTATGAGTAAACTAATTTCTATTATTTGAAACGTTTCTCCAACATATACAAAAATTGAGGCCACTACAAATGATAATACTCCGCTGGACCTTAAAACAAATGTACCGTACGACGTTCTAGCAATTTATACTACTATATATTTCGCATTTGATTTGAAAATGCCATTCCTATATTAAATATGTCATAAGTACAAAAAACTGTTCCACATATACACCACATTACATTTTCTGCCTTTTTTCCGTCTAAAATTATTTAAATAATTACTATTTAACTTTTTTTTCAAGCTAAACTATTTGATATTTGCACTCCTATCTCATTTAAACATTTCTGTCGCGTTTTCTTACACTTTACATCCATAGAAATAACTATATAGTGCTCTGATTTGTTTACACCATATATGGACTCTTCAAGGATTAAAAAGTAAACCACTTTAAATATTCTCTATGCAAATATATCTCCGTACAATAAAATAAATCATTTCGGCTGTAAAATACTAAAGTCCGTCGTTAAACTCGGAGGAATTTATGTATTTGTAACACCATTTAAGTGTTTATTAACGAAACGGTATATTTTTCGAGCTAATGTTGTTTAAAAGCTATAAAATAGCTGTAATATTTTTTTTAATTCCGAATTTGTATGGTAATCTTTTCCGCAATATCAGTTTACAGAGTCATTGGTTATTTTTATGCCAGTGAAATATTAAATACTTTTTTCAATAATTAAAATATTCTTATATTAAATATTTATATAATATTGGGCTTCGAATAGGATTATATTGTTGACTTATAAATTATCGCCCAATGATTAATATGGAAGCGTTGATGTGGCGAGTCTCGACATCTGCATTGTTGGAAAAGTCGCTGGAAATTATTAAAATCAAACGAAGATGGAAAATAGACTTTCGTCAGTAATAAAAATGTAACATTGGTTTTTTTACTGGAATGTGTTCATTTCGACATCCTATAAAGCATATCTCTATAGTAAATCTGAAAGATCTGTACAGGGTGAGTCAACGATTGGATGAAGTAGGTTTGTGCCTTTTCGGTGAAATTAACAAAGAAACTATATTTATTGTTTGATACAGTTTATTTTTACGCAGATTTTAAAAATATTTAGGACTCTACAGGGTGAGCCAAAAAACTAGGACAGCATAAAGTTGTATTTTTTTAAATAGAACACCCTATATACGAATCGTATTTTCGATTTAGCTTATAATTTTAAATCTTTTTTATTTAGGGTTTACTATAACAAAACTTTATAGTTTCTGAGATAATTAAGTTTAAAGAAAAAAAGTCACATTTTCAAGCATCAATTCAATCCTAAATAACGTTTTCAATTTTGTGACAAATATATTCAAATTTGGAATTTAGGAAGGCCAAGGACAAGTTAACATAATTTTTACCTAATATTTGCAATAAAAGCTACAGGGTGTTGAACACATCGGCTCAAATTTGAACAAGTTTAAATGAATAAATATCTTTTTTTTTAAATGGTACGCCCTGTATATTTTCATGTTATTTAATAGAGTAATAAAAACCCTAAAAGTTTTGTTCAATATATCCTATACCTATTTATAATAGTTTTTGAGATATTTCAGTTTTTTTTATTTTCCATACTTTTTTACAGAAATAGTCTTCATTATCATAGTAGCCATGGCAAAAACAATGTAAAAGAACATTTTTCTGTGTGTCAAATTTATAACCGCAATCGCTTCTTTTGGTTTTTATGTAGTGTAGTTTGGTTTTTTTTTGCATTCATCTTATATTGTAAAATGAATTTTCCAAAGAATGAGTTAATAGATATGATTTATACAATAGGAGAGGCTCAAAAAAATTGCCTTCTTGCTCAAAGAATTTACAAAATGAAGTATCCTGATCGACGCCAGCCTAATACCCATACTTTTCAAAACTTATTGCAAAACAAACCAGTAACTAATGAAGAAAAAGAACTACAAGTATTGTTAAATGTTCAGGAAAATCCTTATATTGGTAGCCGTCAGTTAGCAGCATTATATGAAACATCACAATCCACCGCTAATCGTACTACCAAGAAATATAGGTATCATCCATATCACATGGAATTACACCAAGAATTGCATGGATAGGATTTCGAAAGTCGTGTAAACTTTTGTCGTACAATAAATGCGGAGATTCAATTAAATCCAAATTTATTATGCAAGGTAATGTTTAGTGATGAAGCTACTTTTAGAAGTAATGGTGCCGTAAATAGACGCAATATGCATTATTATGCCACAGAAAACCCATTTTGGATTAGAGAGGTGCAACATCAAAACCACGGGTCATTAAATGTTTGGTGTGGTATTCATCATAATCGAATTATTGGACCCCACTTTTTTAATGAACTACTAAATGGCCATAGTTACCTGAACTTTCTACAAGAAGAACTACCCCAACTGCTTCAAGGTCTCGATAGGGATGAGCTCGACAGTATGTGGTTCCAGCACGATGGTGCGCCTCCGCATTACCATCGTGAAGTTCGTGCGTTTTTGGACTAACAATATCCGCAAAAATGGATTGGACGTGGGGGTTTCATTGAGTGGCCACCAAGGTCTTGCGACATCACCCCATTAGATTTCTTCCTATGGGGTTATATTAAAAATAAGGTGTATGTTAATCCACCAACAACAGTGGAAGATATGCGAAACAGGATTAGGGATACCTGTAGAACAATAACGCCACTAATTTTGTCCAGGGTCCGAGAAAATCTGCAAAAAAGACTAAATTTGTGCATTGCACAAGAGGGTCGTTTATTCGAACACTTATTAAAAAGAAATAATTAATCTCAGTATTTAATAGGTAATTTTTTTGTTTCAATTTAGTATAAAAGTAAATATGTATTTGTCTTGTCGTTATTGTTGTGTTAATTTTTTCACATTATGTTTAATTAAACTATTGCCGTTGTAATATAACGAATAATGTATTTCATCATATTTAACCACATTCTGTTTGTTTCTGTAGTTTCTTTTTATTATTTTACATGGCTACTATGATAATGAAGACTATTTCTGTAAAAAAGTATGGAAAATAAGAAAAACTGAAATATCTCAAAAACTATTATAAATAGATATAGGATATATTGAACAAAACTTTTAGGGTTTTTATTACTCTATTAAATAACATGAAAATATACAGGGTGTACCATTTAAAAAAAAAAGATATTTATTCATTTAAACTTGTTCAAATTTGAGCCGATGTGTTCAACACCCTGTAGCTTTTATTGCAAATATTAGGTAAAAATTATGTTAACTTGTCCTTGGCCTTCCTAAATTCCAAATTTGAATATATTTGTCACAAAATTGAAAACGTTATTTAGGATTGAATTGGTGCTTGAAAATGTGACTTTTTTTCTTTAAACTTAATTATCTCAGAAACTATAAAGTTTTGTTATAGTAAACCCTAAATAAAAAAGATTTAAAATTATAAGCTAAATCGAAAATACGATTCGTATATAGGGTGTTCTATTTAAAAAAATACAACTTTATGCTGTCCTAGTTTTTTGGCTCACCCTGTAGAGTCCTAAATATTTTTAAAATCTGCGTAAAAATAAACTGTATCAAACAATAAATATAGTTTCTTTGTTAATTTCACCGAAAAGGCATAAACCTACTTCATCCAATCGTTGACTCACCCAAAATGTCGGACCAAAAATGGTCACGATTTTCGGTTTTTTGAGTTTACCTCGAAAAGTAAAAGTTGTATCGAAAAATGTTTCAAACAAAAGTTGTAGAAAATTAAAAAACTTATCGATTCATATAATATGTTATAGGTGGCGTCACTAGTTATTGAGATATATTTTTATTTCAACCAAATTTAAGGTTTTTGTTTTTTTAAAGAAAAAGACAATTATTAACAAATTACCGATTTAAAAAATTTAACATAAATATATGTATTATCATTCTAAAAAAGTATGTCAAACCCGGAATCTGTGAGCTTTTTTTTCCGAGAAATTTGATGTCAATGATTTAACGTTCGCTATTAAATGATTAATGAAATGAATACTGTCCTAAAATAGATAAAAATGTACATTAAGAGAAATCTAAGAAAACGACGTTTTTTTGAAATAATTTCGATACTTACCCCTTATTTTGAGGTCGTAGAACACGATTCAATATTTTTTTTTTCAATTTTGCGGAAATCAGGGATACTCTCTTTTCATTTTTTGTCTAAATCATTAAAATTTTGCTACAACCACAAATTCCACTCTGATAGAGCCATAAATTTGTACTTTTTATCGGAAAAATAAAAAAAAGTCAGAAAAGAATTCAAATGTCCGCCATTAAATAAGTGTGACTTGTTCCTAAAACTCGAAAATTAGTCGCTGTTTCCAGACTGCAAATACGATTACTATGAAATTGTCCCGCCTCCACACGGTCTTCGTTGGACAATAACATTTTTTAATTAATAAATCTAGGTCAGTTTAGGTTAGTTCAGGCTAGTTTTAATTTTTCAAACTAACTAAAACCAAGCTAAACCTGAACTAACCAAAGATGTTGTGTGGTTAAGATTCATTTTCCCCTTTTTTAAACATTGCAAAAATTTAAGTCTGTTTTTAATTGTAATGGATAAATTTTATAGTTAATACCACGAAAATATAAATCTAGATCAATTTAGTTTAGTTCAGGTTAGTTTCAGTTCTTTAAACTAACAAAAATCAAGCGAAGTCTGAACTAACCAAAATTATGGGTGGTGAGGTTTAATTTTATCCCGACAGTGTATAAAACATTAAACTATGTTGTTGACTGAGATGAATAAATTTTATTTTTTAGATCTGGCAACGTCGCAAACGAATATTAGTCGTTTTCACGAGTCTGATGGTCGATCGCATTTCCAAGACGTATTTTTATTTTTTCGTTGAAAATACAAGTTTTTCTAAATTTGTGCAAAAATTGTTACAAGAAACTAAAGAGGTGAGTTTTTGACTTTTTGTTATATAACTTAATACTTTTATTTTGCCATGTAGAAACACCTATCTAATTATTCTGATGCATTGTATGAGCATCCTGTATCTGTATATTATGTATGTAGTTTGAAATAAAGACGGCAATATATTGAAAAATAAGCAGATCTGATGTTTTATAGATGAGACATATGTATATGTCAATATGGATTCATAACTCCTCAACATACAAATTAATACGCCAACTAAAACGCAACATGATGTCGTAGAAAAAACGAAATTAAAACATATTTGTGATAAAACGGGGTACTTTTAACTGTAAGTACGCCAATGGTATTTTTTAATTTATAATTTTTACACTAATCGCTTAACAAAATTTCCTTACCGTAATTTTTTTTCGACTGGCATTTTTAATATCGTTTCGGGCAAGGAAAAAAACGTCGAGTAATGTCTCTTCTCGGCAGGCAGTGGCTGTCTTTTTATCATTATTGATTTTAATAATGTATTGTCTACTTTTATGTCCCTATTATGTTCCCTCGCCAAGCGGGATTCTTTTTACTTAGTTTCAGCAAAGTGTACAATGTTTCGTTTTACAAAAGCTATTATAGAGGGCCTTTATTTGTTCGTTATTAGGGACTCACAGCAACTTTAAAGTCCCCATAACTAACGAATGCAACATTTTCATTGAATTTTAACGATATAATAATATAATTTCTTATATTTGATTGGTAAGAAATATTTCACAAGAAATCCTAATAATAACTAAATTAGTTTTTGAATATACGGGTAATATTTCGAAATTTTTTCCCAAATGTATTTTTATTAAATAAAATCAATTTGTAACTCTATTCGTATTTGAAAGATTAATAAAATTTGTATTTACTAGGTTGGATATTCATAAATTTTTAAAACTAATAAAAATGCAGTAGATTAAAATAAATTTATATATACATAAAAGGGGAAACCCTACATGTTCTTTTACAATTCGCAATAATTTGCACAGGTGTTAATATTTTAACATATGTGCAATTTATTGAGATAACGCCGATAAAGACCTAGTAACAGCATTAAATTTTCCCTCGTTTTTAATAATTTTTATATTAAAAACATTTTTTCTGATTGATTTATTTATATTAAACATGTCTCTGTAAAAGCACTAGTTACATACCACTTTAATATTGATTGATTCAGTAAATCACATATTCTGTTTTAAGAAGATCCCAAAATTAGGCACAATTGATACAACCGTCTATTTAAAAAGCTAAAATACCATTTCGAAATCGGAAACAGAATAAATATACTTTAAATGAACTTCTAAGGAACATAAAGAAATACGTTTATTGAAACGGCGAGTTTCCCAAAAATATATACAGGACCGTGCAACCATTCTATTTTAATGATATATATATATATATATATATATATATATATATATATATATATATATATATATATATATATATATATATATAGGAATCGTTGTTTTTATAAGACGCAAAATGTGCGCTGTGGTCCCGTGAAACTTCCCATGGCTACTAAACTATATATTATTATATTCTATTTTATTATATATATATATATATATATATATATATATATATATATATATATATATATATATATATATAATAAAATAGAATCCAATATTGGCGAAGCGGACGTGAAAATTTGTCAATCTACATGATTCTCGTATTAAAAAGTGCGGAGCACTCCAAAATATGGAAAAACTCCGGGTCCGACAGATGGCGACAGCGCTGTTTCGTCCTAATATGGGACTCGTCAGGCCACCGCATTCGGTACAAATCATCATCTCGCCTTTGCATCCTATAAAGTTAAGTTTAAAATCAAAAAACAGCAAACAAGACGACAAAGGCGACATCTCGATGGTCCACTTGATAACACAAGAACCACACAGATTAACAAAGTTTGTAAATAACCGCCATATGGTGGCGTGACGGTGAATTAAAACAGAAATATATATATATATATATATATGCTTGGTGCGACACGTGGCTTTGGCTGCTGAAATGAGCAGTAGGCTTGGTTGCCAGTACCGAAAAATGCGACCCCTATCCTTTGGGCAGCGCGTTTCGTGTACTCGATTTTACATATTTCTGTCTTAATTCACCGTCGCGCCACCATATGGCGGTTATTTACAAACTTTGTTAATCTGTGTGGTTCTTGTGTTATCAAGTGGACCATCGAGATGTCGCCTTTGTCGTCTTGTTTGCTGTTTTTTGATTTTAAACTCAGCTTTATAGGATGCAAAGGCGAGATGATGGTTTGTACCGAATGCGGTGGCCTGACGAGTCCCATATTAGGACGAAACAGCGCTGTCGCCATCTGTCGGACCCCGAGTTTTTCCATATTTTGGAGTGCTTCGCACTTTTTAACACGAGAATCATATAGATTGACAAATTTTTACGTCTGCTTCGCTAATATTTGATTCTATTTTATTTTAAATTACACGGACAAAAACTTATCTATTTATATATATATATATATATATATATATATATATATATATATATATATATATATATATACATATGTATAAAGAGAAGAGAAGTTATCGTCTATGTAATTTTGAAATTAAATAAGAAAATTCTCGGTTATGCGGACTAAGACCGTTCATAAATATTACTCTCATGCTAAAAAGTGCGGAGAACTCCAAAGAACATGGAAAAACTCCGGATCCGAAAAATGACAACAGCGTTGTTTCGTTCTAGTATGAGACTCATCAGGTCATTGCATTCGGTACAAACCATCATCTCGCATCTGTGTCTATAAACAGATTTCTCCGTTGAAAAATAGTAAATAAGTGGCGACATCTCGATGGCTCATCGAATGCAATGACCTGATGAGTCCCACACTAGGACGAAACAGCGCTGTCATCATTTTTCGGAAGTTTTTCCATGTTCTCCGTACTTTTTAGCATGAGAGTAATATTTATCAACGGTCTTTGTTCACATAGCCGAGAATTTTCTTCCTTTATATATATATATATATATATATATATATATATATATATATATATATATATATATATATATATATATATATATATATTAAGTAGCCGTGGGAAATTTCACAGGACCACAGCGCACATTTTGCGTTTTATAAAAACAATTCTTAGGCTATTAATAATTAATAATTATTCAATATCTGTACAAGACACATTTCAATTTAACGACCCTGAAAAATGAACCAAGAGGGTACGCAAGTTTAAAGACACTGAATACACAATGCCGTATAAATCATCTGGACGCAAAAGGACATCAAGAACGAAAAGGAATGTTGACTGCGTTCACCAGTGTGTTAAAGATGACCCACAACAGTCTCTATGGTCTCCACGCAGCTTCTCTAAATTTGCACAGATCAACGATCCATCGCATTATTCGCAAATCTTTATATTTACTCTCTCTCCCTCTCTTTTGCAGCCCAATTTGGTTCACTTCAGGACATAGGCCTCTTCTAGGCTCTTCCATTCCAACTTATTTTCTGGAATCCGATGCCAGTTTCTACCTGCTTTCCTTCTTATGTCGTCTATTCATCTTTTTGGGGATCTTCCAATACTTCTTTTTGACGACCTAGGTTTGCATATTTACATCCCTACAAAATTGTTATTATGCAGGAAGTGCCATATCAAGCCAAGGAATAATCGCTACCTATTTCTGTAGGGATAACCGTGGTCGTACTCAGACTGGTAATTTCGATATGTAAAACCAAATTGGCTACAATCGGAATACATTTTTTCAACAAGATGGAGTAACTTCCCACATCATTGATTCTTTGGCAGCTCTTCACGATTTATTCCCTGAAGGAGTGATAACTCGCCGCGGGACATCAACTGGCTACCACGGAGTCCAGATTTAATACGTACTGATTTGGTTCTGACTATTTAAAAAGTAAGGTCTTCAACCCATTACTACCCAACTGAAATGTGCTATAGCAAAGAATCATACGATGCTCCAGCGATGATTGTGAAGAAGCGGATGATGCGCATTTAAGGACAGTTGTTTTTCATTAAAAAAATTCAAAAACTACCCTATAATTTAAAATAATTTTTAAGAATCAGAAACGAAAAACCTTCTGAGACTCTCTCTCTATATAGATATATGTATATATATATATATATATATATATATATATATATATATATATATATATATAGTTCCTTTAAATTTTTTGTGTAGATTTTCTTGTTTTCAAATTGAACGACGATAAAAATTTACAATTTCTTCTGACGTTTCGCTCTACATGGTGAGCTTTTCCAAAGATTTTTAATTCATTATGTGTACTTCTTCATATCAACAAAAGTTTTTTATAAAACTAAATTACAGTAATTGTTTTATACATATACATTCAGATTGTTAACTTAATATTTAAAATTAATAAAAACAAATAGTCTAATAAATACAACAGATTAAAAATGGTCAAAACTCTAAATAGAATATACCTTGAAAGTAGCTTGGCTGGTGTGTTTGAAAATAAATGAAATTATTAAAATCTGGTATGCATTTGATAAAAGTATTACTTTTTATAATAGCAAAAAATAGGAAAAAAAGATTATTTTTGTAACATTTACATGCGTTTATATTGAGTGGTGTCAAGCATCATTACACTATTTATAATATTTAGTGTAGCTTTAGGTACGTCGTATTTAAAAAATTAAGTTATAGTAAATTTGACTAAGGTTTTTGAAATCTTGTTTGTCACTTACGGCATTTTTATCATTTCTTTGATGACCAGTTTGTGGTAATCTCAGTCTATATCTAAAATATGAGTGTTATTAAAATCAAATTCATGTTTAGTTGTTTGTTCATGTTTATGTAGAGATGTCGATGAGTTTTTGGTATACTTGTGTCCATTAATTCTATTTTTAATATATTGTGTCGTCATGCCGATGTATTTTAAAGAGAGTTTAGGCATGGAATTGAATATATTACATTAGATCTTTTTTTGGTTGGAACTTTACTTTTTAATTTCTTATGAAATGATCCCAGTAAATTGTTCGCTTTATGGCATACTGTTATGTTATGCTTACCCGAAATATAAACAACACAAAATACTTTCATTACATTATCGTATATAAATCAGCTATCAGAAGAAATAAAAAATATATTATTCCACCTCGCGATGGTACACACCAAAGAGTTACACGTTGTGAACGTAGGGGACGCTGATGAAAGAGTCTGGGATTATCAGGGCTCAATAGTGCATGTTCTGCTTATATACATATATCGAAAGATGGCAGTGAGCATCACTACTGAAGAAAACAACTATATCATAGGACATGCCAAGAAGCGCCCCCCATACATTTCTCGATCAAAAAAATCGCGTGGATTAAGTTCTTGCGCCATAACCAATTTATAGGGATGAAATTTTAGTTCAGGTTAGCAACAGCAGCTGCATGCAGGGTGCTGAGAGTATCGCAAAACAGAAAGCCACACCATATCAATGTTTTGAGTTGACTTAGCTGTTTTTAAAAGGCTATGTTTTCTTTCTCCATATCACCAGTTTGCCTGAAGTTGTTTACCCATGAAACAATTGACTGTGGGCAAAGAAGTAAACAACCGTGTACTGATATTAATTTTTAAATGAAATACTACTTTAGGTTAAAAAATATTTTAAAATTTGACAATCTGGCAACGTCTCATTTTAAGGCAAAAAAAATGGGTTGGAAAAAGGGTTCAATGAAATTCCAACCTGGATAAAAAAAATATAAGTTGTTAAATTTAAAAATAAATAAAAAGTAGGCGACACGCCTTTTTGGGATGCCCTGTATAAGCTAGGCTATCTTTATAACGGATGTCCTTTAACTCATTAATATACCGCCAATAAAGTTTTGCATCGTTTTAACGATATAGCCGCAACTGAATATGATTCTAAATGGTCATCCTGTATATAGTAGTTTTATTTATCATCATCATATGCTAAATCTTCTTAATCAAAAAGCTTTCTATATATTCATTAGTTTAAGCTATCACAGTTTTACTTACAACGGCCCGTTACGATCTGACTTTTCTCATCGTATTTTGAATTCGTATTAAATTTCCCCAACCGAATCTCTATTATTTCTCTTCGTAAGTAATTCGATCGCTGTATTCTGTGAACAGTTTCCTAAGTTTTATAAGAAGTTATGAATATTATGAAGAACAATGCGAACAACAACGTCGAAAAATAAATTAGGTGTATCATATTTTAAATGAAATTTTAACCAGATGTAGATTTTAAATAAGAAAAAAGGGCTATTTATTATTTGGGTCTTTCAAGCAATGAATCATCTAAGTGATTATGTCATTAATATTAATCAAAACTTCTGAAAAAACGAGTCCATTGTAAAGCTACATGATTTATTGTGGCATCAATCTAGGCGTACGGCCAAATTCTTACCGAAAACTGTGCCGTGCATTTATTGACATGAACCTACATAACACAATTTTCGGTTTCCACAGCCGTTAGGAATTCTTATAATTTCATCACGAAAATAAGAAAATTTCGGGTATTTGAAAAGAGAGGTGAATTTTTTTTAGCTCTTATCCCACTGATGGTATTTAAATATATCATGCGTAATAAATAAGCTTACAACGTGTCCTTCACTTTTAACTTCTGGTAATTTAAAAAATCAGAAAAAATTCGGCATAATAAACAATACATCTATTAAAACCATTTTATTAGGTTTCATTGTTTGTGTCTCACCGCAAAATGCGTATATATAATTAACAGGTATACAGCTTAGTGTTATTAGCCTACTCTTGGTCATAAAACCAAAATAGTGTTATCGTCGGAATTTCTTTCAAGTTAAACTTTCAACTTATTGGGTAATAAACATTAAAGAAATTTAGAATAACTATTAAAAATATTTTGCATTAGTTATCTGACGTCATTCGACCAAAAAAACACTCCGTAGCTCAATATCTCAAGTACAATACTATTTTATTGCTTTTTAACCGACTTCTTTTTTTATGTATGTACACCGATTACTCGGGAACGGCTGCACCGATTTGAATGAAATTGTTTACGTTATATTCAGGAAGTAGGTGCGGTCGTCCCATATTTTTTTTTTAGATAAAATTGGTGCATTAAAATTCAAGATGTCGTTTACAATATGGCGGCCAAAAAATTAATTTTGTCCGATTTTCTCCAAAATTGGTATGAATATTCGGGGTTGTACCCAACGAATCTGAAATTATTTAAAAAAAAATCAAAATGGCGAATCCAATATGGCGGACAAAAAAATTTAATTTTTGTCCAATTTTCTCCAAAATTGGTATGGGAGAGTTTTCGGGGTCACACATGACGAAACTAAAATTATTTTTAAAAATTCAATATGACGTATCCAATATGGTGGAAACAAAATTAGTTCTGACATTACGAATTTGATATTATTAAAAAAATAAATAAATATGGCGGATCTAAGATGGCGGATTAAAGATTCTACGTCTCTCGATTTTGTCTAAAGTCAGTATTGGGGGATTTTTGTTAGTGTTATGTGCGAAATTAAAATATTTTTTGAAAAACTCAAACTCGAGGATTCATTATGGTGTCCTAAAAATTTTACATTTCTCCAAAGAAGGTTCTTGAGGGTGTAAATTATGAATTTAATAGTATTTTTTCTGGATTCAATATGGCAAACGCAATATAACTGACTACAAATTTTACATTTTTCGATTTTGTTCAAATGTGGAACTGAATCATTTTTGAGGATGTAAATAGCGAATATAAAAGTATTTTAAGAAAATCTAATATATCAGATGCAATATGACCGTTAAGAAATTTTAAATTTCTGGATTTCATCAAAAATTGGTACAGAGGGCTTTGAAGGGTTTAGATTTAGATTAGATTAAGATGTTAAAATTATTTTTTTGAAATTCAATATGGCGGATCCAATATGGTGGGTTAAAAATTTTACCTTTTCGCATTTTTTCAGATTTGGTATTAGGAGGTTGGGGGGTGGTATATTACGAATATGAAGTTAATTTTTTACAACTATTAGATTGATAAGATACAATATGAGGGACTAAAAATTATACATTTTCCGATTTTATCTAAAATAAATATTGCGGGGTTCTTGGGGCGTATACAAACTCAATATGCAATATAAAATATATCGGGCTAAGAAATTTACATCTCAAATTCTTTAAATATCGATATTGGAAGGTTTTGAGGTCTATATTACCAATCTAAAATTAATTTGAAATTTAAGTGGATATACTATGACAAACTAAATATTTGTTTGACACAATTTCACTGGTATTTGGAGAACTCTAAGAATTAAAGAATTTTGAGTGGTTTATTTTAGGGTGATTTACAATTAGGGATAAAAAGGGTACTTTTTTGCCACCTTGGAGTCATTGCGAGGTATACTAATCTCAATTACCACTTAGTTCAAATAATTTATGAAAATCATAATGAATTCAAAACTAAAAATCGAAAAATAAAATTTTAATAAAAAAATTGAACCGACTTCTAAAAATGCGCTAAAAAGTAAAAAATAACTAGAAATTTTTATATAAAATTGATATTTTTGAAGTCGGCGCCAAATTATTTCTAAATGAAATAAATATCTACTAATATACACAAATTATGGTACGAAAGCAATTACAAAAAAGTATTTTTAAGCTATTTATGCGAATGACATTTTGTCAGGTATTAGTTTGGCGCCGACTTCAAAAATTTCAATTTCATATAAAAATTTCTAGTTATTTTTTACTTTTTAGCGCACTCGGTTTTTATAAAAATTTTATTACTTCTGCGTTTTGTTTTTTTAATAAAATGGGTAAAACCAAGGAATATTCTCAGGAGATAAGAGGCGCAATTATCGGCCTTCATAAATCCGGTAAAAGCAAAATTGTGAGATTTCCAGTTTACAAAAGATACCAAAGCGAAATGTTGATCGTTAAGAAATATGCGACTCTAGGAACAATTCGCAACAACTGGTGTCCAAGCAGACTAAGAGCAACAACTTCTAGTGAAGTTTTAAGCATAGTGATTACAAGAAAACGTGATAGACGTTTAACTACACCAGAAATAGCAGCACAGTTCAATGTTGGCCGTAATAAACCTGTGAGTATGTCCACAGTCAAAAGGAGACTTCTTGACATTGGTCTTAAGGAATGCACGGCGGTCTCAAAACTTCTTCTTAAAACAATTAATAAAAGAAGAGACTTAAGAACACAAGAATTGGATAACTGCAGACAGAAAAGTTGCTCTGGACTGACGATTAAAATTTGGAAGTCTTCGTCCGCCGGTAGTTGAACGAAAGGGTGAACGGGGCATGCACTGAGGCTTCAGTTAAACACGATAGAGGGTCTGTGATGGTTTGGTGCCGTTTTGGTGGTTCCGCCGTCAGGGTTCTCGTGTAAATAGAATGAATAAATAAAAAATAAATAAATAAAAAAAGAAGGTTACTAAAACATATTAGAGACGAGCGCAGTGCCTTCTGGGGCTCATTTAATTGCTCCGGGATTTATATTTCAACAAGATAATGATCCTAAACACACATCAAAGCTGTACAAGAAAGAAAGAAAAAGAATAACAGGTTGAAAATCATGACATGGCCTCCGTAGTCACTAGACTTGAACCCTATAGAATTATTGTGAGATCAGCCTATCAAGGCAGGTATGAAAATGCTGTCCTACATCTCAGGAAGACTTGTGGAGAAAACTGCCAGATGAATAACAGAAGATACTTTCGTCGGAAACTGTAAATAAGCAGAACTTGCGCTATTGGAGCTCTGATAACACCACATAACTTCATCAGTATGACCTACATTCACAACGTGTAACTGTTTGGTGGGCACTACTGTGAGTTTGAATAATTGGTCCTTGATTTTTTGAAGAAAACGATCGCTTCTGACCGTTATGTCCACATGATTTAAAAGTTTTTCCTGCCATCATTCAATGAGATCGAAGAGGGAGATGTATGATTCTATCAGGACGGTGACACTACACACACAGCGCATGTGTCAATAAATGTTTTGCTGCAACACTTTCCAAGATGCCTCATCTCCTTAAGGGGTGATCTGTACTGGCCAGCACAGTCGCCTGATTTAGCCTCCTGAGATTATTTTTCATGGAGCTATCTAAAATCACTTGTTTAATGGTCGTTCTAGGGCACTGGCTCATCTGAAGAACAACATTCGTCAAGCTATCGCCAACATACCCTTCGATATGCTGGAAAGAGTTAAACAAAACTTCTGAGTTCGATTAAGGCAGTGTATTGAGAATAATGGACGCCATCTGTTACAATATTACTTTTAGACAAAATCGGAACATGTAAAATTTTTTGTCCCTCATATTGTATCTTATCAACCTAATAGTTGTAAAAAATTCGTAATACATGACCCCGAAAACCCTCTAATACCAAATCTGAAAAAATGCGAATAAGGAAAATTTTCATCCCACCATATTGCATCCGCTATATTCAATTTCAAAAAAACTATTTTAAGTCTTAATCTAATCCAAATTTAAACCCTTCAAAGCTCTCTAGTACCAATTTTGGATGAAATCCAGAAATTTAAAATTTCTAGACTTATGTTCGCTGTTTACATCTTCAAAAACGATTCAGTCCCACCTTCGAACAAAATCGAAAAATGTAAAATTTTTAGTTCGCTATCTTGGATTTGCCATCCTCAAAAAATACTTTGAAATTCATAATTTACACCCTCAAGAACCCCCTATATCAGTTCGGGAGAAAATCGAAAAATGTAAAATTTTAAGACCCCATATTGAATCTGCCAGATTGAGTTTTTCAAAAAATATTTTAAATTCATAATTAACATTAACAAAAATACTGATTTTAGACAAAATCGGGAGATGTAGAATCTTTAATCCGCCATCTTGGATCCACCATATTGAATTTTTTTAAAATAATTTCAGATTCGTTATGTGCGACCCCGAGAACTCCCCAATACCAATTTTGAAGAAAATCAGACAAAATTGATTTTTTCGTACGCCATATTGGATCCGCCATATGGAATTTTTTTAAAATAATTTTAGATTAGTTATGTACGACCCTGAAAACTTCCTCATACCAATTTTGGAGAAAATTGGACAAAATTGATTTTTTTGTCCGCCATATTGAATTTTTTAAAAATATTTTGGATCCATTATGTGCGACCCCGAAAACTCCTCCACACCAATTTTGGAGAAAATCAGACAAAATTAAATTTTTTGTCCGCCATATTGGATCCGTCATATTGAATTTTCTAAAAATAATTTCAGATTCGTTGTGTACGACCCCAAAAATTCCCCCATACCAATTTTGGAGAAAATCAAACAAAATTAATTTTTTTGACCGCCATATTGTCAGCGCCATCTTGGATTTACTGCATCAATTTCATTCAAAAACATATGGGACCACCGCAGCAACTGAACTAACCTGAACATAACGTAAAAATTTCATTCAAATCGGTGCCGCTGTTCCGGAGTAATCGGTGTGCATACATAAAAAACACACATAGTCGACGAATTGAGAACCTCCCTCTTTTAGAAGACGGTTAAAAATTTACCTACAATGCATATTATGTCGAATCGATAGAGACTAAAAGTAGCTTGGGATCTGTGTTTATATCTTTTTTTAAACAGGGGTTAAACCATTTGTTGCAATATAAACCGGTTCCCGATCAGGGATTACAATCGTGATATCATCGTCATCCTTATCTAAGATTAAACCCTAAAAAAACTGGAGCACGCAGCACAGGCACTGTATTACTTTCCAGCCGTAAATAACGAAAATATGTTCAATGTTCTGTTCAATTCTGTTAGGCCGATTAGGAACGACGAACGACCCGTGAAAATTATGATAATGTGGGACCCCTATAAATTTATTAGGGTTGGAAAAGTGCATCGATACGATCTTAGAATCGATAATGGATAAATATTTTAAATTGTACAAAAAAGCGAGTTAAATTTAAAATATGGAAATTTCAGACTAATAGAAAGTAATGCATTATTTGAGACAGAATAACTGAGTGTGGTTATCAGTTTCCCTAGAAGACGATTAATTTTAATGAATTTATTATTTCTCTATAAAGTTTATATGTTGTCAGATGTGACATAACGGTATTTATGCTTTTTAAATGGCGCTAAAACTATCACGCTCTAAATATTTTTTCTTCCATGATGTATAAATTATAGATATCCATTCTAGAAATAATCAGCACATAGTAACATTTTGACCTCCACAAAGGCTCAATCTCTTCGCGAAAGTCTAAATTTACATATTTTGTTAGTGACAAATGAAAAAATTTATTTTTAACCCCTTACATATCGCTTTAAAAAGAGGGTGTTGCCTTCCTCTTGGCCCAAGGCGTATTTTTTGTTGTTAAATTTTATGCAGCGTTTATTCTTGCATTGCCCCCCAACACCCCTGGATAGGTGTCATCGATCTCGGAATTTACGTCAAAAAACAGCACTAATTTTTGCCTATGACTTGAACTAAAAGCTGCTGTAAAATAGTGATATAATACACAAACAGTGAGATTGGAAAATTGGAATCTCTTGGTATTGATGAAAACCATCATTCATAATCAGATAAAAATACTCGAGTATAGTGGGAACCATCTACTGCGTTACAAAACACGGTGTCGGCAATACAAATATTACAAATTGGTCAAAAACTTCTTAGCTCTACTGTTAAGCCACGATATGGATGCGAATTTTTCGAAAGGAAAGGTAGAAAGGCATATTAATTTTATAATATTTTTATTCAAAATTGTTAACATTATTCGGGTTCCAATTAACATCGAAAAGAAAAATATCGATTAAACTCCCTATGATTAAGAATATAGTTTATCGCATTATGGCCCGCATTTATACCCTCCTAATTGCCGGTTTGGGCTTTTTTGAGTGCCACCGTTTCGAATTAATTTTTGATGACAGCCATAGGCAATCTTTCAAACAACCCTCCACACATTATTAAGTGTTACTAAAGTATTAAGGGTCTATTAAAGTGTGCCTAACCTTTAATCAGCTCTAAGTAGTTCATACCAGGAGATTTACTGCACATACGTTCTTCAGGAACAGTTGCTTAATTTGAAAAAATCTTAATTTAACTTTAACAGCCAGATTTAATAAAAAGGCTTGTTTTAAACTGGATCTAGTTACCTTAGAAGTTAGACCTTCCAGTTAGTTGTTATAATTCTGGTTATCAACATTTCTATGGCAATTTTAGTGAAGGAGGGAAAAAACGAAAAAATCTATTGATGTGTGAACTTGTCATGCATAACTTTTGAAGGAAGTGAGATATTTTCATTCAATTTTCAAAATGTTGCTAAGGATATTCTCAAGACGTAGGTTTAATGCAAAGAGATTGAAGGCTGAAAAAAAAACGATCAAAAAGCGAATTTTATCTGTTTCTTTCTAAACCATCACTTTTTCACCTTATATCAATGAAATATTGACTTTTCTAAAGTTGATATTAAATTTAAAATAAGTACCAGAAAGCTAGACAAGGACACTCTGAACTTTTTTTTAGAATTCTTAGTAAGTACTGCGGGCAATAAGCGTGTATTACGTTGACAGAAAGGATTAAATCCGAAGGATCACTCCGATGAGTAATTTTCTTTTAATTATGATCTAAATCATAATTTCATGGTTTATTTGTCTACGTGTTCTTATAGTATTCCGTATGTACAAATAAGCTTTAGAATTGTCTTGTGGAGTAATATATTATTATTTAAGGATAATTTTGATTTACGACCAATAAACTAGTACATTTGGCTTAATTTGAGTCGTAATTGTTCGTAATTAGTGAAAATATATGCTTTTAGCCTTGATATTTTTCATTATCTGCTTGTGGAAGTAGACATGTTACCCTGCGTAAAAGAAAAGTCGCGTGGGTAGGTTTTACTACGATAAACTTGGATTTTGTTAAGGTTCGTTTGCAGGTATCTATAAGCCAATGCAGGATCAGAATAAGTAGCGAAGATTGTTGTATCCTCGGCATATATCGTATCGGTGATATTCAATCAATTAATTTAAGCACCTTTCCTGGGGAACACCTTCGTAAACTAGTGTATTCACTTTTTTATTTCAATAGAAAGTGTCTGACAGATAGGATTTTGTTAATTGAATGTGAGGGTAAGGGAAAGATTCTATTTTGACTTGAAATTGTTAAAACCCTAGACTATATGGAGGAAGGCAGCTGAACAGTATCTTTTGGCATCCAAGTCTTGTTTATCTGATTAACCTCTCTATGCACTTGTTTCATTGTCCCGTATTTGTTACGGAATCCGAATTGATAATCTGGATTATTTTCCAATTGAGTCTTTTGACGTACATCTTATCAAAAACTTTAGAAATAATAAGAAGCAGACTTAAAGTTTATAGGAAGAGACATCTTCTGGCTTTTCCTAGGTTTGGGAAATATGATGATTTGAGTCACTTTTCAAGTTGAAAATCATGGTTCTTGGGTTTAGACCATGTCAAATTGGAATTATTATCCGACGTTTCGCCTACGATTGCACGGGGCACAAGAGCTTGTGGTAAAGTGTATGTAGGTGAAACAGGATGGCTTAAGGAACATGAAAGATGTATAAAAAAGAAACAAATTGTACAATCTGCAATAGCTGAACATCAGCAATCAAACTTTTAATGTAAAAGAAACTAAACTGCTAGCATATCCAAATAATGTTAATAGAGATGTAGGTTACAGTCTACATCACACGTGGAAATCGATTGTAACGCTGGATCACAGTTCTCTGAGCACCAGTCGGGTATAAATACAGAGCTGTTGATAGTCATTCAGTGTTCTCAGTTATTAACAGGTTGTACACCGAAGAAATGAATAAATAGACGGATTTTGTATTTCAGTGTATATTTTATTACTATCGGTCAAGCGCTTTCGGTCTAACTTAGACCATCCTCAGGGCTCAGACCCTAGAAACAAGAGAATATGGTCAGCAAATAAGTTTACTCAGTACTCACCAACCACACTCACACAGTCATAGCATAACCTCACTCTTTTGAGTTGTTATTGCAAAAGTTTTAATGTTTTAATAATTTTAATTTGTGCAGTGTTCTGAATGTTTTAGTTTTAATTTTAATTTGGGACAAAATTTAAAAAAAAAAAATTTAATTGTACATGTGTGCTGGCGTTGTTGGGGACTGTTTTCAGACTGGCAGGGTTAAGGTGTGCCCTTTGACGAGTGAGTGTGGTTGGTGAGTACTGAGTAAGCTTATTTGCATACCATATTCTCTTGTTTCTAGGGTCTAAGCTCTGAGATGGTCTAAGTTAATCCGAAAGCGCTTGGCCGATAGTAATAAAATATACACTGAAATACAAAGTCCGTCTGTTTCTTGATTTAGTGTTCTAATCTCGTGAAGTAAAGATCCCTGAAGATGAATCGTGCAATTGTAGGCGAAACGTCGGATAATAATTCCAATTTAATACGGTCTAAACCCAAGAACCGTGATGTTCAACTTGACCAAAGCCGTGAAAGCTTTCGTTCTTCACTTTGCAAGTGCTAGGAAAGTGGAATATTCGCAATATTATATTGAATATAAATGTTAATGGTTTCACACTATTAACTAAGTCAATAAAGACTGGAATACGTATATATATATATATATATATATATATATATATATATATATATATATATACCTATATGGACACGATATAGAAATGAAGTCGGTTTAGAAAGTGCTATGTAAATAAGTAAACCTACAATTATTATATTAATTACAATATCAAACATTTCTAATTTACTTTTACTTAAGTTAAGGGCTTTGAAAAAAATATTTATAGAATTTAAAAAAGCGCGAATAACACTATATTTTTATTTGTTCTGTCTGTAATCTTTGTTTACAGTCAATAAAGATTGGCAATATTATGTTCCCAATGCGAAGAAAATTCACAAGAATTTGATATGATAAAAAAAAAATGAAGGAAAATATATATTTTTTTTTTAAATTGTGGCATAAAATTAAATAAAATTTATGGTAAAAATATAATGCCTTAAAGTTTTTACAATTTCAAATTGCACCCCAGATTCTAATAGTTAAATATTTATATTTTTTATTATCATATAATCTGAATTCCAAAAACACCATGGTAATTAAAACAAATAACACTCTAACAGAGGAAATCCCTCTATCCATAGGAATAAGACAGGGTGATAGCTTAAGTCCAACACTTTTTAAAGTAATCATGGACGAAATCATTGATGAGGTAAAAAGCACAAATATTGGGTACCCAATGGGACACAACACCGTTCAGATTATATGCTTTGGAGACGATGTTGCCTTGACAGCAGATAGCGAGGACAACTTACAAAGAATGCTTTTCCATTTCAATCGAACAGCCAAACAGTATAATATGAAGATATCTGTGGAGAAAACCAAAGCAGTGGTAATAGCAAAAGAACCGGTAAGATGCAAACTAATGGTTGATGACAAACATATCGAACAGGTTGGGAAGTTTAAATACCTAGGAGCACATATAACAAGTAACAGGGCAATAACGGAGGAAGTACGCACACAGGCCAACAAAGCGGCCATGATATCAGGCCAACTAAGAGACATAATCTGGAACAATAAACATATGACGGTTGAGAGCACAGCAAGAATTTACAAGGATTGTGTAAGACCGATACTGATCTACGGCGCAGAAACAAGAAATGAAACCACAAAGACAAAACAAATTATGAGAACCACAGAAATGAAAACGCTGAGAATGATCACGGGAACAAGTTTAAGAGATAGAATAAGAAACGCAAAAATACGCGAGGACAGCGGAGTGGGGGATGTTGTGAAGTGGGTTCGAAACCGTCGTAGGCAGTGGAGAGATCACGTGGAACGAATGGACGATGACAGACTAGCAAAAACCGTGATGAGAGAGAAACCAAACACCAAACGGCCGCCTGGACGGCCCCCCAAAAGATGGAGAGACAGCTGGATTTCGACCTCAAACGAGGATCGATGAGGCATTGTATAGATAACAGAACTTGGTTCTACCTAGAAGAAGCAGAAGAAGATATAATCTTTTACGAGGATGGTTCGATAAGCTCTCGGACTAATAAAGGAAACAAGCGATTTTTGAAGACATTTTTATTAATTTTTCAACATAGTCCCCTTGTACTTCAATACATTTAGGCCAACGATGTTCTAACATTTTAATACCCGTAGTATAATGCGATGTGTCCAACTCTGCAAAATAAGCGGTTGTCGCTGCTCTGACCTCGTTATTTGAAGGGAATTTTCTTCCAGCGAGCCATTTTTTCAAGTTTGGAAAGAGAAAATAATCGCTGGAAGCCAGATCCGGCGAATACGGCGCGTGCGGAAGCACTTCCAAACTTAGGCCATAGAGTTTTGCAGCAACAACCATAGATTTGTGTGTAGGCGCGTTATCGTAATGAAAGAGCACTTTTTTTTGGCAAGATGTGGACTTTTAGCCTTAATCACATGCTGCAAACGGTCCAATAGTGAAGCGTAATACTCCCCGGTGATGCCTTGTTCTAAATAATCTATAAGCATTACGCCATGCGAATCCCAAAAAACTGTTGCCATGACTTTTCCTGCAGACGGAACCGTTTTTGCTTTTTTTGGCGTACTTTCACCTGCCCTCCACCCACTGTTTAGACTGCTGCTTTGTCTCTGGCTTGTAATGGTGAATCCATGTTTCATCCACAGTTATAAAACGTCGAAAAACTCAGCAGGATTGAGTCTGAATAAGTTTAAACACTCTTGCGAAGTGTTCATTCGAAAGCGTTTTTGGTCGACTGTTAACAAATGCGGCATCCATCGCGCAGGAAGATTTTTCATGCCAAGAACATCATGTAAAATGTAGTGGACAGGATCTATCGAGACGTTTGCTATACCAGCAAGCTCGCGTACTTTCAGTCGGCGGTCATGAAGTATGACATTGTGAATTTATGTGACAATTTCGTCAGTTGTAGCGGTTTTTGGGTGTCCCGAGCGCTCATCTTCTTGAATTGATCTTCGACCACTATTAAATTCAGAAGCCCATTTGTTTACTGTCGAAAACGATTAAATTCACTAGCCATTTTTTTTACTGTCGAAAACGAAGGAGAAGAATTGTTTAAAGTAGAATGTAACTTTAGTGTCTGTAGGGGTTAAGCCCTTTAAAACAAAGTACTTTATAAACGCTCTAACTTCAATTTTATCCATTTTTCACAAAATATCGAAGCTTATGTGTTCACTCAATCGCCACAAACAAGCAACTGAACGCAAACATCTGAAACTTTGCAGGGCGTCATCTCAAGATTCATTCATTCATTTCATTCATTTTAGCCTAGTTTTCATCCTTCCAAAACCGGATATAGGCCTCCCCTATTTGTTTCCAAATCTCTCTATTCTGGGCTCTTTTTTGCCACATCAAGCCGGCATGTCTAACTATGTCATCCTTCCATCTCATCTGTGGCCTGCCTCTGGACCTTTTTCCTTCATATGGGCGCCATTTTCCAATTTCTAAATTCCAACGGTTGTCTTTTATTCGTTCGTTATGGCCTGCCCATTTCCAGTTTAGTGATGCTGCTCTTTCTATAGCGTCAACTGCGTTGGTTTTTCTTCTTATCCACTCATTTCGTTTTTTATCTCTGAGTGATATTCCTAACATGTGTCGTTCCATAGCCCTTTGAGTTTTGCGGATTCTGTCCAAATTTGATTTTGTAAAGGTCCACGTCTGCCCTCCGTATGTTAGAACCTGCAATATACAACAATCAAATACTCTGGTTCTTAATGATAAAGGAATTTTCTGATTTTTCAAAACATAGGAGAGTTTTCCGAACGCCGTCCATCCCAATCGAGTTCTTCGTGTTATTTCGGCTGTTTGGTTGTCCTTACTCGCTCTTATGGTCTGGCCTAAGTATATATATATATATATATATATATATATATATATATATATATATTCATTTACCTGTTCTATTTCGATTGCATTTACTGTTATAACTTGTTGTTCGTCTGAGTTTGACATTACTTTTGTTTTTCTGAGATTCATCTTTAATCCTCGTTGGAGCGATGTTTTATGGAGGTCGTTTATCATTGACTGCTCCTCCCAGTCGGATGCGATCAAGAGTATATAATCTGCATATCTCAGATGATTTAGGAATCTACCATTAATGTTTATCCCTTTATTTTCCCAATTTAATGATTTGAACAAATCTTCCAGGGCCATTGTAAATAATTTGGGCGAGATTGTATCTTCCTGTCTTACTCCTCTTTTGATTGGGATGCGGTTCGTCTTAAGCTCGTCCTCAAGTTGTACTGTCATCGTTGCGTCTAGATAGACATTATGCAATAGATTTTTGTATCTCGAGTCTATTCTGTTATTTACCAAAGCTTCTTCAACAGCCCATAGTTCTACGTTGTCGAAAGCCTTCTCGTAGTCAACAAAGGCCATGTACAGAGGCAGATTATACTCGTTGGTTTTTTCTATTAATATTTTTAGTGTATGCACTCTCTCTCTCTCTCTCTCTCTGCATACACTAAAAAAATCTCAAGGTTAATGCTTACAAAATATTATAGTTATTTGATCCTACTAGCGCCGTCTCTGCTTGAGGCCAAGAACTTATCGAACAATTCTCGTATATTATGAAAATGTATGGCTTGAGCCACTACTGGCAATTTTCATTACTTCAACATCAAATTTTCAAAATGAATTATTAACAATAAAACAGGTTTCTCCGCGATTTTAAGATTTACCAGATAAAGTGTACAAAGAAGATTAACTAATGCAACTAATGGATCTCAAAAATTCTGCATAAAAGGTGCCTTTTAATATTTAATTGCTACTTGCAGACAAAATGCATATTAAAATATTACAAATAAAAAAGTTTTACTTCTAAAATGCCTAGTTAAAATATAGGAAAAGGAGTAAAAAATAATCTTTTAATTAATAAGTACGTACGCGGCAGGAAATTTTTTAAAGCGTTTCAGGAGCAGCACGTGTGTGATAATCGGGCTTACATTGGTCCTAATAGTTACGATTTTATTCGATGGGAATCTCAACCTCGGGAAGCTAACTCCAGAGTTATATTTGTTGCCAGATGAAAAGACTCTGAATAGTGTGATAAAGTGACGAATTTTAGTTACTTCAGATTCCAATAACCTCAATTTTTAGGAAAAAAATCCAAATATCAAAGCAGAAATCCAATAAAGGTTGAGTTTGGGCACACTAGAGATATATTGTCCCCCATCTTTACGAACAGAAAATTTTGAGAGAAAACAACTATCATGGGTTTGTTTTATTTTAAATTTTACTTCGTTATTGCAATTTTGGACAAGAATTTCTTCCATGGCGCGTAAAAACTTGGTTTGCCAATAAATGCATCAGCACTTAACTTGTTTATCTGTAGTCAAAGATAATACAAGCCTGTTATCATCAGTAAAGTTATAAATTGAATTTTCTCTAATAAGTTCATACTAAAAAAGGTGGGAAACACCGGTTCAATCTCTATTTACAAACTCGAGGGTGATGAACAAAATATGTATGATATCAGAATACAGTTTAGATGAATTAACACAACAAACAAGGCCAACGAAATAATTATAATAATTCCATATCAAATTAGCTCTTAGATTTCTTCGCCTAACCGATGAGATCCGAAAAGGTCGAAAAGAACCAAATTGGGATACCGTATTGACAAAAGTTTAAGGTGAATCCTGGACTCAGTTTGCTCGTTTGGTTAAACCTCCAGTTCCGTACTCCTTTTGGGATTTCGTAAATCTTCGCGAACAGAAGTGTTATTTGGCGGCGCGTCTGACCCTTTTGGATGGACAAATGGATAACCAAACAAAGCAAAAGTATTCTATGGTTCAAAAACCTGTTATGTTTGTTGCTTGTTTCGACTTCAGTCCGTCTTCTTCAGTAGGGGAAAGTACCCTGAGACAAGTTGGAATTTTTCGTTTTAAGCTCCGCTCCGCGCAAACGGCCCGTTTTGGTTTACATGTAAATAAATGAGAGACGCCGATGCTGAAAGCGCGGAAGCGTTCTGGCCGGTCGGAACCAGTGAGCGGGCTCTCATTTATTTACGTATAAACCAAAACGGGCCGATGGTGCGGAGCCGAGCGGTCTGAACCGAACCAAACCAGTGGGCGCGCTGCTTTAGAAGTGAATCTACCGATAAGTGCAAAAGTGAGAAACTCCTTTTAGGAGTCGCAAATCTCCGCCAACACAAGTATTACTTGGCGGCGCGTTTTAGGCAAATCTCTGCAAACACAAGTATTTCTTGGCGGTGCGTTAACCCTTTTGGACTCACGAAAGTACCGCCAAGCAATACTTGTGTTAATAATTCCTGTATGTATATATATATATATATATATATATATATATATATATATATATAACTTAAGTTAATTCGTCCATAGTAAAAAAAAATTTCGAATTATTAAAGAAAATTATGGAAAACCGGTCGGATTTGCAACATCTTCATTTATGCAAACATTTTTCTAAAATTTTATTTTTAGATTATTTAATAATTTCGTTTAACATTTATCTTTCGAAAACTGAGAATATGTTCACGGTATTCTACGATGACACAAGCTTAAATGGGTTCCAAAATGTAAAATTTAGTTGGTAGCATTTTCTATTGATTGAAAAAAAGATCTAACAACAATAGATGAATAAATAATTTGAAGCCAAAACAGTATCAAAATACAGGATGTCCGGGAAAATGTGGGAAATCTCCCGGATATGAAAAAAGCAAGTGGAAGGAAACTTTTTTTGTATAAGCCTCCTCTTCCGAGATATGGGCTTCCAAAGAGCTGCAATAGAACTAAGTTTTTTACACATAATAATTGAACCAGCAGGTATATTTCAATTTTTTTATATGATGTATATCAGGTAAGACCCTTCAAATTACTCTCCAAGAGAGCGTTGTGAATTACTCACGGCTATGACACTCACGACAGATATCCTAATCGTATTCTTCCAGATCAGAAAAGATTTCAACGAGTTGACCAACATCTAAAGGAACATGGTAGGCGATTCCATTTAATAAGGCAATATTATCAAATTTCTTCATAATTTTAGGAAATTTTGGGAAAAGACGTACTGATGCTGGTCGGGGAAGAATAGTACATACGTTGCAATTAGAGGAAAATATTTTAAATGCTGTAGATAACACTTCTTAATTGAGCACTCGAAAATTATCAGCGCAGTTTAATAAGTCGAAAACAATAGAACATGAAATTCTTCAAGAACAGCTGTTATATCCATGTGCATGATTTGATTCCTGAAGAGTTTCCCAGTAGTATGCAGTTAGCAAACTGGCTATTGGATAAGCAGCGAAATCATGTAAACTTCATTAGCACTATTCTCTTCACAGATGAAGCAGGGTTTACTAAAAATTGTATCATAAATATACACAATCCACCTGTATTGCCTGATCAAAATTCTCATGCAACTATTGTTCCAATCAATTAATGTATGGGCAGGAATCATTGGTAATTTTTTGACTGGACTATCCGTATTACCGGTTCGACTGAATGAAGAACTTTGTTTGGAGTTCCTCCGGAACGCCTTTCACGATTTAATAGAACACCTGCTACTTAAAACCCGCCGAAACATGTACTACATGCACGATGGGGCACCACCTCATTTCAGCGTTGCTGTGCAGGAGCACCTGAATAACGTTTATCCAAACCATTGTACAGGTAGTCTAGAACCTATTACCTGGCATCGTGTATTCCTCTCCGGTTGATGGTAGGGAGGAACTTGTACGGAGAATCACGTTTCCTTATGATCAAATAAGGAACAATGCTGAGTTAATGTGGCGGGTACAGCAGTCCACAATTCGTCGTGCCCGCGAGTATATTAGACTTCACGGAGCCCATGTTGAACTTTCTTTGTTAGTTTAACTTTTTATTGAGACTATGGCGACAGGGGCAAATTCGCCTTTGTCATATTCAACCCGATAGAAGTTAGGGAACTAACAGTGTAAATAAAATGACGTTTTAAAAAAAAAACGGTTAGGATTAGAAGCATGAATGAAGAATACTTAATTTTAGTCAATATGTAAAAAACGTTGTCCAAATTTGTTATCATACCGGCATAAAAAAAGGGCCATGAGTGTCACAACTAGTTCGTCCCTGCAGCTGCGAATAATTCACAACACTTTCTTGGATAGTAATTTGAAGGGTCTCACCTGGTATATATCATATTTAAGAAAGAATTGAAATATACCTGATGGTTCAATAATTATTTGTAAAAAGCTTGATTCTATTGCAGCTCTTTGGGAGCCCATATCGCCGAAGAGAAAGCCTATAAGAAAAAAGTTTATATAAATTTGTAGTATTCCTTTCACATGTTTTTTTCATATCCGGGAGATTTCCCACATTTTCCTGGAATCCGAGTTTTCAGATTCTAAAAGTATAGAATGAAAATTGAAAGTCCCTTTGTACTGTGAGTTGTCGTCTTATAAACAGTTTAGCGGAAAATTAGTTTTTAACACTTTCATATCTATTAATGTTCCTGGAAAGAAACAATTGTTCTTTGAGTTCAGCTGTAAAATCTATTTAAAATTAAACAATTAATGGTATCTTACTAACCAAAAATTCTAGTTTTAAAATAAGAATTCGAATTTCCGGATTTGAAAAATATAGAATGAAAATTGAAAGCCCCTTTATATGGTTTGCAAACCTCTCATCTTGTTCCTGGGAAGGAACAATTGTTCCTTGAGTTCAGCTGTAAAATCTATTTAAAATTAAACAATTAATGGTATCTTACTAATCAAAAATTCTAGTTTTAAAATAAGAATTCGAATTTCCGGATTCGAAAAATATAGAATGAAAATTGAAAGCCCCTTTATACGGTTTGCAAACCTCTCATCTTGTTCCTGGGAAGGAACAATTGTTCATTGAGTTCAGCTGTAAAATCTATTTAAAATTAAACAATTAATGTTATCTTACTAATCAAAAATTCTAGTTTTAAAATAAGAATTCGAATTTCCCGATTCGAAAAATATAGAATGAATATTGAAAGCCCCTTTATACGGTTTGCAAACCTCTCATCTTGTTCCTGGGAAGGAACAATTGTTCCTTGAGTTCAGCTGTAAAATCTATTTAAAATTAAAAAATTAATGGTATCTTACTAATCAAAAATGCTAGTTTTAAAGTAAGAATTCGAATTTCCTGTTTCGAAAAATATAAAATGAAAATTGAAAGCCCCTTTATACAGTTTGCAAACCTCTCATCTTGTTCCTGGGAAGGAACAATTGTTCCTTGAGTTCAGCTGTAAAATCTATTTAAAATTAAACAATTAATGTTATCTTACTACCCACAAATTCAAGTTTTAAAATAAGATATTCATTTGACAACAGTGAACTTTTTCAAACTAATCTATACGTTATAGATCATGTAGTTACAACATTACGTGTCGTTATAAGTCCATTGAATGCGAGGTCGTTGTCGGATACCGACATGAAAAATATATGTTTGTAAAATAGATTCTATAGGATAACAGATAGGAAAATATAGGCCCCATTTAAAAAGATTTTTCCTTTTCAGAACAAGTCTCGGAAGAATATTTAGTGGTATTTACGTATCGAGATACGTGTGTACCAGAACTGGTTTGAGGTACAGATCTCGGTTTCGATCTTTGCGTATAATAAGATGGACGAACAACGGCTCGGACACATATTCGTATGTCATACCAGCCGGGTACGACTATTTGTGATATTGTTATCCTGTATTTTATGTCCGTTTTACCTGTCAGTGTCGTGCTCGATGAAAAAATCCCAATGTATATGAGTTTTTTACACAATGTAGGTGTTTTAATGATACGTACCATATTAAGTAAAGCAATAAAAAAACTGAAATTTAAAAATGATTATTTTTATGTCTAATTTATAGGAACGTCTTATTAGAAATAAAAAAAAAATAATAAATTATTTAATAGGAAATCAACTGTTCACAGTTTATATAAATAACGGGCTTTTAATATGATACCAGGGCAACCGTTTATATTTTGAGAATAACAAAGAAAGGTAAATATTTACTATTTAAAATTGTTTCATTGTTTTTCAAAATATGATCCATAATGATTAATATACTTTTACGTGAGTTTCAATCAATTTGAAAGGCATTTTTGTCACAGTGAAAGCTCGCATCGCAGTGGTTGAGAATAATATGCCGTCTGCAGTTTTTTTTTCTCAATTCATCCACGGCAAACTAATTGTTGTACCATTTAGAATTGACCGCTCTATGATTTTCTGAAGCACGCTTGTTAGTTTTGGGTGATCATAGAAGACCCATACTACTACTGATTACTTTTGGGCTCATACGCATTAATCGTGGATCGGGTTAGGCCCAGGAGCGGATCCAGCCCCTCTCTTTGGAGGGGGGAGGTGATATCACAAAAGTACAGTATGTCAAGCGAAAGCAAGTTCTCGACGGGGGGAGGAGAGGGGGGACACCAGCAACATTCCCATTTCTAGTGTACAAGGCAGGGTCGGGTCTATTTTTCTGAATTTGAAGCTCTTAGAGAGGTGGGGGGGGGGGCGATCACAAGGAAAAAACAAGTTGCCGATAGGGGAGCCGGATGCGAGCAGCGTACACATTCCTAGTATAAGAGCCAGCAGCAATCACATTCTTATATAAAAGGCAGAATCGGTTCTATTTTCCTGTACTAACAGCTCTTCGGAAGGGCAGGGGAAATCGTAAGCATACAGATTCCTATATTCTATTCCAGAACTAGAGAGAGTAATAAAACGTACCTGCTCCAGTGCCGCAGGTAACTGAAGACTGCCGTAAATCTAATTATATTTAATTATATTTAAATATTATAAGGTTTTCTAAATTTACTGCGACAATAAAATTTCTGATAGTTCAATTTGATTTCTGTCAGTAAGCAAAGTACACCTTACAATGTGTCCTTAGTGATTTATCTTGTTTGTGCTTGTTTTTATATATTATTTGAGATTAGTGACATACTCAAAAGATATGGCTTCCACATCTATATTTATTTCAAAATCGTTAGACCAGGGCATTTTTTCCTCAACCAAAAACTTATTACGATGAATGTTTATGATGTCTTAAGATATCAATATCTAGATAATAATGTTAAAAGCTCTGTTAAAATGTGTTCCAACATGACAGGAGTTGGAAAATCTACTATGTACCGAATACTGAAGAAGAAAAAAACGACTGGAATTGCTAGTACTCCCAAGCCACATTCGATCACAGGCAAACGAAAAACCTCGTTGGAAGAAGAGATGAAAACTACAATAAAAGGAGTTGTACATACATTTTATTATGAGAAGCAGATCCTCACCGTCGACAAAATTCTAACTAAAATCAATGAAGATCGGGATTTACCTGAAATTAAAAGAACTGAGCTCTGAAAATTGCTCAGAGAACGTAATTTTTGCTGGGGGGGGGGGATGCCCCCCCCTGGATCCGCGCCTGGTTAGGCTGCTGCGAGTAGTTATGCATGACCTCGTCTGTAGTGAACTTATCCTAGACAGTCCGATACTTAGGAATACTGTTTGACCCGAAGCTTGTTTTCATTAAACACGCCAACGGGGTGGAAGAGAAAGTGAATGAGCTGGCAATGAAGGTGAGAGAATTGCTTAGAAAAATGGCTGTGTGAATAAAGTGATAGTAAAAATGGTGTATAAAAGGGTAGTAAGATCAGCAATGTGCGTACAGAACTATGCTGACATCGATATTAGGAAGTGCAAGTTGGAATCCTCCCACTTTGGATCAAAATTGGGGCGATTAAGAGTATAAGTCAAGAGGTTGAAATGAGGCAGATCAGAAGGAAAACCCTTCGACATTGTCAAGGCATAGATTAAATAGTACTCCAGTTCCTTTTAGTAGTCTTTGTATCCCCCAAATTAGGTTAGCTCCTATCACCATATTTTCTGGGTTATTTATGGGTTTTTATTTCCTTTATCGAGTTTCTGATTTGTTCAAGGGTTATTTCCATGATTTCCTCTGATCTCCGACTTTGAGATTTTTCTTCTTACCTTTATGTTTTTGTGTCATTCTATTACTTTAAGTACGTCTTATATTTTCTGTATAACAGTTTTTTACTTCTTAATATTCTTCGATGTCAGCTTTTCAGAATTCCTGGTAACATTTCTCAGCTTTTCTCCTCTTAAGGCTAAGTCCATTATGTGTTCTATGAGTTTCTATTCATTTTCGTTGCTCTACCTACAGTATTATTCAGCTATGTCTGTAGTTTTGTATATGTTGCTGTTCAAAATTTCGATTTCTGTTTGATTGTTTGAGGTTGTCATCTTTAGAGGTTCAGATATCGTTTGTGCCTACTCGATATTATCGCTTGCGGGATTTCACTCCTAATTATTATTATCACTTTCTACTGAACAGCTATTCAAAACTGTTACGTTGGTAACTACTTGTCTCTTGTTGGTTAAAATGAAATCAATTTCGTTTTTTATTTGTCTATCTGAGCTGAAATATGTTCATATTCTTTGTCCTTTTTTCTGAAGAAACAATCGATGTTGTAGAGGGAGATTTATTAGCGGACTACTTCTTTCGGTCGTTGCTTACATTCCAAGTAGACTTAGTGCCGTCTCCACCTCCTCAAGCTCTTATGTAATTTTGACATTAAAATTACCGATAGGTATTTTTTTACAAAATAAAAATATTTCACCAATTACTCACCACTTAACTACTGACAAGACAAATCAGAATTTTCTCTTAATACAAAATGTGAGAAGTCATGTATCGGCGGATTTCTTTTTACCAAGTTTTTTTTTAACAAAAAATGTTGGCAACGCCACTGGTAACATTTTTCTCTTTTACGAAAAACATTACTTCAGTCTTTTCTTCGTCGACTGGTCGTTTGGAATATCTGGTATCATTATTGATTTTAATAAAGCATTGTCCTTTCTGACGAGCAGATTCTTTTTACATATCTTATGCAGAAGTATCGGTTTCATGAAAGCTGCAGATACTTTTACAAAATGCGAAAAATACCGCATTGTTTCCGAACAAGTTATGTTGACGGCTGACGTTGCTTGTCGGTGATGCTAACAAACTTTATGCTGTTCGCTCCTGTGTTCGATGTATAAGTTTACTGAGAAATGGGAAATTTTTGGCAAGGAAATAAATATTTTTCTGATACCAAGAATTCTTGGAAGTATACTGTAAATTTACTCGAACCGGTGTCGGCGAATATTTAACGTTAGGTCAACGTCATGCTTAAACTTTAAATTTGCCTCTCCATTGGATTGAATAGAAAAAAATTCAGTAAGAGTTGTCCTATATTCACGTCCGTCGTTTCAGGAAAATTATTTGTGGAGATCGGTTTTTCCGCCAAAACGCCACGAGGTACGTTTCGATCGAATGCGAACGACGTATACGAGCTGTGAATGACTTGCGTATCAAGTCACTTTTGGTATGCGTTTGTTTCTGCATTTCGTGGTCCCCACCTTGGAGTGAAGCTTGGATGTTACTTAAAAACTGTTCCATTGGTGAAAAAGTGTTATAATTTAATTGAGCATTTTGATTTATTCGGGTCATTTCAGATTCATTATGAGTATAGAATTCTGTTAGGTCTGGCGCGACCCCACGAGGGGTTGCGGAGGTCCCGCCAAAACCACCCGGATAGCCTGAAATGCCACCCGTCTCATCAGACCGGAAGGAACTGTGAGAGAAGGGATTGGACATTTTTAAATAAATTATTTTTCCTCTTAAATTAGAATGTTTTTGTTAAAAATACAAAAATCACGGAGGACTGGGCTTTAATATACTTAATATATGAAAAAAATTAAGTATATAGAATTTGGGTTGAATGGGAACTTGGCCAATATTTACTTTAATTTATTTTTTATTAGACGTGAGCTCTTATAGAATTTTTTGCAGTAAAAATTTTTGTTTTGGTGTTAAGCGCAAACTAAGGCACGTTTAGTGTTCTTAGATCCGTTAACGATGTCACTATCAGGTTATCACTAATTTTCTCGTAATAGAAAATTATTTAAGTCGCAATCGGGAATGTCTAAGTCGGCTATGTCGCTATCCGGTTTCCTTTACGCAATTTTATTTCCGCAAATTATTTTATTCGTAGAAGCAGACGCATGAATACTCCGTATATTATTAATTTTAAACAGTTTCCGCAAGAATTAAAAAAAATCGGCGGAGAAAAGTTTTTAGAGAAGCTTATTTTTTCCGACAGCGCTTGAATTTTACTAAAATTTGCGTTTACGGTTTTTATTTAGCTGAAGACTTTATTTTGAGGTTCCTCCCCTAGCACTGAACTGATATCAACTACTAGAGTTCGCCTCTAACGAGTTTCCGCCTAACAGACGAGGTTTCCTAGCCTTTCTAGTACCGCAATCTTCTTACCTTCATTCTTGAATCGAATTCTTGATCGTCTTATTAGGACAACCAAGAACCTCTCTTTTTAAGCCGTCGTAAGCAGAGCGGCCTCCCTCGTTGCACTAGCGTAAACAGCTTAGTGATCCTCTTGATGCCGAAAGGGGCGGTCCAGGAAAACCTCTAGGAAATTTAAAACTCCCTACTCGCGTGTTGAACCGTTTAATTTTTTCTTCTGGAAGGGAAACTGACAATAATCTCTTGCGAGATTACCGACGAGGGGCCCACCTATTGAAGATTCCCCGTGCCTTTCTCTGACGTGGTGCAAATGCCAGACTAATCAGCAACGGCAGAGAATCTCACGTGTCGCCTGAGTAAATGCTTCAAAAGACTTAAATACTCGTGTGCGCGTATGTAAAAAAAATTTGAGATATCTGTGCTCTTTAAAAGACAACCAGATTCTGCTAACGAATCGCGGCATCGGGTGCTATTTATACTTTCTCGGCACTTCGTCGGGTCTTCCGAAAGGAACCGATCAGCGCTTAGCGCGATTACAAAAATATATCATCCATTGTTCATATCTCGTCGAGAAACTGCATAAAAAAATAAAGATTTTACGACCAATATTCGCCGATATAATCCAAATTTTTCAGGCGAAACGAATGTGAAGCGTCCTCACGTCGCAGGCTGAAATAACGCTCTCCTCCACTATCCACAATATGAGTTCCTACTTAACTAATCTCACATCTTAATTGTTAAATAAAAAATGTTCCCCAAAAAAGAAAATGAGACATAAGATACTGTATAATTACTATTATCATTCTGAAGATTTCTACGTAGTCAGGAGTCTACTAACAATAAATTTTTTCCAGATGCTAATTCCGCTGGCCATCTACCACAAAAATTAGGACTTTCAAATCTTGGACGCGGCTCTCACTGTTTGGCCACTAAAAAATAGGATTCTTTGAACCAATTTCAATTGTTTTTAATGACAATACGTGATAGGCGTTTTTTTAGTATTAGAGATTTGATATAAAGATGTTTTTATAGATCCATTTTTTTTAGATTTCTCTAAAATCATGGTTCTTGGGTATAGACCGTGTCCAATTGGAATTATTGTCCGACATTCCGCCTACAATTGCACGAGGCTTCCTCACGGATTTTTACTCCAGCAGATTAGAACACTGAATGATTCACCGTCTAAAATGTCAAACTTTACAATGGATAGGTCAGATGGTACCTAACTGTGTAAGTGATACAAAAGTAAATATTGTTTTTAATCAAAGAAAATTATTCCAGGATTGCACCAGTACCATTACAATTCTATCAAAAACATGGAAAAATACAAGTACTCCAGTCATTTGGTAGTTTTGAAAATTGTCAATTTTATAGATTTTGATGTGCTCTTTTCGAATTTGCCACCTCGTATCTCTGCCGCTTGCGCCGCCATATTGGAAAAATGGCGCCTAATAACAGTTTTTTTACAATATCTCCCTTCCGATACATTTTACGACAAAAATATTCATATACAAAATTAAACTAGAGAAAATTTCGTACAATTTATGTATTTACAATTTTTTTTGTAAAATCAATAGTTTTTGGCGTACGAGCGCCGCAAAGTAATTTCAATATGCGTTTTGGAAAAAAACTCATTTCCACACCACCTTGAGGTAAAGTAAGCGGCGCGTTTTTTTTTTATCGTGGTGTCCCCTGTAGGCCTAATCCACATGTGATGCACACTTTCGAAATTTAGCGCAATCTCCTTCGCTTTGCTGTTCCCGATGGACCAGGCGTTGCGTGTTCGTCTTGGGCACCGATCGAAACGTCGCAGACCGAAAATTCATCCGCATCATCTGCGATGGATATAGCCACAATAAATCTGAAACGGATGGCATAACTACTTCCGAAGCCGCACGAATGCTACCAAGGTTATGAATCTTTATTGTTTTTAAGTCCGTATCGTTTTTTTTTCACAAATGTTTTTAATGCAATGGTACCTAAACTACCAACGACTGTTGCAGACGGCATTTGCTTTAATTGTAGAATAATTTGATCAGGAGCGATAACAGTTGTAGGTGTTACACAATGTGTTATTACCATCTAATGTCTGCGTATTGAAATCAGCGTTGCCAAAAACAAATAGAGAAAATGCGTTATCATCGATATTCAACGGTGCGCGCATAATAGCTGAAACTTCGAACAACATTGCTTCGGTGTATGAAGAGCAAAATCCAAGAGATGATAATACATCTATTAATCGCCGAGATCCATACTTATGAAATAAAAATGCAACTAGTCCGATCTGTAATGATGATTTAAAAGATTTCGGCCTTGCTGCTGCAATTATAGAATGGGCGAGAGCGATGTTTTTTTTCTTCCATTTTTCAAAAGACGCTCGTTTGTTTCTTAAAATCACTCCATCTAGGAAAACGCGTTAAGTTTCAGGTATATCTGACTCAGAGTCTTGAAAAAAATTATCTGATGGAGGATAATGTTTTGTCTCATAGACCGTAAAGCGAATATCCTCTATAAAAATTTCTGCTGCTGTTTTTACAATACGCCGATGTTTTTCTGCATTGCCATTACTTTTTTGATTGTACCAAGCTTCCGTTAATAGCTTAAACCCTGTATTTCGGAAACAAACCACCGGAGCCTTATTGGCAGTGACGGCAATTAAAATATCATCACCGTATTTTTTGAGGAGTTGTGCTTTCACTATTTTTATGTGTGGACGGTAATCACCTTCAATTTTGGCTATCAATTCGTCCAGAGAAAACTGACACTCATCGGAATTCTGCTCAAGATAAGAATAAATGAACTGCATCGCAGTATCGATCTCATTTGCATACGGACTTTTTTTATATCTTCAGCTGGTGGTGCTTGATACAATTTTTTCATGCAGGAATTGCGGTACTGTGCATCGGCTACGACCAAATCATTCACATGCTCAAGACGCTCAACAATTGCTCGACCCCAATCATCATTACGAGCTTTAGCAAGTTCTGAATTACTATTTTTCATTGATAATTTCCGCACACTATACACAATATTAAGCTTGCACAACCGCGTCTGTTTTTGTTTTGCTAAAAAGTCTGCTGTTATCTCATCGGCGCATAAAAAACAATGGTCTTTGAATCACAATGTTGGGTACGAGGATCGCAGTAGTGATTGAGGTGTCGTGACATCGCTTCCTCTGCTCAATGATGCAGCGATTAACTTTTCATTATTATATCGTTTTCGACATACATCATGAACCACTATCGATTGTAGTCCCGCCAAAAGTTCAACTTTATTGTCTTTTCTTTTAACACTTGACTTACGAAAAGTCTCCAATCCTTTTTCCTTCACTTCAATTGTTTTACTTTCTAATAATGGATTATTACAAATAAAACAATTCACTTTATCAGAAACCATGGCTCTATAAACACAAACAACACTGTAAGACGATAGACGTATACTGATGACTCAGACTAAACTAAATACTTCTCTTGAGTTCTGTTTTTTTCATACCTGCGACAATAGTAAAATATTTTGGAGAAATATACGAAAAAAATGTGGTGGTGTAGATGAATAATACTTTGCGGCGCTCATACGCCAAAACTATTGATTTTACAAAAAAAAATTGTTAATACATAAATTGTAGGAAATATTCTCCTGTTTAATTTTGTATATAAATGTTTTTGTCGTAAAATGCGTCGGAAAGGAGATATTGTAAAAAAAACTGTTATTAGACGCCATTTTTCCAATATGGCGGCGCGAGCGGCGAAGATACGAGGTGGCAAAGTCGAAATTCGGAAAGAGCACATCGAAATCTATAAAATTACCAATTTCCAAAACTCCCGGAAAACTTTCCAGATAACCCCCTTTTTTTTGACCAAATGACTGGGCTAAAGAGCTTGAATTAAATACTGGTTCTTTATTTATAGCTTATTCTTCCTCATTCAAAAAATGTTTTTGACACTCAAAATACGTTCGTAAAAAATTTAACCAAACTAAAAATGGCACGTCCAATTACAAAAAAAAATGACCGCGGACACATATCATTCGTTGAATATCACACCACATTGTTACAAAATAAAACAAAGTCGAGCCCCGAGGCGCCGTTCGAACACGGTGCCGGTGTTTACCTCATTTACATTTCGATTAAACTGATGATTTGACTAATTACTTTCGGTAATTATCGCAGTGTGGCGCTGCTGCAATTAAAAGAAAAGTCATTTAGGATTTGTATAGTCACAATTTAATCTTTTATTGTGTTCTGATATCGTCCGGAGTGACGGATAGAGGCATATTTTAAATTAGTTGAGTCGTTTTTTATAGGTTTTTTTTCAAGTTCGTGTGGTGCTAAATATAACAATTGTATGATTTTAATTAGGTGTAGTTTCAGCTTGTATGGTTTATAATTAAGATATATGTACGTATTGTTGACTAGGATGGGGGTCATTCATCTTTGCAGGTAAAAAAGTCATTTATTTATTTTTCTGTTTAGTTAAAAGGTAAATAATTTGAAAGACAATAAACTACATTGTAAAATGTATGTCTTATAATGTTCTAATGACGCAATAAAATATTTTAATTAGCGAACATTTAAAAAGGTTTTTACAGTCTAATTCATTAAAAACTTCTTAACCGGATCTAGGGAGGTGCAACACTTTTTAAAATATCGATATTTGGTATCGATTTCTATCGTAAGGAAAAAAACCGATATTAAATATATATATATATATATATATATATATATATATATATATATATATATATATATATATATATATATATATATTGCTTTGATATTTTCGCTCGCAACGTGCCCGTAAAAGAAAAATTATTTAAATTGAATTGTTAATTACATTTAAATTAAATTATTTTTTTTTGTTTATTGTGATTAAACTGTTTGTTTCATATTGCGGAAATAAAATTATCGTTAGAACATATATATGTGATATTTATGGAATTGTTGGGCGCCAGGCACAAATAATTATACCAAAGTATAATCACATAAAATTGATAAGTAAAATTGGACTACATCTAAGAAAATTTTACATATGCATTTAAATTTTAATTATTACTGCCTGAAATTGATAATTCTGTTTTAATTACTATTCTAATCCTACTTAACAAAGTTTTACCTATTATTAGGTACTCTTTAATCCTAGTTTCTTATCAAAATAAACTTATAATCTATATTTTCTTACATTATTATTGCACTTTTACAATGTTTCTTACAAAGTTTTAACAAATATTGTTTTTGTAATGCGAAAAAACTAATATGTTATTAATAACTATTGATAAATAGTGCCTATATTTCACTAAATAATTATTATTTTACGCTTATTTTCACTAATTCATCTTTACCCGCACTGTTTATTAAAGGGTGACGAAAATTCTCGTTTTCGTGGATTTCACTTTATTGTTTTTAAAATTGCTTTTTCAGCCACTATTTCTCGACAATCACATTTCTCACCTTGTTCAAAATATCACTTATTTATTATTTTATAAGATTCATGTCTTTCTGAAACCAATATGTTTATAATTCTAAATTTATATGTATTAATGTCTAACCTTTCACATTAATTTTTTATATTTTATCATGTTATTACAGAATTTTTGGCATTATATCTCCTTTTAAAACATGATATTAGTATAAATTCTTACATACTATTTACTAATGATCCTATCCTATCCTGTCATCCGCATTTACCAAATAGATACATTAATTTATTATTTATGACCATTTTGTTTGACTTTTTTATTCTCAAAAGCTTATCATACCTAAGAAAAAAAATGTTTACCTATACAATATATATATATATATATATATATATATATATATATATATATATATATATATATATATATATATATATATATATATATATATATATATATATATAGTGTATCGAGTCCTTGACGATACGGATATTCTTATTATTTGCATAAAAATCTTACAAACTGTGTTTGAATTTAAATGACTAATATTGAGTAAAACAAAAATTATTAAAAATGTAGTAATATTTAGGTACATACCAATAAAGGAAAATAATACCTATCGGAATGCAATATATTATAAAAATGAAACCCTTTGTCAGGTGGATTTCAGAGAAAATCACAGACCATTTACATGCTATTAGAACAATTCCAGGAAAACCAAAGTAATATAATATATCAATACACCTAACATTTGTGGAACATCGCAAGGCTTTTGATAGCACTGAAACGAGGGAGGTACTTTTCATATACGAATAGGAAAAAATCTCTACTCGAAACAAATACTATTGAAAAAAGGTGTTAAGACAGGCTAATGTTACATAACAAAAATTAATTATTACCCTGGCGTTGGAAAATGTTTTAAAGGAGTTAAACTGGTAGAATATGGGAAAAAATATCGGCGCCGTTTTCCTCAATTATCTGAAAGTTGCAGACTTACTCAGTACCGATGAATTAAACTCCATTCCTAATGAGTTAAATACTAGACCATCAGAAATATAGGACTCCATATTAATCTTAATAAAACTAAAATAATGAGTAATAGTCAACATAACATCATCATCAATTATAAAACAATAGTGAATATATATATATATATATATATATATATATATATATATATATATATATATATATATATATATATATATATATATATATATATATCAAATTCTTGGGTATAGGTTTTAACTTTAATTGTTACATCATAGGCTGTTTTACGTCTCGCCTGTCGTAGCAGGCTTTTTCAAATTTTTTTTATTATTTACTTTTAAATTAAGTATTGTTTGCAACCTATAAAAAGAGACAGACTTCTGTTGAACATTATTTTAAAATATTAAAATTAATTAAGAGAATCTTAAAACTAAATAGTACATTAAAAACACCTGGTCAGCCCGTTATCCTAATAATTCACATCACCTTACATCTCAAAAAAACAATGTAATAATAGGATTAACAGATAAAGCACTAAACTTGACTTCACCAGAATATCAGCCAGAAACATTGAAAAAAGTGAGGAAAATACTTAAACAAAATGATTTCTTAGATGAACAAGTAAATAAAAGAATTAAACAACGTATTTATAGATTTTACAACAAAAATCAACCCTCACAACCTTCCCGACAACTAATAATATTACAAAATATATCGCAATGTCTTACGTTCAGGAATCGTCTAAAAAATCAAATATATTTTGAAGAAACACGATATTGTTGTATGCCACAAAGCCCAAAACTGCCTATCCTCACTTTTCACACTTTTAAAAAGTAAAGTCGTTTCTAAAAAAAGATTAAATGTAATTTGCTCCATACCATGTATGAATTGCCCAAAAAAAATACATAGAATTGACGACTCAATACCTAAACAATTTAAATGGACACAAATATACAAAGAATGCATCTACGGCTCTACACAAACATGAAACTTTAAGCATGAGTTTGATTTTGTAAATACTAAATTTTTAATGGAAGATGAAAACTATCACAAATTTCTAGTGAAGGAAATGATTCATATAAAAAGAGAACAACATGTCGTAAATTACAAATAAGACATAAGCAATTTAAGCCAAATTTACCACAATTTAAGCCGTTGAAAATATTTTTAAACAATTGTCAAAACTTATAACTTACCTCTGTATAACCACCAAGAATTGTTCCACACCCGCTACACATTATTACAGACCTCAGATATTTTTTATATAAAAAAAATTCAGGCAATGGCAAGTAAGTGATCGAAGATGATGTATCGAGGTGCATACATTTAAGTTTTATATGTTGAATTGTGATTGTAATTATTTAAACAAAGTGTATTTTATTGTTAGTGATGTTAATTAATTTTAATATTTTAATTGAAGTCTGTCTCTTCTTGTAGGTTGTAAACAATACTAAATTTAAAAGTAAATAATAAAAAAAATATTTTTGAAAAAGCCTGACACGACGGGCGAAACGTAAAACAACCTTTGATGTAAGAATTAAAGTAAAAACCTATACCCAAGAAATTAAAGAATTGTATTATTGAATGGTTTAAGAAGAAGTATATATATATATATATATATATATATATATATATATATATATATATATAAAGTTGGAAACAATGTCCTTCACAAAGAGAATTATGTTGGGAATCACACTGAAGGATACGATAAGAAACAAAGAAATACGAGAAAAACAAGTCATGACACGTATCGTGAAGTGGCAGTGGGCCGAGCATGTTGAAATGTGGATTCATAGAGTAACTTTCTAGAAGCCAAGAGAAAACAAAAAAGCTGTGGGAAGATCATACAGGAGAAGATCTGACGACAATGAATGAGAAATGTTAAAGACGCTGAATGAAAAGTGGCTGAAGAAGAAGAAACAAGATATGTATTTTTTGAAGATTCTGCTACAGGTCTTTTCTTTTTTAACAATATAAACTTTCCATTGACGTAGAAAAAACTATCAACATTTAATTTACACGATCTATTTTTCATTTTCAGCACTGCTAAAACAGTGTTTTACTTAAAATATAACAGGGAATTAATTTTCGAAAATGGAATTATTAAGATAAAATGAAAATTTCAGATAAATAGACTAATTGGTCAATAGCCAGACAAACAAACAATTCACCTCAAAAAAGCAATTAAATTATATTTTAGGACTTCATTTTTAAAAAGGCATAATTTAAATAAAAATTATTTTATAATAGAGCTTTCAGAATCGCGTCCGAATAATAATCTAATTTAATTTAATGGCGATTCCATTCTTTAATTTTTCTTTATAGCCTCACGGGGACAAAAGAAAAATCGTCTCCATTGTTTTATCCACTATGGAAAGTTATTTTCGATTCAATTCACAAAAGGTCGTAAAGTTGGACCGTTCTATTAATGCACTTAGGAGCCTGATTGTTTGCTGAAAAGTTTGTTTATGGCACTTGTTAGACGGGACGACTGAACATTTCCAACTGAACTAGATTCATATCTATCGATTTTCGTCAAACTGACGACTACTTTATTTATGTTTTTTTACTGTTATTTGTTTCTCCTTTTATATTTCCATTTTTGTTTCGTAAATACAAAAGTCTGATAATTTAGGATTCCACCAGTGACGTCGTCGTGTGATATTGGAAGGGTACATATGATTAATTTAAAAAATACAAACATTGTTCATCTATTATAACGGTTTCGTTTTGACAATGCTAAGGCCAAGCAGATCATAAGAGTCTTCCAGATTTGGATTTCCGATTTTCCGAATTTTTTATTGGTTTTTCGTTAATGTGTAGTGTTTTAAAATTATTTCTTAACATATATATATATATATATATATATATATATATATATATATATATATATATACCGGGTGTCAACGAATCTATTAGACAAGTCATAATTTCTAGAGTATTATGTGTATCAAAATGAGAATTGGTACAGGTAAATGTTATGTGAAGAGGAGAGTTTTCGCACTTTCCACTTTCCGGTCACTTCCGGTTTCACCGGAAATGCCCCCGGTTTTGAATTCTTAAGTAGAAAACCCTGTATATTTTAACATCTTTGAATTTCTGAGACAATTCTGGATCAGAATGTGACATTTTAAAAACTTTTTACGTCTACTTCATTTTTTAGAGCCACTTTTAAAATTGCATCTAGGTGGCCATGATCAGACGCAAACTAATCTAACGGCCTTAGGTGATGTCAAAAAAATACAATCGCAAAGTTTTAGTGACTAGTATGAAAGACAGGAATTGGATTAAAAATTTAACAAAATTAACAAAAAACTAACAAAATAAACTAATAACTTAGACGACGCACTTAAAATATTTGAAAGTACAGTAGCTGAATTTGTTAAAAAGTTTAGTGCAGTAAATGTTCAAAGTGCATTCCTTCTTTTTCACGACACATTTCAGCTCGATCAATTGTTTCTCTCAACACGTTTTGTAGCATTTGGGGCGTTATACTTCTAAATGCCCGTAAAATTCTTTCTTCTAATATTTCAAGAGTAGCTGGGGCTGCTCCATAGTAAACCCTTTCTTTAACATATCCCCAGACAAAGAAATCGAGCACAGTAAGATCCGGTGAGCGGGCTGGCCACCGTACCGGATCATTGGTTGCAATAATTCGATTATTAAAATGCTCTATTAAATACTTAAGAACTTCTCTAGTATTGTGAGGCGGTGCTCCATCTTGTTGAAAGTAAATTCGCCGTAAAACTGCTACAGGTATATCATTGAGATGATTTTCGATTTCATTTTGAAGAAAACCTAAGTATCTAACCCCTGTTAACTGACCTTGAAACAATATTGGCCCAATTATTCTGTTTCCAACGATACCAGCCCAGACATTGACGCCAAATCTTTCTTGAAAATTGCCCTCTCTCATTTCATGTTGATTTTGTTGGGCCCAGTACCGAGTATTTTGCTTATTGAACATACCATTATTTGTAAATCGGGATTCGTCGGAAAATAGAATAAAATCGATAAAATTTGGGTTAACTCTATGATTTTGAAGCAGCCAATCACAAAACACTACCCGTCTATCGCCATCCTCAGTATACAAATGTTGATGTAACTGATATTTAAATGCTCGATATCCATGCTTTTTCAGTATTTTTCTTGCTGATTCATAACTTATCTGCAGTTCTTGACTAATTTTTCTTAACGAAACTGTTTTATCAACCTCAACCATAGCAAGTACGTTAATCTCAGTCTCTTCATTTATGATAAACCTCTGTTCCGCCTCTTGATTTCCTATTTGCCTAAAACGAGTCTCGACATACGGAAAATACTGATGGGCTGGATGTTGACGATTCGGATATCTATGAGCATACAACTCGGCAGCATTCCTTGAATTTCTATGACACTCTCCAAATATTAATAACATATCCACTTTTTCACTTTGAGTATACATTATTTTAACGAAAATTTAAACTAAACTTAACGAAAATTAAGAAACTTTTACGTCTGTTCTTAGAGCGTATGTCACTGTCATTATCTACTTAAGTGAATGCTTTGTTTTCCAAAGAAGACTTGATAAAAACAGTTGCAAATTATTATGCATCATGGCTGTCCATGGCGCACTTGTCATAAGTAAATAAATTATCCAGTATTTTGCTTAATAATATTTAATTTCTGTTCTTATGTCTAATCCAATCGCAAATAAATTAGTACCGTTAGATTCGTCAAAGAATGCTTTTTTCGAAAAGTAGTTGTCAAAAAGAAGTCGCCATTTGAAAATTAATAGTTAGAAATGAAAACGTAATTTTGTCAACTTGTCTTATTCCTGTCTTTCATACTAAAGGGTTTTCCAATAAGAGGTGTCATTTTGAAAAGCCCGCTATTTCGGTAGATGTCACTTTTGAAGCTGTAAGTTTTTGACGTTTGACAAGTAGAAACTACGCCATAAATAAAGATGGAACGATACACGCTTCAGCAACGCATTGAAATTATTAAAATTCACTATAAAAATGGTGAAAATTTGGCAGAGACGGTTTGTAAAACTCGAACATTTTTGGGTCGTCATGAAGCACCTTGTCGGAGCGCAATAAAGAAATTGGTGAAAAAATTCGAGCTGTTGGGACAAGTTAGTTATGTGAAGAAGAAAACCCGTGCACGTCGCTCAAGAACAGCCGAGAATATTGCTGCTGTAGCCGAAAGTGTTGAAGAAAACCCAGGTTTGTTCATTCCTCGTCGTTCTTTGGAATTAGGGATTCCATAAACGTCATTACACCGTATTTTGCATAAAGATTTGGGTCTTAAGGCTTATAAAGTTCAGTTAACGCAAGAACTCAAGCCGGCCGATCATCAACAACGTCGTGCCTTTGCTGATTGGGTTCTTGAAATGCATGAAAATGATCCGGAATTCCATCGAAAAATCATCTTCAGTGATGAGGCCCATTTCCACCTCGGTGGCTTCGTCAACAAACAAAATTGTCGCATCTGGGGCTCGGAAAACCCAAGAGTTATTATTGAAAAGCCTCTCTATCCTGAACGTGTGACTGTTTGGTGCGGTTTATGGTCCGGCGGGGTCATTGGACCTTACTTTTTCGAAAATGAGGCTGGAGCAACAGTTACGGTGAATGGATTGCGCTATCGAGAGATGATTATTGATTTTTTATGGCCGGAATTGGATGGTATTTATCTGGACCACGTTTACTTTCAACAAGACGGCGCTACGTGCCACACAAGCAACGAAACCATTGATCTTTTACGGGAAAAGTTTCCGGGCCGTGTTATCTCTCGAAGAGGTGATCACAATTGGCCACCGAGATCTTGTGATGTGACACCTTGCGATTTCTTCCTTTGGGGCCACGTGAAAGACAAGGTCTACGCCAACAGCCCAGCGTCGATTCAAGACCTCAAAGATGGAATTCGTGAGGCTATCGAGGACATAGGGCAGCCACTTTGCGATTTGGTTATGGAAAATTTCATGAAAAGGATATGGTCCTGTAGGCATGGTCGTGGTGGTCATTTGGCTAATGTTATTTTCCATCATTAACGGCATACCTTCCTCTTTATAATGTAATAAATATCCGATCATTTATCTTAAAAAATGGCATTTTTCTTTGAATATCAAAATAACACCTCTTATTGGAAAACCCTTTAGTAACTAAAACTTTGCGATTGTATTTTTTTGACATCACCTAAGGCCCTTAGATTAGTTTGCGTCCGATCATGACCACCTAGATGCAATTTTAAAAGTAGCTCAAAAAAAATGAAGTAGACGTAAAAAGTTTTTAAAATGTCACATTCTAATCTAGAATTGTCTCAGAAATCCAAAAATGTTAAAATATACAGGGTGTTCCATTTAAAAATTCAAAACCGGGGCCATTTCCGGTGAAACTTTGGCAATGGTTTCTGCTTCGATCGAGATGAAAATTAACCAAAGAAAAAATAGTAGTCATCTGTCAAATTTTGATTTTTTTCCAAAAAAAATTCAAAAGTGGAGTTATATTTCAAATATCGAAAAAAGTTATTAGAAAAAGTTTTTCTAAATGCAATTTTTAGCCCATATGGAAAATTTCAACTGAATAAGATAATTTAGATTTTTTGTCCATTTTTTGTAAATTGCACCACTGTTGCAAAATAAGACTCAACGCAACCTACATAAAACGTCTTAGTTTTGACTAAGCCTCTTTTCTGACATATTTTGTTTAAAATATTAAATGTGTGTTTTTCTACAAAATCCTAATCGGGCTATTAAAATTTGGTCACATGTAATGCAAAGTTTATTTATTTTTGAATTTGAATAAGGTAACTTTAAAATAACTATTTTTGAAAAGATAGTTTGTATCTAAAAGTAATACACATTAATATTAAGTGTATAATCTAAGATTACACATATTTTTTAATCTTACATAAAATACAGAAATATTACGAGCCAGTATTCCAACACATGTAGCTAAGTCAACACGTTGACAAACTGGGGCAATAATTGCTAAAATAATCAAATTAATTGTTTTACCTATTCGACAATTTATTACAAATATTATTATATTAGGAAAATAGGTTAGAGATTTAATTTGTATATAAACACCGTAAGTTTTGATAATAAACCAGTATTAAACCAAAAGGGTTTAACTCACAATACTTATTTCAACCTATGGAATAGCAATTATAAGGGATTGTTATCATTATTAGCAACTACCACAAAAACAATTGGTTACTACAACCACTCCACTATACATAAATATAGAGGGTTGCTGCCAACATTAGTTAGTAAAACTAACATTGGTCCTTCGAGCCGGATGAAGAAACATTGGTCCTTCGAGCGAAAGAAGAAACATTGGTCTTTCGAACGAAAGAAGAAGCATGGGTTTTCGAGTCAAAGAAGGAAGAAACATTGGTCCTTCGAGCGAAATAGTTTAATTAAAAAGACTCAAATTATCTAATAAAAAATTATAATAAAAAAATTAAACGCATTTAAAATTTATTTTCTACCTAATGCAGACTTTACCGATGACACTGTGTACTTGTTTGTTTTAATTATAATTTGTATTACTTTTAGAAACAAACTACATTTTCAAAAAAGTTATTTTACGAAGTTACCTTATAGAGGGTCAAAAAGAAATAAACTTTGCATTACATGTGACCAAATTTTAATTGCTCTATTTGGATTTTGTAGAAAAACATACATTTAACATTGCATAGCATGGTCAAAACTAAGAAGTTTTATGTAGATTGCGTTGAGTCCTATTTTGCAGCGGTGGTGCATTTACAAAAAAATGACCAAAAAATCTAAATTATCTTATACAGCTGAAATTTGTATATGTATATGGTCTAAAAATTGCATTTAGAAAAACTTTTTCTAATAACTTTTTTCGATATTTTGAGATATAACCACACTTTGGAATTTTTTTTTTGAAAAAAAATTAAAATTTGACAGATAATGCTAATCACGTGACTACTACTTTTTTGGTTAATTTGCATCTCGATCGAAGCAGAAATTGCTGCCGAAGTCAAATTTCGAATAAAGCTATTAATAAAAAAAATTCCATATGATATTTTACATCATAATTCTGAATTGCTTCGGAGTGAGAGAGATAGATCCCCCTTTTTCACCCTCTTTCTTTCTCTATCGTGAAATTCACGCGAAACATGTGTGTATGCTCGAATATCGTATAGACCATATAATTAAATTTTTTTTGGGACGCCTACCTATTATATTTTCTTTTATTATTAACGAACACGGTAATTTCGTTCAGTTTGATTTTGGTTAAATTAGTAATAATTTGTTGCAAAAGCAGTATAGTCCAGGTTATGGATCAAAATTATCATCTCCCCACTTCAGTAAGTATTCATAACCATAGTTGCGATAGTGCCAAATAAATTTTCGTATGAAGTCATTAAAATAATTTTAATACCTAGAAGATAAAGTTTTATTTTTATTGGGTAAAAAGGAAACTTAATATAACAACTTCCTAATTTCAGTACTTTATAAAATAAAGATAATAAACCATAATTTTGACTGTTTCTTTAGATTTCTTCAGTGTATGTTTCATTGATCATTCGAATATGCCTAAAGGTATTATTAGAGTTTCTTATACCTAAAGCACAATAATAATATTTATTATTTTAAACTATATTATGATAAAATAAAGAGTATTAGCAAGTTAAATATTGAATCTTTTTAGAATGACTTAATTACGTGTGGTTTTGAAAGCATTTCATCAGGTGTAATAATTTGCTTTATCTATATCTACCTTTTAGGAGTGCCAGTAAAATAAACGAGTTTCTAAAACACATTTTAAACATGCAGTCAGTATATTAAACATAAATATAAAATAATATATTAATATTGTGGTTTTTTATTTTTATTATATTTTTTAATAACTCATAAAATTATTATTTGAATATAATTGTATAAATGCTTGACTATTTAAAAATATAATCATAGAAATTCTTAAAGAAAACCGGAATAAGCTATGTCTGTAATTCTTAATATTCTATATCGTGCAAACAGAATATTTTTACACAAAAACGATCAGGGATGTTTATGAACTGTATGATCTCGCTTAAATAGAAATATTTTTTCTTAAATGTGGCTATGTATTTTCTATTACGATAATTGACTATACCACGAACAATTTGGGTTCCAACTTTCATACAACTTTGAGAAATAATTTTTTACACAAATTATCAAAAATCATTTAGAAAGTTTAATTTATAAATACTGGTGCCCAAAATATAAGAGCTTCATAAAATTCAAAAAATATATACAGGGTGATTCTCGGGAATTTTATCGATCGATTGTGAGAAATAATCTGAAAATTTAACGGTATACTAACGTGCATGGGGGACAGCCGGCTAAAATCTTTCCAAGGTGGCGGAACTGTTATACCGGAAGTAGATTGTCAACTTGCTTATTTTAAATGGAACACCCTATATATTATTGCATTTTTGATTTCTACGTAAAATTCTAGGCATATTTCATTTATAATGTTCTATACTTAAGTATCACCGTTTTGGATATATTTAAATTTTTATGTCAAAAATGACGTTTGCGGACCAAAACTTAACTATAAATTTCTCGTATAAGAGAGTCTTTATTATTTAATTTGGGTTAGTTTTCGTGTACACGAAGGGCGACTTTAGTAGTCTTTTTATTATAGTTTGAAAATTATTAGTACAGAGTGGTCAAAAAAGAAAAATAAAATTATGTTTAATAAATCGTCAAAATTCAATTTTTTCAAATAGAAAGCACCTATTTTTATAATTTTATCACATTAAGCATTAAAAATAAAGGTAACTTTGTATAAGGTTGTCTATTGTAAAAATGCTATACGGCTTTCAAGTCTTGTTATGACGAGGAGGCGTTGCGAAAATAAAACAATCTAACCCTACAGAATTATCACTATTTCTTTCCACTTGACATTCAGTAATAATAATCATGACGGGGCGATTAAATTACACGCACGAAGATTATTTAAACTTATTTATTATTTATTACATTACATAACACATTACCTTAAAATTAATGTAAAGTTTTTTAGTGTACAAAATTGCTCAAATCTTCTGTTAAAACTTAAGCAAAACATCGATCTCAAATAAGTCGAAACTCGAAACTATAATAAAATTTTTTATATAAAAAATAACAAGAAAATGTAAGTAAAATTTTATTTCGTCTGTAAATTTCAAATTTGGAAACGCGAAGTAGTACGTAGTAGGATCGAGTAGATGTGAAACAAGCTAAATTAATTATCAAACGAAAAAACAAATATTGTAAAATATTTTCAGTTTTTCTTTCATTATAACTTCTCATTCTGTTCTAGATGTTTGTTTTGGTCGAATTTAAGGAAGGTGACAGGTATTGTGTGTAACCAATATGGCTGACCGCGCGAGAAAGATAAGTATTATTATTTAAGATTGGGGTTATAGTTGGTATTGTAATTTTTAGATTTTTTTTGATTATTTCCATTTTTATCAGAAAAAATATCTATCCTTGTAGGATAAACCTTTTTAATATCAGGTTGGCTTTTTCTGTACACTGTTAAAAAGTAACCATAAATTTAATGCATATTTAATGTCCATTCTACAGTAAATTTAATGATTTTGTACCAAAAATCGTGAATATTTTATATTTACTGTGAATTTAAATCAGTTCATTCAAATTTCAGTTTGTTTGTACAGGGTGGACAAATTTCGATGTTTTATAGGCTAATTTATAAACCGCAACCTGTACAAAAAATCTGACCCCCCCATTCTCGAGCTCTTTTTTGGAGAAATATATGAATGCGAAAACAGATCATGGATATTTTGATTCGTTTACGATCTATAGGGCGATTTTCAAATTTGACCAGATTCCAATATGGTGTATAGTTTGGTTATTACTTTAAATATCAAAAATTTTAAAAAATTTTCTATGGGCACTCCTTTACGTAGAATACATTGGCGCTCTTACTTTTTTATTTCCGATTACCGGAAATGACATACGACTTAAAGTTGTATTTTTTTAATAGAAACACCCTATATATTTTTAGTTCAATAGTTTTCATTTATTTTTTCCTTTGAAATGATATGATATTTCTTATTATCGTAAGTCCTCAACCTTTACAAAATTTTGCTTTAAATTTAATATATTGATAGGGAATTATTTTATCTTAATAGGCGTATGTCATCTAAATCAAAGTTTTTTCGTTTGACGTTTAAAAGTTTTTCATTAGTTTTAGTCGTCATAATTACGCTGTATTGAATCTTAAAAAGTAAAAAATGTCCTTCGAAAATTACGGGAAATATGATATGTTAGAATGTTTTATTCAAAGCAATAACAAGTCTGATATTGCATACGAAACATATTTCAATCGTTATCTAGAAAGAAAACAACCTCATAAGTTTTTTTAAAAGAAAATCTCACCAATTAAGGGACATTTACCAGGCTAAAACCACAAAATTACAACATTCAAGATGCTAAAGAATCAGTTATAAATGTAATTGGAATGGCGATTCCAAACCCTTCAATTTCAAGCCGTAAAATTGAAACTGATTCTGGAGTTTCAAAACGACGGGCCCTAAATATTTTAAATAAACATAAATTTTGACCTTATGCAATAAGGAAAATACATTTACAACTAACTGATTATCAACGCTGACTGCAGTTTTGTTTATGGTATCGTTAAAAAGATCTGCAAGATCCATTATTTTTTAGGAGGGTAATTTGGACAGATGAAGCCTACATTAACAGTTCTGGAATTTTCAACAGGCATAACGAACATTACTGGTCTGATATCAACCCTCACCATACCGTAGACGTCCAATCCCAACGGTTTGGTTCTAGGGTTTGGTGTGCTTGACTTGGAAATCGCATTTTAACTTATAACATTTATCAAGAAAATCTTACAGGTCGACGGTACTACGAAATATTAAATCGACATCTAATTGAAGAATTTTTGAACAATCTTCCTTTACGTAAAGGAAGGACTCTATTCTTTTAGCAAGATGGTGCTCCCCTCATAATATCAGGACCGTTTCAGAATTATTAAATATTAATTTTGGAAATAATTGGATCGGAAGTAATGTACCAGTGAGATGGCCACCACGATGATCAGATCTGACGTCACTGGATCTTTTCTTTTGGGGACATATTAAAGACAAAGTATATAAGAAAACCAATAACAATATCAATAAACTTAGAAAATTTTATCCAATATTCATATTCATAATACAGTTCGGAATGTTACAAAAAGATGCAATTTCTGTATTCAAAATAACGGACATCAGTTTACACATTTGCTTTAATTAGAATTTTATTGATATTACTAATATACTGATTTTTTAATTTATTATACTTAAAATGCACGTAAACATCAAAATTTTTATTTGCCTCTGACCTGCTGAATGTTCCATAAATAAAAAATTGAAAATTACTTAATATTGAGTAATTATAAAGATACAAATTAATGAAAAAGCATTAAACGTCAAGCGAAAAAACTTTGATTTAGATGACATACCGCCTACCAAAATAAAATAATTTCTTATTCAATTTATTAAATTTAAAGCAAAATTTTGTAATTTTCGTTTTTTCATATCTTAAATAATAACCGAACTATACACCATTTAGAATTTGGTCAAATTTGAAAATCGCACTATATATCGTAAACGAATCAAGATAGCCCTGATCTGTTTTCGCATTCATATGATTCTCCAAAAAAGAGCTCGAGAATGGGGGGGGGTCAGATTTTTTGTAGATTGCGGTTTTTAAATTAGCCTATAAAACAATTTTATTATTTGCCCACCCTGTACATTAAATTTGATTAAATGGTATCTTAGATTTTAAAAAAGTAACTAAAAAGATATTTCAAGTTCTGGTATATTAAAATTAATTCACATATACCCTAATACTAAAGGAATTTACATTACTATTCAACATACATTGCATGATATTCCGGGAGATGACGCAACTTGTATTAAACTTTTTATTTAGTATGATGTAAGTTGCTTCAAGAACTCAATTTTCTTAGGGTGGGGTGTACATGTCTACTCCGTAGTGACGAGAACCACTGAGTTCGAAACCGGTCTAGATAGCCGACACTACCTATTGGAAAAATGTTTACCTTTTCCTGATAGTTTTAGCGTTTTTTGAACTCATATTAATGTTAGGGCATTAAATATGTGGTAACATATCTCAGATTTAATAAACACTAGCTGTTATGGCAAAAATACGATTCATAAATCGCATTTTACAATAATAAACCACTAAAAGTTATGGTGTTTCCTCCTGGCTATCGGCGATAGACCACTGACCTTTACAATGGACCCCTACTCTTGACGGCTGTTAAAGCCAAAAAATGGCAAACCATGGGCGAAAAAATGCGTTTCTGCACATCGGGCGCCAGTCATATTTTTGGACGTTGATCAGATAAGGACATGCGCATAAGCGACTTTCTATAATCGATCGGTTGTTTCGTAGCGCCATCCATAAAGAGCACAGTTTCGGCTCAACGCCAATTTTGTGTTTATTTTTGCTTTGTGAGTTGCGTGCGATTTAAACGGATTTATAGCGTTTTAAGTGATTGATTTTATTTGTTTTTGTGTTTTTATTTAATATAATGGACTCCACAACGTGTATGGCAACCTTTTGCCAAAACAAGGGTAAAATATCAGGAATTTCATATTTTATGTTTTATTTAGGAAAAGGTAATAATTCGTATTAGAGTAAATTTAGAGGTGGATGTCATTTTGGTTTTGTTTGTTTTAATTTATTATTGATAATTTTTTATTTTTTCCGATAAGAATTTAAGAAATTTTATATAATACAGATGTTTCTATTAGTGTACACTGTTTTTTTATCAAAAAAATCTAGAGAATTATTAAAAAAATCAAAAGAAACAAGACCAAAATTACCCAAGAAAGTTAACGCACACAAACGGAAACAATAGATTAGAGAAATAGTAAGATACATTTTTTTCACAATTTTACTTTCACAGTATAAGAAATTACTAAACTAACTTCCATCGGTAGACACTGACCGGATTATTCCCTTCTGCTTCAGATATTATTTGTGTCCATATGATGTGACTCCCAGAACAAGAAAGTTACATGACACCGACTTCTTTACTAAAGATTGCAACCATGGTTGCAACTTTAATAACTTGCTTGATTTAGACACCATTTATGACTAATTGAACTAACAAATAGATTTTCGAAGTTCGGTCCTGTCGATGGTCACCTGATCATTTTGTAGTGCGCATGCCAACATCTGATCTACGATGTTTACATTTTATTGTCGTAAATTTGCCGTTTTTGGGATTAAACTTTGCGGATCTAATAAATATTTTATCTATGCGATGGACTCATCAGTGGGTTTCGCCGCTGCCTGTCCCAAACACCTTTTACGTACTTTCTATATTTCGGATCTTATATTTGAATTTAAACCTTGACGGAATCTATAGGTGAGATATTCTGTGGGCGGTCGTTCATATAACACTGTATATTTAATGTACATAGTCACCTTAAAAGGTAATGATCAAACTTTAAATTTAATGCATTACATTAAATGAATTTGCTAAACGTTCGTGAAATTTGCTTCCAGCATATTTACATTCAATTCAATGCATTTCCTTTTTACAGTGTAATTCATAAAAATTAGTTGATAAAATTATCAATCTTATCTGTCTTAATAAAGCTTAAATGGGGTAGATTTTTTTTATAATAAATCCCAAATATTGCTTGTATACCGTTCTTTAAATTGAAATAATTTTAAAATATTAGTTTTTTGGAAATAGTACATATTAATATATGTTGAAAATTCCCAATAATTTGAGTTCTTTCTAGTTTCTTTATTTTATTTTATATTATAGGTAATTAGATACTTGCATGCGCTCTAGTTGCGCACAAAACACGAAAAAGAATCATGATCGCCCTAATTTTATTACGAGTACATTTTATTTAAAAAGGGGGCGATCAATTTCCCATTTAAAACGCCGCCGTGCCCTACACCTTTTAATTTAATTAATTCGGCGGCGCTTTTACAAAAACGATTTTTCTTCTTTGTAGGAAATTAAATTAATTCATGAAGCCCCGCAATGTTCTAACTTATTCTATAACATCAGCTAAAGTAATAATTAATAAAGCTATTAGGTTATTCCTGCCAGTTTGTAACGTTGTTATTTCGTTGGCTTCGCCACCAAAAAAGGAAAACATGGCGGCGCACGATCCGCTCCCGAAATTAATCGAAAAGCGGATTAGGGTTCGATTAGCGCGTGACAGCCGCTGACGAAGGAATAATACTTGGGGAAGTTTTGCACTATTCCATATTTTAATTTTATCGTTAAATGAAAAAGACAAAATATTACTATTACATCCTTATTATTTTCAGAATAGAAGGCATCAATATCATTTTTCCACTGATTATCGTCTGCAAAATGACATCCCCTCTAAGCCAAAGTTTCTCAAACATTTTTATGCCCTGGCCCTCTTATTTTCATGTTTCCCCATTATGACCCACCAAAAGTATTTTTAACTCTCCTGGTGTATGTAGGCGAAAGAAAAAAAAACTCATCTGAATGTCCGCATAGAAGCATGTATTAAATTTAAATGAAAAGGATAACTTAATTATACTAGTAATCAAATACAAAAAAAAATTACAACTGATGTTATAATGGCTGTCCGTGGGAGTTTCAAACATCCTGATTGATCACCACATATAGATTTTGAGTTATAGAATGTACAAACATTTTCATGTAATATTTACACATAAGTTCAAAATAATAAAAAAAAACAAAATGATAACAGGATTTGTTTACAAAAATACACATGAAAATACATTTACAGTAATTCTTTCATACATAATTTTTTGCAAATGTTGACTTTCGTTTATATTTCTGATCGCTTTCTCTCATAAGAAACCAACAATAATCTCCCATCATTGTTGGATCTCATCTGCCTCGGTAGCGTTGCTCCATTGTTAATATGTCTCGGTGGAACCTTTTTCCTTACTCGTCACTAACCGCACCCAAATTTTCTGGGAAAAAATTGACATGGAAGTGCAAGAAGGGTATTTTACGAGACATGCAACAGCCTATTTTGCAGTACCTTTCAAGTAGTCCTTCTACAAGTTTTTCGTAGTTTTCTATATTTTTGTTTCCTAAAAACTCCGAAATAATTGTTTTAAAAGAACCCACGCAGCTAATTCAACATCACTTAAATTTGATCCCTTACTATTTTTCTAATTTGTGGTCCAACAAATATTCCTTCAGCTTAGCATCACTTAGTTTAGGAAAAATTAGTTTAAGATATTTAAACGCATCTCCTTCTTTACCTAATGTTTTAACGAAATTTTTAATCAATCCCAGTTTAATTTGTCATGGAGGTAACAGAATTTTTTTGGGATCAACAAAAGAGATATACTTTACGTTAGCTTGACCTGGAATATATTGATCTTTCGGAAACCATTCTTTTACTTAGTAATGGTTGTGTGTTGTTCTACTGTCCCAAAGACAAAGAAAACAGCAATACTTCATAAATCCACCCTGAAACCCTAGTAATAGTCCTGGGACTTTTAGGTCACCATATATTTGTCACTTATACGTATCAAAGCTTATTGCATTTAGAGTGCATGTCTTTTGTTGCCATTATAGAACAGAATTGCTTTTAAGCTAATTTTAGAAGAATCTATAAATAAGCACCATTCGTCCGGGTTATGTGCAAATTCTAATTTTTCCATAACACTATTTGGACTAACATAAACACACAATTTATCCTACAGAGAAAAAACTAAGATAGCTCCTGGTTACGGTTCCTAAATATTGTAAATTTGGTTCCAGTGGCTAGTAAATTCCATTGTAATCTAGACCCTAATACTGCAGCATGCTCTTTGGACAAGTGGAGGTCCCGAACTAGATCATTTGATTAAGGTTGTTCGATTAAATGGGGTGATTTTCCTTCCCTTTCAGGAAATTAAGAATCATCCTTGTCTGATTCATTATTGGGTTCTTTTTTCTCATCATATATTTCTAAATCTTCCTCCCATTTTGCCGGGGGTGCTGGAACTGGTAAACCTTCTCCAGGAAGAACCGGTTTTATTGCTGAGGGAATAGACGGACATGTAATATTATGTTTGCTCTTTCGTGAAAAATCAGACACTTTCGTCACGCAAAAGTAACAGTTGTAAAAATGATTTGTTGATTCTCGTCAAATCATTGGAACTGCACAAGGTTTAGAAGAGCGTTTGCCATTTAACCAATTAAGTAGATTTGTTTCACAGGTTTGGCAACATATGTGAGGCGCCCAGTCCCGATCTTGATCGCCAACAAGACATTCAAAATAGTTACGATAACCTACTTTGATAATTTTGTTAATTGTACTTTTCTGCGATTTAGGGGTAAACTGACCACATATGTAGCAAAAACTATCCATGGGGTTAACACAGCCACGTTTCTGTATTGTAGACATTTTTGTATTGTCTCATACGTCGGTTCGGAGATGTGATACTACGTTTACAGGCATCAACTAACTTTATTTAACACTAATACAAGGCTATTACTATTGGCTTGTTCGCCCACTTCGGTTCTCTATCTAATACTGACCACTACTGGTGCTAAACCAATACTGATGATACGACTGCCGGCCAGCTGCTTTTATAGCCATTCCGTCCTTCTGGTATTTTCTAGAAACATCGGTTATCGGAAGTTCGAAAAGCGACGGCGTACTTCTCGTATACAGGGGCTATCTATAAGTGGATTCGGCTACAGAGCAGAATAAAGTTTGGAATTATATGGGTTTAAATGGGTACTTCCGTTATTTTAAGGGGGTTGAGACTTCGTGGTTGACTTGTCATCCCTAGATACCCCCCTGTGATGTTTCCAGATTGTGCACAATTTCTCTAACTTATGGAAAACGTAAATTTGGCAACGTCGCATTCCGGTATATTACAATTTACTTTTTAAAATAGGATAGTCCAGTTCAAAGAAGTAACACGTGAAGGATGGGGTGAATTTTGACTGCTTTGTTAACTTGCAACATATCGGAGAGAGAAAAGATAATTTTGTGACTCAAACTTGGGAGTTTTGGATCAAAAGTAGTACGTAATTTTATTTATGTATTACTGAACATAACGGCTGTCATTGTAGTGGGTGTTCAATATGCATTCCACAAGATTAATACCTGTTCGGTCCTAAAAGTTGTTACTTTTCAGCTGCGGCAGTTCTATTTTAGGGAGGAGAACCTTTATGAATTAATTGCACTCAAAGATTCCAAGTGATTTTGAGAAATCTGGACAATTTTTGTTCAGGATACAAGTGTTGTCATACCTAGTTTATTATGTAGCATTATCAAAAATGGTACAGACATATTTAATAATAGTGAACAACAATCTTCGAGAACAATTGTTACCACTTTCTTGTAAACATAACTAATTAGAAATGAATATCATTTTAATTTAGTTTAACAATAATGTTGTTAAGATTGCATTTTATTTGTGTTGTTATAGTTGAACGAGGTATTCTTATTAAAAAATAAATTATATCTTCATACAAAGGCTAATTTTAATTGTCCAATAAATAAATTGACCATTTTAATTTACTAACAATAGTCGAGACCTGTACTGATTTTGTGGAAACATTTTTAAAAAGGCATCATTCGCTTTGGTTCTCGCTTTCACTATCGCAAATTTGGTTTTTCGAGGTCTCGCTTACGATATAAATACTTTCACTACAACCCTACTTTAAATTGACAAAATATGTCTTTAAAAAATTCGTTTACAATAAAAGAAAATTCATAATTTAAACATTTTTCTTCGTTCGTTCTAATATTTTCGTTTTCTAATAAAACATAAATTTATTTTTTGAACCTAGAATATTTTTTGAAGGAAAATCATTTTAAAATAAATACATCGAAACATACATTTTATCTTACCGCTAATTCCCGTATCGATTTAACGTTAAATGCAAGGTTCATTCATAATAAGAAAAAATGCTAAGAAAATGTAAAGTAAAAAATGCAGTTTAATTTATACAAGGAATTAAAATATTTGGCTGTAAGGAAGATATGAGTGAGGTATTCGGAATAGGTGGGAAAAAACCTTAATTGAAGAGATATGTAATATAACTTTTCAGGAGATTGCAGAGAGATTAAATGTATCGCACGCAACAATTGAAAATCACTTAAAATATCTTAAACTCACTTAGAAGCTCGATATTTGAGTTCGGTTGAATGGAAAGGGATTCATTTAACACAATGAATTAATATAATGAAAAACGGGTCATCTACAGTAACATCATTGAAAAATGGGCATGATCCAAGCCAGGCACAAACCACATCTAAAGCTTAACTGGATCCAAGGTCATGATGTCAATTTGGTGGGACTATAAAGGTGTTATGTATTTTGAGCTGCTCTACAAAAAAAAAAACGAAATTTTGTTTGCGGGGACCTGATCTACCTTGCTATATATAATAGAGCATGCTCAGACCGAATATGAAGTCCAACTAACCCCATCATATAAGGTTTTTTTCTTAACCCCAAAAATAGTTTAAAAATCATAAAATTCAATAAAAACACAAAAAAGCCCTATAATCATATACCCCATCAATCCCACGACACCATAAGCTTAAAAGCACCACAACTCTAAAACCCCAAAACCTAATGAAAAAGAGTCAAAGGCGCGTCCAAGCAACATCAGTTATATTTCTCCGAATGTTTGGTGGTGCATACATACCACAAACAACAAAATTGATCCTGTTTGTTGTGACCGTCATGTTCATGTTGTCTATGGGTTCCTTTGGCTGCGTTACATCTTGAAGCTATAAACTCCGTTGAGGCCAAGGTACCCATCTCTATAGAGGTATGGTCACATGATGATGACACCTGCGGGCCCGCTTGCTCACCCTGACCAGCCGTCGATACAAAGTATCTGACTCCCTACATCGTAAATTTTTTTCGTGTATTTGTCATGACGGCATGAACACCGTTGTCCAGGGTCTCCGCCGGATCACAGAATAACTCCGTTGCCCATCGTCAACCACGTGAAGGTGCCCTAGATTGCAAACACACGATAGAAGTAACTAGACTCGTCATCTATGGAATTATGGGGTTATAGGGCCGTAGATTATGAGGTTTTAGAATTATGAGGTTTTAAGGTTACGTGGTAGTGGGGTTAAAGGATATAGCTCGTTCAAACATATTGATTTTCACTGCTTGAAAACGCATTAGTATCTTTTTCACTGGGTAATAGGGTAATAGGGTTATGAGGCTTATGGCGTTTTAAGGATATGATCATACTGCATTGTTTAGGTTTTTATTGAATTGTACTTGTAGCTTATTTTTGGAGGTAAGGGAAAAATCTGACGTGATGATGTTATTCGGACTTCGGATTCGGTTTTAGCATCTTCGATTACATATAGTAAGGTAGGTCAAGTCCCCGCAAGCAATATTTCGATTTTTTTGTAGAGCGGTGTAATTCATTAAACTTTGTTTTTTTTTTGTATAAAAGAAAATGTATTATATTTTACACTAACAAACCAAAATTGCTTTCTTGCCGACATAACTCGTTAAATGTATTATTTTTATTTTCGCCAGCTAAAGAAATGAAGAGTAAAATGGTACAACAAACAAAATTATAATAACATATACAGTTTTAGGAGAAAATTAAAGCGGCATTTAAGATTGATCAAAATCCGATTATAAGTAAAGCTGCGCTGAACTATAGCTGTGTTATAATGGGGCTCTATAAATAAGTTCATTTTTAAAAAGATTAGATGAGTTTTCATAAAATATATGACGGTGCAGAAAGTTCCCCAAGTGATGTTCTTCATTTTCAGCCATTTCAAATCAATCAGGATATGGGATACATCCGTATATTATTATTTAAGAACAGGCATTTTCAACTTTTAGTTATATCACAACAATTAATTATATTAAGTAAATCACACCAAATAAATACGAGTGATATTAAAATATTACCGTTAAGGTTCTATAGTGACTACTCCCTTTTCTGGTGTGTGTCAAATTAAATTTAAATTCGTTCATTATTTTGTGTTTTATGCAGTGTTGGGAAACAAAAAACGAGTTTGGTAAAATTGAAACATTGCAGAATCCGTCTTAATCCGGATGCACAGAAACCAGAGTAATCTCATTGTGTTCACCATAGACACTTACACGGCTAATTTGTACAACTCATATATGATAGGTATGAATCTCGTGGGTTTCCAAGTTTACTGTTTTTTCCGATCTAGTAACTTGCAAAAACATATGATATGATTTACAGTAATTTTCTGGCTAATTTCGGATCAGGATTAACCACAAAAAGCTTGTTATTGTTCAATCCCTGTCTGGTTCTCCGGTAATTTTTATTTTCTTTTCTTATCCACTGTTTATATTTAATGGCTTCTGGTATGATGCACCTCGGACATCAAGAGCTTATTAGCGATCAATATATTGAGTCAATGAGCCTTTTCTTGCTAGCTCATCAGTTTTTTTCATTTCCATGCATGGCTTCGTGTCCTGTAACCCAAATTCCCAAACAAGTCTACCTTAAGCCCCGCGAGACTAAACTGCTTGACTCATATATATATATATATATATATATATATATATATATATATATATATATATATATATATATATATATATATAAAGTAAAATGCGAACAGTTTCGTCTCTACTAGACGTGTATCTTTGCCGTATCACTGTGGCGGGGAGGGTAAGTATATATATATATATATATATATATATATATATATATATATATATATATATATATATATTTTGGGAATAGATTTGCATTAAAATCTGTTCCTCATTGTTTTGACGTTCTTTATTCAGAACATTTTCAAAAAATAATTGTTTTGAGATTTCGTCAAATCTGTTGAACGACATGATGAAAGAATGTTGTGACAGGACAGGCGGCGGAAATGCCTTGAAGTTAGTAGAAATTTTGATAAAAAATAAAATCATGCAAGTATTTTGTTACTGTTGGAAAAAAACTTTTAAGCATTAATAGTGCCCCTCATAGTAGAGGTTGACACCAATAGTTTAAGTAATGAATGAGAACGTTTTGGAGAATAAAGCAATAGCAACTCCAGAAATATCTAGAAGCCCCGTAAGGGGCATTTTTGTTGTAAACGGAGCCTTCCCATTATAATAAAACATCATCTGTGTGGTTAAACAAAAATGGAACACTGTAGAAATGAAACTTCATATTATCGATAGGTTTCTTGTTTCACTATTAAACCATTATATTAGATACATAAATTAAGAAAGTGTGAACAACTTCCGGTGTAACCATAAGCTTTCGTGTAAAAACTCTCCAATAATGTTCGATCGCTGCGAAACGTCACAAAGTATTCGACGTTGCCACGTTATCCGATTAACTTGCCAACATCGTCAAACCATCACCTGATGGCAGTAATTAAAATCTTCAAGATTTGCACCGGAAAGATGATTGAAATTATTTTCTGCGGCTTATTTCCATTTAGTCGGCGCGGCGTGTAACGACGAACGGTGTGCTCAAGGGTGATTTTCGGGAAAATTTATGCATGTAAATCACGTCCTCAAAGTTAATGTGGGATTTTATAAACTTCTATTTTTGCTAATCGCATTTAAAACGCTTCTCGCCAAATCTTGTGATGCAGAAATGATAAAAAGGCAAGCACATAGCGAACACGAAATTCTTGTTACAGGGGAACACTGCGTGTATCAGATCAGTAAGCAATACTGATAACTTTCTCTTAAATTTATTAAGATTTTATGGACCTTTATAAAAAATATTCATTGTAAAAACGAATTAACAAAATACAGAAAGGTTTGTTGTAATTATAAAAGAAGGCAGTATACATTTTAGTAAAGATCTGCGTATCATAGAGAACTATTGGAAGCAGAAAACATTGGTTCGAATCAGTGGAAAACTAACCGACGAATGTTACATTCAACGAGGCCTCAGACAGGGGTTTATTCTGTCCCCGTTATTATTCAACATTCACCCGGACATAATTTTCAAACAGGTTTTGCAAGATAAAGACCTTGGAGTAAAGGTCAATGGTAAACCGATTAATATCATTCGATATGCCGCCGACACAGCTATCTTGTGTGATAGTATCCATGGTCTTCAAAAGTTGTTGCATTGTGTGAACACGACAGGACAGGAAATGGGTCTAAAAATGAATGTCACTAAGCCAAAGTTTATGATATTCAGCCGCCAACCGCACCCCGATGCTCTAGATCAACAAAGCCGTGAGAGAGTTACCCAATTCAAATATCTGGGATGGTACATTATAGAGCATCTAACCCAAATAAAGAGATCAAGTGCAGAATTGAAACAGCTCGTACAACTTTTCTGAAATTGAAATCATTTCTATGTAACGACCAATTAAACCTAAAATTGCTTCAAAGAATGATCAAATGTTATATTTGGTCAGTGTTGTTATATGGAGCTGAGACCTGGACTCTAAAGGCTGATACGATCAACCGCCTAGAAGCGTTCGAGAAGTGGTTGCATAGTAGAGTGCTCCGAATGCTCTGCCAATACTTTTTATAACACCCATCGCCAAGACCGGCTTCTCACCAATTTCTCCTCATAATCCAGTGATAATTTTTTACCATATTCTGCGTATTTCTACTTTTGGTTGCTTTAGAGTGCATATACGTTTATTACCGTCATTAAACCCCCAAAAATAAAACAACAAAATATCACTACGAATTGCAGATTCAGTATCTTGATCTTCGATTAAAACAACAGATTTGTTTGAAGACTGTTTATGGTCGGTGGGGGGAGAGGCTTTTTTGATGTTTGGCAGACATAAACATGTTTACTTATCTTTTCTTTCAGTTTAATTGCTTGTCGTGACTCTTTTCAGTGTTTTTAAGTGTTAGAAATTACTTTAAATGCGAAGTTTACAATTAATATTAACAAAAAAGGATTTAAACACTTATTTTTATTAGTAAATATTATTAGATATTGTTTATATATTGAAAATAACAATAATAATAATTTAGGCAACCATATATTCATACTTTTATGTATTCAGAATGGACGTACCGATTATCATATGAAATTCGTTTTAATAATTCAATTAAAAAATGATAGCATAAAATCGGTATGTGTGTAACAAGAAATGAAATATCTACTGTTTATCAACACTTTTTTAAATATAAATAAAAATATTATTAAGTTAATCAGCGTTCAAACAAGCAGGGACTAGTTCTGACGTGATGCTAAGTCTATAGTGGTATGTTCGAAGATATTGATAGTATTTTTATCACGAATTCAAATACTTAATATCTCATTTTTGTGGAGCCAATTGAATAATATATTTTTTATTAAAAATATCGTTAGTAAATAATCACATGGCTTTAAAGACGGCTACTAATTCCAAATAATTTATATGGAACAATTTCTCGTTATTGTTAACTCAGTATCATCTCCAAACTATTAGTTGTAAAACCCAAAACGGTTTTAGAATTAATTCCCTTTTACCTAAATTTAAAATAAAGGTTAATTCTGATAGTAAAGTACAAGCATTCTTTACATTTTTAATGCACTCCTGCATAATTCTTGCAATAATTAAAAAGTCTTCTAAATATGAAAAACAAATTATATTTCTTTTTCTCAAACATTTTAGTACAGCTCTGGTTATTTTGGTAAAAATAAAACAAGAAACATCAGTATTTTCTATACATTTTCTGAAAAATAGACATTTTAAATTTTTACTGGAAATATAACAATTATTTATTACCAACTTTATGACTGTCCCATAATCTTCCAACTTAAAACGAGGTGCTGTAATATATTTTCCATTTGATTTTGGTTTGGTCTGATTGTGTTGTAATCGTTTGGAACTGTTCTTTTCCTCAAGTTGAAGGCACTGAAAATTTAAATATTGTTTACTTCGAATCCTCCTGTTTATTTTGTCCGACTGGATCGATTCTTGGAGTTTTCTTTAGCAAAAAGATGTTCAATCAATCAATAGTGCATTCATTAATAATCTTCCATATATCTTTTTTTAAAAATGATTCAATTCAAAATAGCATGTGATTTGAAAGTTGACGAAAATTATGGCATAGAAGTTGTCCATCGCTTGTATTTCAATTATTTCGTCTACATAAATTTTCTGTGGATCCTTTAGTATACCTGATATTAATCGCCCTATGGCAGAAAGTACAACTGTTAATTGCTCCTGTAGCTGCGTAATAAACTGATCTTGGTTTTTAGTATCCCAATTGAAGCATTCCCCATTTCGTGATTTAATTTGGAAGTCTAAAATGAGTTGCAGTTGTCTGGAATTAGGTATTTATTAACCAATTCGCTAATTATATTCTGTTCAATTTCATTTACAAAATAATTTTTCCATCTTACGAACACTGCTTCATCAATATCCCTTTCCACTTTTTTGTTACTAGGAATTGGATTTTTACCGAGTGTCAATACGATTTTTCTTATTTTTATCGTGCTCCGTATTTTCCGCTTGGTTTTCGCGTTTAATGTGAAGTTCTTCTGCTTTGTATTTTTCGACTGGTTCTCGCGTTCAATTTTTGCAGCAACCAGGAAAAATATCGGTAAGACATGATGGCAATTATTACAAGAACCAGAAAAAAATTAGTAAGACATTATATCAATTACTGTAACAACCAATAATGGAAAAATGCTGGGAGTTCGATCGAGAGCTCCATCAGATGTTCATAGACTTTAAACAGGCTTTCGATAGAGTATGCCGGATGAGACTGTGCACAGCAATGCAAGAACTTGGCTTTCCTAAAAAACTAGTCAACTTGATACGTATGAGTATGGAAGGACTACGATGTAAGGTAAGAGTTGGGCAACAGTACTCGGAGACATTTGAGATTAACAATGGACTGAAGCAGGGAGATGCACTCTCACCACAACTCTTCAACGTAGCTTTAGAACACATAATCAGAAATGCAAGAATTGATACACCGACTTCCATATTCCATCGAGAAGGACCAAACTTACTGCTGGCATTTGCAGACGATGTAGATCTAATAGAAAACACAAGAATAAAAATGAAGGAAACTTTTATCAGGTTCGAGAAGGAAGCAGAAAAGATGGGGCTACAAATAAATGAAAACAAAACTAAATATATGTACACGAGCCGCAATATTCGAAACAGAGACAGAATTGGACAGAACATCACCATCGACGACTACAACTTTGAGCGCGTCAGAGAATTTAAGTATCTTGGAACAACAATAACTGAAGATAATAACGGATCACAAGAAATAAACAATAGGATCCAAGCTGGGAATAGATGTAGCTACGCCCTTCGAGACCTGATAAAATCGAAACAACTAACAAGACGAACAAAGATAAATCTATATAAAACAGTTATAAGACCAGCAGTGATGTACGGCAGCGAAACTTGGACAATAACAAAGGCAAACGAAGAGCGACTGCGAGTTTGGGAGAGAAAAATCCTAAGGAAAATCTTTGGCCCGTTACTGGATGGGGCAACGGGACAATATAAAATAAGAACAAACAAAGAGTTAGAAGAGTTATACGCAGACGCAAACATAGTAAAAGAAATAAAGTCTAGAAGACTCCAATGGACGGGCCACCTCATAAGACACTATAACGAAAGAATAGTGAGACTGGTGTGGGAAGAAACCCCAACTGGAAAAAGACCACTTGGACGACCCCGGCTCCGGTGGCGGGATAATATAGCAAGAGACCTTAAAGCTATGGATGTAGAGAACTGGATGGAGCTAGCAAAGGACAGAAACGAATGGAGGCATATTGTCAAGTCGGCTAAAACTCAGACGGGGTTGTAACGCCACGGAGTAAGGAGTAACTGTAACAACCTGTGAAAAAGTTTCAGTAAGACAGTATCTAATCATCATATAGGACAACAGCGAAGAATAACTCATTTTTTTGGAACTAATTGTAACTATAAAAATAAATAAGTAAAAGATAATGCCGTCTCAATTTCAAACAGACTGTAATTCATCCAAATATTGATTTATTAAGAAACAAATTAGTTCAAGGAATGGGAAAACACATGGTTATAAATAAATTATTACTAATTTACACACAAATACAAATAATACACACAAGATCTTATTGTTAACTTTATATAACTGCATTTATTTTCTTTTATGTATATTTAGAAAACTAATTTAAGATTGTTTGCAAAGCAAGTCTACGTCAAGAACGATTATCACATTTACAAATGAAGATGTTATTTTCTTGATTTAACTACACAAAACTTAAATTAAATTTAAGTTCGCCTAATTACAAAATAAAACAACATTTTTAAGAGTTATTTTCTTATTAAAAAAGAAATAAATGAAATAAAACTTAAACATTACCAGGTGCATGTTTACTTAACGTCTTGGCTTTTGTGTCTTCAAAACTATTTCAAGAATGACCACGATGTTACGCACATATTCCTTATTTTTAATGGTACAATATAAAATATTATATGCCCTCTTATCGACACATTTCATCTAGGCTAGCAAAGGAGAAAACGGACCCATTCCATACGAGGTTAAACTAAAATGTAAAAAGTGTTTTAGAATGCCACAAAGTTCTAATAAGTGAAACATGTAACGTAAGCGGAGTGTCCGCATAAAAAGAAAGTAGAATGGTATTTTTAAAAAAATGTCAAAATCTCAATGGTTACAGATGTATTTTTTTTTTTCGTTTTTGATGTATATTTAATTTAGTTCTTGATAAATCAAGCTGATATTTGACATGGATCTACAACTAAAACTGTTTCCTAACTTGCCACCAGAGAGCGTTTTACGTAGATATCAAAGTTAATTTTCCTTAAACCTTTTTTATTCTATTAGATATAACAGCACAAAACAACAAACCATTTCGAAGAGTACAAAACGGTGAGAAACAGAATCAATAGTCAAATAGCTCAACTAAAGAAAGAATACTGGGAAAAGTATTCAAAAGACATGGAACACGACCTATGTGGAGGACAAAAGAAAATATGGAACATGCTGAGGAACAGAAAAAAACCAATCAATGAATACGTTCAACTATGCCCAATCGACAGCCAACAATGGGTCAGCCATTTTAAGGACTTACTCCAGGCACCAGCTACAGATAACAACGTAGACGAAAACCAACAAGAAATCACAGAACTAACAGATGTTAACATCAGTGAAGCAGAGATGTACCTGACAATTAAGAAATTAAAAAACAGAAAATCACCTGGTACCGACCAAATTACGAATGAGATGCTAAAATACGGAGGCCCCAGCCTTGTCACAGAGCTCACTGTTCTATTTCAAAAAATACTCCGCACAACGTCAGTACCCAACGAATGGCGGAAGAGCATCACAATTCCGATCCACAAAAGAGGATCAAAGAAACAACCCGAAAACTACAGGGGAATCAGCCTACTGAACAGTTCAGCCAAATTATTAACCAAAATACTGTCATAACGAATCGTAGACAAGGTAGGGGCATGCGAAGAACAGCGGAGCTTCCGGAATAACCGCTCTACTATCGACGGTATATTTATTATCAGACAGCTGGTTGAAAAATCTATCGAATACTATAAACCTCTGTTCATTTGTTTTGTGGACTTTACACAAGCGTTGGATCGAGTCAAACTGGAACACATAACAGAACTACTGCGAAGAAAACAAGTAGACGAAGCAATCATACGCGCAATATACGAACTGAATTCCAAAAACACCATGGTAATTAAAACAAATAACACTCTAACAGAGGAAATCCCTCTATCCATAAGAATAAGACAGGGTGATAGCCTAGTCCAACACTTTTCAATGTAATCATGGACGAAATCATTGATGAGGTAAAAAGCACAAATATGGGGTACCCAATGGGACACAGCACAGTTCAGATTATATGCTTTGCAGACGATGTTGCCTTGACAGCAGATAGCGAGGACAACTTACAAAGAATGCTTTTCCATCTCAATCGAACAGCCAAACAGTATAATATGAAGATATCTGTGGAGAAAACCAAAGCAATGGTAATACGCAAAAGAACCGGTAAGGTGCAAACTAATGGTTGATGACAAACATATCGAACAGGTTGGGAAGTTTAAATACCTAGGAGCACATGTAACAAGTAACAGGGCAGTAACGAAAGAAGTACGCACACAGGCCAACAAAGCGGCCATGATATCAGGCCAACTAAGAGACATAATCTGGAACAATAAACATATGACGGTTGAGAGTAAAGCAAGAATTTACAAGGTCTGTGTAAGACCGATACTGACCTACGGCGCAGAAACAAAAAATGAAACCACAAAGACAAAACAAATTATGAGAACCACAGAAATGAAAACGCTGAGAATGATCACGGGAACAAGTTTAAGAGATAGAATAAGAAACGCAAAAATACGCGAGGACAGCGGAGTGGGGGATGTTGTAAAGTGGGTTCGAAACTGTCGTAGGCAGTGGAGAGATCACGTGGAACGAATGGACGATGACAGACTAGCAAAAACCGTGATGAGAGAGAAACCAAACACCAAACGGCCGCCTGGACGGCCCCCCAAAAGATGGAGAGACAGCTGGATTTCGACCTCAAACGAGGATCGATGAGGCATTGTATAGATAACAGAACTTGGTTCTACCTAGAAGAAGAACAAGAAGAAGAAGATATAATCAAAATAAGGATGTTTTTATAGTTAATGAAAAATGCATCAAATAATATCGATATAGGCACCTAAAACTATGCGAACAGTTCAGATAAATAAAAATAAATAATCTTACATACTTTAAAAGAAAATCTAGATACGAGTGCTAGACATATTGCAGTCCCATACGAGATATGAAAATGTACTGCATCGGAAGTTCTTCATGAAAATCTTCTTTATCCATTTCATGTTCAAAAGATCCAAGCTTAAATGAAGGAACATGTATTTTTATATAAATTAGAAATTGATAATAATTTCATTAATATTGGATTATTTGGTTTTAAAAGAGAAACGATTATAAATTTGAATAATACACGGGATTGTGGGTGACTGCCTTGTAAGCTACACTTTTTTGTGTGGTATTAAACTGTGACATTTATTTAAATTTCTGTTCTAAAAATCTATTAGAATATGCATAGAAATCAAAAGAGTACCGTTACAGAACTCAATATTAATAATAATTAATACGTATGTTATTTTTATATTTTATTGAACAATAATTTTTTGAATCTGATTTTTGGACGGCGAGCAAAAAAATTAAGTCTCATTGAAATTGTGATGTATTTTTGGAATTTTCTATTTCAAGCTTATATTTGCAAATCGTAAATTATAGCACTGTATTTTGTAAGCTAAATTTAATATTCCATATTACATCGATAAACACCTTTTTTGGTTTTTATGATGTATTCTGAAAAACAACAAATTGGTATCACGAACTTTAAAAAACGGAAAAAACAACATTCATGAAAATAATTAATTATAAATAACCTGTATTCCCACTTCGCTTTAATAACTGCTTGAAGACGACGAAGCATACATTCAATCAAATTAAGGATTACATTCTGGTCGTCGGTATTCCACTCCTGCAATAGCAACTCTCTTGGCTCCTGGGCAGTTCTTGGAGCTGGTGTATTCCTTCAGATACGTCGGCCCAACTCATCCAAGATATGTTCGATGGGATTCATGTCTGGACTATATGCTGGCTAATCATCAAAACGCCTAATTCCTACTTCATCGAAGCATTCTCTAATAACTCTGGCTGTGTGAGGTCTAGCATTATTTTACATAAAAATGCCATGCTCGCCCATGACAGGCAAAATATCGTCTTCTAGAACTCCCGCAATGTACCTGTAAGTTGTCAGGGAGCCATTCTGTGTGAAGACCAACTCTGTGCGTGCTTGTAATTACCGCCAAAACTATTACCGACCCACTACCAAATGGTAGTCGCTTGTCAATACAAAGTGAAACTTATCTTTTTCCATGTTTTCGCCATACTGATCCATTGAGGCAAAAACACAACTCATCTGAAAACAGTACCTTGCTCCAGTCCTCATTTTTTCCATGTCAATTGATTGCGGGCAAAAGCCAATTTTGCAATTCGATGCCGGCGTTGCAATGGTAGACCTGTAGCCATCCTTCTATAAGACAATCCAGTAGTATGAAGCTTTCTTCTACATCCAAAATTTTAATTAAAATGCTCGATTATTTGCAAAATGAGGGAAATTTTTGAAAAGTAATTTTAAATTAACCAGTGAATTCAAAGTATTTTAATCAGGTTATCATTTCAATGCTATGTTTTTAATTTTTTTGTAGTGTTGGTCTGACAATAGAAACGATGCTATGAAACAAATCTAAATCCCCCGTATTATGACAGAGATAATAGTATGGCAGTAAAGCCGAGACAGAAAATATCATAATGCGTGTATTTATTTCTAGGTATTCGCTTTGCCAGTGCATCAGCGGCCGCCCGGAGGGATTCCTCAAAAGCTGTTCGTCATAGGGTTGGGCTGTGATGTCACTCGATATCGATACGAATTAGAATACAGATCTCTCAACGATATCTTCGTTATTTCGTTACTACCCTGATTCCGACGTTTTAGTGATTTCGCGATAATAGTTCATGTCTAAAAATATATTTTAAAAATCTAACCTAGTTGTCTTGTTACGATTATCTCTTCTATAGATACAGACGTTTACAACGAAAACGCATTTTAAGATTGGCCGCATTAAGATATTTTCAAGAATAATGCAAATATTTTTCTCATAAAACGAATTGTAATTTGAACTAAAATATCTGAAAATAAATAGCGCTTATTTTAAAATTTTAAGATACACCAGTTTAAAGTATGCAGTGCATCAACGGTAAAAACATCCGACAAAATTGTTTAAAGTCAAGGATACACTTGTACCATCATATTTTACCATAATTTTAATTCCATCCGTGCTGCTACTCTTTTGACAAGCGTCTAGGTACACCCCAATTAATATCGATTGCAAAAATTCGCCCCTATCTAATATGGTTTTAATCGACGGTTTTTTTAGCGTAACGGTTCTAGGTTTGTTTACTAACATTTTGAGCTCGATATTTTTTCCTTGTTGCTTTTCATTTTGTTGTGCATTATTACTAATAACTAATGGTGAAATATTTTTCCTCAATAAATATCGATCGCAAAGTTTCGTCCATGCCTAATATGGCTTTGACAGTTGACAACTTTAACGTTTTGTTTTATACTACGGTTTATTTAGATTTCGAATTCGTATTTTTACGTTTTGCTCATCATTTTCCAGTTTTCTTTCCAGAAAACTGGAAAGAATACATGCAGAGCCTTTACAATAACCAGGAGTATAATAATGAGGACATCCAAATAGATTTAGATAAGGTAAAACCGATGATGGAAGACGAGAACATAAAAATAGAAGTACACGAAATGCTGACCAAACTGAAAAATAGAAAAGCTCCGGGAACTGACGATATTTCCAATGAAATGCTTAAATATGGGGGCCTTGAACTAGAAAAAGCACTAACAATACTATTCGACAAAATTCTAGCAATCTGCAGTATTCCAGAACAGTGGAGGAACATCCTGACTATACCCATCTTCAAAAAGAGAAATAAGAATGACCCCAACAATTATAGAACAATAACACTACTAAACAGTACAAGCAAATTATTAACAAAAATCATGACTTCAAAACTAACGAGTAAAATTGTAATAAGTGAAGAACAACACGGGTTTAGACAGAATAGATCGACAGTTGATGCGATTTTCATTATTCGACAGACTATTGAAAAATCGATTTAATACCATAAACCTCTTTTGATCTGCCTAGTGGATCTTAAAAAAGCGTTTGATAGAGTTCGACTTAAAGACGTCTTGCAAATACTTCAGGAAAATGGTGTTAACCACAACTATATTACGGTAATTGAAGAGCTAAATAAAAACAATAAGACACGCATAAAGACACAACAAGGAATAACAGAGGAAATACCTATCATGACGGGAATACGACAAGGCGACAGTATGAGTCCATTTCTCTTTAATTTAATTATGGACAAGATAATTCAAAATATAAAAGAAGTCAATGGAGGATACAAAATGGGACGAAAATCTTTTAAAATCTCATGTTTTGCCGACGACGCCTTACTGTTAGCAGAAAATGAAGACGATCTGCAACGACTACTATACCGATTCCAGACCACATCAAAAAATTTAAATATGGAAATATCTACAGAAAAGACCGAAACGATGGTAATTTCAAAAGAATTGGTGGTGAAGAACTATCCTGTCAGACAAAGCATGTCTTGCAGATACCTGGGAGTTGATGTATCAAGCATTAAAAATCTATACCAGGAAGTCAGAGCACAGGCTAACAAGACCTCAAGGATATCAGGATGCCTGAAGTACATAATCTGGAAAAATAAGTATGTCCACAGAGAGCAAAGTACGCATCTACAGAACTGTGATAAGATCAGTACTAACTTATGCATCGGAAACTCGAGCCGAAACATCTAAAACCAAAAGTATGCTACGAACGGCTGAAATGAAAACGTTAAGAACAATCAAATGAGTAACCCTAAGAGATCAAATAAGAAGTGCCGAAATGAGGGAAGAGCTGAAGGTGCTTGATGTGGTACGGTTCATAAGGTCAAGGCGCAGATATTGGAGGGAACATGTGGACAGAATGGGCGACGATCAATGGGCAAAATGGGCTAAGAACGAGATACCAAACACTAGAAGACCCACTGGTCCACCTCCAAAACGACGGCACGAATGTTGGACATCAACATCACAGGAGGCTTAATATAGCAGAAAAACAAGACGTCGTCTTAAATAAAAGAGGAAGAAGAAGAAGAAGAAGCTTATCATTTTGTGAATACTGTATTATTAAAAAAAATAATTTTGAGTGTGTTATACTTTAAGATGGCTATTATAAAAATGACGAGTTATAAAGAATGTAAAGTTAGTTTTAACACAAGATACAACCTAAGAGCTCCCGTGAAGAGAAAACATCCCGGATGTTTTTTTTTATGTTTTATTCTTTAGAATAAATATAATGTCGAGTGTGGTTAAATAATCCTTGTGTTTCTTTTAGAAAAATTAGACTTATTGGCCCCTAAGATAAAAAGTCAGCATGGAACTTATACATGCATAGAGTGTAGTGCTGGTTTGTCAACTTAGCAAATTTAAGGGTACACGTAAAAAGAAAACATCCAGGTTGTACCGTAAAATTGATTCCTTAGAAACATTTTTATATTTTTTTTTAGGAAATTTGGAAAAATTAGTCCCTGTAAAGCAGAACGTTTTTGAATGTAAACATTGTCAGAGTAAATTTAAAATGTTTAAAGATTTAACTATACATAGAAAAGGTGATTGTGCTGTTGTCAAGAAAGTAAAGTGTCCTTTATATCAGTTTTCAAATCCACCTTCCACTATAAAGAAATGCATGCCTTACAAATTGACTTACTTGAGTTTGAATAATTTGAGGCATTTAAGGAATGGAAAATAGAAGTTGAACAAGAAACATTTGCCTCTTTTGTAAATATGCATGGACTTACACACGGAGTGAATGGCAGAAAAATAAAATATACATGTCACGGGTCGGGTCATATAAGAACAAGAGGTAAGAATATTTGAACGCTTAAAACAGAAAGTAGTAATAAAATTAGTGGATATTGTCCTGCTGAAATGAATGCTCAAATATGTAATAAAAAGTGTACGGTGAAATTTTGTGACTCATGTTGGTCACCAACAAGAACAGGATTTAGGAATCTTTTCCTTTTAACCTCAGACTGTCAATAGGTAGCAACAAAGGTAGCATCCAAAATTCCATTCCAGACCATTTTGGATGACATTAGAGACTCTATTTTTAATTTCCAGCTTGACAATTGCGACTTGCTTACCAAAAAATTAGCTTCATACGTTACTTGTATTAGAAGATCTCAGGGAAGGCTACCCATGCTCATTTTTGATATGCAATCAAAATAATTCTGGAGCATTAAAGATTTTTTTTCTTGTGTAAAAGAAAATATCGTAAAAAAAATTACACCAAAAGTTTTTATGCCTGACATGTTTTAAAGTAAGGGCGATAAGAGCTTGTATTTTAATTGCTCTGAAATGGTAAATATCTCATTTTAAGTTTGTTTTAGTAAATATCTCTTATTTTATATTAATTATTGGTCAATATATCTAAGTTTTTGTTCTACCCACCGACACCAATGAACCGAAATCGTGGCAGGCCCCAACGCAGATGGGTAGATGATATAAGACAGTTTGTTGGAAAAGACTGACTCCAGAAGGCGAGAGACAGATCCCAGTGGAGGACCATCGGAGAGGCTTATGTCCAGGAGTGAACGTCAATGGGCTGAGGAAGAATACAAGATATATCTAAGTGTTTTGAGAAAGTTGTCTTTTTTTTTAATGAAAACCTTCATGGCGTTAATCTTGCAAGTACACACTGACTTAATACAAAGTAGTCTTTTCAAAGGCTCGAGGTGGTGTTGTGTGGTATTGGTAAGCTCAAATAACTTGTGGTCATTTTGCGAAGTAGTATATATCTGTTGGACTTCCATTGTCTTTATTTTCGTTGAATATTACGACGTTTCGGCTAGAAGTTATCTCTAATCGTTTTCAAGTGAAATTGGAGATTGGAGTAATCTTTAGCCTTTTTTAAGTGAAATTGGAATTTCACTAGCGATAACTACTAGCCGAAACGTCGTGGTAGACAGTGGAAGCCCAACAGATATCTACCACTTCGCAAGAAACATCGTTGTCTATGACCTTCAAACAAACATTTGTGGTCGTTTAGTTCTAAAAAGGCAAGAGCTTAAGAAGATCGATCAGATTGCTTTTAGGCTCAATTGGTTTTATTTATGAATGTATAGAATGGCTTAAAAAATATATACAACAGGTTGGCATTGTTTTGCAAGAGACCCACGATTTTATTCTGTCACAATGTTTTTTTAAGAAATCAAAAAAAAAACTTGAAATTCAAAATTTTTCTTACACTCAAAGTTGACAATGACTTCATAAAATAAATAATAGTTTTATCTTCTCTATTTTTCAATATATTTTATATCTTGGTACATTTTCCATTAGAAAAGAAAATGTGGTATATGAATATTGTTTTCACATTTTTTTAAGAAGAAACTTCAAAAGAATATCAATTAAATTGAGGTTGAATAATATATAAAATTCTTACCAAGAATAAAATACAGGGACCCAAGGATTTAATAGGGTTTTTTTATTCCTTTGATTAAAAAAAAACTATACCGACCTAGAGAAAAAAAAGCGCCACACTGTATATCAATATAAACAAAAAAATGGGAAATATTTCAATGGAATATTATATTTTGTTTAATACCTACCAAGAGATACTTACTCTTTTTAAAACTCGTTCAAAATAAAAATGTATTCTAAAGTTCAAACCCGTTGGATAACAAATTTGCGCATGCACAAATTTTTACAATCGATATTGATTGGGGTGTACCTAGACGCAGGCGCGGATCCAAGGGGGGTGGGGGCGATCGCCCCCCCCCCCCAAAAGCTTTGAGTTTAGGAAAATGGACCCGATTTTTCCTCTTATACTATAGTTTATTCAAGAACTAGAGAGAGTAATAAATCATTTTTTACCCTATTTCTCTTCGCAAACTACCTGTGTTCTTTAGTCCGGTGTTTTTAGCAAAATTTGTTAGACACATATATTTTTCATAGGAATGGGTTATAATCAAAAATACCGGTCTATAATAATAGACTAAAATGTAGGATTATTCCCTCAAAAAATACAAAAACATAAAATTTAAATACTTACAAAATATCCATTGTCAAAAATACAAAAAGTTAAACATATATAAAAAAATAAATTCGTCCATATAATAATAAAATATTTTTGGGGCTCTCGGTTTTTATTATTAATTAAAAACATTTTTAGGCTATTTGACGTTTCAGTTTATTTATTTCTTAAACCATTTGCAGAATTAAAATTAAACATTAAAAAGGGATTCAAATGTAATTACTTTTTTTTTTATGTTGTAATTAAAATTAGACCTACTTATTTTTATTTCTATTGTACTGATATCTTAATTAATTTACTTTTATATATGGAAATACGATAGCCCCAAAAAAATAAGATAAACATGTTAATTCTACACGCTTAAGAAAAAGACACAAACACAATAATAAAATAATAAAAAACTTACGGCTAATTAGAATTAAATATATATAAAATTAAAGAGTGGGACACACTAAAATAAAAATATATAAAAAAATAAAAAAACATATAAACAGCATTAAACAATAAAATACAACAAAAACAAAAATTTAAATAATAAATTGTGTTTACACTAGTAAACATTACGTATCTAATTCATAATCAAAGTCAGTGAAACTATCTTCGCTAAAATTAATTATAATTGGTTCCTCTATCTCACCGATTATGAGATCGAGTTCTCACATTTTGTTTTATTCTTTTATTATATGGATTTTTCCCAATTTTCCGCAGTAACTTTATTCAAAAAAATCTTTCAAAAGTTTAGTTAAATTACTAATTTTATTAATTGTGTTATTTCTAACAACTCTACCTTTTACTTGAGAGAGATATTTACGTCTCCAACGGACAGTTTCCGGAAGATTTATAAGAATATACTTTCTATCTGGTTTTTCCCAGCAAAAATTAAGTTCTCCGAGCAATTTCCAGAGATCAGTTCTTTTAATTTCAGGTAAATCGCGATCTTCAATGATTTTAGTTAGAATTTTGTAGATGGTTGGGATCTGCTTCTCATAATAAAATGTATCTACAATTCCTTTAATTGCAGTTTTCATCTCTTCTTCCAACGAGGTTTTTCGTTTGCCTGTGATCGAATCCGTGGCTTGGGAGTACTAACAATTCCAGTCGTTTTTTCTCCTTCAGTATTCGGTACATAGTAGATTTTCCAACTCCTGTCATGTTGGAACATATCTCAATAGAGCTTTTAACATTATTATCTAGATATTGATATCTTAAGGCATCATAAACATTCATCGTAATAAGTTTTTCGTTGAGGAAAAAATGCCCTGGTTTAACCATTTTGGAATAGATATAGAGGTGAAAGCCATATCTTTTGGGTGTCTCACTAATCTCAAATAGTATATAAAAACAAGCGCAAACAAGATAAATCACTAAGAAAAAACTGTAAGTTGTACTTTGCTCACTGACAGAAATTAAATTAAACTATCAGAAATTCTACGTTGCAGTAAATTTATAAAATATATTTAAATATAGTGAAATATAATTAGATTTACGGCAGTTCTCAGTTACCTGCGGCACTGAAGCAGGTACGTTAGAGGTTTCGGTAACAGTTTTATTACTCTCTCTAGTTCTTGAATAGAGTATAGGAGTCTGTATGCTGGCGATCGCCCCCCCTCCTCCCAAAAGCTTTGAGTTCAGGAAAATAGAACCCATTCTGCCTTTTATATTAGGAATGAGTATGCTGCTTGCACCCCCCCCCCCCCCGTTGACAACTTGTTTTTCTGCCATACTATAGTTTTGTGATATCACCGCCCCCCCCCCCAACTTAAAAACTTAACGGCCTAATTGTGCGTCCATAAATTATCTTTCAACAAATCTAAAGTTGCCTAAATAATTGAAAACCGTAATTCGGAATACAGTGAGTCCGATAAAACTAATTGAATGACCACCATTTTTCCAATATTTAACTTAAAACGCAATACACTTGTCATATTGTCTAAACAAATACTCAACGCATTATTCCTTAACGTTACTCAAATTATCGATATCGATCCGCATCCTTCCATCCCTAATCTCATCGTATAATATCCGGCAATAAAAGGCCACTCGGTTATGGTTACTCAGAACTTAAAGAAAAAAGACCAAGACAACTACAATAATACTTACAAATATAATAAGTTTCGTAATTTTCCCATGAAAAATTCTTACAGTTAAATATTTCTCGAGGAATGCTCTTTCATATTGATCCAACTAACCAAAGAGTGCATTGCGACTTTTTTCCTTTGAAGTCGTTTGACAAAAACATAACACGTATTCCGATTGAATTTTAACAAACATTTCAGATGTGCGTGAGTTTTATCGTTTGTGCAATTTATAAATTGTAGGAAAAACTATTAGAGGGTAGTAAGAATTGTCTTTTTTTTTTGCGTTTGTCTCTTTCTTATAAAGAAACGATAAAACACCTGTTTTATTCGTTAGGGTAAATTTTGAATATATATGCTTAATGTGCTTATTTTTCGCCCATTAAGTACACTGCAAAAAAGAAATGCATTAAATTTAAGGTAAATGTGCTAAAAGCGAATTTCATAAAAGTTTATTAAATGCATTTAATGTACAGGGTGAGTCAACGATTGGATGAAGTAGGTTTGCGCCTTTTCGGTGAAATTAACAAAGAAACTATATTTATTGTTTGATACAGTTTATTTTTACGCAGATTTTAAAAATATTTAGGACTCTACAGGGTGAGCCAAAAAACTAGGACAGCATAAAGTTGTATTTTTTTAAATAGAACACCCTATATACGAATCGTATTTTCGATTTAGCTTATAATTTTAAATCTTTTTTATTAAGGGTTTACTATAACAAAACTTTATAGTTTCTAAGATAATTAAGTTTAAAGAAAAAAAGTCACATTTTCAAGCATCAATTCAATCCTAAATAACGTTTTCAATTTTGTGACAAATATATTCAAATTTGGAATTTAGCAAGGTCAAGGACAAGTTAACATAATTTTTACCTAATATTTGCAATAAAAGCTACAGGGTGTTGAACACATCGGCTCAAATTTGAACAAGTTTAAATGAATAAATATCTTTTTTTTAAATGGTACACCCTGTATATTTTCATGTTATTTAATAGAGTAATAAAAACCCTAAAAGTTTTGTTCAATATATCCTATACCTATTTAAAATAGTTTTTGAGATATTTCAGTTTTTCTTATTTTCCATACTTTTTTACAGAAATAGTCTTCATTATCATAGTACCCATGTAAAATAATAAAAAGAAACTACAGAAACAAACAGAATGTGGTTAAATATGATGAAATACATTATTCGTTATATTACAACGGCAATAGTTTAATTAAACATAATGTGAAAAAATTAACACAACAATAACGACAAGGCAAATACATACTTACTTTTATACTAAATTGAAATAAAAAAATTACCTATTAAATAATGAGATTAATTATTTCTTTTTAATAAGTGTTCGAATAAACGACCCTCTTGTGCAATGCACAAATTTAGTCTTTTTTGCAGATTTTCTCGGACCCTGGACAAAATTAGTGGCGTTAATGTTCTACAGGTATCCCTAATCCTGTTACGCATATCTTCCACTGTTGTTGGTGGATTAACATACACCTTATTTTTAATATAACTCCATAAGAAGAAATCTAATGGGGTGATGTCGCAAGACCTTGGTGGCCACTCAATGAAACCCCCACGTCCAATCCATTTTTGCGGATATCGTTGGTCCAAAAACGCACGAACTTCACGATAGTAATGCGGAGGCGCACCATCGTGCTGGAACCACATACTGTCGAGCTCATCCCTATCGAGACCTTGAAGCAGTTGGGGTAGTTCTTCTTGTAGAAAGTTCAGGTAACTATGGCCATTTAGTGGTTCATTAAAAAAGTGGGGTCCAATAATTCGATTATGATGAATACCACACCAAACATTTAATGACCAGTGGTTTTGATGTTGCACCTCTCTAATCCAAAATGGGTTTTCTGTGGCATAATAATGCATGTTGCGTCTATTTACGGCACCGTTACTTCTAAAAGTAGCTTCATCACTAAACATTACCTTGCATAATAAATTTGGATTTAATTGAATCTCCGCATTTATTGTACGACAAAAGTTTACACGACTTTCAAAATCCTGTCGATGCAATTCTTGGTGTAATTCCATGTGATATGGATGATACCTATATTTCTTGGTAGTACGATTAGCGGTGGATTGTGATGTTTCACATAATGCTGCTAACTGACGGCTACCAATATAAGGATTTTCCTGAACATTAAACAATACTTGTAGTTCTTTTTCTTCATTAGTTACTGGTTTGTTGACCATTTTACGTTTTGCATAATCAACAGTACCAGAAGAATCAAATCTTTGCATTAAGTTTTAAAAAGTATGGGTATTAGGCTGGCGTCGATCAGGATACTTCATTTTGTAAATTCTTTGAGCAAGAAGGCAAATTTTTTTGAGCCTCTCCTATTGTATAAATCATATCTATTAACTCATTCTTTGGAAAATTCATGTTACAATATAAGATGAATGCAAAAAAAAACCAAACTACACTACATAAAAACCAAAAGAAGCGATTGCCGTTATAAATTTGACACACAGAAAAATGTTCTTTTACATTGTTTTTGCCATGGCTACTATGATAATGAAGACTATTTCTTTTAAAAAATATGGAAAATAAAAAAAAAACTGAAATATCTCAAAAACTATTATAAATAGGTATAGGATATATTGAACAAAAGTTTTAGGGTTTTTATTACTCTATTAAATAACATGAAAATATACAGGGTGTACCATTTAAAAAAAAAGATATTTATTCATTTAAACTTGTTCAAATTTGAGCCGATGTGTTCAACACCCTGTAGCTTTTATTGCAAATATTAGGTAAAAATTATGTTAACTTGTCCTTGGCCTTGCTAAATTCCAAATTTGAATATATTTGTCACAAAATTGAAAACGTTATTTAGGATTAACTTGATGCTTGAAAATGTGACTTTTTTTCTTTAAACTTAATTATCTCAGAAACTATAAAGTTTTGTTATAGTAAACCCTTAATAAAAAAGATTTAAAATTATAAGCTAAATCGAAAATAATTTTCGTATATAGGGTGTTCTATTTAAAAAAATACAACTTTATGCTGTCGTAGTTTTTTGGCTCACCCTGTAGAGTCCTAAATATTTTTAAAATCTACGTAAAAATAAACTGTATCAAACAATAAATATAGTTTCTTTGTTAATTTCACCGAAAAGGCACAAACCTACTTCATCCAATCGTTGACTCACCCTGTAATGCATTCAATTTAATAATTTTTACATTAACCTAAATTAATTTATTCCATTAAATTTTATGTAATCATACAATAAATTTACCGTTTGATCATTACTTTTTAAGGTGACTATGAAAATTAAATATACAGCTAGTGTTAATTGAATTGAGATATTTTATCACAATTAATATGGGTGCAAAAAGTCTTGAAACTATCTGGAAAAGATGAACATTTTACCCATAGATAGTATCTGCCATCTAGACCGGTTTTGAACTCATTGGTTCTCGTCAGTATGAGGCAGATATATACACTTCACCATATACTCTAGTCTTCCTATTGAATTTGTAGCGATTTCATGTAAAAATGTATCTGAATATCTGAAAGTTTCAAGTCGTAGGGGGCACCCAGTAGATGGTAAATACGTAAAAAAGTACAGCTAGACAGCCCTGTTGTCCATCCAAAGTCGGAAACTTCGATTTTCTGTCCGTAGAATTTTCCGGTTACATTTTAGAGAAAACTTGTCCAAATGAAAGTTATGGGTGTTGAAAAGACCTTTAATTTCGTTTTTTATATATAATTCGTATTTTATATAATTTATCGAGATAATGGCAAAAAACCATCTTTTTTGCACTATTTTATAAATGTTAATAACTTTTGCAAGAAAGACCGAAAGTGATGAATAACCCCTTGATGATAAGGCCATTACGTGCCTTTATAACTGTGCGAAGGCTGGACCAAATGGGTTTGGTAGTTTATGAATAATCCTAATTGTTTATCCCAGACACTAAATGTTCAAACAATTGTCTTTGCCCAGAGGATAATTCTACAGATATTTGCAAAAGCGGAATGGATTCTTTGAAGTTTCATTACGATATTCATAAATTATTTGAACTAAGTGCTAAACGAGATTAGTGTAACTCGCAATGACTCCAAGATGGCAAAAAAGTACCCATTTAATCCATAATTATAAATCACCTTTCTCTAAATACCAATGAAATTGTGTCAAACGAATATTTAGTCTGTCATAGTAAATCCGCTATCTTAAATTTCAAATTAATTTTACTTTGGTAATATCGGCCCCAAAACCTTCCCATATCGATATTTAAAGAAAATAAATTAATTTTTTATCCACCATATTGGATACGCAACATTGAATTTTTGAAAATAATTTTAGATTCATCATATGTGACCCCGAAAACTCGTCCGTACCAACTTTGGTGAAAACCGGAAAAAACGATTTTTTTGTCGGCCATATCGGATCCGCCAAATTGAATTTTTTTAAAATTATTTTAGATTCGTCATATGGAACCCCGAAAACTCCCCCGTACCAATTTAGGAGAAAATCAGACAAAAGTTGATTTTTTTGTCCGCCATATCGGATCCGCCATATTGGATTTTTGAAAATTTATTTTAGATTCGTCATATGCGACCCCAAAAACTCCCCCGTACCAATTTTGGTAAAAATAGGAAAAAATTGACTTTTCGTCCGCCATATTGGATCCGCTATATTGAATTTTTTAAAAATAATATCAGATTCGTTATGTGCAACCTCGAAAACTCCCCCATACCAATTTTGGAGAAAATCGGATAAAATTAAATTTTTTTGTCCGCCATATTGGATCCGCCATTTTGAATTTTTTTTAAATAATTTCAGATTCGTTGGGTACAACACCGAAAATTCCTTCATACCAATTTTGGAGAAAATCAGAACAAATTAATTTTTTTGGCCGCCATATTGTAAGCGCCATCTTGGATTTTACTGCACCAATTTCATCTAAAAAAATATGGAACCACCGCATCAACTTCTTTTACATAACGTTGAAAATTTCATTCAAATCGGTGCAGCCGTTCCGGAGTAATCGGTGTACATACATAAAAAAAAATACATAGTCGACGAATTGAGAACCTCCTTCTTTTAGAAGTCGGTTAAAAATGATCAAAATCGGTGAGGTCAGGTTGGGGTGGTTCTCTTGTAAGTGCCGATTTATGCGTAAAAGTAGTCCAAAATCGGTTGTAGTACAAGAAAACATCCATGATGTGTGTAAACTCATAGTACAAGTGCAACTACAAGGGCAAAAATAAAACCATTTTTAATAATAAACATTTGTTTTTGTTGGTCATTCTCGAAATATAAATAACTACCCTTATATTTTTAAACAAAAAATTTATTTTTTGGTTACAAAAGTAAATCATTTTAAATTTAAAAAATCCAAGAGAAATTCTAATAGCAAGGACATCTTTATTAACCCCAGAACAACCAATACTTTTCTCACTTGAAAAAGCTGCCAGTTTTTTTCCTTTTTCGTAGATTCGCGAACTATTTCCGCTCTTATTTTCTGACACGTCACCGGCAGTATGCAAAAAGGAAAGCGGTGCGACGGCAGGGAATAGCTCTGGGAAATGTGAAAAACAAGCAGAAGTCTGCTGGGCATATAAAAGTAGGCGCGGCTGGCATTTCCATTTTCCATTTCGCATTACAAATTGACCGGACGAGAACGTCTGACCTGCCCACCTGCACAACGATTCTCTAACACACCGTTTAAATGTCATTTGGTTACACGAGAGATTTTTATTTGCCTAGGGGATTATTGAACTAAATCTAGAAAATAAGGTTAAATATTCATTATATATATTATATTTTCTTGATTCTTGAACCATAAATTTAAGAAAGCATGATATTATCGTATGACGTATGACACAAGTCACATAATAAATTAAATACATTGTTCACAAATTTAAAAAGTAAAACTCCTCTCATGAATAAATCAAATGTAATATATTCGATATCTTGCACAAATTGTTCCAAAAAATATATAGGCATGACGAGCCAATTACTGAAGAACAGATTAAATGGCCATAAATATACGAAAAACGCCTCAACAGCGTTAAACAAATACTCACAGGGCGAAAAACATACTTTTGATTATAACAGTACCATAATAAGAAACAAAGATATGAATTACCAAAAATTACAGATAAAGGAAATGATTGAAATTAAAAAAGATAAAAACACTGTTAACGACAGATCAGATATGGGAAATTTGAGCCACATTTACACAAGCCTAATTTAAACAAAAATATTAAGTATTCGATCCTGTCAAATAAGAATCAAATATTGAATATCCTCTTAAACATAAAAGTAAACGTATACCTTATTTTGTTTTTTTTGCATTGTAAAATATAAAAAATAAAACACACTCACATTCCATGCATCCTCAATAGACGTTGTAAAGATTGAATTTCATTATTAATAGAGTAACAAAATGTCAAGGTGTGTACCGGTAAAATTAATTTTTTTTTAAATTTAAATACTGTTTTAAGGTGTTTTGTTTGTTTTTTATAATTGTAGATATGTTTCTTGTGTGAATGTTTTAATTATATAAAAATATTTTTAGGAAGGAAAATAAAACAAAAATTTTGAAAATGCCTTAAATAAAGGGCGAAATGTCAATTGTTTGCATTTTTGTTAAATAAAAGAACCTAAACCCAAGAAAAGACAAAATAAAGAAAAAATTATATATATATATATATATATATATATATATATATATATATATATATATATATATATATATATAGGGCTATACCTAATCCCCATTTTTATCGCAACCAAAATAGCTTATAATGGATTGAAATATGGTGCGTCAAATATGGCGACGACTATGAACAAATCTTAGATGTAAAACTTAATCTGTTCTAGAAATACTGCTTTGTCAATTTGTTTCAAAATGCATATGACTATTGTTAGTTTTTCCACTAACATGATAATATTTTATAATGCGCCTTTCAAAATGGCGAATCCGATTGCGGCCTTAAGAACTAAATTTCATTATTTTACCATGAAAGTATACATTACGAGATTTAAATTACATAAATATAAATATTTATGTGGTTAAATAATTTTTAATGATACAAACCACATAAAAGTTTATACTGAAATTATGTCGAAAACCACTAGTCTAGTCTTTGTTTCTTTTTCGACAACAGATTTTGCATCTCATCATCATTAGAGACGGTTAAAAAAAACCTTAAATTTAGTGTAAATTTAATGCCCATTCTACATTAAATTTAATGATTTTGTATCAAAAATCATGAATAATTTACATTTCTTTCGAATTTAAAGCAATTCATTGAAATATTAGCTCGTTGTACATTAAATTGGATTAAATTGTATCTTCAATTCTGTACATTACAATTAATTCACATATACCCTAATACTAAAGGATTTTACATGATTATTCAATATACATTGCATGAGATTCTGGAAAATGGCGCAACTTGTATTGAACTTTTTATTTAGTATGATAGAAATTGCTTAAAAGACTCAATTTTCTTATGGTGAGGTGTACAGGTCTGACGGGAGCCAATGAGTTTGAAATCGGTCTACATGGCGGACAGTACCTATGAGAAAAATGTTCACCTCTTCCTGGTGGTTTCAGAATTTCTTGAACTCATGTTAATATTGATGCATTAATATGTGATAACATATCTCAAATTTAATGAACAGTGGTTGTATATTTCTTGTACACTTACCTTAAAGAGTAATGATCAAACTTTAAATGTAATGCATGATTATATTGAATTTAATTGAATAAATTAATTTAAACTAATGTAAACTATTAAATTTAATGCGTTACATTAAAAGCATTTAATAAACGTTTGTGAAATTTGCTTCCAGCATATTTGCATAAAATTTAATGCATTTCCTTTTTCTAGCGTAAGTCTTCTTCTTAGATCTACTTTTGGATATAGGCCTTCTCAATTTCTCTTCATCTTTCACGGTTTTGTACTTTTCTGACCCAAACGAAACCGGCCGATCTCTTCAAGTCATCGGTCCATCGCGTGTAGTTTGATGGCCTAATTATATGTATCCAGTTGCATTTTCTAATTGTTGGTTTCTTATAGAAATTTGAGAATCAGCACTGCACTAAGTTTTGGTCTAGGAAATTTTCATTCTAAAACTAGTCCTCACCGCCTCTATCAAAGTCAGTCAGCATATTTTGCAAGTTTTATGCATTTTCTGTAACGGCGTATCTGATGTGGTTTAGTCTTTTGCCACAGATAAATATACCTTTAACTACCCAGTGAACATTTTTAAAGATGTTTTCTGGTACTGACATAAATACTTTTGGCGATACTATACCCCCTTGCCCTATTTCTCTATTATTTTACCAGGTTTAGTTTTATTTTTTTTATTTATTAACTAAGGATGTACCGATAGCGTCGGGCATACGACAGGGGGACTCTCTGAGTCCATTACTGTTTAACATAGTAATGGACCAAATAATTGAGAACGTCAAAAGAGCGGCACCAGGGTACAGAATGAATACCGGGGAAATAACAATAATATGTTACGCTGATGACGCCGTCATAGTCTCGGAAAATGAAGACGATCTCCAAAGACTTCTATTGGAATTCCACACCATAAGCAAGCAATTCAACATGAAAATATCCATAGATAAAACTAAGTCAATTGTAATAAGCAAAGTGCCCTTAAGATGCAAACTAGTAGTAGATGACTAACCAATAGAACAACTTATGACCTTTAATTACTTAGGAGTTAAGATATCCGCAAACCAATACAGAACAAGAGAAGTAAGAAACCAAGTAAACAAGGCAAATAAAATCTCGGGAAGCCTGGCGGATATAATATAGCACAACACATACATGAACAAGGACGCAAAAACAAAAATCTACAAGACCTGTATTCGACCGATAATGATGTATGCAATAGAGACGAGAGCTGACAACACAAAAACAAAATCAATTCTAAGAACTGCCGAAATGAAAGTACTAAGAAAAATATCGGGATACACATTAAGAGATCACATACGCAATTCAACAATACGCGAGGAACATGGAATGCAGGATATAGTAAGATGGGGACGGAAGCGCAGAAGAGCCTGGAATGAGCACGTAGGAAGAATGGCGCAAAATAGTATAGCGAGAATCGCCCGAGATGGAACACCGGAAACCAGAAGACCAATAGGTAGACCACCTAAAAGATGGAGAGAGTCCTGGATTTCAACATCAAATGAAATGAATGATTGAGTTGGAAAAAACAAGCTGTAAGCCTATAACAAGAGGAAGAAGAAGAAGAAGAAGTTTTATTCCATACTTGTACCGTCGATGTTACGTTGTTTTATATTTATTTAAGTACATATCTCTAATCTACTCTCCTATGTTTTAACGTTTTTATTATAGCCAATCTAAACAGATAAAATGTCTGAAATTGTTTCAACTAATCAAAATCTTATTATATCTTGAAATTTATTAGGTATTCTAAAATATTCTTGTGGAATATATAATGATATTAAAAATACAATACAAAAAATAAAGTTATTATCAATGAAGGAAAATATGTTTCATTCGTAAAATACGGAACAGAGGCCTATTATTACTTTTGGTGTACAACAGCTAAATGACGTATCCGCATCTGTAGGCCTTAAAATGAACTACAACAAAACAAAAATAATGAACCACGAACAGGCAAACATAACAATACAGAACCAGAGGATAGAAAACGTCGAACACTATGTATACTTGGGTCATGACCTCAGTCAAGGGAAATCAAACCAGGATGCTGAAATAAAAAGAAAAACGCAGCTGACATGGGCCGCATTCGGTAAACTTGCATACATCCTGAAAAATAATTCAATTCCTATAAATTCAAAAAGAAAAGTATACGACACATGCATATTACCGGTGTGTACGTATGGATTAGAGACCATGTCCCTCACCAAAAAGTCCGCTAAAAAATTAGAAACAATCCAAAGAGCGATGGAAAGAAACATGCTTGGAATATAATTAAGAGACAGGATTAGAAACACCGAGATAAGACGCAAAACGAAAGTCAAGGACATCGTGAAGGAGGTTGCAAAGATGAAGTGGCGATGGGCTGGTCACATAGCCCGATATAAGGACAACAGATGGACACGAAGAATCCTGGAATGGAGACCGAGGGCGACAACAAGAAGCACGGGAAGACCTCAAAAAAGACGGGAAGACGACATAAGGATAGTGGCAGGCAAACAGTAGATGAGATTGGCGAAGAATAGAGAAAGATGGAAACAATTGAGATAGACCTACATCCAGGAGTGGATGGACATAGGTTGACAAAGAGAGATTAGTTTTGGTTTAGTTTTTCTGTCAATTCCACTAAACATACATAAAATCACGAATGTCGACACCGACGCAAAAGTATCGATACTTTTTATCGCTAACAAGCGAATACTGTTCAAATAAACCCAAAGACCCCTACGAAAAACGCCATATGAATACCCAAATTTCATGCTACTAATTTTGACCTTAACTTATTCTCTTTAGTTTATGGATTACAATCACAATATTAGGGCCAATCATTTAGGCAAATAAAAGCAGTGAAATGAACGATTTGTGGAGTTATAATACATTCGATAATTATATTTTTGTCAATTCCATTTTCTATATAATTCTTCCACCTTAGAGACACTTCCTCATGAACATCCTCTCGCAATTTTTTGTTGCTAAGCATTGGATTTTTACGGAGTACTTCTAAAAATTTTTTATTTGTATCGTGCTCCGTATTTTCCTCTTCGTTTTCAGGTTCAATGCGAGGTTCTTCAATTTCTGCAACAACCAGAAGAATATTCAGTAAGACATTACGTCAATTACTGCAAGAAAAAAAAGTAGTAAGACATTACATCAATTACTACAATTGCGACAAGATTTCAGTAAGACATTAGGTCAATTACTGAATACTGCTATTTTTACGTAACAAGACAGGCGTCAATTGTTACAACATTTCAGTATTACGTCAATTATCGAAAGAATTGGAGAAAAAAATTAGTAAAACATTACGTCAGTTACTGAATACTGCTATTTTAATGTAACAAGACAGGCGTCAATTGTTACAAGTTTATTGTAGCCACAATGAACAAAAGGAAGACATACGCCCATTCCTTTTGAATTTATTAATATGCCTCCTTTAGACGATCCAGACAAAATTTCAGTAAGACTTTACGTCAATTACTGATAGAATTGAAGAAAAAATCAGTAAGACATTACGTCAATTACTGAAAGAATTGGAGAAAAAAATCAGTAAGACATTACGTCAATTACTGAATACTGCTATTTTTATGTAACAAGACAGGCGTCAATTGTTACGAGTTTATTGTAACCAAAAAACAAAGTAAGATATGCACCAATTACTTCTGAGTGTATTAATATACCTACCTTGTCACTGTCACTGTCACTGTTTTCACTGGTCTGTATATAATTAGGAACTTCAAGTTCAATTGCCCTTAATTTTGATAATAAAAAATCGTATTTTTTATTCCTCTTTCTTCGCTTTTCCAAATTTCGGTTAACTTTACATCTTGACTTTACCGTATTTCCCTCACTTTCCGACTCAGAAGTTGATAGCATTTTTTTCTTAATTACCTTGGGCATTTTTCCCGTCAATTTTAGAAATATATTAACGACACGAATGAAAAGATGTGTGCTGACCGGCACAAACAAATACAATGAAGATTAAGTAGATCACCTAACCACAAGACGAGTCAGGAATTTTTTGTTTATCTTTAAAAATTGTGCTGACTAGGTATGACGAACGCATACTACAGTATGTAATAATCATGAAGGATAACAATGAAGAATAATGAACGATTTGTGGAGTTATAATACGGTTACTCATTTAATAACGCTTACCCAAAAATATGAGGATTTGAGAGCATATTTCTCTTGAAAAAAACTTATTTCTCCAAATTTTATGGAAACAAAATTAAAAAGAATAGAAATAGTAAATAAATCGACATGATAAATTTAGAAAAATTAAATAAAGAGAATGAATTCTAAAACATGTATTAAAATAAAGAGAATATAGAGCAGTGCGCTACCCAATTCATGTTAAACAATTACTCACAAAACAGCAAAATAGAGGCAAGTGTCCCCCTTCCTTTTCTGTTATTTTCGTAAGTGTGGAATGAGTACGGACAACATGCTTCCCTGTTTTTGTTGGGGATATATGTGAATTGTTATTTTTATTCGTTTCACGTGTAAATGCTCTCCCTAGATTTGAGTTTACCAGATGTGTATTTAAATTCAATAAAGATAAAACTTCTTTTGACACGTGCTATAATCATCGCCTGCATAAATACAGGATGTCCAGTAAATACTTCCTAATTTCTCGGGAGTATACAGGGGATGTGAAAATAACCCTACTTTGTCATAGAAAAAAATTCCTAAAGTGCCCCTTAACGGAGATACAGAGCCCTAAAGGGCTACCCAGCGATTTACCTTATAGGCTCTAAATTTTGAACCGACTTGTATAATTAAATGAAATTTTAATATTTTATAGAGGCCATAAAGACTTAGGCAGTGTGGCTGCAAGTCCGTTCCTGACTTCTCTGATGATCCAAAACATTTATTGTAGTATGGTTTAATGAGTCTTTATGACCTCTATAAAATATTAAAATTTCATTAAACTATACAAACTGATTCAAAACTTACCGCCGATAATGTAAATCGCTGGGTACCTATTTAGGACTCTGTATCTCCGTTAAAGATTTTTTTTCCATAATAAAGTCGGGTTATTGTGACCTCTCCTTGGGAGCATAATCCCGAGAAATTAGGTGGTAATTACCGGACATCCTGTATATTTTGAGATTTAGTTTTTGATACTCTCCGAGGTATATGAAACAATCGTATAATTTATTACTAGACCATTATCCACAACTTATTTCCATTTTCACAGAAATAGAAATATTGCCTCAAAAAAGAGTTCTTCAACAAATTTAATCAAAAATGCTACCCTTCTGAATTAAAATAACCTTTAACGAAAACAAAATCCAATTTATTTATATCGATATTTATAGAAAAATCTCCGAATCATTGTTAGGAACAAAAAATCGTAGCATTGACGAATTGACGGATTCGGAAAAATTAATTTTCCTAATATGCGTTTTTCACGCGGAGCAAGGCCCGGCTATTCGGAAAAATGATTAATACGCTGTTTCCACGAAAGGTCGCTCAAAGGAAATGTAAAGAAAGCATAACTAAACAGTCATGACCTGACTGGACCTAATAAAAAAATATATTTATTTAAAAAGAGGATCTGGATCATTGGGGCAAGAAAGAAATTGGCCTCCTCTATAGAAATATGAACTGAACATGTCTACAAAAATTATCCAACTCAAATATAAAATTAAAAAATTTATTGTAGATAAGACATATTTTAAAACTAAACCGTCTAAACCTTAGTAAAAATGGTTTTGTACAGTTTTCAGTTATTTTCTATAAATTAATTTTATTCGACCTCAAATAAGTAAATCGACAGTACTGAAAATAATTGCAATACATAAAAACAGGTCTGATTTTTTACAAGGTACCGTAACCATAACAAGAAGAATCCATTGAATATTGATCAAATTTCGCAACGCCCTACGATAAAAAAAAGACAACTACAAAACTTTTACAAACTTCATCCGTCTTTTAAGTAATTTAATAGATCATCTCCTGTGAAATCGCGTAGAAATCCTCAGCTATTGGCGAACTTAAACTATCTGTAACCGAGAAAAGAGTCTTAAGTGAAGGTTTCGATTACACCAAAGCTCCAAAAAAGATTCCAATGAAAGAAAAAATTGCACTAATCGAAATAAATTTTTCCTCAAAAGATAACAACCAAGTTGACCAAATACGACAATGTGTGTCAAGAATCTTTAAACCAATCAGCCCCCGAAGCAAAACCTCAACATAACTGACTTTAAGTTTTTAAATAGCCAAACAAAAACGGAAGCATCATAATAAAATAAGCAGATAAAGACAATGTAAATGTTATCGTGAATACCAAAAATCACACTAAAAGAGGCATCCTAAGAGACAGTCTATAAGTCTGTTCCCAGAGATCTCACCACAAATCCATAAAAAACAACCAAGACTAAAAAAAATGGATTCATCCTTACAACTCGATATCCAATGAACACATATCACGAAAACAATTCAACAGGTAGCCAAAACTCTACGGGCTTCCAAAAGTACATAAGTAAAATTAGCCCTTAAGACAAATGGTTAGTGCTTACAATTCTCCTGCTCAAAAACTACAAAAATACCTATCATGTAACTGTGTGTTAAGGAAGCCGTAAATTAAGCGAAAAATTCGGAACAGTTCATAACCATGTTTCCTACGAAGTAATAAATATCTGTTGGACTTCCATTGTTTTTATTTTTTGCTGAATATCACAACGTTTCTTATTCCTAAGCTACACAACTATTTATGCTAAAAGTAAATGCAGTGAAGAGTAACTGAGACAGATATCTACTATTTCACAGGAAACATCATTGTCTATGATCTTCAAACAAACACTAGAAGCCCGTTATGGACTAACCTGAACTACCAGAAATCTAAGATTAACCTTACAAGAGAGGAGACACACATTCAGTTTCTACGACAAGCACGGGGTCAGGGAATAATATCAGATGGTTTCCATAGAAAATCTCCAGTTTCAGGACAGCGGGCCACCAGGATAATGGAAAAAGGTAGAAAGGCATTAAATTATCATCGTTTTAAAAAGGCCACACTACGAGACGACATTCATCAACGGTTCGAAGAAATTAAAGAACATACATTAGAAGAAGACTACGCCCCCGTCGCAAGGAAAATTTACGCTATTTGTGACAAAGTAAGGACAAAACAAGAAGGCATACACAAAAAGAAACTCTCCAAAAACCAGGGCAGACAAGAACGACAACAGCCATCTCACAGCCAGAGCATAATAGTTAATATATCTGTCAAGGAATTACCCTCAGTGGAAAAATCACTACTTGCCAAAGGTTTGAACTTCACAGTTGCTCCAAAAGAGGTTTCCATTCTCGATATAATCAGCGCCGCAGACTCAGCGAACATCGAAGACCCTTTTGCAGATGAGTTCAGGTGGAAAATAAGAGAAACGCTACAAAAATCTGGAAAAACGAAAGCAAACATCAGCAAAGACGAGAAAACTGCTCAAACTAATATACAGAAGGATCCCAGTATTAAAACTCTACCAGCGAATAAAGAAAATGTCACAGTCGTAATGAATGCTGAGACATACAATCAAAAAATTGACGATATTTCAAGAAAAGGAAATTATACATCTCTTGCTAAAGATCCCACATCTACAATTGGAGGAAGAATTTATCGTGATCTTAAGAAACATAAACGGTATATTTCTGAGAGGACTCGAACTAAGTTGACTTCACACCATAGCAAAACTCCACATCTTTATGGACCCCCGAAGATACATAAACAAAACATGCCTTTACAACCTATCACGAGTTATCGGAACTCTGCGACGTCTGAGCTTGCCAATTTCCTTCTTCCAATCCGGCGACCATTACAAGGAAATATATCGTCCTGGGTCAAGAACTCCCAATATTTCGTAGAAATTATACGTGAAATAGCAGTACCACCGGCAAACCATTTTATTAGCTTTGACGTGGAAAGCCTATACACCAACGTTCCAGTTAAGGAGTCACTAAAATCATAAGAAAAAAACTTGAAGAAGACCACACCTTAGCAGAAAAAACATCTTTATCACCGCAGATTTGCTGAAAAGTTGTTTGACTAATTTCTATTTCCAGGAAAAGGAAACATTCTACGTTAAGGATAGTCCATCATCCTTGATGTATCGCTGTCACCTATTTTTGCAAATTTATTCAGGGTCTAGTTTAAAACTACAGCCCTTCAAGAATTTCGCATTAAACCAAACTCTGGTATCGGTATGAAGACGATGGTTGTGTGATATGACAACAACTGCTTCCCTGATTTCATAAACAAGATACATACAAAATGGAGGCAATTATGTAGAAAATTAAGGCACACATTTTCCCCATTTTTTTTTCTAAATATTTTGGAGTCAGGGAACAACCCTCAAATGATAATGTCATTCAGAAAGTTTTTAATACAAAAGATACATACAATTGTACAGGTTCGGAAATATCTATACTTGGGTTATCTTTGGGTCACCGGGGGGGCATTTATTTCGTATGCGAGCTATCTAAATATCTTCTGTTTTAGCTGTTTTTATGTTAATTATTATCAAAATATGGATAAATTTAAAGTTGAAAACAACCTGTCCCGGAACCTTTTTTTTTTCTTATTTTCCACTCACCCAAGATTTTTCTTGTTCATGACTATGTATTATTCTTTGTTTGGATAAATAGAATATAACACGTAATATAATGAATGCAAAAAATAAAGTAAAAAAATGGGTCCTCAGTCGAACATACATATTTCCGATAAAGATAAATGGCAGCATAGACACTAAAAAAAATTTAATATACAAATTGTCAGAAAAATATAATTTTCTTTGAGACTAGCTGGACCGCGTGGGTTACAACTTTAGTAAATAAATACCCCAAATAGATACACCTCTATCACACGAAAGCTTAAATTCCCAGTCAGTGCCCTTGTCAGGTCTAACTTGTCTAGATATTTAAATTTACCTTTTCAATAAATTATTAATTATTCTCCGAACTGACTTGACACGAAATCACCGTTTAATACCTCAGCATAAATCAGGGGTTGACAGGGGCAAACTGCTTCCAGGGTGTCAAACGACCCTTTTTCCAGGTCGATTTTAATAAAATTTATTAATTTTTTAAACCCTTCCCGTCGCGCCGCTAAAAATAACGCATTATTATTATATTGGTGTCAAATTTTCATTAGCATAGCTACACCTTTTGTTGTATCTTTTATATTATTAGAAAATTTCATTAAAATTGGATATATAGAGATCATGTTAAACAATACATTCACAATTAAGAAGTTTATAATATTTTTTATAGACGAAAAAAAAGCTGGGTATTTTTCTGATTTGGTAATTGTCTGTTTTAAATCTCTACCAAAAGATTTTTCTTCCAAAAATTATCACATGCTTATCGTTAAAAAGGATACTGCACATAGATGTCTAGATGCCAAATTGCTCCTCCCCCTTTGTGTTTAATAGATCTATCTTTTATAAACTGATGGGAACCTCAAAGCACTCGAATAGGAAGCGAAAGGTATTCACCCAATATAATCTAAAATAGTAGTTTCCTAAATGAGCTAGAATATTATTAATATTGTAGAGATATCCTGAAGAAGAGAAAAATAAATTTTCGAAACCTTGACACAATCCAAAAAGGTTTTTTTCCTTATCAAGGCCCACAAATGTAAATAGACTGCATCTCCAAGATCCCTAGTTCGGAATATTGTTTCTTGACTAGTCAGTCAATATATATATATATATATATATATATATATATATATATATATATATATATATATATATATATATATATATATATATATATATAACATAATCTAGTCCCGACTTAAAAAATTACATATAAAAATTTATATTTTAATTTGTCGCTTTTTAGCGTTTTTTTTAGAAGCCGATTCAATTTTTTTATAAAATTTCTATTAACTTTCTTATTCCCATACAGCAAATCCTCGTTCCTGCTCATTTCCTGCTATAGAAGGAGATATTTGTTATACAGTACAAAAAATAGAATAATTTTAAAATGTTGCGATATGCTAAAGCTTTTTTTAAATAAAATCAGAATAAATTTCAAAATAATGCAAAACGAACAATACTAAAGTAGTTTTTTTTTAGAATTAAGTGTCCACACTTGAAAATGTTGTAACGTAAAAGTAATAAATAAATAAATTTTGAAACACTTTCATCTTAGTTGCCGACTGATCTTTGTATCTAAAGTTTCTACAAATACCCATTATTTTACCTTCCTCTCTTACAAGTAAACATATCCAAGTGTAACTCACCCAATTGAATAAAACTTGGCATACCAGTAAAACATTGCAAAATATTAGACACGTATTTTTTTGCAGTGGCCATAACTCACTTTTAAGAGTAAAACCTGATCCGAAATGATCAAAGAAACTACTACAAATGAGCAGGAATCAATTAAGGGTCATTATAGGTATAATGACATGGTTGTCAAAGTATATCTAAATAAAATGAACCTGTATAACGGAGACCTCGGTTGCAGATTATATAGCCAAGCCGTGAAAACGGTAAAGCATATCATATATGACTGTGAGTCACTAGCGACAAAGAAACAACAAACCTGGAACCTAGGGAAGTACACACTCACTCATTAGCAGTTCTGCACAAATTAATCCAGGAGGCTAGGTTAACAGAGTGGTTGTGTGTCTAGGGTGAACACAATAGGTCTTCTCTGGCCGCTGTGCAAGAAAAAAAAACAGATGTCATTCAATTTGGATCTCTTTTTGTCTCTCTTTGTCAACCTCAGTCCATCCACTCCTGGATGTAGGTCTCTCTCAATTGTTTCCATCTTTCTCTATTCTTCGCCAATCTCATCCACTGTTTGCTCGCCACTTTCCTTATGTCATCTACCCATCTTTTTTGAGGTCTTCCCGTGCTTCTTGTTGTCTCCCTCGGTCTCCATTCCACGATTCTTCGTGTCCATCTGTTGTCCTCATATCGGGCTATCTGACCAGCCCATCGCCACTTCACCTTTGCAACCTCCTTCACGATGTCTTATCTCAGTGTTTCTAATCTTGTCTCTTAATGATATTCCAAGCATGTTTCTTTCCATCGCTCTTTGGACTGTTTCTAATTTTTTAGCGGACTTTTTGGTAAGGGATATGGTCTTTAATCCATACGTACATACCGGTAATATACATGTGTCGTATACTTTTCTTTTTAGATTTATGGGAATTGAATTATTTTTCAGGATGTATGCAAGTTTACCGAAAGCGGCCCATGTCAGCTGTGTTCTTCTTTTTATTTCCGCATACTGGTTTCATTCCCATTTCCCTAGTCTGATGTCATGACCCAAGTATACATAATGTTCGACGTTTTCTATCCTCTGGTTCTGTATTGTTGTTTGTCTGTTCGTGGCTCATTATTTTTGTTGTGCTGTAGTTCGTTTTAAGGCCTACAGATGCGGATACGTCATTTAGCTGTTGTAGCATTTCGTTCAATTCTTGGAGATTACTTGCTATTAAGATTATGTCATCAGAAAATCTGAGATGGTTCAAGTATATTCCGTCGATGTTTATACCTTTGATCTCCCATTTAAGTTCCTTAAAAATGTCCTCTAGGACTAGGGTGAACAGTTTTGGCGAGATAGTGTCCCCTTGTCTCACTCCCCTTTGTAGTTTTATGGGGTTCGTTGGATTTTTGGATACTCAGATGGAATTAGGATGGTCACATAGGACGAATGAGGGATAACAGATGAACCCGACGAATAATCGAATGGAGACCGAGAGAGCAGGAAAGAACCAGAGATAGACTCCAAACCAGATGGACCGACGACGTCAAACGATTAGCAGAATATAATTAGATGCAAAGCACAAATGACAGAAATAAATGGACAAACTTAAATGAGACATATCCAACAAGGGATGGAATATGCTGATGATGATGATATTATTTAATGTAACAGATTTTTATAGTTGCAAACAAAAAAGTGTTTTTTAAATCTACTGATTTATTGCTCAGTCTTTAATTAGCCCGCCTTGAATATTTAGTTTTCAGTGCATTCAATTAGAGATGCTATTGTCAGCAGTGGAAATGATTTGATCGGCCAGAAAAACTACAAAGAAATGAAAAAATGGATGACAAACGACATACTGCAACTGATGCAGGCGCGGATCCAAGGGGGGGCGGTGGGGGCGATCGCCCCCCCCCAAGAGCTTGGAGTTCAGGAAAATAGACCCGATTTTGCCTCTTATACTATAGTTTATTCAAGACCTAGGGAGAGTTTTTCATTTTTTACCTTTTTTTTCTTCGCAAACGAAATGTGTTCGTTAGTTCGGTGTCTTTGGCAAAATCTGTTAGACACATATATTTTTCATAGGAATGGGTTAGAAATTTTATAATCAAAAATACTGGTCTATAATAATGGACTATTTGGGTTGGATAGCAATAGATATTTAGATGTGTGAAGTGTTAAAAAGGATTTTAAACCTTGTCATTGGCATCGGAAGGCGTCAAAAGGAGGTCTATTTTATCACTAAATATTTATGGCATAGAGTATTATTTCAGTAATAAACTTAAAATAAAAAGTTTTTATAATATTATTTTATTTCTTATGATTTTTTAATAATTCACATATATTAGAAAATATAGATAATTTTGACATATTTAACACAAATCACAACTGTAGTTTTACTATTTTTAATTTTGGCATAGGAACCGTTAGGTACGTTCAGACTAAAACGTTGCCTTATTCTCTCAAAAAATTCTAAGTTATAATTTAAATACTTACAAAATACCCATTATCAAAAATACAAGAAGTTAAACATATATAAAAAAAATAAATTCGTCAATATAATATTAAAATTTTTTTGGGGCTATCGGTCATTTTATTATTAACATTTTAGGGATATTTGACGTTCCAGTTTATTTATTTCTTAAACCATCTGCAGAATTACAATTAAACACTAAAAAGGGATTTAAATGTAATTAGTTTTTATATGTTACAGAAAATTTAAATAATAAATTGTGCTAACGCTGGTAAACATTACGTATCTTATTCGTCATCAAAGTCAGTGAAGCTATCTTCACTCAAATTAATTATAATTGATTCCTCTCTCACCGATCATGAGATCGAGTTTCCACATTTTCTTTTATTCTTTTATTATATGGATTTTTCGCAATTATCTGCAGTAACTTTATTCAAAAAAATCTTTCAAAAGTCCAGTTAAATTATAAATTTTGTAAGTTGTGTTATTTCCAGCAACTCTACCTTTTATTTGAGAGAGATATTTCCTTCACCAACGGACATTTTCCGGACGATCTATAAGAACAGATTTCCTATCTAGTTTTTCCCAACAAAAATTAAGTTCTCTGAGCAATTTCCAGAGCTCAGTTCTTGTAATTTCAGGCAAATCCCGATCTTCATTGATTTTAGTTAGAATTTTGTCGATGGTTGAGATCTGCTTCTCATAATAAAATGTATATACTACTCCTTTTATTACAGTTTACATCTCTTCTTCCAACGAGTTTTTCGTCTGTCTGTGATCGAATATAGCTTGGAATTACTAACAATTCCAATTTTTTTCTCCGTCAGTGTTCGGTACACGATAGATTTTCGAACTCCTGTTATATTGGAACACATCTCAAGAGAGCTTTTAACATTATTATCTAGACATTAAGGCGTCATAAACATTCATCGTAATAAGTTTTTCGTTGAGGAAAAAATGCCCTCCATCTTTTTGGTATCTCACTAATCTCAAATAATATATAAAAACAAGCACAAACAAAATTAATCACTAAGGACACACTGTAAGGTGTACTTTGCTCACTGACAGAAATTAAATTGAATTATCAGAAATTTTATTGTTGCACTAAATTTATAAAAGCTTATAATATTTAAATATAATTAGATTTATGGCAGTTCTGAGTTACCGGGGGCACTGAAGCAGGTACGTTGGAGGTTTCGGTGATAGTTTTATTACTCTCTCTAGTTCTTGAATAGAGTATAGGAATGTGTATGCTTGCGATCGCCCCTCCCCTTCCCAAGGGCTTTGAGTTCAGGAACATAGAACCGATTCTGCCTTTTATATTAGGAATGTGTATGCTGCTGGCACCCCCCCTCCCCCCGTTGACAACTTGTTTTTTTTTGCGATAGCACTCCCCCCCCCCCCCAGAAGCTTTGAATTTAAGAAAATAGACCCGATTCTGCCTCTTATACAAGGAATGTGTATGTTGATCGCATCTTCCCACCCCCTGTCGGAAACTTGTTATTTCTTGTGATCGCCCCCCCCCCCTCTCCAAGAGCTTCAAATTCAAAAAATAGCCCCGTCTCTGCCTTTTACACTAGAAATGGGAATGTTGCTGGTGTGTCCCCCCCCCCCCCGGGGCTTTCGCTTGCCATACTGTACTTTTGTGATATCACCGCCCCCCCCAAGGAGAGAGGCTGGATCCGCCCCTGAACTGATGGAAGAAGAAAGGAGAGCACACAAAACTGAAATGAAGCTGAGTACAAGCAGTTGCAAAGACGAATAAGAAAAGAAATCCGAAAAGCTAAAGAAGAGTGGATGAAAAACAAATGTAAAGAAATAGAAGAACTGGAAAAAAAGCATGATCATTTTAACGCCCACAAAGTCATAAAAGAAACAACGGGACTAGTAAGAACACTAAATCTCACTAGGCTTACGACGGATAACGACGAACCAATCAAAGACCCACAGGAAATACTCAAACAGTTGAAGAAATATATTGAAAAACTCTTTTCAAATAATGGTCCAAGAATATTTCAGGAACAATACGAGGGAGAAACCTCACCTGAAATACTTAAATCTGAAGTTATAAAAGCAATAAGGCCATGCAAATGGGCAGATCACCAGGCATTGATGAACTATATATTGAGATCATAAAACTGTTTGATGAAGAGACACATGTAAGAATCTTCAACGGAATATACATATCAGGATAAATACGAAAAGACTGGCTCCACTCATACCGATACCGAAAAAAAATAATGCCACTAAGTGCGATCAATTCGGATGATAAGTTTAATGAACCATGTTCTCAAACTCTTTCTGAAGATCATTCACAAAAGAATATACAGAGTGTGTGAGAGAGAGATAAGCTGCTGTCAGTGTAGATTTCGGGAGGGGTTTGGTACTCGAGAAGCACTTTTTAGCCTCACTATACTACTGCAAAAATGCAGAGACCAAAGAAAAGACGCTTCTTCGATTATAATAAGGCATTTGATTGTGTAAATCACACAGAATTAATAAAGTTCCTTCAGGACATGGGAATAGATAAAAATGATATGTGCTTTATTACCGAGCTATACGAACTGCATCTGTAAGAATTGCAAACGACGAGACTGATAGTTTCCCTATTGAACGCGGAATAAGACAAGGATGTGTGCTCCCTCCCCTTCTTTTTAATCTGGACTCCCAAATTATTTTCGAACGAGCGCTGCAAGACACAAACGATGGCATCAAAAATAATGGTCACCTTGTGAATAATTTGCGATATGCTGATGATACCGCAATAATTGCTGACAACCCCGAAGCCCTACAAGGCTTAATGAACAAAATACGACAGAAGGAGATCAATTTGGGCTAAAAGTTAACATAACTAAAACCAAGGTGCAGGCCAATATAACAGTGAACGTCAAACTAATACAACAGGTCGATAAATTTAAATATCTTGGGAGCTAGACAACAACTGATCTAGAACCAGACATGGAGATACGTAGCCGAATAGAACAGGCTAGAATAACATTTCTCGACTTGAAAAATCTATTAGACAATCAGAGCCCCAATGTAAAGCTGTGCTATCGTTTTGTTAAGTCTTACGTCCATTCAGTACTGATGTATGGCGTGGAGACATGGACACTGAAGGCCACCACGCTGAACAAATTGGAGACGTTTGAGGTGTGGGTCTTCCGGAGATTATTTCGAATTTCATAGACTGAATAACCACTCCTAAGGTCCTAAGACGCATGAAAAGATAAAGAGAAATGCTGCAGATCGTTAAACGCCGGAAGACAGCCTATCTTGGACACATCTTCCGTAACACCAAGTACCAGTTCATGCAGCTGATAATACAGGGAACGATTGAGGGAAAACGGGGAATAGGTAGCAAGAAGCACTCGTGGCTCAAAAACATAAGAGAATGGACTGGTTTAGACGCCCACGCCTTATTCAAAGCAGCCGAAGACCGAACACAATTTGCCCAAATTGTCGCTAACCTTCATTAATGGAGACGGCACCATAAGAAGAAGAAGACGTGCACTCACGTTGAAGCTAACAATTATTCAAGCAACATAGATTATGCTTTGTATTAAGAAAACTATACAAACTTACTCCATAGGTTAAACCTCGTCGACACAAACACCGAATATTTCCATGCAACGAAAAAATCGCGAAAATAATTTCCCTAGAACAGAAGAGACGCGGGTGCGTGCGTGCGTATCAATTTTAATTGCTTTTTATACGTCCTAATTAATTATATGACAGGGTTAAAAAAGTGTTGAAAACGTCACCGGAACGCCATTATGACGATGATGGATCAAAAACGACGACGATAGAAAATTAGGGGTGTCTTGTCAAGAAGGGTCGTGATTGAAAAATTGGCAAATTATGCTGGCGATTGTTTTCGGCTTTATTAATTTTTTATCTTTTATGATCGAAATTTATATTATGGAGGACAAGTCATTATTGATAAATTTATTAAAAATCGAATTAATAAGAATTTGTTCGTCTTCCTTTAAGTTATCTATGTTATGATTGGTGTGCCTTAACTTCGATTTGTTATGTTACCAAAAAATAATGAAATTATATTGGAATTGGAGAAAAAGGAACATTTAATACGTAATAAATATATTTCATCAAGATTTCTTTAACTAAATTCAAAAAATATTTAAAGAGATTTGAATGAAACCCGAGCTGTGCATATCTGCAATTTGCAAGTCATTTTTATGATGATGATTTGTGATTTGTAAGTGGTAAACTATAAACAAATGATTTGTCGATTGTTAGCCTTATAAAATCACTATTCTTTTTTATGATATACTTTTACAAAAAACTAGCAAAATCTAGAGATTTTGTTCTATAGCTATCGTAAAGAATATAATAGAAGTAAAAGAAGAACAAAGACAAACAAAAAGAAAAGAAAAAAATATGACGTAAATCTACAATTGTCAATAAATTACAAATTAATAGGTTAAAATAAAATTGATTCTCATTCTACTAGTGATTTTGCACCTTGACGCTCGAAAAAATATTAGGTACCAATTTTTTTTTGATGAGACTATTTCATATAAATAAAAATATTTTTCACAATTACATCATAGTTTTATGATAAGATTTAAAATAATTGAAAATGATAGAAATATGTGCTTATTAATGGGATACTTTTTTGAATACCCTCGCAAGTGATAAATTTTTCCTCGGTCAAGAATAACCTACAAAATAAAACAAGTTCAGTAAATCAAGGCCATCACTTCAGTGTAACATAGAGACAAATTTAAAAACAATGGAGAAATGGCAGCTGTTTGAACAAAATCTCCAATTTTTGCCTAAAATTCGAAGTCTTAAAAAAATTAATAAAAAATTAATGCGATATCCAGTTAAAAAAGTTATAACCTACACTGAAGATAACATTATTAAGAATATACGACATAAATTTCATCAAAATAACTTAAGTAGATCTCAATCTGCGATTCCTGGACCATATACAAGGTTTTCCAAAGATGGTACGATGTTCTCTGACTCTTTTTGTCCTTCTTAACTTTTTGGCCGTTTCGCTAAAATCTCATTCACTATTCTCAAAGCTTATTGTATGGCATCTGTGGATGAACTGATGCTTGCGACGGTTTTGTGTGTACGTGGGAAGGTGTTCGTTGACAGTATAGTTCTAGCCAATCAAGTTGCAAATTTTGCTGCATGTCATTGGCCCTGTTGCCAGTGTTTGGGGTCGTGTCGCAGAGTTATGAGCCTTTTCTTTACTACCTACTACTGATCGATGTTTCGGTAGCAGGTCTTTCCAAGTATTAGGCAACCACTGACTGTCGTCTCCGCTATTTCAGTTGCTGAGCCGCTTTACAATTTCGATAGCTTCCTTTATACCTCTTGTGGACAGGTTTTCACATCACGATAGCATTTTTGTGTCTGAGAAGTTGATCGTATGTCCTGCGTCTCACAAGTGTTGTGCCAGTGCAAAAGAAATTGTTTTTTGCTTAACAGCGTTTATATGTAAGTTTCTTCTGGTGTTTATTTTACGGTTGGTTTTACTTACGTAAAATGAGCTGTGTTCTTCGCATGGAATTTCGTACAGTTCGTATATACTTTCTAGAGGGATTTTTTCTTTAGGTGTTGGCCTTTACTTTACGGCCTATGGTGAAAATGGTTTCAATGTTGTGTCTCTTGAGAATTTTTGCGATTTTATCTGTGGTGTTTCTCACATGAGGAACAAAAGCTCTGGAGCTATTCTCTTGGCCTTCGAGATTTTTAAAGCTAAACGTTTGCGTGTTAGAGCCTTGTCTATATGTTCTTATTTGTTGCCATTTTCTTGTTAGGGCATCTTGCAGTTACCAGGGAGTATATGAAATTCTATGCGGAGAATACAGCTCATCTTACGTAGGTTAAGCCTACCGTAAAATAAGCGCCAGAAGACATAAACATATAAACGCTATCAAGCAAACAACAATTTCTTTTGAATTGGCCTAACACTTGTTAATAACAGGACATAAGATCAACTTCTCAGGAACAAAAATGCTATCAAGATGTGAAAATCTGTCCATAAGGGTTATAAAAGAAGCCATCAAAATTGCAAAGCGGCCCAGAACTTAAATAGCAGAGACAACAGTCAGCGGTTACCTAATACTTGGAAAAACCTGCTAATGAAACATCGATCAGTAGTAGATCGTAAAGAAACGGTTCATAATTCTGCGACACGATCCGAAACACTGGCAACAGGTCGATGAGACGCAACAAAACTCGCAGCCTGATTTACCAGAACCATCCAGCCAACGAATATCCGAAATATATATATATATATATATATATATATATATATATATATATATATATATATATATATATATATAAATATACTGACACAATCTTATAACAGAAACAATGATTATTTCACTCAAGATAGCTTTGCTTTTGCAACATTCATAACTAACAAAAAACTTCCACCAAATTTTGTATTAATCAGTCTGGATGTGGTCTCGTTATATAGTAACATACCTTATTCACTCATTCAAGAAAGCATTAACAGACACTGGTCTGAAATTTCAGAAAATATAAAATTTACAAAGAATACATTTTTAGAAATAATAAAGCTTATTTTCGACACCACTTATTGCAAATTTGATAATAAATTCTATAAACAGGTTCTTGGCACTCCTATGGGAGCTAATATATCACCGATCATTTCTCAATATGTAATGGATGACCTACTTAATTCATGTATCCCAGAATTAGGCTTCCAACCACCTTTCATAAAGACATTTGTGGACGACATTATTACAGCAGTACCACAAAATAATATTGAAGAGACATTACGAATCTTCAATGCATATAGTCCACACATTCAATTCACAGTAGAATGTAAAACTAATAATAGTGTACCTTTTCTTGACACTAAATTAATAAGGACTACTAACAACGAAATAATGGTGGACTGGTATACTAAGCCGACGTATTCAGGACGTTACATGAATTTCCACTCCTACCATAATACTAAAACTAAAATAAATCTGGTAATTAATTTAAAAAAAAGAATTATATCAATTTGTCATCCTACTCTCATTCAAAAAAATATAAACAGATTATATAAAATACTAAAAGAAAATAGCTATCCTCGGTGGTTCTTAAATAAATTTTTACACAACACCCCCATCACACAACAGGAACACAACTCTCCACACCCCACACAACGCAGATCTATTCCACTAAATTTTAATGTATCACCAGAGATACATGCCTTCATAACACCAACACATTCACACATAGAGAGTAATACCAATCAAAACACCACTGACTTTTCCCCTGAAATTTCAGCTTTCTTAGAAGAAAACCAACCCACATATTATTTTTCATTACCTTATATCAACCAAGTCGCACAAAAATTGAATAAAATTCTTTCTATGCATAATAATATAAAAATATGTAGTAAACATATATTAACAGTTAGCCAAACCTTCTCCAGACTGAAAGACACGGATAGCAACCCTAACAAATCAGGGGTAGTATACCGTTTAAAATGTATAGACTGTGACAAACATTACATAGGTCAAACATCAACTGTTCTGAAAGATAGAATCACCAGACACAGGAGTGATTGTAGATTGCAAAAGAGGACATGCACCTTGTCGGAACATGTAATCGATGAGGATCACAGGTTTGATTTTGTCAATGTTGAGGTGATCAACAAAGAACAAAATAATAATAAAAGAAATTTTCTGGAGATGGTAGAAATTTATTTAGATGATAACTGCATCAACAAAAGAAAAGATATTGAAAATCTCAGTGTTATCTACTCTCATCTCTTGTCCACCTTAAATAATAAAAATACTAGACAACAAGCCTCCCAGCGTCTTGACTTCACAGTTTCTCCATAGTTTTCTGCAAATTACGTAAGTGCATTTTTGTCACTTACCTATAACAACCACATTGCTAATAGATATTTTGCAATTTTAATATTGAGAGAGCGATAGGTTGAGACTTTTCCTATTACCTTCTTACAATTATAACAATTTTTAAACGCAACAATACTCATAAAAACTTAATTACTCATTAATAAACATAAATTTCATCAATAGAAATACAAAGAAAAATAATTTTATTAAATACCCAACTTATAAATTAAAATTAAAACTAACATTTCTTGTAAAACATAATGATTCCACATTAAAAATTGCCGCTAAAATAAAATTAGACATTTCTGACATCCCATCTACCAAAAAAAGAGTGTTTCAAAGATTTTCTTATCAGATAAACCTACATTCAGTACAACTAAAATGACCCACAAAATAAATTTATATATTAGTGTTTAAAAAACCATTTTAATAATAAAATGTGACAATTATGCAAAAATCAACAGTTTCTACATGAATTTTCCGTTTCATTTTCTAAAAGCCATTAATAGACTCAATTTGCATGTAAGTCTTTGAATTTAGAATCATTTTCTTTTTATTATTTAATATCATATATTGTAAAATTTAAAATTATAATCAACAGAACTGTTCTGTATTGTAGCCCTGAAGAAGGAAATAATAAACTTCCGAAAGCTTGGCGTTTGTAAAAAAGACAGTTTCATTCAGCGCTAGGACCGCTATCCCAAGAATGTTTTCCTTTCTAACTAGTCGGTCAAGAACTACTCTTCCCCTATATATATATATATATATATATATATATATATATATATATATATATATATATATATATATTAGGTTCATTAGTACTGTCTATATGCAAATTAGAAACTAGATATTCCTCTAGATAAAAATGTTTAAAACAATTTGGTCTAAATTACGATTTTTGTTAACAAATTACCTCGTATAAAACCAGACATAAGTGTACATTCATAACGAAATAATAGACGTTAAAATAACTAAAACTCATTTCTTAATGCGACAAGGTTATTCTACAGATATTATTATGTCTTGTCTACCATCGAAATCCCTTCTCGAATCTCTTGTCATTCAAGCTAAGTCGCTCTTCAATCACTTCTGTGACACATCTTTTTGGGCGCTGTGTTCACAAACCGAATGATTAATTTTCTTTCGATGCGTTTCGGAAGATGCCTGTTTGCCTATATTTTTATTGGGGTCATTTTTTTGCAGAATAAGCGTATTATGGATTATTTCATTGTCGGGGTTAAAACATAACCCACTCCGTGGGTTATTTTAAATAACAACTTATAAAAAAAAATGCACCAAAAGTAAGAAATCATTATATATATATATATATATATATATATATATATATATATATATATATATATATAAATATATTGTTTTTTAATAACAATATTGATCAAAAAGTCAAAATCTTAACAAAGAACATTCGTTCTTTTTTTAATAGACATGGCTCATAGCAAACCGTTCAAATTACTGAACCTAAATCATCTTTATTTACAGAACCTCTAAAGAGAATGAAAATTGAAAGCAAATATTTCTGATAAAGTACAAAAAAATGAAAAGATATAGTGGTGGTATAAAATACAAGGACAACTAAATAACTCAGAAACAAAAGTTCCGAAGAAAAAATTTGAATAAAATATTGTAGAATTTTTCTTGGACATTTTCTAGTGACTTTAAAGTTTGAAATCAAAGGCAAAGTCAATGTCACCTAAAGATTCCTAAGGAAAAATACTATTGTATTATTTATTCAAAATTTGTTTCCAAAATTTTTAGTTTCCGTAATTTATGCGACATCTTCAAAATACTTCCAGATCGTATAAAAACCTATCCATCTCGTCCCTTCTGATTGTACTGAAACAGGACTGCCACAGCGAGATGACGGGGCCTATGATATGGTTAAAGTCTCCCTTATTAATCTGCAATCAATGATTACCAAATTAAATCATAGTGACGTATTTCTCGATCAGTAGAATCCAGGTTTTTTTGTGCGTCAACGAGCACTGGCTAAGAGACGATGAGTTGAATAAGTGCACATATTGGGATATTCTAAAGTGATACAATTTTCGTTAAAGATTTCATTGTTTATAAATGTCAACCCATATTACATTTAAATAATGATGCTACGGAAATTTCATTTGAATGTTCCGTATTGGTGTGTGACAAAACTACATGTTTAGTATCAATTTGTCTTTCTCCTAATATAGATGTCGAAGTATTCTTCTGTAAGTTAATATATCTTTTGAGCGCAGTGTTTGAATGTTACGGGGCTATTATCGTGTGTGGTGATTTTAATATTGACGGCTTGAGGATTTCTTTGGAGCGAAGTGTGCTTCGTGATGTTTTGGAATCATACAACTTGACGTCGGTGGTTGAGTATGCAACCAGAATAAGCACTAAGTACAGTCAGCTTGACTATACGTTGTCAAATATCCCTGATTTGGTTTATTACGAAAACATACACTCCGGTTTTTCAGATCACAACGCAGTAAGTGCAGAATTTAATAAATTAGAACTAATCACCTCTTCCGAAGAGGTTCGATCAGCTAGTCACTATCACAAGATTGTTAACAGCAATGTTGTAAATTAATTTATTAAAATATTGGAACAACATTATACTCTAGATAATGTAAACTTCTTAAACTACGACGCTGATGAAATAGTGGAGGTTTTCTAGGAACATTTTTCCTACGCTTTTGAGGCGGCATTTCCTAAAAGGTCAGTTAAGTTTGAAAAAAAGCAAAATAAAAAAAGTCAGTTTAGCAACGCCCGATTAACGGATCTGAGTAATTGGCAGAATTAAAGTTAATTAAAAAACAAATTAATAAATATCGCAAAAAAAGAAAAAAACACTCTTAATAGCACGACCGTACAAGAAAAGAAAGACTACTATAATATCATAAAATCTTCTGCAAATAAACCTAAAATATTTTGAAAAATAATTAATGGGAATATAACTAAAATATAACTAAAAATAAAGATAAATGTTTTCTATACTTCATAATAATACCGTTGTTTCTGATAAAAAAGAAATCTCAAATTTATCTGCCAATTACTTTTCAACCATAGTACAAAAAATTAGACCAGCATTTTCAAAACCAATTGTCTTCTGAATGCACAATTCCTAAATCAGTCTCTTAGATTCAATAGATAATTGAATCGTAGTATATGAAAAAATGTATTCTTTGTTGAATACATTTAATGTTAGAACATCATATCAACACGGTTTTCGTAAAGGCCACTCTACAGAAACTGCCATTGCTGATTTTGTCCAACAAGTGTACCGAAATCCAGACAAGGGTAAATTCACGTCGGGGGTATTCCTCGACCTTACACGTGCCTTTGAAACGTTAAATGCAGACTTTCTTGTTAATAAAATTAGGGCTCTCGGAATTAGGGTTCCTTTGAGTGACTGGATAAAGTCATATTTATCAAACCGAAAGTTTGTTGTCAAAATATCAAAAAAAAATTCTGAAGAGCAGGAGTAGAACATCGGCACTCCTCAAGATAGTGTTGTGGGTCTACTTCTGTTCCTGTTGTATATTAATGATCAGCCTGCTTACTTAAAAGAGGCTTTCGTTTTTCTTTTTGCAGACGATACGTCTTGCATTGTTTCTGCCTCTAGTTTTAATGATCTCTCGCATAAAATAAATCTTCTTTTCTTTCAGTTTTCTAATTACTGCAAACAAAACAACTTATTAATTAACTATGATAAAACTGAGATAATATATTTTAGAAATAATACAGGGAATGAACCCGTTGGCTTAAATTTGGAATTCAACGTTATGTCACTGCAGTGTGTACCATCGGCAAAATTCTAGGGAAGCTTTTGGACGCTCAGTTAAATTGGGCGGTTAATATAGATTCAATTTGTACAAAACTTAATAGATGTGCGTATATAATGAATCACTTAAGAAATATATTGTCCGAAGTAGGTTTAATCTTAGTTTATTAAGCATTAGGGCCTTCCATCAATAAGCTATAATTTGTTGGGAACACAGTAATGAAATCAATTGAGTCCTAATGTGTTATAAGGGCTTTACCAGAATTATGTTTAACCTACAGCACCTTCAGTCGTGTAGACCTTTCTTTAAAGCGCATAAATTGCTCACGGTAGTGGGGTGTAACTCTTGAAAGTACTATAAAAAATAGTTTATTGCTAATGGCTTCATCTTGAACAATTTTGTCATGTCTACTTCAAAAAATCACCTATATACGCAGGTTCTTACTATTTCAGTATGCTATCACAATCATTAAAAAATGATCAACTCTGCGTGCAATCAAGCAGGATCTAGGAAAATTATTATCTTTTAACTGTGTTTACTCTCTACAGGAGTTCTGCAATTATATACGGCACCACCATCAGACTTCCTTCCCTTAGTACTGTGCATGTGACATGTTTTAAACTGACAATTTTGTTCAAATGTCAACTCTACATTAAATTTAATGATCTTGTACCTAAAATCGTGAATAGTTTGCATTTACTTTAAATCTAAAGCAATTCATTCAAATATCAGTTCGTTGTACATTAAATTTGATTAAATGGCATCTTAAATTTTAATAAGTAACTGAAAAGACATTTCAACTCTTTGCACATTAAAATTAATTGACATGTACCTTAACAACAAAAGAATTTACATTAATATTCATGGTACATTGCATGAGATTCCGGGAGATGACGCACCTTGTATTGAACTCTTTATTTAGTATGACATAAGTTGTTTAAATGACTCAATTTTCTTATAATGAAGTGTACATGTCTGCCCGTACTGACAGAAACCAATGAGTTAGAAACTGGTCTACAGATGACAGTACACTACCTAGAGGAAAAATGTGCACCTTTTTCTGATAGCAGAATTTTTTACTTCATATTAATGTTGGTGCATTAAATATGTGATAACATATCTTAAATTCAATGAACGCTGGCTGTATATTTAATGTACATAGTCACTTTAAATAGTAATGATCAAAACTTTAAATTTAATGTATGATTACATTAGATTTAATGCAATAAATTAATTTAATGTAAATTATTAAATTTAATGCTTTACATTAAATCCATTTACGAAACTTTACTTTCAGCATATTTACCTTAAATGTAATGCATTTCCCTTTTACAGTGTAGAATTATATTTCATGTAGCGAACACTGGCAAGAGGCTGAAATATTACTGTTTATTTTTATTTTAAATTTGTACATTTTTCAAGTATACATTGTGTCAATGTTTATATACAATAATATTTTATGACCTATTCTTGAACCTTGTGTTTTAAAGAATATAGGATTTTAAAGTAAGTAAAGTATTACAAAAAAAAAAATTGAGCACTCCTCGTAGTTTCCAAAAATTGTTTTAAAATTTAAGGGAAAGAAAAGGGAAGATTTTACTTATTTACGTCCCCGCTCCTGTCCAGCATTCTTCCTAAAGTAAGTTTACGTATTTTTAAAATTTAAATTAAATCGTGCTCTACTTTTCTATTTTAGAAAGTACAAATTTTATAAAACGTAAAAAAGCAAGAAAATTATAATTTCAGCATCACAATGGCTACCTACTTATTTGTTATTTGAAACGTTTAAATAATAAAAGGGACCAATCACCGTCAGTCGGGTCTCCTTTATAATTATCTTTCGCTTAAATTATTTAACGACAAATAGTGGATAGTTAGCAGTGTCCATTTACCCAAGTGAAAATTTAATCATTCTGGGAATAAGTGGAGAAAGGCAAATTATACGAGACACTACCGTGCCAGGCTGCGTTCTTAAATCCATTTAATTTTTAAGCGGTAAAATCAGTTAATTCGGTTAAATAAAATGAAGTGTCGAGTTTAATTTATATCGTCTTGAGATTTTATTATGAATGCTGAGTAGCACTTATACCAATTGCATAGGATGATGAATCGCTCTCTTATCCAATATACCGCAACTAAAGTAAAATACGTTTCACTAACATATCAATGAAATTTTCAAAACCCGTTAGATTTATTCATTGCTTAGTAATAAATTATTTAATTAGAGAATATAGATAAAATATGGGATTGGAATTTTCCATGCTATGGCGTTAGTACTGCACAAGGGAATGGAAGAAAGCCGTCAGCTAACAGTCGGATAGGCATATGCACAGCCCCCTTCAGATCTAAGCAGGCGAGGATCCAGGGGGCGGTGTGGGGGGGGCGACCCCCCCCCCCCAAGAGCTTTGAGTTTAAGAAAATAGACTCGATTTTTCCTATTATACTAGGCTTTCAGTTCATGAAAATAGACCCGATTTTCTTTCCTATACTAGGAATATGTATGCTGCTAGCTTCTCTCCCCCCCCCCCCCGTTGACAACTTGATTTTTCTTGCGATCGCCTCCCCCACCCCAAGAACTTTGAGGTCAAGACAATAGACCAGATATTTTTTCTTATACCAAGAATATGTATGCTGCTGACATCTCCCTCCCCCCGTCGACAACTTATTTTTTCTTGCGATGGCCCCCGCGCCCCCTCCAATAGCTTCGAATTCAGAAAAATAGACCAGACACTGCCTTTTACATTAGAAATGGAAATGTTGCTTCTTGAACTTGCTTTCGCTTGCCATACCGTAGTTTTGTGATATCACTCCCCCCCCCCCCCCCCAAAAGAAAGACTGGGTCCGCTCCTGGATCTAAGCCATGAACTATGTGCACTTTTGCCAAATGTGAAGGCGGGAATCCACCAAAGACACAAAACATTCACAAACGTTTGCAAACGAAATCGGTCTTGAAACGTTTTTAGTGGAGACAATGTTCCAACCATTGTCGATACTTTAAAGGAAATTCGAAGTATGTGTGCAAATTATGGGCGTTGAGTGAAGATATGAGTTCAAATTGAATTAGGCACGCAGTTCTAATCACACACTATGGAACAACGATAAGCGTTTGAGAAATTTACAAAACACTACAGAAAATATTCGAAACAAGTGTTTGCTCCCTGTTACTCTAAATGCTCGTTAGGTGGATTTCCGCCTTAAGATGTAGCTCTATTTTATCGCCGTGACCTTTTAAATGCTTAAATTTAGTTTTACCGCTATCTTAAACGTTTTATTTCTTAAGGCATTATTTTGTTCAATACATATACAATATAAAGTTTGGAATAGATTCAACGCTGTATTTTTTGAAAATTCGCTCCGACACGTCGCTTTGTTTTTTTTTGGTACGAATTTTTTCCAATATATTAAATCATACAGGGTAACTCAAAAGAGGATATGCTATAATCAACTTCGATTTTTTAAAGGGGGATCCTTAATTTTTGCTACACTTTTAGAACCCTTACAAAAATCTCAACATTTTTTCTATTACATATTCTATACCTAAAGGTAACTATTTTTCATTTTTCGACAGTTAAAACTCGAAATGAAGGAGTAAAATTAATTTTATTATTTTAACTAGTGTAGTTTGGAGAACTTTATCTTTAAGGTAACTCCACAAAAAGATGTCAAGAGGGTTTAAGTCTGGCGAGCCCTGGGGCTACTCTGTAGGTACTCTTGTGAAAGTGATGGAAGATTAGGATATTTTTCTTGAAATAACTGACACACTTCCTCTTGGGTTCTTACCCTACCGTCATATCCTATCATCATAAGAATTTCTATCCTCTGTGTTTCAGTAAGTTTTATCGTCATTGAACACTAACTCAAAGTGACAATTTGACAAAATGTGACAAAGGAACAGGCCATTGAATCAGTTATGCTGGTAAATAATTATTGTATTTCATTTTGAATTTTAAATGGAAAAAAATTCGTAACAAAAAAAAAACAAAACCTCACGTATCGGAGCGACTTCTCAAAAAAATCCAGCGTTTTTTAAATAATGAATTTATTTCACACTTTATGTCTTCATTGTACAGTCTCAGGTTGAATTTCTAATAGGTTACTTATTAATAAAAGTATTAAGTTTGCTTTTTTTAATTTAAAACTTAATTTTCCGCAGTAATTTTATTCAAAAAATTCTTTCAAAAGTTCAGTTAAATTACTAATTTTGTAAGTACTTTTCCTTAAGGGAGATATTTTCTTCTCCAACGGACATTTTCCGGACGATCTATAAGAAAAAATTTCCTATCTGGTTTTTCTCAGCAAAAATTAAGTTTTCTGAGCAATTTCCAGAGCTCAGTTCTTTTAATTTCAGGAAAATCCCGATCTTCACTGATTTTAGTTAGAATTTTGTCGACGGTTGGGATCTGCTTCTCATAATAAAATATATGTATAACTCCTTTTATCGCAGTTTATATCTTTTCTTCCAACGAGGTTTTCCGTCCGCCTGTGATCGATTGTGGCATGGGATTACTAACAATTCCAATCGTTTTTTCTCCTTCAGTATTCAGTACATAGTAGATTTTCCAACTACTGTCATGTTGGAACAAATATTAACAGAGCTTTTAACATTATTATCTAGATATTGATGTCTTAAGGCATCATAAACATTCATCGTAATAAGTTTTTTGTTGAGGAAAAAATGCCCTGGTTTAACGATTTTGGAATAAATATAGATGTGGAAGCCATATTTTTGGGTATCTCACTAATCTCAAATAATATATGAAAACAAGCACAAACAAGATAAATCACTAAGGCCACACTGTAAGGTGTACTTTGCTCACTGACGGAAATTAAATTGAACTATCAGAAATTTTACTGTTGCAGTAAATTTAGAAAAGCTTATAATATTTAAATATAATTAATATAACTAGATTTACGGCAGTCCTCAGTTACCTGCGGTACTGGACAGGTACGTTGGAGGTTTCGGTAACAGTTTTATTACTCTCTCTAGTTCTTAAATAGAGTATAGGAATATGTATGCTTGCGATCGCCCCTCCCCTTCCCAAGAGCTTTGAGTTCAGGAAAATAGAACCGATTCTACCTTTTATACCAGGAATGTGTATGATGCTCGCATCCTCCCCCGCTGTCGGCAACTTGTTTTTTCTTGTGATCGTCCCCCCGTCTCCAAGAGCTTCAAATTTAGAAAAATATACCCAACCCTGCTGGTGTCTCCCCCCCCCCCCCGTCGACAACTTGCTTTCGCTTGCCGTACTGTACTTTTGTGACATCACCGCCCCCCCACCAAATAGAGAGGCTGGATCCGCCCCTGATTGTGTATCATTATATGATTAAATTATGGTGCATTATCTTTTCATTATTACATAATAAAAAACTCAATGCAATGATAAATAATATACAGAAGAGCATATAAGTTTTATTTGTTTTTGTTATCTTCGGGTCTTCGCATATCTGTGATGGTATAAGTTACTTACCTGATACATTAAGTAAATTTGTTCCTATTTGTTCGATAAATAATAAAGGAGGTGACAATGAATGATTAGAGGCTTATGAAAATGTCACCATTTAGATAGATGGGGAATTAAACTTGTTTACTTGTATAGCTTGAATATTATATTGTTATTTTAAAATTGTTAAGGATGTATATACACTATGAAGAATTTTTAATAGTGGAAAATATAATTTAGCTTTCTGTTCCGAAAGAGTCAAATATTTTGCACATGTAAAATATTAATTTAGAAACGATTTTTTGATCGATTAGAATAAAAAAAAATCGAGATTAAATAAAATGTTTTTTGCTATCTCATAAAATTGTGATTTCAGATTTTTATACAATTTACAGAATATGGAGAGTTAAATCCATAAAAGGTCAAATTTCAGATATAAAAAAAGTTTTCTTTGTAACTCTGTCAGTTTTAAAATATGTAATTCCAATGATTGAACAGACACATATAATTTAGAGATTTAATAAAATCGTTTCTCATTATACGCTTCATTAGTGTCGGTCTACAAATATATCAGTTCTCTTGCTTTTCCCATAGATTCGATTCTTGGTATATTGTATATAGTATATAATATTTGTGATTACATTTATTTGTACAGTTTGAAATATACTTATTTACAAAAACCGTTAAAGTTTTAACAAATATATTCATTCAAATAGTTTAAGACTTAAACGAGATATCCAAGTTGCTTAATTTTGCTCCGCTTATGATGTTATTAAAATCTATTTAGGACATGTTAATAAGCAGATCTTCATGCACGAAAATTAAAGATAAAAACCCAAAGATAAAACCCAAGAATCGGTAAAAAGAATAGTTATCTCAATAACTCCTGTAGTAAGGATAAAGTATGAAATGAAAGGATCTACTGTGTTTTATACCACTAAATTTATTAAGAAAACAGTGACTGCAGTTTCAACTCACAGAGTCATTTTCAAACTGAATTACAAAGGTAGACTAAGTACTCAATACAGAAACATGAGAAAATTTAACAATAAATAAAAACTACCTGAGAAATTACATTATTACAAAGAGGAGGTACTAAATTTTGGGAGCTAATTATTATTTGGCAACAACAAATAACGGGGAAAACCCAAGTTCTGTCTGGTCATTAAGCAAATTTACATTTTTATTTTTATTATGTTTATATATTTCTAAAGATTTAAGAATATTTAACTTTTGGCCCTTGGCTGAGTAATATGTCAGTGTTGCTTAAATCAGGAAAACTGTGGTTGTGTTTTAAGCAATGGTTGACAAAGCTAGAGTCTGTTTTTTGTAGTCTATATGATCGGTGGTGTTCTGAAAAGCGAGTTTTAAAGCTTCTACCACTTTGTCCAATATACAAGCTATCACACTCTGAACATTTTAACTTATAAACTCCTGATTTACCAAATTTATTAATTTTATTTTTGTATTGCAGCATTGTAAAAGATAGTGGACAGATTGTGTTGAGATTTAAAGGCTACTTTTATGTTATGTTTGGAAAGAGTATTAGCTATGTTTTCTGATAGGGTACCACAGTATGACAAAGATATATAAGATGAACTATCTTTATCATTTTTTATTTTGGGATATATTGAATTAAAAGCTAGTTGTTTTTGTTTTTTAGTTATTAATTTCTTTATGGTTTGTTGGGAGAAATTGTTTGATATTGCAATCCTTTCAATGATATTTAGTTCCTCTTGAAGATCTTTTTCAGAGAGAGGCAGAGAGAATACTCTATGTATCATTGAATTTTGTGTTGTAAGGGGTGAAAAGAGTCATTAGATATAGTATTACCTGTAAACGTTGGTTTTCTAAAAATTTTAAAATTACACTGATTATTGAGGTGAGATATGGTGAGATCTAGAAAATTTATTTTATGGTTATTTTCAGTTTCCATAGTAAATTCAATTTTTGGATGGCAATTATTAATGTATTGTAAGAATTTTTGAAGCTGTCTAGTAGTGCCTTTAAAACATGCTAGAACATCATCCACATATCTGTACCAAAATTGAACATGGTTTTTGCTTAAAGGGGAATTAAGAATTTTGTTTTCTATGTTTGACATGAAAATGTTTGCTAGGAGAGCGCTAAGAGGAGAACCCATTGGTAGGCTTGAATTTTGTAAATAAAATTTGTTATTAAACTGGAAAGAGGTTTGTGATAGGCAAATTTCAAAAGAGGACAAGATTTCAGTAGTAACTGTTGGATTTATATTTCGTTCCTGTAAGATTTCTTGGATAAGTATAAAACATTCATCTGTTGGAATATTACAAAACATGCTTTTTATGTTAAAAGAAACTAGTATGGAGTTATCTGGGGTTTTTATGTTTTTTAGTTTTTGGACAAGATCTACTGAATTATTTAAACTGTGACTTGGTTTAAAGTTGCTTATTTGTTTGAAGAATGAATTTAGTTTCATACTGAGTTCTCTCGTGGGGCTATTTATGTATAAAACGACTGGGCGAATGAGATTTCCTGGTTTGTGATTTTTTATAAGGCCATAGAGTTATGGTGCTTGTGGGTTCATATTGATTATTCTTTTTTTATCGAATTCTGAAAAAATGGCTGTTATGTTTGACAGGGTTTGTTTCAAATTTGTTTGAAAAACTTTTGTAGGATCGCTTTTAATTTCTGTAATATTTTCGGATTGAATAAATGCTTCTATTTTATTGACATGTGACATAAACATAGTAGTTCCTTTTAAACATTTCCCGAAGATGATTAGCTACCACATAGTAACGGCTACCACCATCAACTTTTTATGAAATGAAACTTTTCAAAAATGTCACGGCTCGCTTAAATTCTCTTTGGTTTCTCCTTTAATATCGTCTTGTTGATGCGACATTGTCAAATTATACCAAATTTCTAGATTAAAAAAGCTTGGAAATAAGTTTTCTTTTCGTAACGTATTTATAATAGTAATAACGTAGTCAATAATACATGTCTAAGTTAATTCTACAACAGCATTTTCTGTAAATTATTGCTCCACACTGAATTTGGTTACCAAATGACGAAACGGGAGAATAAACATCTCATGTCACTATAAATGATTTAAAACTTTGTCGCTCTATTAACAGGGAAGGGACTAAAAACTTAAAACGCATTGTTGTCATATTTCGCGAGCCTTATATAGCAATGAGCTGATCGCAATTATAATAGCACCGTGATGCCGACCAACATGTATTTGATTTCTTATCGCGAAGGTAATGAATGGATGATTTTATTGATTATATTGATGTATGGATAGATTCTGTTATTTTTACCTAAAAATAGCATTAACAGTTTTGAAACGAACTGTAAAAGAAATGAAATTTCTGATTTGATATCTTAAACGGAACCGAAAAAGCTTACTAATTGAGAAGAATGAAATTGTTTTCTGGGGGCGAAAGTATTTGGAAAAAAGATGGAAGTTTCGGGAAAAAGAGAAAAAAATTGTATTACACTGACGAAACATAGCAACACACGGTTGGGAAGGTATGGCAAGATCTGAAAATTAAAAGTTTAAAGCAGGTATTTATGGAAGGATTTTCGCAAGGACTACGCAATCTTAGTGAAAAAGGTCGTTTTATAATAACTCATATTAGAAGTGTGTCTGGTTTCTTAAATGGCGGCCTTTAACATTTCAAACATATCAAATACGCTATGGAAGAAATGGCTCGGAAAAAAATATAACAGTGTTGAGACTGCCCTAGTGGTGTCATGTGAGTAATTCACAACACTTTCTTGGACAGTAACTAGAAGGGTCTTACCTGGTATACATCATATTAGAAAAAATGAAATATACCTGGTGTTTCAATAATTATATGTAAAAAAGTTGATTCAATTGTAGCTCTTTGGGAGCCCATATTTCCGAAAAGGAGGCCTATACGAAAAACGTTTATATGAACTTGTAACATTCCTATCACGCGTTTTTCCCGCGCAAACTAATCTAACGGCCTTAGGTGATGTTAAAAAAATACAGTCGCAAAGTTTTAGTGACTAGTATGAAAGACAGGAATTGGATTAAAAATTTAACAAAATTAACAAAAAACTAACAAAATAAACTAATAACTTAGACGACGCACTTAAAATATTTGAAAGTACAGTAGCTGAATTTGTTAAAAAGTTTAGTGTAGTAAATGTTCAAAGTGCATTCCTTCTTTTTCACGACACATTTCAACTCGTTCAATTTTTTCTTTCTCTCAACACGTTTTGTAGCATTTGAGGCGTTATACTTCTAAATGCCCGTAAAATTCTTTCTTCTAATATTTCAAGAGTAGCTGGGGCTGCTCCATAGTAAACCCTTTCTTTAACATATCCCCAGACAAAGAAATCGAGCACAGTAAGATCCGGTGAGCGGGCTGGCCACCGTACCGGACCATTGGTTGCAATAATTCGATTATTAAAATACTCTATTAAATAACTAAGAACTTCTCTAGTATTGTGAGGCGGTGCTCCATCTTGCTGAAAGTAAATTCGCCGTAAAACTGCTAAAGGTATATCATTGAGATGATTTTCGATTTCATTTTGAAGAAAACCTAAGTATCTAAGCCCTGTTAACTGACCTTGAAACAATATTGGCCCAATTATTCTGTTTCCAACGATACCAGCCCAGACATTGACGCCAAATCTTTTTTGAAAATTGCCCTCTCTCATTTCATGTTGATCTTGTTGGGCCCAGTATCGAGTATTTTGCTTATTGAACATACCATTATTTGTAAATCGGGAATCGTCGGAAAATAGAATAAAATCGATAAAATTTGGGTTAACTCTATGATTTTAAAGCAGCCAATCACAAAACACTACCCGTCTATCGCCATCCTCAGTATACAAATGTTGATGTAACTGATATTTAAATGCTCGATATCCATGCCTTTTCAGTATTTTTCTTGCCGATTCATAACTTATCTGCAGTTCTTGACTAATTTTTCTTAACGTAACTGTTTTATCAACCTCAACCATAGCAAGTACGTTAATCTCAGTATCTTCATTTATGATAAACCTCTGTTCCGCCTCTTGATTTCCTATTTGCCTAAAACAAGTCTCGACATACGGAAAATACTGATGGGCTGGATGTTGCCGATTCGGATATCTATGAGCATACAACTCGGCAGCATTCCTTGAATTTCTATGACACTCTCCAAATATTAATAACATATCCACTTTTTCACTTTGAGTATACATTATTTTAACGAAAATTTAAACTAAACTTAACGAAAATTAAGAAACTTTTATGTCTGTTCTTAGAGCGTATGTCACTGTCATTATCTACTTGAGTGCTTTGTTTTCCAAAGAAGACTGGATAAAAACAGTTGCAAATTATTATGCATCATGGCTGTCCATGGCGCACTTGTCATAAGTAAATAAATTATCCAGTATTTTGCTTAATAATATTTAATTTGTTTTTATGTCTAATCCAATCGCAAATAAATTAGTACCGTTAGATTCGTCAAAGAATGCTTTTTTCGAAAAGTAGTTGTCAAAAAGGGGTCGCCATTTGAAAATTAATAGTTAGAAATGAAAACGTAATTTTGTCAACTTGTCTTATTCCTGTCTTTCATACTAGTAACTAAAACTTTTCGATTATATTTTTTTGACATCACCTAAGGCCGTTAGATTAGTTTGCGTCCGATCATGGCCACCTAGATGCAATTTTAAAAGTGGCTCTAAAAAAAATGAAGTAGACGTAAAAAGTTTTTAAAATATCACATTCTGATCTAGAATTGTCTCAAAAATCCCAAAATGTTAAAATATACAGGGTGTTCCATTTAAAAATTCAAAACCGGGGCCATTTCCGGTGAAACCGGAAGTGGCCGGAAGGTGAAAAATATGCGAAAACTCTCCCCTTCACATACCATTTACCTGTACCAATTCTCATTTTGATACACATAATACTCTAGAAATTATGACTTGTCTAATAGATTCGTTGACACCCGGTATACTGTTGTATAAACGACCGCCTATAGGTGTAACATCTTACTTTTAGATCCCGTCAAGGATTGACTTTAAATATAACAACATAATTAAGTACGTAAACAAGGGAAAAGGCATCGGTGGAATCCACTGAAGAGTCCGGTATCAGGACGAAACACACTTTAAAAATTTAGCTTGTACTTATGTCGTAACATCGCCGACATATCTGCAAAAATACATACAATATAAAGCGTTTTTTAAATAATGAGTTTATTCCAGACTTTACGTCCTCATTGTATATATCTTAAATTAATTCCTTGCAATTAGCTGATTGAAATTAAAAATATAATCTATACAAGCTCATGAAATGGAGCAGTTTGGCAACCCTCTGTGTATTTGTTCGATATCCCATTTTAAAGAACGATAATGTACATATTCATTTTAGAAATCGAATGCAGCCTAAAAGCCGCTTTTACTATCACTAACGACAATTTTGAATACCAAATACAGTTTGTCCAATAAAAAAATAGTAACATTTACCTTAAAATTGGGTCCATACGCGAAGACAAATCCGTGCTTAGGTTAAAGATCAACTAGAAGTCACCCATAAGACACCTGAAACAAAAATTAATGGTGTACGTTAACCGATTGTAAATCAAGCACAATCTCGTTACGATTTGTTAGTTAAACAATATATCGTTTGTTTTAAAGTTAAATGTTTTTTATACTTTCTATGAATTCGATTATCCGTCTTTTAACAGTAATTACTTCGGATAATCGATTTTCCACTGTATAAATACAGCAATAATCACTTACATAGCAATCATATACATAGCTTGTGTAACAAAGAGAAATAAACATTCCTTATCTATGACGAAGTACACAACTTGACTGCAAATGTGAAGAAAAATCAAGCGTTTCCTAAAAACAGAATCGCCTTGATGGGTCGTGACAGATGAAAAAGAATTGTTAAATTGGGTTTGTTACATTTGATATTGCCAATTTATAAGCAAACCTTAATGATTTCTGACATTTTCATAATTTTTTAATATATAAGTATATAAGGGAAAATGTAGAAGTATGTAATTATAATTGATAAATAAGCATTTTAGAGATAGAATCTAGCATAATCAAGTAAAAACGTTGTACGTATGAAGATCAGTCAACAGCTAGAAGCGTCATTCTTCTTTTTCCTGGCGTAATATTTATTTAAAATAGCTCTTTGAGAAGTCACTTCATCAAAGATATCTGGAAAAGAGTGTCAGTTCTTACGCTGGCGAGATAAAAAGTTCACTAAAGATCGCAGGACCAGCGTGAATTATACACCGCGCATTATTAGAGTTTTCTATTAATTCTTTTTCCCCAGTTATAATCATATTCACTCATTTAAAAATGATAAAATTGAGGTTTTTAAATCTGCTCCAACTTCTTTAAATAGAAGAGATAAAATACTAAAAAAATAGATAAATATCAGTTACAAAAAAACCTATAAGGACATGGAACAATGACGGAGAAAAACTCTGTACCAGAATTAATATTACAATAAAAATTCAAAGTTCAGTTACAACTGTAAACAAAAAGGAGAAGAAAGAATGAAAAGGAAAAAAAAACTTAACTATACTTACACAGTTCATATTATTTTTGATTAATTCTATCAGAATAATGTAGCAAAAATAAAACAATTAAAACTTAAAATGGTAAAAATTTGCAAAGCGTGAAAAGCATGAAAATTATGTTTTTTTGAAAAAATTTCGATACTCACCCCCTATTTCGAGGTCCTAGAACACAATTCTGGTCTTGATTTTTCACTATTTTTCCTCACTTTCCCGGAAAACTCAAAAAAAGAAAAGCGTCACTTCATAAAGCACTTTCTTTTCAGTTAAAAACCGAATTTACGTATCTATTTTCAATGGAACTAGTTAAAAAATATTATACGTAATATATTTCAATTATTTTTGCACAAATTTTAGCAAAACAATTTAGAAAAACTTCTATTTTCAGTGAAAAATCAAAAACACGTCTCGAAAACGTCATCAACGGTCAGACTATCTAAACTGGCCGCCGAATCACGTAAAAAGGTGCAACGTTGCCAGATGTAAAATTTCTTCATAATATAAACTATAAGATTTGTCCTTCTCAGTCCACAACATAGTTTAATTTTTTTTTAATATTCAGTACAGTTTCTAAGTAAAAATAATCTTAACCCTTCAAAATTATTGGTTGGATTTGGTTAAGATAGGTTGGTTCAGGTTTAACTTGATTTTGGTTAATTTGGAAAACAGAAACTAATCTGAACTAATCTAAATTAACCTAGATTTAAAGTTTCCTGGTATAAACTTTAAAATTTACCCATTACAGTTAACAACAGTTAACATTAGTTTTGGTTACTTTAAAAAACTGAAACTAACCTAAACTAACCTGAACTAATCTGAACTTACCTAAACTAATCTAAAATGACCTAGATTTCTTAATTAAAAAAAGTCATTGTCCAGCAGAAACCACGTGGAGGTGGAACAAACTCTGCCACTCGACACTTTCTGCTAACGGACATAAGCAATATGATCAATTCATATTATCCGTTTAAAACTACTGGTATTTGGAGGGAAACAAACAAAAGCAACTATAATCCTTAAAACCTTTAATATTTAGAGTCAAAATCGCACATCAAAATACTGGTATTTGGAGGGAGACAAACAAAAGCAACTATAATCCTTAAAACCTTTATTATTTAGAGTCAAAATCGCACATCGAAGGCATAGACATAAGAGTAATTAATAGTACTTCAATAATCAAAGGAAAGGAAAACATTCTTTTTGGAACCTTTTCTTTTCAATTCAAACAGAAAGAGAAGAATATAAAGAAATCGTTTTTGCAATTTGGCAACATCGCCGACTTCAACAGTACGCCATCTTTAGCGAACTATGCAAACTATTATATTTTGGTGCCGGCCGTTTTCTTTTGATTTTGTGGTGATTTTTGTCGTGGTAATGTTTCGGATTTTTTCGAAAAAAAAAGTGCATATTTTTGAATTTTTGTATAATGCAGAAGCTTCTATCAATGTGGAATTCGTTGTTATAACAAAAGTTTAACGATTTAGTGAGAAAAATTGAACCTAAAGTGAAAAGTTATTTTCCCTGTTTTCCGCAAAATTGAGGAAAAATTATGGAAAACCGAGGTCAGAATCGTGTTCTACGACCTCGAAATAGGGGGTATGAATCAAAATTTTTTCAAAAAAACGTCATTTTCCTATCATTTCACTATTTACGAATTTTTTCCCTTAAAATAAAAGACAATGTTATAGTGTAGAGGCCAGGGGGTTCACAGTGGTCCTTTTAATTTATATGGACCCACCCAAGTTTTTTTTTTAGAATTTTGACTCTCTGAACAATAATTTTTAGGGTGGAATTACGTCAGGGTGGGGATAAGAGTATTATTAACAAATAATTAGTTATATCATTAAAAATGCAATTTTCGCGAAACCTATAGGATTGTATTCTTTGAGTGACTTTAAGCAAAGAAGGTCCTTACTAACTTTTACGTATGACGCTTAGTTTCCGACATAATTGATGTTAAACAATTAAAAAATGTAATTTTTGAGATTTTGGAATGCTATTAACTTTTGACTAAATGAACTTTTTTCAATTTTCTTGATAGCAATCGAAAGTTTGAATCGCATCTACAAGCTATAATCAAATGTCATACGAAAAAGTTACATTTTATTTGTTTATTTCGGTTATAAACAAATGACTTTCGTCCGCATACATATATATATATAGGTCGTGTCGTGTGGCGTGCGGAGGGAAGCCTACTTGCAAGCGCCTCGCCCGACCAAGCGAGGATACTTAATACATACATAACCGAAAAAAACCTGGGGCCTTATCCTCGAACTGAGGAACGTGAAGTGAACGGTGAAAAAGTGGCGAACGTGTATTCTTGAAATGTTCATCACTAATATCCTCATTCGCCCGGTGGAAGGTAAGCGAACGGTGAAACATGCGCAAATCAAATGTCAGCCGCTAAATGACATATTTAACGCAAGGATTTCAAAAAATAAAATAGAATTAAAAAATTTTATTTTATTTTTGGTTCTTCGAAATAACTCGCATAAAAAAAATAATAATATGTTGACGAACCGTTTCTTTAAGACGTTTTATTTTCTGAATAAACAGTTGAAACGTTAATTAGGTGGTACCCCGATATTTTCAATATTTTAATAAAATATCCTTAGAAAGTGGAATATGTCTCGCAAACATTAAGCAGATTTGAGATTACAGACATATAAAATTATGACAAGAGATTCTGTTCATAACTCAATTGTATGAGCGTGCTATTTAAAAATGTTTTTCTAGGGCTAGTTCTGCTTATGGATTTAGCATAAATACTTGTGTCCATAACAGCCGAGTATCTTAGTTTTAGACAGTTAAATCTAACATAATTCTTTTCACGACATAACTTATAATAAATTTGAGAAATCACAATTTGTGAAATTTTTATTTAAATAAGTACCAAATTTTATATTTATATTATGTTAACTACAACACTTAACTTAATTAGAGTGTGTTAAACACTATACGATACTACAATTAAATAAATATTACGATTATAATTTAGCGAGACATATAAATATGAACCCTACAGGCCAATGAATGAGGTCCTTCAGCATAAAAACCTTATTTATGGTGCATAAAATAAAATATATATATATATATATATATATATATATATATATATATATATATATATATATATATATATTTAAAGTTGAATGTGAAATCCGCCAGTATCTTCAATGCACGTCTTCTGTCTGGACTTTGGTTTCGGTCCCTGGTCATAAACAGTTTCACTATCATTGTTCAAGTTTCAGGTTTTCTTTCAAATTTACTTGTCAGGACAGAACATCTTGCAGTAAGAGGCTGGACACTGTGAATTCATACAATAAATAACTGATTGGATAGTTTCCGTAGTGGATTGGGATGATGGCTTTTAGTCATACTACGTAGAGTTGTAATTTCCACCGTTTCAAGGTTTATCAGTGCTGACTTTCTGCAATTACTGTCAGTATGTTACTTTGTATATATGATTGCTGCTTTTCTTGATATCCCTTTTTCTTTATATATTAGAATCTTCAAGTACTTGGCTCTTTGTATGCATTTTTGTTTAACAGATCTAGAGTGTCAATTTAAGATAAATTTAATCCAGGCAAAGTACAAATATTGAAATGGCAATCAATAACTTCACAAAAATAACAACAGCACTATTTTTTTTTACTTTGGACGATTAATTTAAAGTACCAAAACTACTTTTTGCCTAAAATGGCAACAAAATATACTAAGGACATTTTCGGTCTGACAGGTCAATTCAATCTGTCATCCATTTTATTTTTTGAAATTCTCGGGTTGTAACACGTTCATATGGGGCAACATTGGCTTTTCAAGAATACGGCTTTTACTGTCAAAAAGTTCACATCGCCATTCACATCACCTTTCACATCACACTTTCGAGGATAGGGGCCCTGCTGGTTTTGCAAAATTGCATTTTTAAAGGTTTAAATAATTATTTGTTTATGACAATCCTATCCCCACCCAGACGAACTTCCACCCTAAAAATTATTGTTCAGGAACTCAAAATACATAAGAAAAAATTGGGTGGGTCCATACTCTAATATAAAAGAAAAACGAATAAAAAAACTTATACACATTTAGATCTTAAAGATAAAGCTAGCAACAAAAATACTGTTACAAAGCAATGATGCTTTTATCACGGTCGTAAAACTCATCCAATGTACAGAAGGCTTTCGTACACAAAAAGATCTTATGGATACATTTCAACCTAGCAACGTTTTCAGGTTTAGAATTGAAAATTTTTTAGATAGAAAACTAAACATTTTCCTGCAAATAACGAAAGCTAGATTTATCAAAGAGCAGGTTTGTTTGATGTCTAGTTATATAGATACGTAAAATAGATGCACCTTTAAAAAGATCCCTGTTCTCTACAATAAATATTATCGAATTCAAAATTTACATACCTATAACCGTCAAAATATTGTTACGAATAAAGACATTTCTACAGCTATCTTGTTGTTTCATTGCAAAAAATATACCGTAGGGGAAGGTGGGGTAATTGCGCACACTGAAGGGAGAACTGAAATACAATAAAACCAAATGAAGTTACAAGGCTTATTTATTGCTTAATATTTACTTAAACTAATCATTCTTATGTTCTCATAATCAACTTAGATAAATTTTCAAAAATAAAATCAAATTTCAACAAAAAACAAAACCTCTGGTGTCCGGGATTACCCCACAGCTTGGGGGATCATTACAGATGGTATATGGGGTAATCACGGACATAGTCTAATTAGCATAGAAATCACAGAAAAATCCCCTTGATATGCTTGCACCACTCGTGCAATTTTCGTGGGCTCACAATTTACATTTGATGCACATTATCCAATCTTCTGTAATTGGTTCTTCATACTTTTCATTACAAATGAGACAATATTACCCTTCATCAACCTTTGTAGCACTTTTGTTGACTTTCTTTTTCTTGCGCTGTACGTTCCTATCTTTAGCCTTCATATCATCTTCAAATGCTTTAAGATTCTTCAAACCTTTCTTTCTTTCAGTGGTTCGTACAGATTTATCATTTTCTTTTGCCTCTTCTTTATTTTTCTTCCTTTGTTCCTTTTCTTCTAAAGCGTCTTTCATAGGGGTACTAGTGATTATAATTGAATATTTCTTTCTGGAACATTGCCTACTTTTCTGTTGTGGCACTTGAGGAACATTAACAACATCTTGAAGTGGAATTGGTTTGTCCAACACAGGTAAAGGTGTTACTGATCGCTGCTGCACAACTGATAATGGAACTACTTGTGCATTAGGTGACACTGCTCTCTGCATAGATAGTGTCGGTGCAATCTGGGTATCAGGTGTTACTGCTCGTTGCCCAGATGATGTCGATGCCATCTGAGCATCAGGTATTACTGCTGTGCATATTTGATGTCGATGCTCTCTGCACATCAGGTGATGTCGAATCAAAGAAATGTTCGTCAAATTTTGTTGTATCTAATGGCCAAATACTAGCTTACCGAAAACCATTTGCAGCTTTTTCTATATTGCTGATTCGATTGAAAGCTTTAGTAAAAAGCTCGACAGCTTCATACTGTGTAATTTTTCGGCCTATATTTGAAGCCATGTATAAGTCACATTCTCTGTTGTATGTAGTTTTGAGCGGTCCAAAATATGTTAAGTCCAGCGGTTGCATATGATGTGACGTATGTGGTGGAAGAGATAACAGTGTTATTCCATTCTGGTGACAAAGCAGGTAGCAAGCCAGGCTAATATGACTTTCATGGTTGTCTAAAATAAGAAGAATAGGTTCTTCAACCGTTGGTTTAGCGTAAGAGATAAAATGATATAACCAATCTATGAATAGGTTTTCATTAATCTAACCCGAATCGCTCACGGCTGCAACCATATCAGCATTGCCTACATGCAATAGATGAGCATTCATTCGCTTCCTCTTGAAAATAAAAAATGGAGGGACATACTTTCCTGAAGCACTGACTGCGCAAACAATTGTTGTTGTTGTGCCTCTTTCACCACTTGTAGCCATGCCGACTTGTTTCTGGCCTTTCGGAGCTAGAATTCTAGAATTTTTCTGGACGTTAGAAATGCCGGTCTCGTTAACATTGTAAATGCGATTGGCATCAAACTGATATTTCCTTTGTAAGGCTTCCAAGTTTTCGAAAAAGATTCTCACTTCTGTTTCATTAAAAGCTGTAATTCTATTAATAGAAGTGGATTCAGGTTTGCGGAGAGAAATGTTGAGATGCTTTTTTCGAAATCCATAAAACCAGTCCTTTCCCGCCATTTGTGATGTTTGGTCAAAATTATGCTTTAACTGATTTACTTCAGCAAATTTGAAAGATATTTTCCTCACCATCTCTATAGTTAAGCCATAAAATAGTTTACTGCATTTTAAAATGTGTTCTTCTAATTCTTTTTCTTGGTCTTCAGAAAATATAGCCTTTCTTCCACTTTTTGGGGTCTTTATAATTTCTTTATTAAGATGGTCGTGTATAGTGCTTTTTGGTATTGAGTAAACGATAGCTGTTTTTCCTAATGAAAGTTTTTTGTTCTTGACGTCCTGAATAGCTTTTTGTAAATCTTCTAATTTGTATTTGGTCTCCGTCTTTCTTTGGCAATTTCGAGGCATCTGAAATATAAAAAGGTTTAGGTAGGTTTATAAAAAATTATTTGAGTAGATTTATAAAAAGTCTATATAACTGGGTATTCGGCCTATAATAACCCATATAGGGGTAATTACAGATGTCTGTGATTAGCCCATACAAATCGTCCGCCATTACCCGACTCACAAAAAAACGAAAAACTATATATTTGAGGTAAGAATATCGTAATGCACTTGGCGATTACTTACAAACGTTGCTTAATTAGACGTTAGTTCACTTAAAAAAAAACTTGAATCCTATGTTTAGCTTTAAATAATATACACGTATTCAATTTAACTAAAAAATAAGATGAAAATGTTGAAAAATAATCGACTTAACTTACCTTGTATGGCGAACGCGACCTCACCTCACCATTCACTGTTCGGCACTGCATTAGGGCGCGACTCGCGATTGTGGCGGTTAAAATATCTGCTATCTTTTTCTAACATACTATACTGGCGAGTCCGCCATTACTCGCCGTCCGGGATTCCCCCACTCTCCCCTAAACATCTTTTATTTATACGAATTATCTACAAAAATTAGACCATATCGGAGTCTGAACTGTACAAATGCATGGTAAGTTGACAGAGCTCTCTCTCATAAATAATTTTTAATGCAAAACAATACCGAAATATTTTAGTGGCTTCTTTTCTCTTAATGTACGCCTCCCAGTCCCACCTTCTATCGAGGTTTAGTTCCAAAACAACAGGGCTCAAATAAGGATAAAACGATAATATCACTAGAGAGTTATTATTGTTGTATTCTTAAATAATAATTTAAATTGCGTATTTAATATGTTACCAAATATAATAAATTGTATCTTTGTATCTTGGAAACAACAGGCTAAATATCCATCACAGATTGAATCTTCATCGATAGCAACTCCGTCGTGTCTCTACTGAATATAACTGATGAATCATTAGCATATAGTATAGTTTCTTGTCCATAGATATCTGATAATTTATTGGTATAAAGAATATAGAGAAGAAGTCCAAGTAAGGAACCCTAAGGGACTCCCCACCTTATTTCAACCCTTTGAGACAATATAGCCCTTCAATGGAGATTGGATTCCGCCACACGCTGGGTCCTGCCGGGCAAATACGATTTTATTAATTCCAGAGCATTGCCCCTTATGCCATACATCTGAAGCTTCAACAAAAAATTCTTATGATCAATAGTATCAAAGGCTTTTGACAGGTTCCACCCTATGACCAATGTTTATTGTTATTTGGCAATTCTAGAATTTGTGTAAGTGCTTGATATAAAGCTCTTACTATAGTAGTATAAGCTGTCTGAATAACGGCAACATTAAAAAAGACGTAAAAGGGTTTTAAATGTAAGTGCGACAAGAAGTGCATCCTGGATTACTCCCTAAGATTATCGGTTTGGTATATATACAAAATGTATTTTTAAACAAAGGATTCACCAACTCTCATTCTAGTTATGAATATAAGCGTAATTTTTCTCAACAGCAAAATCTTATTGAAAATAACCTTTCTTTACAGTTAGATTTATTTTTACTCCTAAAAATAATGTTTGAATATTGAATATCTCCCTTAAAAAAATGAAAATAGTGAACCGAGGAACTTCATAGTCTACTTTACACACCAAAGCAGTAAGTGCCATTATTAAAATAGAGACCCAGAAAAATTTCATAAAAATTTCAAATAGGCACACTAAGCTCGCCTAACGTCTTGATAAATTAGTTTTCGAGCCAAGAGGAAAGAAAAGATAGATATAACTTTAAGATAATGTTCTAAAATAAACCCCCTAGCCGTTTAAGGTACGGACATAATGTAATTTTAAGCAGAATGAATCGTTGTAATAATGACAACGCATCGAAAATTATTAGTTTTTTTTTAGAAAGATAAATTTGACTATGGAAAATATCTAAAATAAAAAATGATAAAAATAATTTGTGATAAAACTTTAATTGCGTGTTGTGCTACTCTCCGATATACGCTAAAAATTCTAAATTCGAATTAAATGAACTATTCGCCTAATTAATGAAGCGGAAGAGTAAAAAAATCCCAAAAATATGGAACATTGAAGAAGATAAGTGATCTAATATGGACATGCCTAGCAAAGTGCTACTTGAAATCTGGTATTTGATTGTTTTTAAGGTATAATTTGGCGAATATGCCTCTACAAGTGTTGAAAATAAACAGTATGCTACTCTGTTAAAAATAACCCTTAATTTAATGCAAATTTAATGTACATTCTACATTAAATTTATTGATTTTGTACCAAAAATAGTGAATAATTTACATTCGCTGTGATTAAATGGTATCTTAAATTTCAATAAAATAACTGAGAAGGCAATTCAACTTCTGTACATTAAAATTAATTCACATACACCCTAATACTAAAGGGATTATTATTCAATACACATTGAATGAGATTCCAGGAGATGTCGCAACTTGTATTGAACTTTTTGTTTAGTATGATAAGAGTTGCTTAAAGGACACAATTTTCTTATAGTGAGGTCTTCCCCAAACAGACGGTAACCAATGAGTTCAAAACCGGTCTAGATGGCGGACACTACGTATAGGGAAAATGTCCATCTTTTTCTGCTATTTTCAGAATTTTTTGAATTAATATTAATGTTGGTGCATTAAATATGTAATAACGTATCTCGAATTCAATGAACACTGGCTGTACATTTAATGTACGTAGTCACTTTAAAAAGTAATGATCAGACTTTAAATTTAATGTATTATTACATTAAATTTAAAGGAATAAATTAATTTAGATTAATGTAAATTATTAAATTTAATGTATTACATTAAATATATTTAATAAACTTTTGTGAAATTTGCTTGTAGCACATTTACATTACATTTAAATTAAATTAAATGCATTTACTTTTTACAGTGTATACATCTATACATATAAATAAAATTGAACGATCTGTACGGGCTAATCTTCGAAACGACTGAACCGATGTCGTTGAAATTTTACAGGCATGAAGAGGTGGTTATCAGGAGTGATATAAGCTGCTCTTTTCTGCCCGTCTCTCTGTCTGTGTGCGCTTATCTTCGAAACGGCTTAACCAATTTCGATGAAACTTTACAGACGTGAAGGGGAGGTTTGTCTGTCTGTTCGTCTAAACGGTCTATTCTTCGAAAAGGTTGAACTGATGTCTGGCCTTGTATTTTAGTGTGTTAATCTAGACTAATTCTAAGAATAACTAAGTTAATTTTCATGGTGTTTTTACAAAAAGTTAGTTGAACAGCGATTGATCTAAAAATATGGGAAAATTTCAAAATTCAACAAACTTTTATTTCCGAAATTTCAGATGGACGAAATCGCGGGTAAAAGCCAGTCGACATAAACATATCTGGATATGGTGATATTAAAAAATAAATAATAATTCAAGTTATTCAAGCGACTGAGTTGGTGACACTCTTAAATGAAACAATGTGACGAAACAAACATCTTCGAATCAAAAGGAATTCCCCATTTACAAGACTGCGGTTAGACCCCCCTCCCCGAGCTTTGAGTTCAGGAAAATAGACCCGATTCTGGCTCTTACACTAGGAATGTGTATGTTGCTGGCCTCCACCCCCTCGTCGATAACTTGTTTTTTCTTGCGATCAAAGCTTCGAATTGAGAAATGATAGATCCGATCATGCCTTTAACACTCGAAATGGGAATGTTGCTGGCGTCTTCCCTCCCGTCGACAATTTGCTTTTGCTTGCCATATTGTACTTTTGTGATATCACCCCCCCCCCCCAAGAGAGAGGCTAGATCCGCCCGTGGATTGGACCAATATTGAATTACACGGCTGAAACCTTCAAAATGAACAACACCAACGACCGGGTCCTTAATAGAAAGACTTACATATTAATCACATGTCTTACCAAAGAACTGTAAAAGTAAGTATGGATAAATCATCTTTGATACGCAGAAGCATCGGAAACCTCGCAAAAAATGGAAATCAATCTACTAAGTCAAAAAAAACTAGATTAGCAGAGGAATAAAAAACCGGAAACATACCTAGGTAGATGTCAACATGATAAATACAACATAAAATGGTTCAATAGGCTTACAATCCAATAAGCAATAACATATATTCTTTTGACAGTGTCTCCCTTTTGGCGCAACTACAGAGACCGTTCTCATCTAGCGATTTTTGTCGACCCTTCGTTAATCAGCAACACGATTTATCAACGCACCATTAACAGACAGCACCACTTCGATCTATTACGAGTATCATTACTAGAAACGCACCGTTACAAGTACCATTACTAAAAAAATTATTAAATCTGACTGAAATTGGCCGATTCATGTATATGTATTACATACAAAAAAAATCTGTTGGTGAAATAACAGTCACTGATGTAAAAATTCAAACTTTCATACAGATAATCGAAAAATGTATTCAAAAAAAAACTCAAATTTCACTGAAACTTCCGCTTTAATTGAAACTTAAATAAAAAATATGTGTTTCGCTACACGGTAGCTTTATCAAGAATGAATAAAAATTTTTAGGTCTAGGTAGGATAAACTAACTCTAGATTTTCCAATAATAAACAGGTAATTGAAATGGGTCATTAAAATAGGTTCAATAAAGCAGAGTTGTTTAGTCCTAATTAACAGTTTAACCAATAATTGGTATTTTTAAAATTTATTTATTTCTAGGGATTCCAACAAATCTAATTAAGTGCCTTTATTTTCTGTATATAAAATTTGGAAATTTTGATCGAAATTATGATTGGATTCTATTAAGTGATTTGAGTACTGAGAATCTGTTTTTTCTTTAATAAAACTACTAAAATATTCCTTTATTCTTGTTGAAAAACTTTTGCCTGACTGTCCTATATAAGTCACAAGAGCACCTCAATAGTTTTATTAAAGAAAAAACAGATTTTCATTATTCAAATCACTTTATAGAATCCAATCATAATTTCGATCAAAATTTCCGAATTTTACATACCGAAAATAAAGGCACTAAATTAGATTTGTTGGACTCTCTACCGATTGTTTGTTAAACTGTCAATTAGACCAAAACAACCTTCCTTTATTGAACCTATTTTAATGACTCATTTCAATTACCTATTTATTATTGGAAAATCCAGAGTTTAACCATGTATCTTGACCTAACTGGGAAAGTTATCTCAAGATACATGGATACAGGAACTGTCATTAAAAATTACGTTAAAAAATGGATGGTTTAAAGCAGCTATTTAGATGTCTGGAGAGGTATCCATCACTCCCCATGCAAACAGAGTACATGATGCCTCTCTTGAAACCCAACCACTGTCTTGAGATACTTTTTCCAAGTAGGAAAGATTGGGAGGAGGAGCAAAATCTCTGAATTCATTTTTCACTATTCTAATGTTGTGGAGTAAAGATTCCTAAAGATGTAATCGTAGGCGAAACATCAGATAACGATTCTAATTTGACACGGTCTAAACCCAAGAACGATTTTCAAATTACCCGATCATTTTTCGGAAATCTATCCTTGAGATTTGTAATCATGTCTCTTTATAAGCTATGAAAATCCACTGAACTGTCCGACTAGTCGATATAAAAAATGATAAATTGGGAAGTTGCGAGTAAATATTTTATGGAATTTATTTCTGGAGCACTCGCGATAACTTCATATTCTTAAAAAAATTCTACATTATTACTATGTTAAATTGAAAAAGATTTCCTTTTCTTTTCGATGTTAATGGCCTTTTAACGTTATTGCAATGTTTTTAATTAGTTAGTGAAACTATTAACCCAGATTAGGTTTTACTTTTTAACAATATATTAATTACATAATAATAAATTAATATTATAATTATTTGATATCATTTTAAACGCTGAGTCACAAAAACTATTTAGTTCTCAGTGTTTCCTAGAATAATTAGCTTGTAGATCAAAGATTTATATTTACTAACCACGCCTGGGTATAAACTATCTACCTTTATTTCCATTTTTATTTTCACTATCTAAATAAAACAAAATAGTAAAAATTATATCTATTTACACAAATAATACTTCTATGAAACACAATTATCTAAGCATTTGATGGGGAGTTCATCCTGTTCTGGCAAAAAAATCATGCACATCGAAGGTCTGTCGGCAGGAAGCATTTTTACCTCCTCCACAACTTTTGTTGAATGGTTATATACAAAGTGTCTCTAAAATGTCTGTACAAAATGATAGCGCAAATTCCTGAGGCTAAATTATGAAGGTCTAGACCAATTTATATTAATCCACAAGTTGCGAGTTTCTCAAATACAGGGTGTCAAAGTTATTTTTTTTTACTTTTTTGTAAATATTTGTGTTAATAATAGCATGATTTGCACTAAGTTTGGTAGTTCAGGATTTTTTAGGACGTCAAATCAATATCTAATTACAGTTTCGGTGTACATTGCACAGGATATTACGGATCACTTCACCTCTCTATATAGCTTCAGATCTTTTTTGTGCCTCGGTATAATATATTTCTAATTAAAAATTCTTATTCCTTGACATTTTTTATCTAAAAAAGTTATACCTAGTAGGTGTCGCTTCGAGCAGCTATTTCTTAAATACTCGAATTTAATTTTTTTATTACGTACTGAGACTCGTAGTTCCCCTTCGCACTTGAGGATTGGTCCAAGAAATTTGAAACATTCTTAAAGATCAACAGGCCAACAACAATCAAAATTTACATAGCAACGAATTAACAGTGATAATAATGTACACTGTAAAAAGGAGATGTATTAAATCTAATGTAAATATGCTGGAAGCAAATTTCACAAACGTTTATTAAATGCATTAAATGCAATGCATTAAATTTAATAATTTACATTAATCTAAATTAATTTATTCCATTAAATTTAATAATATACATTAAATTTAAAGCTTGATCATTACCTTTTAAGGTAACTATGTACATTAAATAAACAGCCAGTGTTCATTGAATTCGAGATATATTATCACATATTTAATGCATCAGCATTAATATGAGTTCAAAAAATTCTAAAACTACCAGGAAAAGGTGGATATTTTTCCCACAGGTTGTGTCTGCCATCTTGACCGGTTTCAAACTCATTGGTTCGCGTCAGTCATCATATGAAAATTGAGCCCTTTAAGCAACTTATATCATACTAAACAAAAAGTTCAATATAAGTTACGCCATCTCTCGGAATCTCATGCAATGTATATTGAAAAATAATATAAATTCCTTTAATATTAGGGTATGTGTAAATTAATTTTAAGGTAAAAGTTGAAATATCTTTTCAGTTACTTGAGTGAAATTTATGATACCATTTACTCAAATTTAATGTATAACGAACGGATATTTCAATGAATTGCTTTAAATTTAAGGTAAATGTAAATAATTCACGATTTTTGGTACAGAATCATTAAATTTAATGTGTAAAAATGAACTGGCAAAGAATAATAAGAATAACACACAATTAAAACAGAAAAATATTTATTTAATTGTTCAATTAAACTGCGAGTAAATATTCAAAATGACCTTCGTTTTCATGTACTCAATGATGAATTCTACGGAAAAAGTTGCATACTTTCCACCATCTCTGCATCTAAGCATAAAGTATTTACTGAATTTTGTAATCGCGCCCTTAATTCTTCTTCAGTGTTTTCAGGTCTACACTACCGTGCTTAGGTAAAAGGCAGTAAACCTCAGATACCGTATTTTATTAATTTTGATGCTGATAGATTTTTCCGATGATTTTCTACATATCAGTTATAAAATTAATCATTACGAATCTTGTTGCAATAATATATTATTTTTTAGTTTTTCAATTATTTCAAAATTGTTACATTTCCTGGGTATAAAAGCAGTAAATTTATTTTTCAAAGTAAAAAAGTTGTACTGCTTTTATCCGCTGAAACATATAAGTACTGTTTTTGTACTCTATGATTTGTTATGATTATTTTTTTGTCATTAAAAATTGTCTACTAAATATTATAGATATTAATTAATCGTTATCTGTTCAACAAACATTAATAAATATTAACTACTATTTAAAGTTTGGTGATTCGACAAAAATTTTTGTTTCACTTACTGTCATTTTGATATCAATAAAAGAAAATTTTTTTCTGCATAACTGCGTTCTATCTCTGACAAAGCAAAACATATTACGAACGACTAGGAGAAAGTTATTGATACGCCCTCGTATACAAATATTCCTATCCTAAAAAACCCAAAGTATCAAGTTTATTGCAAAATAAGCTATTATTAAGATAAATGTTTGCAAAAAACTTAAACCATATTATAACTTTGACACCCAGTATTTCGGAAATTCTCAATTTTTGCACTAAGGTAAAATAGGCAAGAGCTCCAGGAATTTGCGCTAGTGTTTTATACAGACACCCTGTATATATAAATGAGAGTCATAAAAATCTTAAAAAGATTTATAAGAAATTAGCTTCCCATGATTTGTAGTGTTTATTAACTTGCAATATTATTTTTCCTTTATTTCTGATAAATTGTTGAGTCAGTAAAAGCTTTCATGGCATTGGTTTGATGATAAATCATGTTTCAGTGATTTATACTGCGTCATCTTAAGATTCTTCACTTTACGAGATTAGCACATTAAATGGGCTTTGATGTTTTAATCTGTTTTCAAGTGTGGTGTATGTAGACTATAATCCGTGTTAGAGTATTTATTAATTTCATGGAATCTCTAATTTTTTAGTATGCTTTAACGCGTGGACCTGTGAAATTTCGGTATTCAACTGCAGCACATTGAACAATTTTTCTAACAGATGTCAACAGTCGAATTCCTCTCTCATACACAGGCGCGGATCCAAGGGGTGGGCGGTGGGGGTGATCGCCCCACCCCTCCCAAGAGCTTTGAGTTCAGGAAAATAGACCCGATTTTGCCTCTTATACTATAGTTTATTCACGAACTAGACAGAGTAATAAATCATTTTTTACCCTTTTTGTCTTCGCAAGGTACCTGTGTTCTTTAGTCCGGTGTCTTTGCAAAATCTGTTAGACACATATATTTTTCATAAGAATGAGTTAGAAATTTTATAATCAAAAATACCCTTTTATAATAATGGACTATTTGGGTTGGATAATACTAGATATTTGGAAGTGTGAAGTGTTAAAAAAGAGTTTAATCCTTCTCATAGGCGTTGGAAGAAGTTTCATTTTATCACTAACTATTTATGGCATAAAATATTATTTCGGTAATAAACTTAAAATAAAAAACTATATTTTTATTATTTTTAATTTTGTCATAGAATCTGTTTTCGGCACATTCAGACCAAAATGTAGCCTTATTCTCTCAAAAAAGTCTAAGTTATAGTTTAAAAATTTACAAAATACCCATTGTCAAAAATAAAAAAAGTTAAACATATATAAAAAAATAAATTCGTCCATATAATATTAAAAATATTTTAAGGGCTATCGGTCCTTTTATTATTAATTTAAAATATTTTTAGGGCATTTGACGTTTCAGTTTATTTATTTCTTAAACCATCCGCAGAATTATAATTAAATATTAAAAAGGGATTCAAATGTAATTACTTTTTATATGTTACAGTTAAAATTAGACCTACTTATTTTTATTTCTATTGTACTATCTTAATTTAATTAACTTTATTTTGTGTTATTTCTAGCAACTCTACCTTTTACTGGAGAGAGATATTTCCTTCTTCAACGAACAGTTTCCGGACGATCTATAAAAACAGATTTTCTATGTGGTTTTTCCCAGCAAAAATTAAGTTCTCTGAGCAATTTCCAAGCTCAGTTCTTTTAATTTCAGATAAATCGCGATCTTCATTCATTTTAGGTAGAATTTTGTCGACGGTTGGGATCTGCTTCTCATAATAAAATGTATATACAACTCCTTTCATTGCAGTTTTCATCTCTTCTTCCAACGAGGTTTTTCGTCTGCCTGTGATTGAGATGAGAGTACTAACAATTCCAGTCGTTTTTTCTCCTTCAGTATTCGGTACATAGTGATTTTCCTACTCCTGTCATGCTGGAATACATCTCAACAAAGCTTTTAACATTATTATCTAGATATTGATATCTTAAGGCATCATAACCATTCATCGTAATAAGTTTTTCGTTGAGGAAAAATTGCCCTGGTTTAACGATTTTGGAATAAATAGAGAGGTGGAAGCCATATCTTTTGGGTATCGCACTAATCTCAAATAATATATACAAACAAGCGCAAACAAGATAAATCACTAAGGACACACTGTAAGGTGTACTTTGCTCACTGACAGAAATTAAATTGAACTATCAGAAATTTTATTGTTACAGTAAATTTATAAAAGCTTATAATATTTAAATATAATTAGATTTACGGCAGTCCTCAGTTACCTGCGGCACTGGAGCAGGTACGTTGGAGGTTTCGGTGACAATTTTATTACTCTCTCTAGTTCTTGAATAGAGTATAGAAATGTATATACTTGCGATCGCACCCCTCAATAGCTTTTAGTTCAGGAAAATAGACCCGATTATGCTTCTTATACTAGGAATGTGTATACTGCTGGCATCCCCTCTGTCGGAAACTAGTTTTCTCTTGTGATCGCCTCGCCCTTCTCCAAGAGCTTAAAATTTAGAAAAATACCCTGTCTTTTACACTAAAAATGGGAATGTTCCTGATGTCCCCCCCCCCTCCATAGACAACTTGCTTTCGCTTGCCATACTGTACTTTTCTGTTATCACACCCCCCCCCCCCCAAAGAGAGAGGCTGGATCCGCCCCTGCTCATACACATTATCTCAAGAACACTGCAGTTAGCGAAATCCGTAATTTTAAAAGAGTACTGCATCTTTTAGTAATAGTATTTCCTTATATAGAAGCAAACCCTATTTCCTCGTTGTTTGTGGCGACACGAAAATTTGTATTGTACTTTAAAGTTTTTACAGTTTATGTGTTGTAATACTGCTGTGCTGTACAAGGGTAGCCGCTGTATTTCGGGATCTGACAACACTGGAGTTGCTAGGGTTCGTCTGATATCCATCGTGTTGCGGATGTCACCTGGCTATCCAACATACATAGTAAAAATGGACTGTACTTTATTATTTGAGGTTTTCGGAGAAAGTCAAAAAGCCTTTAACTGCTTTGATAAATATAATTAGATTTAAATAAATTTAACAAATTAAATAACTAATAAATTTAAAGAAAATCACTAATTATATTGAAAATATGTAAATCGTAGGCTTTATGATATGATGTGTATTATTGAAAATGTTTTATTTGACAGGGGGTGCGGTTTTACCGAGAGAACTGTACAAATTCACTACTATTTCAGCAACTTCTTTTCTGCACACTTACATCGAGAGATAAAAACTTCTCCGGGAGATTTTAATAACTTTGTGTGTACCAATACAACGAAATTATGATTTGGATCAAGTGCTTTAAATAACTGACGAACTGTACGTGGTAGTTTGACAAGAATAAAAATAAACGACTAATATTTCCTGGGATACAAGACGCTGTCTTGGTCACCTAGAAACAGTTATACATACTGTTTTATTTTTGTCGATTTTATCAACTGATGGTTTAAAATTATTTTTAAAAAATGTTAGAGTTCTCGAACACATTGCATATAGTGTGTATATAGAAGTTGTTTTCTGCTTAATGTTGCTCTCGGTTCGATACAGCTCCATTAACGAGACCATAATATAAACTGTGGATATTTTTCCCTTTTCTCTGCTTGAAAGGATAATAATACATATAAACAACCACATGTTGAAGAAACTTTGGAATGAAACCATCTAAAAAATTTTGATGATAAGGAAGTGAAATTTATTTTTACTTGGTAAAACGGAGAGTTAAAATAATAACCATATCTAGATTTCGGTACTTCATAAAACAAAGATCCTTATTTTTAGATTGCCCATCCGGTTAGTCGACCTTTAGACTTTTTCACTGCAGTTTTTAATGATCATTGGAGCATGGATGCCAAGATATTACAGAGTTTTTAATGCCTAAATTATAATAACAATATTTATTAGATATTCAGATCAAATAATTAGTTTTAATAACTTGGTAAATATCGAATATTTTTAGGACAGAGTCTATTACATGTTACTTTGGAAGCGTTTAATTTGGTATACTTTTCTTAGAAAAAAGTAATTTTTTCTAAGAAAAGTAGTTATAAAAAATGACATCATGGCAAATGAGGTCATAACAATTTCTCAAGTTTTATCGCCGTTATTTGTTTTTATTTCATTTTCTTGAAGATTTAACTTAGAGTTTTGAAGCTTTTATTCAATTTTCAACACTATTTTCTCCAGTTTTATATCCGTTTTTATGCAAGGCTTACCCCGTTTCCTTGAAGCTTTCTCAGCCTTAACAGAAATATTACATACTTCTCTGATATCAGCTACTTCTGCTAGCGAATGTGTTACATCTTATTTCCTTTTTGTCACAATTACCAACTACACACAAGACAATTGGGAGATCCTATGGTGGATCGAAATAAATAAATTTAATGTACATTCTACATTAAATTTAATGATTTTGTACTTTAAATCGTGAATAATTAACCGTTACTGTGAATTTAAAGTAAATTTATTGAAATATTAGATCGTTGTACATTAAATGTGATTAAATAGTATATTAAATTAAAATAAACTAACTGAAAAGATATCTCTCAACTTTCTGTACAATAAAATTAATTCACATGTACCTTAATATTAAAGAAATTTACATTAATATTCATGGTACATTGCAGAGATTCCGGGAAATGACGCAATTTATATTGAACTTATTATTTAATATAAGTTACTTGAAGGACTGAATTTTCTTATGATGAGATGTACATGTATACCAGTACTGACGGAAACCGGAGTTCAAAACCGATGTACAAATGACGGTACACTACCTATAGGAAAAATTTCCGCCTTTTCCTGGTAGCAGAATTTTTTGACCTTATATTAATATTTAGTGCAATAAATATGTGATAACATATCCTTAATTCAATGAACACAGGCTTTATATTTAATGTACATAGTCACCTTAAAAAATAATGATCAAACTTTAAATTTACTGGACAAATACATTAAATTTAATGGAATACAATAATTTAGATGTTTAATGTAAAAATTAGTAAATTCGATGCATTACATTAATTGAATTTACGAAACGGTTATGAAATTTGCTTTCAGCGCATTTCCTTTTTACAGTGTGGTGTTATAGTTTTTTTCAGAATTCCTCGTTTGACGCCAAGGAAATTCCTACATATACACATTAGTTAAAGTTTTTGTATCACTTTTTAGGAAGGCCAGAAAAATAAGTATATTTCTGGAACACCTGTTTCGTGTGCAGTCAGCCTGTAAAGTAAATTGAACACTTTTACTTTATTGTAATATTAAACATAAATATGAAAGATAACTATTTTAAATTTCAAAAGTTAAATTTAGTATTACGTAGAAACATTTGCATTGCCAACTCAAAATGTTACATTAGATGAATTATAGTACCAACATATCAAGGCATACAACATACATCTCGAAAACTATCAGAACGTGTTTATAAAAAAAGGAAATACGTCACCACTCTTTCGTGACAAAATTGTTGGTGAGTGAAACGAACTCACATAGCTAGATTTTTTCAGAATAATGTTGACACTCGAGCAGAAACCTAACCAAGTAAAGTATATAGTAAAGAAACAAAGATAAATTATATGTTTAGGAATTTAGAGCATTTCCAAAGAAATACATTTATATTCGAGGTGTGGAAAATAGATAATGAGACTTTTTTCGTTAAACTTTTTTTCTAGTGCGTTTTTAAAATGAGTGAAATGAATTTCGAGCAACGGTGGGCTATAAAGCTTTGTTTCAGACTAGCAAAACTTCATCAGGCCTACGGATATAGTGTTTTGTCAAGGGCATAGGTTTTTCGGTGATTTAAAGTATTTTCAGAAAAAAAAAAGACTACATAGCGGAAGGCCTTCACCATCATCCAGGATCTTGTGTGTTAAGATCATCCACTAACAGTCAGAAGTGCAATTTGAGTCACACCACCATCCATCAGATTTTAACCAATGTATTGGGAATGAGAAAAATCTACGCAAAAATGGTTTCAAAGAATTTTCAAATCGATTGAAAATGATCCCCGGCTTTGCAGATGTTTACGTTGTACTGTGCCCAAGTCTGAAGAAAAGCCTGACAAGGATACCGTTGCTTGAACGCACTAAAAAAGACTGTTTTACAAAAAAAAATCGCTACGGACTACTAAATGGCTCTAGCGAGTTCAAAAACACGTATTGAATGCGTATCACATGTTCACCTGCCGCCTTGAAGTCGCGTGTACATCTCGTACAACAATTCAACATTCATAAAAAAGATTAAATAGGGTGGACGAGACTTTTTCCTTCTTAGAAATGACTGTCCAAAGTACACGTAATTGCAGTTTTGGGCAATCGGTTTGCAGAAAACGAACACGTACCAACACATATCTAAATACAAATTTCCATCCTACGTCTCAGAAACAATCTGTCAACCTGAACTAAGTAAGGTAACGACAAGACATACGGTTCTGTTCTACCCTTTATAGACCAACCGTGGAATAAAATCAATGAAGGTATAGTGGATTTCGAAACTGAAAAACATTAAAGAATTTTTATTATCAATTTTTTGTGTAGCGTTACCATTTTGCCCCAAGTTCCCCTACGCGAGAAGTGCCTTATAGGTTTTCATGATTAAACATTTAAGCAATGATTTTCTAACGTTTTTATCGAACTGGCTTTTAAAATATAAAACATAAGGATAAATGGGAATATCCCTAAATGCGCCAGTTTCTTACAGATAGCTAAAGTATTAATGTCGTCCTATATAAACTTGTAATAATATAATGTAATAATAGTACCAATGATTTATTTATTTTACATTAAAAATGTTATTAAATTCTCTTCTAAAAGTAAAAGGTAAACGACTCTTAAAGAAAAGACTGAAAAAAACGGTAATAACCCAATAATACCAGAATACCACATCCAAAAAAACTTTAATAGATTTTTTATGAATCATAGCTAACAAGTCGGCACTAAACCGCAAATTTTTATTATATTCAAATATTACCTCATTATGATCGTAACAAAAGCGTCATTTGTTACAATGTAAACATATTTTTTTGGGAACAGTCTTCAAGTAATTGTACAAATATGCATTAAGTTCCTTGCAATTACTGTTTGAAATATTTGTGAAAGGAAGGATGTGGCGAACGTAAAAGCCTAGCCAAAATAAATAGAAGTGAAATTTTGTTAAATAGAATGGCGAAAACGTGCACAAATATTATTTTGTTGTATTAGATTTTCTATTATTTACTAAAACAACTAAGGTATGCTTTGGTTTATAATAGGTTAGTAAGTAAGGCCACTATATAAAGGTAACAAAGGAGATGGTATGTTGGGCTGTGGATTCATTGAAAAATAGGAGAACAGCTGGACCGGAAGGAATACCTGCTGAACTGTTAAAGAACGGTACTGAAAAACTAACGTCCTTTATTCAAGAACTGTTTAACAGACTCCTTAATAATGATGACCCTATCCCAACTATATTGAAAGAAGGCTGGATAACACCAATTTACAAAAAAGGAAGACGCGACGAATGCTCAAACTATAGATGTATAACTGTAACCAGCACAATGAGTAGAGTGTACGGAAAACTGCTTAGAAACATCGTAGGAACAGAATATGGCCCCCAAGAAATTGAAAAACAAACAGGTTTTAGAGCTGGTCGATCATGCGTAGATCATATATTTAGTTTAACCCAACTTAATGAAAAGAAGGTGGCAAGAAATAGAGAGGTTCATCTACTTTTTGTTGACCTCACAAAAGCATATGATACGGAGCCAATCCAAAAATTATGGCACATGTTGGAGAAGTCTCCAATCAACAATACAGCGATCCAAGCCATCAAACAGTTATACGACCAAGCATTCTCCAGATTTAAGATCGGCAATAACTTATCAGAAAGCTTTAATGTGACCAAAGGCCTTCGCCAGGGATGTTGTCTATCACCAACTCTCTTTAAAATCTACCTCAATGAAGCTTTAAAGAATTGGAGAAGATTCTGCAGTGGAATGGGAATAGAATTAAATAAAGACACCCATTTATATACGCTTCATTTTGTAGACGACCAAGTGGTAGTGACCCAAGATAAACAATACGCAGAGTGGGGATTAACTGTCAACTGCAGTAAAACTAAATATATGTGTATCGGTGGAGAAGAAACAGATTTGGAAGTAGATGACAATATCATAGTAAAATCTTGCTCTGATTATACCTACCTTGGAACAAAGATCAGTCACAGTGGACGAACTGAAGAAGAAATATTGGAGCGATTAACTAAAGGGAAAAAAGCTATCGGTTGCCTAAACTCACTATTATGGCCAACAAACATCTCCAAGGAAAGAAAACATCTTTTATATAATGCAATATTTAAAAGCGTTGTATTGTATGAATGTGAAACATGGCAGATAAATAAAACTTTAGAACGTAAACTGCTGGCTCTTGAAATGGACTTTTGGCGAAGATCTGCCGGAAAGTCAAGGATCGAACGGATAACCAACGAAAGAATTAGAGAGATTATGGGCGAAAAGAAAACTATTCTCGATGAAATCGAACGTCAGCTGGTATGGTATGGACATGTGGAGAGAATAACGGACGAACGTCTACCAAAACAAACCCTAAAATGGACACCAAATGAAAAAATAAAAAGAGGAAGACCACCCATCCGGATATATATATATATATATATATATATATATATATATATATATTTAGAAAAGTTAATTTTAAAACACAAATATAAGGGTAATGAAACAAACGAGAATAATCTAATACTAATAAAAAATATATAGGGGAGAGTAGTAGTATACCTATAAACACTGCAGAATATATTCGCTCTCATAATTGTTCTTAAACATAACCAAGTTATTGGCACACCTTTGTTTAAACTGGGTATCGACCCATAAAAAGCATACCTTAAATTTTAAACCACTTCACTCAAAACTGAGATATTACATATAATAATAGATCAGCGTAATACTGGAATAACTAAAGATAGAAGTAGAAAGCAGGAGAGCCAATTATTGGACGGAGCTGCAAGGATTGAAACAAGCGAAGATACTTCTGGGGAACTACGATCAGAAAAGATTCAAAGAATGCATAAGCTTAAAAAAACCAACTCAAAGTTCTGACAGGGGTCCTGACGGGGTATTACCACCTGAAGGGACATCTCAAGAAACTCGTAGACTGGTAGAAAGAGAAGAGTGCAGATTCTGTGAGGAGGAGGACGAAACCTCTATTCATATCTTTTCAGAGTGCAGTGCTCTAGAAAATCCTAAGATAGACTTCTTGGGAACACATCAAATCGAAGAAGGGAGCTACCCACCTTAAAGCCGTTTGAGGGAAATAGGACTGGGGGACCTGCTCTGGCCGATAAGGTAACTCTTACGACTAGGCAGCAGTAGGGGGGCACAATAGATCTATCAGGTCGCAGTGTACAGACCCCAACTCTACGCACATACATAAATATAATAATAGATGCTGCAATTGGTACATTGTGTACCATCGGATGACGAAGGAGATGCTGAACCTAGTGGATGAGAGACGACAATTTAAAAACGGAGATATGCAAAAGTATAAAGAGATAAACAAACAAATCAAATACAAGTTTAGATTAGCGAAAAATAAATGCCTGCAAGTAGGATGTGAAGAGTATCAGAGAAAACATGATAGTTTTAATAAGCACAAAAAGATAAAAAAAATAACTCATAGTAACAGAAAGAGAGAACCGACACTGCTTAAGAATACAAAAGACAAGCTAATCTTAGACACCCAAGAGAAACTTAAAAAATGGACAGAATACATCAAAGACCTGTTTAAAGACAATAGAGTCGAGCAGATGGAGATTGAAGTAGAAGATAACGAGGCATTAACGATAGTAAAAGATGAAATAAAAGCAGCTATAAGAAACAACAAAAATGGAAAAGCACTAGGTCCAGATCAAATCCTAGTAGAAATCTTAAAATGCATGAATGATGATACCATGGATATATTGTTAGATCTGTTCAACACAGTATATAAAACGGGGAATATACCCAGAGAATGGTTACTCTCCACTTTTTGCGCTATTCCAAAAAACAAAAATGCAAAAGACTGCAGCGAATATAGAACAATATCTTTGATAAGCCATGTACTCAAGGTGTTTTTAAAAGTAATACACGGACGCATTTATAAAGAACTTGAAAAAGGGATAGATGATAGTCAGTTTGGATTCAGAAATGGCATAGACACCAGAGACGCGTTGTTTGCACTTAATGTGCTTTCACAGAGGTGTATGGATATGAACACCGATATACATATTTGTCATGTTGACTTCGAGAAGGCTTTTGATAAAATTAGACATGAAAAACTAGTCGAGATTCTAAGAAGAAAAAACATAGACAACAAAGATTTAAGAATAATAACTAACCTATATTGGAATCAACGCGCACAAATAATAGGAGATAACGAAACAAGTCCGGAAATTGAAATAGGAAGAGGAGTGAGACAAGGATGCATTTTGTCACCCCTACTATTCAATGTGTATAGTGAATCGATTTTCGAAGAAGCACTGTTAACGAAAAGTAAGGGAATAATAATAAACGGAAGAGCTGTAAACAACATAAGATTTGCAGACGACACTGCTATCATAGCTAGGTCCGCTGAAGAACTCCAAGAACTAGTGAACGAAACAAATAACGTTTGCGAGCAACACGGATTAAAAATGAACACCAAAAAGACTAAACATATGGTAATAACTAAAAAACAAAACATGCAAACAAACATAAAGTTGCGAGGTGTGAATTTAGAAAAAGTGCAAAAATACAAATACTTGGGCATATGGATAACAGCAAATAATGAACAAACAACAGAAATAGGAACGAGAATAGAAATGGCAAGAAGTGCGTTTGTAAAACTGAAAAGCATTCTGTGCAGCAGAGACATAACTCTAGAACTAAGAATGAGAATTTTAAGATGTTATGTATTTTCAGTGCTGCAGTATGGGTTGGAAGGCTGGACACTAAAACAAGAACACATAAATAAACTGCAATCGTTTGAACTGTGGTGTGACAGAAGGATGTTGAGAATATCTTGGACGGAGAGAAAAACAAACGTAGAAGTATTGCTAGTGATGGACAAAAACTATGAAATAATTAACAACATAAAAATAAAGAAACTGCAATATCTTGGACATATAATGAGAGGCCAGCGATACGAGTTTCTTAGATTGATACTGCAGGGTAAAATAGAAAGAAGAAGAAATATCGGAAGAAGAAGAATTTCATGGTTGAGAAATTTGAGAGAGTGGTTCAATTGTAGCTCAGTAGAACTTTTTCGAGTAGCGGCAAATAGAGTGAAAGTGGCAATGATAATATCCAACCTCCGATAGGACATGGCACCTGAAGAAGAAGTACCATCGAAAGGCACACTTTGAAACATAAAGTAGTAAGTACACAATAAAACTTTCTTTTTCACCTAAATAGGTAATTATTGACAAGAAACAATAAATCAAATGAAAAAAGAACATTAAGAATATTTTAACGTACAAACATATCATTAAATTCAACTCCAAACCTAAAACATGAAAAAGTCTCTAATTTACACGACACGACAAATACCAGTCGGCAACAGTCAGTAACGTCAGGAAAGGGGAATGAATGTCACTTATGCAAAAAGAGGAAACTCTAAATTCATCATAATTATTGTAGGCATCTAAATTTTGGGCAACATAGTCAATATTATTTTCGAATTTTCATCTCATCTTCAGATTCGGAACTGGATTCGTCTCTCTTTCTCTTTCCCTCTTTATTTTGTTTAGAACATTTAGCCATTACTTCTGGTGTATTTCGTTTCGTACTGTGACTTGCGCGTACTTTGAAACTTTTCTTATTTTCTATTTTGTTTAAAATCCTTCATTTCCGGAATACTTGTCAGTATGTTGCACTTTTTTTTTTAAGTTGCTGTCCTTTATTTTTTCTAGCTACATTACATAAGCTTTAAAATTTTAACTTTGAATTTTGTTCTACCTATTTAATCTATTCGTAATACATTGGGCGTGGCTTGTTATAATATTGTTGGTTACACTTGTCATAAAAAATATATATATTACAGCTACACAAACCAATAAAAATACCTAATTTACACGAGGTATTATTATTAACACGAAATAAAATGAATTAATTATTGAGATAATGGTTCATATATTACATGTCTTAAAAAAACAAATTTTATTACCTAGCGTTACTATTATTTATGAAGTTGATAGAAAGTTAAAAGATATTTAAGCTTATGTTACGACATTTTGTTTTAACTAATAAAACTCGATATTTTGCATTCATTTGTACAGGGTGAGTCAACGATTGGATGAAGTAGGTTTGTGCCTTTTCGGTGAAATTAACAAAGAAACTATATTTATTGTTTGATACAGTTTATTTTTACGCAGATTTTAAAAATATTTAGGACTCTACAGGGTGAGCCAAAAAACTAGCACAGCATAAAGTTGTATTTTTTTAAATACAACACCCTATACACGAATCGTATTTTCGATTTAGCTTAAAATTTTAAATCTTTTTTATTAAGGGTTTACTATAACAAAACTTTATAGTTTCTGAGATAATTAAGTTTAAAGAAAAAAAGTCACATTTTCAAGTATCAATTCAATCCTAAATAACGTTTTCAATTTTGTGACAAATATATTCAAATTTGGAATTTGGCAAGGCCAAGGATAAGTTAACATAATTTTTATCTAATATTTGCAATAAAAGCTACAGGGTGTTGAACACATCGGCTCAAATTTGAACAAGTTTAAATGAATAAATATCTTTTTTTTTAAATGGTACACCCTGTATATTTTCATGTTATTTAATAGAGTAATAAAAACCCTAAAAGTTTTGTTCAATATATCCTATACCTATTTATAATAGTTTTTGAGATATTTCAGTTTTTCTTATTTTCCATACTTTTTTACAGAAATAGTCTTCATTATCATAGTAGCCATGGCAAAAACAATGTAAAAGAACATTTTTCTGTGTGTCAAATTTATAACCGCAATCGCTTCTTTTAGTTTTTATGTAGTGTGGTTTGGTTTTTTTTGCATTCATCTTATATTGTAAAATGAATTTTCCAAAGAATGAGTTAATAGATATGATTTATACAATAGGAGAGGCTCAAAAAAATTGCCTTCTTGCTCAAAGAATTTACAAAAAGAAGTATCCTGATCGACGCCAGCCTAATACCCATACTTTTCAAAACTTAATGCAAAGATTTGATTCTTCTGGTACTGTTGATTATCCAAAACGTAAAGTGGTCAACAAACCAGTAACTAATGAAGAAAAAGAACTACAAGTATTGTTAAATGTTCAGGAAAATCCTTATATTGGTAGCCGTCAGTTAGCAGCATTATGTGAAACATCATAATCCACCGCTAATCGTACTACCAAGAAATATAGGTATCATCCATATCACATGGAATTACACCAAGAATTGCATGGACAGGATTTTGAAAGTCGTGTAAACTTTTGTCGTACAATAAATGCGGAGATTCAATTAAATCCAAATTTATTATGCAAGGTAATGTTTAGTGATGAAGCTACTTTTAGAAGTAACGGTGCCGTAAATAGACGCAACATGCATTATTATGCCACAGAAAACCCATTTTGGATTAGAGAGGTGCAACATCAAAACCACTGGTCATTAAATGTGTGGTGTGGTATTCATCATAATCGAATTATTGGACCCCACTTTTTTAATGAACTACTAAATGGCCATAGTTACCTGAACTTTCTACAAGAAGAACTACCCCAACTGCTTCAAGGTCTCGATAGGGATGAGCTCGACAGTATGTGGTTCCAGCACTGTTTGTTGCTGTCTTCCTTACTATGCTCATGGATTGTTTGTGATATGCCTTAGAAATAACAAATTTACATATTATATTACGTATTATCGAGATATTCATAGTCTTTATAGATTTTTGTCTATAACAATTTATTTTTAAACTCTAATATCGGTAAAATACAGCTTAGTGACCCATATTCACAAAAAAATATTTTAATCGGCTCTCTCAAAATTGGAGAAAAATTCGAGAATTTAATTTTCATCTTTGTTGAAATAAAAGTAAAACTTCATCTGACCGCTAGTAATCGCAGTAAGAAAAGTCAAGTGCTCGTGCTTTGTAACATGTGTAAGAAATAGGGAATAGGCTGTTTGACCTCTATTGTAAAATTACTTCGTATGCTTATTTTATTACATTTAATATATACATATACATATATATTTCCTGGAGATCTGTTATATTTTCGGGTAAAATAATTGAAAATTTTAAATGGTAAAAAGCTCACAGGAATACAATTTGAGTAACGGCATTGGTCACATGACATGTATGACGTCACATCATTGTAAACACAGCAATGCTAAACGATAGTTTGTTTGATTTATTCAAAAAGATGTTTGTTTCTGTTTCAACGGATCCTAAAAGGCAAAAACGCTTGTTATAATTAGCTTGTAGAGACCCCAGATGCATAGGAGCTAATTCTAGGGTTTTTGTGTGTGAGGATCACTTCATATTGGCGTTTTAATATTACTGCAATATCTGACGGCTGAGCTGTTCCAAATTTGGATCAATGTTTCTTGTTTAAAGCTTGATCATATGTACATAACCTATACAGACGTCACATTATTTTTTATAGAACCAAAGCATTATTATTCTCATACGGATTAAATTGACAGACTGAACAGTATATTGTTATTTTGAAAAATTAACAATTGAGAAAAAACTTCTACCTCATCGATTCTACTAATTTATTGACATATTTTTTTATATCTGCACATTGTCACTCTGATATTTTACCAATTCACAATTATCAATTTTTTTTGCTTCTATTAGAAATTGTGTTAAAAGCGTTTGATGAACTGGGATGGTGTAGAACTTTTTTTACTACATATCTGCCAATAAAGCCCAAGATATTTGTTATAATCAGGTGCAAACGTATTATTGACATGACCATATCATGATTATATACTGAAGTTTTTGGTATGACTCCTAAATGATTCATTTGGTAAGTTGCAAGTAACATATACATTGACGTCTTCAGTTTTTTGAGTTGCGCAGCATAAAAAGCAGGATTATATTTACAGAAAAGACCAACGGAAAGGTTGCTCTTGCCTGTTTGCAGAAAATTTATATCCATTTTGATATTTGTACTAAAGTAACTTGAAAAATAACCAAACTATAAAAGATTCGTAGGAAATATATCAGTAGTTAACTTAAAAAGCGCTCAGTAATACCAGGAATAGTTAAAATTGTTTGTTTACTTATATGTGATATCACTAGAGTTGCAACCAATCGTTTCACACTTAAACAATATATCTATTTAATTTAAGTTTTTTACGGAATAGGTGTATAAACATACTTTATTGGCAAAATAAATAAAATATGCTTTTTTGAAAATGAACTCTATTAGGATACCTGAAAAATGCTAGAAAACATGGCCGAAAACGGCCGAACGCGTGAAAGTAGAAGAGTAGAGGGAGCAACACAGCTGCCGCGTACTATATGCATACGACTCCCATATTTATTTCTACATTTCATCTGCTATTTAAATAAATATCGCTAGATATTTTTCTGTTCAGATTGCATAGAATTCCGATAGATGGCGTAGCTTGTATTGAACTTTTTATTTACTTTCATATAAATTGCTTAAAGGATTCATTTTGATGTAGAAACCAGCCATTCAAGAAACATCCTACCCATGGTTTCCGCCGCATTCAAAGTTAATATATGTTAGAAAATTATAGAAAGCACGATGACGGATATCTGGGGAAGGCGCCGACGGACTCGCTGAGGAATCTACCGCCGGTTGCCGAGGATGAAATACCCATACTTTTAGTGGTAAAAGTTAGGTCTTGATGGACAACAAGACGCTGACAAGGTTTGCGAATCGAAGTACAGGGACACTTCGAGTAAAACATAGCATCCCTGGCGTGGACCGTTGCGGTTTTCGGGTAGTTTTCCCGCATAGAGTGCTGTTTCTAGCACTGGGTTCACGGTACCACTATGGGTGTTAATTAGTTCCTAAAAATTCTTAGGCATCCTACTTTCTATGTATTCGAAATTACAGAATACAGAAATCTCGAATGAATATAAAGCAGAAGCCTTGGCGGGATGGTGATGTAGGAACCAGCCACTTAAGGAATATCTTACCGATGGTTTCCGCTGCATTCAAGGTTCAAATATAGATTCCAAAATCATAGAAAGCACGATGATGGGTGTCTGAGGAAGGCGCCAGCGGACCCACTGGGTAATCCACTGCTGGTTGCCGAGGACGAAACACCTATATGTTTAGTGTTAAAAGTCAGGTCTTGACGGGCAACAAGATGCTGACAAGGTTTGCAAATCGAACTACAAGGACACTTCGATTGCATGAACTTCTCTTATGGTGAAGTGTACTTGCCTGGCCTCTACTTATGAGAACCAGTGACTTCGAAGCCAGTCTGCAGGTGGCGGTACACTACCAGTGGGGAAAACTTCTGGGGGTTTATTGTAATCTCAAGTAGGGTTTTTGATTTCTAACTAGAACAAAGCACGCCTGCCTTATAATATACAAGGCTTTTTTTCAATTGGTCTCTCCTAAATATATGTATATATATATATATATATATATATATATATATATATATATATATATACCGATTTTCTACAAAATTGGTATGGAGGAGGTTTCAGGGTCGCACATAACGAATCTAAAATTATTTTAAAAAAATTCAATATGGGAGATAAAAAATTTTACATCCCTGGATTTTGTCCAAAATTGGTATTCGGAGGTTTCAAAGGGTGTAAATTATGAATTAAAAATTATTTTTGAAAAATTAATTTGACGGATCCAATATGGCGTTTTAAAAATTTTACATTTCTCGATTTTATCAAAAACTGATACAGGGGGGATTTTGAGAATGTAAATTACTAATTTAAAATTATTTTAGAAAAATTCAATATGGCATACTAAAAATTTTACATCTTTCGATTTTATTCTAAATTGTTTATGGGGGATGTCTGAGGGTGTATATAAGGAATTTTAAATTATTTTAAAAAAATCATTTTCAGATGTCCAAAACTGGTACTAACGGGTTTTCGAGAATATAAAAATTTATATTGTATTTTTGACTTTTACTGCTTTTTTGAAGTTGGTTCAATTTTTTAAATAAATATTATTATAATTGAAGATTTCAAAAAGTGTGGAGTTGCTCCTTGCTTCCAAAAAAATCATTTAATACCCTCGCAATCTCAAACATTAAATTTTTTTATGATTCGGAAAAACGAGATTTTACTCGACATTCTTTAACCAGCTACTAGTGTTTTAACGAACTAATTAAGAGCATAATTTTTCAAGGTAAGAAATACGATAGATCATATTCCCAAAAACATATAGCAAAGGCATGCGGCAAAGAATTCCACACCATAAGGTGCATTCTGTTTAACACGATCGCAAGTGACAGGTGTGTCGGAGCGAAAAAAATTAAGATTGCAACACGTTGGGACTCCGGTCGTCCGTAAACGGACCCGTTTGTAAACAATGTTGTGGAGGTAATATGAGAACGGATATATTATGTATGCTCCCGTCGAGGCCTGTTTAGGCGAAAGGGTAGAAAAAGAGCTGACGAACGATCGTGTTAAGATGGGTGTTTTCGGGCTTTGTTTCACAGGTTTTCTTTTTGGTATGTGTCGACAAATATATTAACAATGCACGGTAACATTACAGGTTTTTAAAGAGGAAAATGAAAATAAATATCTTCATTTAGTGCGATGCCATTTAAAGTGAAGGTTCTGTTCTTCAAGAAAAATCGTTTATTTCTTGAGATTTTAATGTACAGAGTGAGTAAACGATAGGATGGAGTAATTTTATGGATTATGGAAAATAAATTATATTAGCTACAAGGTATCGGAATTGAGTTGGGAAATTTTAATAAAATACCGGTGGAGTAATAAGGCAACAAAGAACATCAAATGAAAAGATATTTATTTTCTTCAAAATTTCGGTTCTCTGTAAAAACTACTTATGTGCGACGAAAGTTTTTATATTGCTCTATTAGACTTCTAACATCAGATTATTTTCTCAAATAAGAGTAAAATATTTGCGTGAATAAAATCTGGTGAAATAATAAACCATAGAAATCTGAGAGCCATGGATGAAGGTTGAAGCTTGATGATCTGATGACGCATAACAGCAATTGATGTGGGAAATCTGAGGATTTAGGAATACCTGGTGAGTACTAACTACTTCTAACAGGACCATGATTCGAAACATTCATCAAAGCTTTTTAAAGAATAGTTACTTCACAATGTGCCACATTTGCTCAAAACGTCCCTCCCCACCCAGTTGAACAGTTCTGGGAGCATCTAAAGCAAACTATTAGAAAACATGATTTAACAAATAAAAATAATCTGCCGCTGAAGATCAAGTTAGCAAGCAGAAGACATATTATATGCCAAACTAGATTTTTGGTGAAATTTTTGCCGGATGCATTTCCGAATTAATCCAAACCACATAAATATATAAATATATATATATATATATATATATATATATATATATATATATATATATATATATATATATATATATATATATATATATTCCAGATTCTTGAACCATAGATTAGATCCTTTTTTTAATTTTGTCTTTTCTTGGATTTAGGTTCTTTATTTAACAAAAATCCGAAACAATTTGACGTTTCGCCTTTTATTTAAGGCATTTTAAAATTTTTTTAATTTTATTTATTTATCTTCCTAACAATATTTTTTATATAATTAAAAATATTCATACAAGAACATATATACAATTTTAGAAAACAAACAAACACTTTAAATCCCTTTTAAAATTTTTTAAAAAACATTTAATTTTGCCAGTACACACCTTGACATTTTGTTTATTTATTAATAATAAAATGCAAACTTTACATCATCTATTTAGGTACTGAGGATACATGAAATGCGAATCTGTTTTATTTTTTATATTTTACAACGTACCAGACAAACCCGAAAGAACACATACATTAGATTTTATTTTTAAGAGGATATTCAATTTTTGATGTTTATTAACAGGATCCAATATTCATTATTTTTGTTTAATTTCGGCTGGTGTAAATGTGGCTCAAATTTCCTATATCCATTCTGTAGTTAACAGTGTTGTTATCTTTTTTAAGTTATTAACAGGTTGTACACCGAAGAAATCAAGAAATAGACGGATTTTGTATTTCAGTGTATATTTTATTACTATCGCCCAAGCGCTTTCGGTCTAACTTAGATCATCCTCAGGGCTCAAACCTCGTCAAAGGGCACACCTTAACCCTGCCAGTTTGAGAACAGTCTCCAGTCGCCAGCGTAGCCTCCACACAGAACAAATCGTATACAATTATTTTTTTTTTAAATTTGTCACAAATTGAAATTAAAACTAAAACATTCAACACACTAGTACACTGACATTATTAAAACAATAAACCTAAAGGTGGTGAGGTCTCTTTGTTTCGCCAATGTAGGAATTGCCACATTCACATGGTATCTGATATACACAGTTCTTCATGTCTCTTTGAGTTGGTTTGACCCTAGTGAGCCAACTTCTCAGAGAGTTATTTGAATTGAAAACAACCTTGATTTTATCGTTCTCCTATCCTTCTAACTTTTTCTGAAATGCCTTTAACATAGGGGATGTTTAATACTGGTTTTCGTTCTTCATTCGTTGTCGATATTGTCCTATTGACAATGGAAGTCCAACAGATATCTACTACTTCGCAAAAAAATATCTAAACTGTTTCTCAAATCACTCAATAATTCAAAGAAATAGTGTTATAATCGGTCTGTCTGATCGTGCCACCTCACTCAAGTCTCCAGAATTCCGACCAAGAATACTGCAAAAGTGAAACTAATAAATAATAATTTCAATGAAAAGACTATCACCGAAATAATGAATAAACGAACACATAAATTGTATAATAATCTAATTACAAGCAACATAAAACATAAACCAAAAATTTGTAGCAATACCCTACATTAGTGAGCTGGCAGAAAAAATTAGTCATGAGATTTACAGCTGAAATATATGGTGGAAAACGATTACATTGACTCTAACTTAGTTTCTGTATCTCTATAATGGACCTGTACCAGTGATTATCTTAGAAAAAATCAGGCTCTATATCAAAATATTTTGAGAAATTCGCTGCCTGAGAAGAAGACTATGAAGTGACAATTAGATAAGCAAATTATTTTTATAACTTATCATTCCTTATTTTCAATTATAACCATGTTTTACCTTATTTTTAAATCTAAAAAATCTACCAAATTTTTTACTAAACATCCCATATATTACCTTGCGAAAAGCAGACAGATATATATTTCAATCTATATGTCGGTTTTCCATAATTTCCTGGCTGTTATGCTTTGATAGATATCACCAGGATATCAACAAATATACCACAATGTATGTTTAAATCATACTACTTTTCCATATAGTTCATTACACAGTACCGAGAATGATATGGAAATTTAAAATATCATATTGGGTATGGATAAATAATTTGATTTATAATATAGGCACTTTGTTCCTCTAATTTTTTTTTGAGAACTTCAATTTTTCTGTTTAATATGATTTAACATAGTCACAAATTTCTCAAAAAGATTTCAGGATTTTAATTTAAGAAATTTTGATAACACAGGCAATATTATCTTATCTTGGTGTAAATTTTAGACATCAGCAATTCTGTAAGAAACACTGGTTGGTAATTGTTACCTGACTGTTTTTGCAAATACCAATTGGTACAGACTGCCTTATATAAACCACCGACAGAGACCACGAGTCACAATGTTTTTTCAAATTCTGATTGGTACTGACTGCCTAATAGAAACCATTGACATAGACCACGAATTTTATTTTTTCTTTCATTCGATAGATTTACCACCAAGTAAGTGTCACCGTCTCACGACTCATAAGTGTGATTAGAATCTGACGATAGAAAAGGCCATTTTCTTTATTTATAATAAGCATGGACTATTTAACACGACGATATTTGTTTTTACACGTATTGCTTAACTCATTGATTTAAACTAAAAAAAAAATAAAAAAAAAGGGGTAAAACATTATTTTTTCTCCAATTTATTTGTATTCATAATCTAGTCAAATTAGACACAAAAAAGTAGAAATTCCTGAATAATTATCACTGCTATTTTTTATCATTCTAAATGAATTATCTAAAATATATTTCGATGTCGTTAAAAAATTTACGCGGATATATCATTAACAATTACTTTTACATTAAAAATACTTATTATTAAATCTGCAGTTCATGCAATTTTTTACAAAAAAGTTACAGTATAAAACTGTAACCTCTGTACCTGTAACCTGAATATTCTTGAAGAAATGCACCTCTTTGAGCACGTTTTTCAAAGCCTGGTTACTCCAGAGGGCTTAATCCACGATTTTTTCTGTTCTTCAGATTACATTTTTATATACATGCAATAAAGCAAAACTAACGGTGACAGTTACCGCAGTACAAATCCATTTTTCTGCAGCCGCAGTTAAAATGACAGCATTTATTGCCAGCGGCGGATCCAGCCACTCTCTTTGGAGGGGGGGGGAGGTGATATCATAAAAATACAGTATGGCAAATGAAAGTAAGTTGTCGACGGGGGAGATGCCCGCAGTTCTAGTTTTCTGAATTTAAATCTTTTTTTGGAGAGCGGGGTTCGAAATAGAACGCGAGTTGTTGATGGGAGGGGGGAGGGAGAGATGCCAAAAGCATTCATATTACTACACTGTAAAAAGGAAATGCATTAAATTTAAGGTAAATGTGCTGGAAGCAAATTTCATAAACCAGTTCTTAAATTCAATTAATCTAATGCATTAAATTTAATAATTGTTACATTAATCTAAATTAATATTTCCATTAAATTTCATGTAATCATACATTAAATTTAATGTTTGATCATTATCTTTTAAGGTGGCTATGTACATTAAATATACAGCCAATGTTCATTGAATTTAAGATATGTTATCACATATTTAATGGACCAATATGAGCAGTGCTGTCAACTGTTCCACAGAAAAATACTTGCAAATTTTATATTTATTCCTGGCAAATGCTGGTGATAAGAAAAATTCGATATTGCTCAATTAAACTGAATATTAGAAAAAGATAGATGATAACAAGACTGTCCATCCTTTAAATTTTAAACGGCAAAACCATAAAATGAAGAAAGAAATAACTACATGTAAGAAGCAAAAAGAGATAGTAGAGAGATTTAGTTTTAGAGATGGGGCTTCTTATCAATTTTCATACACTTGCCATCAAATGTATGTATATTTCGCCTTAATATTTTATCAATTTCTAAGTACAAGGAATAGATAATTCCTGGCAAATCTCTGGCATCACAGTATTCCTGGCAAAATTACTGGCATAACTAATTATTCCTGGCAAATGCAAGGAACTACTGGCAAATTGACAGCCCTGAATATAAGGTCAAAAAATGCTACTATCAGAAAAAGGTGGAAACTTTTCCCATAGGTAGTGTACCGTCATCTGTACATCGGTTTTGAACTCATTGGTTTCTATCAATACCGACAGGCACGTATACCTTATCATAAGAAAATTCAGTTCTTTAAGCAACTTATATCACATTAAATAAAAAGTTCAATACGAGTTGCGCCATCTCCTGGAATATCATGCAATATACCATGAATATAAATGTAAATTCCTTTAATGTTAAGGTACGTGTGAATTAATTTTAATGTAAACAAAGTTGAAATATCTTTTCAGTTAGTTTATTGAAATTTAAGATACTATTTAATCAAATATAATGTACAACGAACTGATATTTTAAAAAATTTGCTTCAAATTCAAAGTAAATATAAATTATTCACGATTTAAAGGACAAAATCATTAAATTTAATGTAGAATGTGCTTTAAATTTGCATTAAAGTTAAGGTTATTTTTAACAGAGTGGTGTAAGAGGCAAAGTCGGGTGTATTTTCTTGAATTAGAATCTGAAGGGGGGGGGGGATCGCCCTCCCCCTCCCCCACCCGGATCTGCCACTGCTTGCTGCAATTGTAAAAAGAGAGTATTCAGCAGTACGACTGGAGAGGTGGGAGTAGAGTTTGAGTGATAAAATGATATTTTTTGATGTACATTTTTAAAGTTAAAACATAAAAAAAACCTCTCAGCAATAATAGTTATTGATGGAAGACAAGCTCGGCTTTATTGAACAATGTACATTTAAAAAAAATCTATAACTGTCAATCGAATCTACCTATTAAGGCTTCATACACAGAAAGAAAATGAATTTCATTGGGGAAAATGAGGTCTGGAGCATAGTCGACCTTCATAAAAACCTCAGAGTTGTTAATGAAATCATTAAGATTTTCAAGTTTCTAACACACTTTTGACATTTCGTTTAGAAGGATAATATGAAGACTCGCACAAAAAATTAGTTTCATGGGAATTATGCCTATTTGACATTAGGGGTATATTGAACATTAAAAAAAACGACATAGATAGTTATATCTTTATTACCAATCTTATCAAAAGTTTATGAACGAATTTTGAAAAATCAGGCTAATGATCACTTTGAGTCAAACAAATTGTTTGTCTTGAACCAGTTTGGATTCCGAAAAAACAGGACCACAACTTTAGCTATTGATCACTTCACTAGTAATGTTTTCCAGGGCCTTGAAAAGTCTCTTGACACTCTTGCATCCTTTTTAGACCTCACAAAGGCATTCGATTGCGTTACACATAGCATTCTTCTAAAAAAACTACCATTCTACAATTTTCAGGCTGATGTCATTCAACTACTTAATTCATATCTATCGGATCGTGATCAGTATGTTCACTTTGGGCAGTGCAATTCTAAAAAACAATCCCTAAGGTATGGTGTACCTCAAGGGTCGGTATTAGGTCCCATCTTATTCCTCATCTATATAAATGACCTGGCATACTGTAAGGGCAAGGGAGTCAATACTGTTTTGTTTGCTGACGACACAACGTTTTATATAAGTTATCACCCTTCAGAGATTGACAGTATTGATTACAAAACTTCAGAAAGAGAACTATTTCAATGGTTTCGAGCCAATCGCCTATCCTCGAACAACTCCAAATCACAAAGTATTAATTTTACTCTAAGGAATAACAGTGAAATTGTACAGTCCTTTCTACCCCAATGTGCAATGGAGGTCAAATTTCTGGGAGTACACCTAGATGCAGGATTAACCTGGTAACAACACCTTGTTAATCTCTCAAAAAAACTATCCCAACAACTGTTCCTGTTCAGGAGTCTTGTACGGGTAACTTCCAAAGAAACTCTTGTGACAGCATATCACAGTAAATTTCATTCTCTTTTGGCTTATGCTATTCTTTCCTGGGGTCATTCTTGTCATACTGATAAGGCGTTTGGACAACAAAGAAAATGCATTCGTATTATCTCTGGGCTTGGTTATAGAGAAGACTGTCGAAATTCGTTTAAGAATTTCAAAATTTTAACTTTACCTTGTGTGTACATTATGCAGTGTTTGTTGTACGTTAAACAAAATCTTGATCTATACAGATCACACGAAGATATTCACCACTATCCAACAAGAAACAACAACAATCTTGTACCAGACTTTGGCCGGCTTGAGAGATCCAGAAATGGTTCAAGATATTTAGCAATACATTTCTACAACTGCGTGCCAGCTAGAATTAAAGCTCTTAACTTCTATCAGTACAAAAAACAAATCAGGAGCTACCTTGTGCTGAACGCGTTTTTTTTCGTTCGAGGAGTATTTCGAATCTAATTTTAATCTGTAGTATTGTCTTTGCCTGTTGTCAGCTTCTCTTAGCTTTTTTTACCAAAACTATTAATATATAATTAATTGACAAAATTTTAATATTTTATTTATTTGACTTGTAAAAGTACTATTTGTATATTATTACTAATAAATTATCTTATCTTATCTTATCTTATCTTGTAAAGGCTCGGCTTTGCAATGCATTTGCCCAATAAAATCCTAGTTCCTATTTTCAGAATGTTTACGTAGAACTGGTTAAAGAATAATAACAATAAAAGGACAATTAGTGCATCGAACGTTTTACAAGCCAACGTCGTTACCGGTGACAGGCGAGCGTTTTTCTCATAAGTTTTTTGTACCTTGTTAAAATTAAATTGTTTGAAAAAAAAGTTGCGGCGGTAAATTTTTTCGTCGCTCTGGCATTTTTTAAATGTTTAGAATTATTACGGCACCGAGCACAATTGTATTTTATCTTTCCTGTAAAAGAATGCTGCCTCGTTTTCGGCCTGCCGCGAGCTTTGGCGGTTTTGGACGGCTTTGGGAATGAGAGAATATGTCAAGAATATAATACGGTCAGAACCGGATTTAACAACAGTATTTCTAAAACTACAACTCACAAAAACTTTTAATTGTCATTAAGGCTTTTCATTGCTGTCTCATTAAACTGGATCTTAAATAATCCTAGAAGTATTAACAACATTAATAATTTGGTTTATCAAACTGTTGAAAAAAGTTGTAGATAACTGCTTTCTTAGGAGACCTAGAAAGGAGATAATAATGATGATAACTGAACAATACTATGAAGATCTATATAGCCCAAGAAACCCTCCCTCGGCTGATACTATAAAGAATTTCAAAAAGACAATAACAAATGTAAATTCTGAAGACCTGCCAGATATTACAGAGGATGAAATAGATAAAGCCATACAAGATATGAAAAGAAATAAAGCAGCGGGAGATAACAAAGTTTTAATAGAACTTCTTAAGGAAGGAGGAAGAAAATTTAAGGAATATTTAAAAATCTTATTCAACAGATGTCTTGTCGAAGGTAGGATACCTAGTGGATGGAACAACGTTAACACAATTTTGATATATAAAAAAGGCGATCCGGCGACTCTGGACAATTATAGGCCTATATCCCTTCTCTCCCAGTTATACAAAACCTTCATGAAAATGATAACTAGCAGATTGACGAACAAATTCGACACATCAACCTGTTGAACAAGCAGGATTCAGAAGGGGATATGGAACATGCGACCACCTGCATACACTAAAAATATTAATAGAAGAAAACTAACGAGTATAATCTGCCTCTGTACATGGCCTTTGTTGACTACGAGAAGGCTTTCGACAGCGTAAAACTATGGGCTGTTGAAGAAGCTTTGGTAAATAGCAGAATAAACTCGAGATACAAAAATCTATTGCATAATGTCTATCTAGACGCAACGATGACAGTACAATTTGATAACGAGCTAAAGACGAACCGCATCCCAATCAAAAGAGGAGTAAGACAGGGAGATACAATCTCGCCCAAATTATTTACAATGGCCCTGGAAGACTTGTTCAAATCATTAAATTAGGAAAATAAAGGGATAAACATTAATGGTAGATTCCTAAATCATCTGAGACATGCAGATGATATACTCTTAATCGCATCCGACTGGGAAGAGCTGCAGTCAATGATAAACGACCTCCATGAAACATCGCTCCAACGAGGATTAAAGATGAATCTCAGGAAAAAAAGTAATGTCAAACTCAGACGAATAACAAGTTATAACAATAAATGCAACCGAAATAGAACAGGTGAATGAATATATGTACTTAGGCCAGACCATAAGAGCGAGTGAGGACAACCAGACAGCCGAAATAACACGAAGAACTCAACAGGGATGGACGCCGTTCGGAAAACTCTCCTATGTTTTGAAAAATCAGAAAATTCCCTTATACTTAAGAACCAAAGTATTTGATTGTTGTATATTGCCGGTTCTAACATACGGAGCGCAGACGTGGACCTATACAAAATCAAATTTGGACAGAATCTGCAAAACTCAAAGGGCTATGGAACGACACATGTTAGGAATATCACTCAGAGATAAAAAACGAAATGGGTGGATAAGATGAAAAACCAACGCAGTTGACACTATAGAAAGAGCAGCATCACGAAAATGGAAATGGGCAGGCCATAACGAACGAATAAAAGACAACCGTTGGAATTCAGAAATTGGAAAATGGCGCCCATATGAAGGGAAAAGATCCAGAGGCAGGCCACAGATGAGATGGAAGGATGACATAGTCAGACATGCCGGCTTGATGTGGCGAGAAGAGAGATTTGGAAACAAATAGGGGAGACCTATATCCAGTTTTGGAAGGATGAAAACTAGGCTAAAATGAATGAAATGAAATGAATGAATGATGAGACCCAATTCGCATTGGATATTTTTAAATAAAAACCTAACTGGTAAGTGTTCTTTAGTGCGATAGTGACAGGCGATGACCTGAGTTAGCCACTAAGAACCAGAATAAAACGGCCTGCACACAATCTTCAACTGAGGGAGCTCATAACCATAATCACTTGGGACCGTGCAGGAGTTATTCATTTTGAATACTTGCCAAAAAGCACTACAATAACATAAAGCTATTGATTGAAACAACCCTGCACTATGTCACAAAATTATGCTCCTTGTTCACAACAATTTGAAAGTTCATAAAGTTGCCCAAGTTCAACGCATCCTTACCGAGCTTCATTTTTTTGAGCTGGCCTACTCGCCGTATAGACCGGATTTTTGACCTCGTTTAAATTTTTTTAATTCGATATTTCAGAAGTATCTTAAGATTGAGTTGAAAAGGACATTAATTGATAATAGCATTTTGAAAGCCAACAAGAATAGATTCATTGCAGGACAAGTGGCGCAAGTACCTTGAAGTTAAGGGAAATTATTTTAGAATATGAAATTTTAAAAAGCTCTTTCAACATGCCTAATATATTCTTCGGGAATGATAAAAATAAAATTAGTGGTTGATACATTTGCCTTAGGGTATATATATATATATATATATATATATATATATATATATATATATATATATATATATATTTATACATATGTACAAAGGCTATATCAAAAATATAAAACAAGAATATATTAATACGTTTCTGTTTTATGCTTTTCATTATAAGTTATTAATTTTGTTTTAGTCATGAAATAGTAATAAAAGGATATATAATATAATCGCCATCAATGCATACATAGAACATATCGCAATAAACACATATAAACAAACATAATGTAATTGCGTATTTAGATGATTTGAAAGAGGAGATAATTAACCATAAGAACTAACATAATTAAACTTTCGTTGCATCTTACAACGAAGGTATTCGAAGTGTACGGCTCCGATTAAGATAAAACTTTAATATATTTTATACGGGTAAGGCACGAAAATAAGAAAAACGTGTTTTTTTATCGGCAGAAATTTGTTTTAGGGAAGTGAATTAAAATGAGTGACGAAGTACACATTTACCTTTATAAAAAATAGAAAATAATATAGCTAGGAGCAAAATCACAATAGTTTTATTTCGTCTCGAATAACAAATAATTGGGGGTGAATCACCTTCTATTACTCGTTTATTTTTAGAAACTCCGTAACACGTTTCCGTGAAAAAAATATTTTCAAACAATTTCATTACATTTCGTAATTTGTAGAATTAAATTACTTGAGCAAATACATGGTTTACACTAATAAAAAATAAGGAAAGGTATCCTTGGAGGTGAAAAAACCATAGTTTAACATGATTTCGAATAACAAGTAATTTTCATTTTGTTCTCTAGAGATTTCTTAATTGAAACTTATTAAAAAAAGATATCTGAGGGTGACACACCCTTTTTACTAGTTTATCATTAGAAACCCCGAAACATGCCAACTTGAGTTAATTATGGTATTTGTGAAAAAATATTTTTACAAAATTTCATTACATTTCGTAATTTTTAGTATTAAATTACGTGCGCGAATCGATAGTCTCACTTAAAACCTGAGATGTTTCAAAAATACTGTTTTAGGGGTGTTTTTTTAACCTTTATAATGAATCTTTGCAAATAAAAAAATACGTGTCTCTTATTTTTGTATCCTCTATAACATATTGAAGTTTCACTAAAATTGTAGCCGGACATTACTTATACGAGAAAACGATTTTTAAAAATTCTGCTTAAGAAGCAGGAATTTAAATACAAAAAAGATAACAACAGAAAAGCATTAATTGAGAAAACTTGCACTGCTTCTTCGAGAGCTCGTTTTCTTCAAAGTTTTTCCAAGAGACCATATTAAAAGTGTTCGCGAACCTGAAGGATATATGTGTATATATATATATATATATATATATATATATATATATATATATATATATTACTTTTATGCTTTTTCTATTTATACTTGGAATTTCGCAAAAGATTGTATGCCTCTCGTCATCTATCGGCATCGTTCTTAATTGGAGCAAGTTTTCTGTATGAGTATTCCTACTACTATTAGGTACCTGTAAATTGATTATCTGTTTCCGTTGAAGTTTTGTGGAATTTAGGGAATACGTCTTGACGAATATTTTTCTAATAATTAGGACATGGTTTTAAAAATCCTTTGAAATATGCTTTTTGATAAGTCTAGTGTCACATTTAGGCAAATTCAGCCATTTTCTTTATAACTAGTTCTAGCAGTGGTGGAGAATTGTTAAAGAACAAAATCAGTAATCATCTGTGTGTTTTTTTATTTGATTTGATTAGTCCACACTAAAATCAGGAGCCAGTATATAAGTAATTATAAGTTTTTTATTCAAGTTTTACTTTACTATCTGCAAGATATCCTAGTTTGTGTGACAGGTTTGTGTTTCTTGTTTTCATGCGAAGATTACCTCGTGTTTTTGTACCTTTGCTGCCCTTAATAGAGATTCTACATAAGTATTTGATTTTAAATACGTTTGTTAGTATTTTCAAGTATTCCATTTATCCGAGACCATTCATTGGTGACTGCAGCCCGAGAACTAGTACTTACAAACAGATAAGTAGTTGTATTGTTTCAATTTGTAAATAAAAACGTATTATTAATCTTGTAAAGAAAATTGCAATTTTAGTTGACTTTGCTTTATTATTTTTAACTACAACTACCATATCTATATCATTTTTGGTTTGGCTACAGCTACCAAGTATTTTTATTAAAGTAACTTTCATAATTTAATACAGGAATTTTGAGTTTTACTTTGATAATTTGAAGACTCTATCTGTAGAGACTAATGTTACCATTTTATCAGTTTTAAGCTATAGACGTGGCTTTAAATTTAAACTTTCGGTAAGAATAACTTCAGAGAGTGCTGTTTTTACACACGACAATATATCATAAACTTAAGGAAAAACGAATCTGCAAATATTAGAATATTTTCAATATATATGAACATAAACGTTGTATTGTTTAACTAATTTTGTTTAGAACAACTGTATATAAAAATAACTGTTATTGGGTGTGAAATTTAGAGGGGGCTTCAACCCCTTAAAATGAATCTCTGCCGATAAAAAATGCATGCCTTTTATTTTCATCGCAACCGAATATTTTTCATATCAAAAATAAAAATGTAATTTTTTAGAATTTAAATAGTATTAGAACTATATTTGAAGTGTTTTTTTAAAATGGCGTCTCAATAAAGTAAAACGAAAAGAACAGTGTAAAATTTTATTTCCGGAAATATTTCCAATTTTGTAAATTTCTACACGGCACATGGCGCGGCAATGTGCCTCAATTTAATCGTTCGTGTCTTTGTTTTTGTTTTCCCAACAGAAACTCTAGGAATTGTAGCACCCAATTTTTTCTTGGACAAATAAAACTAGCTTACCTCTCAAAATGTTGAAAGTTACGGATCTGTTTAACAATTTGATACGAATTTTATTTTTACCTGTTTCCCTAGCAGACCTGTCTACCTGTGATTTTTCGTATTTCTGTGTCCTTTCCTAGTCATGGGCCGCGCCGTTTTGAATTAAACATAAGGGGACAAGCCGAAACACCGCCCGATTGATCTAACTGTCGGGAAGCGGTGATTGACGAGCGATTTTTGAATTTTGGATTTTTCGATCGATCGAAATTATTATCGGCAGAACATCTCCGAATTTTGGTATTCGGGGAAAATTTGTAAGCGGCAATGATTGGGAAGATTTGAACCTTTTGTGCTCGGATTTTTTTTAGTAGTTTCGTATTTTACGAGCTATTTCTAAAAAACATTGACGTAACTGTTACTAGGTACGGACAGCGGTAACACCTGGACGAACAGTCGCAATTTTAGAAAAAATTTTATAGTGTATTTTTGAGCCAAAAATATCCTATCATTAAATAAAAAATAATTTTTGAGACTGACATAAGAACTGAAGAAAATTTATGTAAACGGATTTGAATGACCGAGCACTTAAAAGATTCGTTAGGAATACCTCTTTCGAATAGCAAGTAGGTTCCTTGGAAAATTCAAAATGGCGACCCAATATGGCAATGTGCAAAAAAAAACAGAGAAAAGAATTGTTATAAAAAAAACAAGTTTATGGTCGATCGAGAAACTTTAGATTTTTTTTCTCGTAAACTAAATAATTCAACTACAATTCGTGGAAAAGTAAAAGTAAAATAAGTTTCAGACTAAAATTTTTTAATTGAGTCCATCGTATTAGATTCGCAATCTTATATTCCTAAAATCTAACATGAGACTCGTATTCAGTAACTATTAAAATACTATACAGGGTATCCGGAAAATAGATATACAACGTTTGATAACTCTTGACGTCAAATTAGGTCAATTTAAGCCAGTTAGTTATAGTTATATCCGATACTGCTTCTTTTCGGCGGTAGATTTTAAGAAAATATTGATTAGTCTCAAATTTCTTAAATATGTAGTAAATGATTTTTGGTGTTGCATTTAAATTTCCCAGTTTGCTTCAATGCTGCATGTTCTTTAGTAATATGATATAATTATTGTATTTTTACCTGATTAAATTTAATTATTTATCCTGTAATTTAAAATTTGTAAACATGGAATTCGTTTTTGATTCATAACTCTTTTGATGTTATAGGTTATCACTTTCTTTTTATCAGACTTTGTAAAATGCTCTAGTTTATATATCACATTATTTGGTTTGAATTCGAAACATTTTATTTTTAATAAATTCCCATTCATTTATATTCCATATATATATATATATATATATATATATATATATATATATATATATATATATATATATATATATATATAACATCAGTTTATAACGTTCTACGCCGTCTTCTGATTTCCAGTCTCCATTGATCTCGGATTGTCCATAGGTTTTCATCCATTCCTTTTATTCTTATATCTTTATCCACTCCTTCTCTCCTTCTTCCCTGTGGTGCCCAATTTAAAACTTTTTTTTGGAAGTCTAGTATCATCCATTCGTTGAACATGTCCGTACCATCTAAGTTGGTTGATTTTAATATATTCTGTTATCTTGTGCTTAACGCCCATAATTTCTTGGATTCTTTCATTTCTGACTCTATCCATTCTGGATTTTCCAGCCGCTCTTCTCCAATAATCCATTTCTGTAGCTTCCAGTGTTCTTAGAGTTCTTTCTTTCAATGGTCATACTTCATTTCCATAGGTGACAATGCTTTTAACAATACTATTAAAGATTTTGTGTTTGTTTTCTTTGGTTATTGTTTTATCCCACAATATGCTGTTCAACTGTCTAATAGCTTGTCATCCCTGGTTGTTTCTATGCTTGATTTCTTCGTCAAGTTTGCCGTCGTTGGTTATATGCATTCCGAGATACTTGTATTTCTCACAGTGATTTATTTCCTGCCGCTGTTGTTCCAGTTGCTGTCCCCCAATACACATGTACTCTGTTTTTTTGATGTTAACTTCTAGCCCCCACTTTTGATATTCTTCTATTAGCTTACGAGCCATGTATTCTAAATCTTCGTAGTCTTGTGCCAGAACTATTTGGTCGTCTGCGAAACACAATGTGTATAGTATGGAATCGTTTAGTGGAATGCCCATATTTTCCCACTTTCTTTCCCATGTTTTTAACGCTTGCTCCAAGTAGATTTTAAACAAGGTTGGAGACAAACAACATCTCATTCCATTTCAGTGTTAAAAATGTAAGGTTATAGTCAGTAATATAAGTCAGTTAGCATTAATTGTGGATGTACATTCGATTCGTTTGATACGAACAGGCATGTAGAGTCTGATCATTTAAGGTCGAGTATACAGTATGAAATTTGTAACATTTTGCGAAGTTTTTTTTAATCATGACAGTAACTGACTGTTAATAATTTTCTTCTTGGTAATTTTTCATGGCTTGCCGTTATTTAATTTATTACCTGCCAATCTGTTTAAGTTCAGAGCTAGGTAAGAGTGCCCCAGATTGAGAATAAGGTTGGCAAAAATTAAGAACAAATTTCAGTAAAATTTGCCATGTGCGATTTTCGTTTCTTTACGGTTAAACCGTCGAAGACAGTAGACAGATTTTGCCGCTAGTTCTGAAAGGAAAAACTGCCAAGTGATGTTTTTAATAGTCCAATAGTCAATGAAGTAAGATTTTGCCCTCTTATCTTTACAAAAGTGTTGTAAAAATAACGAATTTTGCTTCAGGGCTTTTTCCTTTTTCTGATTTTGTTTGGTTTTTAGATTCGCTGGTTTTTCTGGTTTTTCCGACTTTTCTGGCTTTATTTTTCCTAACCCGTATTTCCACATTATTTTTGACCTTTACGATCGGGCTCACTCTACATTTGATCAGCGAGTTAGGATTAACCTTTGAGACTCCATTTATCCACAAATCATCACCATCAAGGATCCAGTTACCAGCATTAGATCAAATAAATGGAAGTGAGAAGTATCGTGTACATAGAAAAACAAACACAAGATAGGAGAAAACTTTAATTTAAAGAATAGGACCTAGACATCGAATTTTTTTTAATTGAAATGATCAGCACAAAAAAGCAATGATATCTTATAAAAAGGTAAATAATAACATTCTATTTGAATATAAACAACCTAAACAGTGACGTAGAGTTGCCGACCTAAAAATACAAGTTATGAAAGGATTTTAATTAGGGCTATATTTCTTATAGGCAAATTACTGAAGGATAAAGAAAATAATTAAGTTGGGAAGAAAATTTGCAAGGGAGTGAAATTTGGAACGGCTCGAAAAGCAATAGGACTCAAAAATGCAACGAATATTAGGCTGTTATACGAAGGAGAAATGAGAAATGCTTAATAACAATGATATAGCACTGCCCAAAACTTGAATATTAGATAAAAGAAGGTAAAATTAACCAAATTAACCATAGTAAATTTAAGATAAATTTTTAACCGTGTCAACCTCATTTTTTCACTAAACGCTGTACACGTATTTTCCGGACACTCTGTATATCCAATAAAACTCAAGAAAAAAAATGTAAATAACAAAAGTATATCAGAGAGAAACAAATTATAATTAAACTTATTTTCTCAAGTAGTAATTCTCGTCTCAAAGAAGTATCTTCAATTAAATCGAGTTAGAATCTCATTTTAGAAATTCATTTAACATTATTTTCTCCAGCAAACAAATGACACAATAATAATTATAATGGCACCTGTCTATCCGTCCGTTATAGAGCCGTGTCTCAGTTTCTCCTCTAAAACGTTAATTCGCGTTTTAACGACTTTATTTGCCGATTCAAATCAAATTACGTTCCGCCATTAAACCTGATATTGACAATTTCATTTGTGTGCCACGCACTCACGCGCCGTTCGTATTAAATACATTTGCAACTGGATGATACTTGGCCTTATTTTGACGTAAATTAGATTCGGTTTTAGCGTCGATATAAACTACGTTACGGTAACGATAAACAAAAACGGTAAGACTGTCGAAACAACTAAATTACATACATTAAGAGTCGTTTTCCGATACTCTTGGTTCATAACATACTTTAAACTAAATAAAATGTAAAGTGTCCCATAATTGTGTAGAAAAAGTACTACTAATTCTCAGTTACAGGAGAAAGATCAAAATATACAATACATAATCGGTGATAATACAGTGAATAATTAAGTTATGATTCCTGGAAAGCAGTCTTGAATTAACAGACGAATGACCTGTAGCCCCTAAGGTTATTCTCGGGCTATGTCATGGAAATCCAGTTGTTAGGAAGATAGGTAAGATCCCTATTTAAAGATGATTGTGTGTAACACCCTCATCTTTTTGGGTACCACCTCCTCTCAGAAGGTTGCTAATCATCTTATTTGATATTACAGTTCTGAACAAATTTACATTACACCATTTTTTCAAATTATTCAACCTGAAAATGCATCTTAGTCCAATATTATTTCTGCCTTACATCCTACCCGGTATTAAAATTTGTGGCAATTAATACCTATCTCCTTTTATCACATGACCCATATACTGCAATTTTCTTATTTTAATCGTATTCATTATTCCTTTTTCATTACTCTCAGTTCCTCTAAATTTCCTAATCCATTCACCCTATTTATCCTTAACACCCTTCCATATGTTTGTATCCCAAATGCCTCCTGTTAGTTACAAGAGTGGTTCTCTTGTCCAACATTCTTTCTGCCTTACATCCTACCCGGTATTAAAATGCGTAGTAATTAATACCTATCTCCTTTCATCACATGACCCATATACTGCAATTTTCTTATTTTAATTGTATTCATTATTCCTTTTTTCTTTTTCATTATTTTCAGCACCTATAAATTTCCTACTCCATTCACTATATTTATCCTTAATACACTTCTATATGCTTGTATCTCAAATGCCTCCTGTTAGTTACAAGAGGGGTTCAATAAGTGAGGTAAAAAAGGAATGAAAACAAAGTTATTGTTTACTTTTTTTTTATTTTTCAACATAGTCTCCTTGGGGTTCTATACAGGTAAGAAGTATTCAAATCCTCAAAATAGTCTTGTACGACCCTAATAACCGCTTCATTTGATGAAAATCCTTGTTCTCCGAGCTACGTTTTTAGATTAGGAAAGAGGAAAAGTCACTAGGTGCCAAATCTGGTGAATAATGTGGATGGTGTACTAATTCAAACCGTAATTCATTTAATTTTGACATTGTAACTGCACAAGTGAGAACTGGAACATTGTCTTGGTGAAAAAGAACTTTTTTGCGTTGTAGTCTTGAAAGTTTTTTTTGGATTATTCATTCAAATCGCCAAAAAGTGTTGCATAGTAATCCCCTGTGATTGTTTGACCTTTTTTTAAATAGTCAATAAATATTATGCCTTGAAAATCCCAAAAAAACAGTTGCCATCACTCAGTTTTATATGAGTAGCTGTTCACTGTTTCATATAAAAATGTTTAATCACTGCTTGAAACTGTCTTTTTCCATTATTTAAAGTAATGGTGTAATGACCGACTTCAAATGACTGCCCTAAATAAACTAAGCATCGAAATATATTGAAACTTTGTAGAGGTTCCTGCGAAGAGTACAGCTATATAATCGTATGCATTTAAAAGGATAGTGGCGCTATCTAGGACTAATTTTCGTCACTTTTTGAACTACCTTGGTATAAAATAAAGACATTATTATTTTTTTGTAATTCGATTTCGTCGTACTACCAGACTGTATTGACCTTTTTAGAGATCTCATAAATGATGCATTCACGCACTAATTTATAGGTGTGGGTGCTAATCAGGGGCGGATCCAGCCTCTCTCTTTGGGGGGGGGGGCGGTGATATCACAAAAGTACAGTATGGCAAGCGAAAGCAAGTTGTCCCCGGGGGGGGGGGGGGAGGACACCAGCAACATTCCCATTTCTAGTGTAAAAGGCACGGACGGGGCTATTTTTTTGAATTTGAAACTCTTGGAGAGGGGGAGGCGACACGAAAAAACAAGTTTCCGACAGGGGGTGGGAAGATGCGATCAACATACACATTCCTCGTATAAGAGGCAGAATCGGGTCTATTTTCCTGAGTTCAAAGCTCCTGGGGGGGGGGTGCTATAGCAAAAAAAATCAAGTTGTCAACGAGGGGGGGGGAGGTACCAGCAGCATACACATTCCTAATATAAAAGGCAGAATCGGTTCTATGTTCCTAAACTCCAAGCCCTTGGGAAGGGGAGGGGCGATCGCAAGCATACACATTCCTATACTCTATTCAAGAACTAGAAGGAGTAATAAAACTCTTACCGAAACCTCCAACGTACCTGCTTCAGTGCCCCCGGTAACTGAGAACTGCCGTAAATCTAATTATATTTAAATATTATAAGCTTTTATAAATTTACTGCAACAAAAAAATTTCTGATAATTCAATTTAATTTCTGTCAGTGAGCAAAGTACACCTTACAGTGTGTCCTTAGTGATTTATTTTGTTTGTGCTTGTTTTTATATATTATTTGAGATTAGTGAGATACCAAAAGATGGAGGGTATTTTTTCCTCAACGAAAAACTTATTACGATGAATGTTTATGATGCCTTAAGATATTAATATCTAGATAATAATGTTAAAAGCTCTGTTGAGATGTATTCCAATATAACAGGAGTTCGAAAATCTATCATGTACCGAATACTAACGGAGAAAAAAACGACTGGAATTGTTAGTAATTCCAAGCTATATTCGATCACCGGCAGACGAAAAACCGCGTTGGAAGAAAAGATGTAAACTGTAATAAAAGGAGTTGTACATACATTTTATTATGAGAAGCAGATCTCAACCGTCTAAAATCAATGAAGATCGGGATTTGCTTGAAATTAAAAGAACTGAGCTCTGGAAATTGCTCAGAGAACTTAATTTTTGTTGGGAAAAACCAGATAGGAAATCTGTTCTTATAGATCGTCCGGAAAATGTCCGTTGGTGAAGGAAATATCTCTTTCAAATAAAAGGAGAGTTGCTGGAAATAACACAACTTACAAAATTAATAATTTAACTGGACTTTTGAAAGATTTTTTGAATAAAGTTACTGCAGATAATTGCGAAAAATCCATATAATAAAAGATTAAAAGAAAATGTGGAAACTCGATTTCATGATCGGTGAGAGAGGAATCAATTATAATTAATTTGAGCGAAGATAGCTTCACTGACTTTGATGACGAATAAGATACGTAATGTTTACCAGCGTTAACACAATTTATTATTTAAATTTTCTGTAACATATAAAAATTAATGACATTTGAATCCCTTTTTAGTAATTGTAATTCTGCAGATGATTTAAGAAATAAATAAACTGGAATGTCAAATATCCCAAAAATGTTTTTAATTAATAATAAAATGACCGCTCCAAAAAAAATTTTAATATTATATTGACGAATTTATTTTTTTTATATGTATATATGTTTAACTTCTTGTATTTTTGATAATGGGTATTTTGTAAGTATTTAAATTATAACTTAGAATTTTTTGAGAGAAAAAGGCTACGTTTTAGTCTGAATGTGGCTAAAACGGTTTCTATGCCAAAATTAAAAATAATTAAACTACAGTTGTGATTTGTGTTAAATATGTCAAAATTATCTATATTTTCTAATATATGTGAATTATTAAAAAATCATAAGAAATAAAATAATATTATAAAAACTTTTTATTTTAAGTTTATTACTGAAATAATACTCTGCCATAAATATTTAGTGATAAAATAGACCTCCTTTTGACGCCTTCCGATGCCTATGACAAGGATTAAAATCCTTTTTAACACTTCACACATCCAAATATCTATTGCTATCCAACCCAAATAGTCCATTATTATAGACCAGTATTTTTAATTATAAAATTTCTAACCCATTCCTATGAAAAGTATATGTATCTAACAGATTTTGCCAAAGACACCGGACTAAAGAACACAGGTAGTTTGCGAAGAAAAAAAAGGTAAAAAATGAAAAACTCTCCCTAGTTCTTGAATAAACTATAGTATAAGAGGCAAAATCGGGTCTATTTTCCTGAACTCCAAGCTCTTGGGGGGGGGGGGGGGCGATCGCCCCCCCCCCTTGGATCCGCGCCTGGTGCTAATTGGGATAGAAGTACAATCAAGACTAGGCTCAGACTCTGATTTTTTTCAAATTCTCTATGACGGCAAAACAAAAATATGAGAAAAAAAATTGAAACACTGCAGAAAGTACTATAAAAGAGTGTTGGTACACTCTTATTCTTTAGTTTTGGTACATTTGTAATTCTTACGATACTAATTTTCTCTATTTGACAGGTAAATAAGTTTTCAGTATGTAATTGAATATTTAATAAAAATAATATTTGTTGAAAATCAGGCCTTAGAAAATATCCTGATTAGGAGATACTTTATAATCTTTTTTCCAAAACAACAGTCTGTAATAAGGTAGAAAATCTTGGTATTGTTGCTATGTTTTACTTTTAGCACATCGATACTTGCTGAACAAAAATAGAGCCGAAAATTAAAGGCCAATCACGTATTTCTAGTGATAAGGCTTTTCAAAATACTGAATTTATCCCAGACTTTACGTCCTCACTGTATGTATATATGTAGTTATTTGCTTGACTTCCTTAAAAAAAAAGTCAAGAACTTTAATGAAAGACGAATATAAAGGAAATATAAAGTTCGTGACAAAAATTCTAATTTCCTTTCATAATTCTCCTTTAAAATACGCGATTAAAAAAACGGTGTAATTCCTAAAGGCATTTTAAAGAAAAAAAATGGTGAAAAATTAAGATTTTCATCACGACTTTCTTTTTTATTTGTTTTCCTGGAAAAGTTGCTGGTTTTTAACTGCTAAAAAATGTTTGCAAACAATATAAAACCAAAGTAAAGGTCGGTTGATAATTTCTGTTTTTCCTCTGTGGGTGAGTACTTTGTTTTTTTGAAATCGTTAATCTAAAATAGCAACTAGTAGTAGTAAAGTGAAAAAGGAGGAGAAATCATGAAAATTTAATATTAAAATTAGGTTTCTCTGTTTAGACCCGAAAAACCTGCACAATAAACAAATAATAGTTTTAGTCTGTTTGAGCAACCCAATAAAACTAGCAAATCTGATTAGTTAATTGCTAATTTTCCAAGTAAAACAACCAGATATTTATTTGCAGGTTTATCATATCTGGAAATCAACGAACTTTCTGAAAGAGAAAAAGCACATAAAACGTTTTGTATTCATCAATATTTATTTACTCCCCTTCACAGTATGCTTTATTTCAGGCGAAACACATATGTTTAGGTTTTTTTCTTGTTTTCAAACGTTTCCGAGTACACGCTTGCTGGATAAACTTTAAATTCGTGTAGTGAATTTTTCTTTATATCTTCAATATTCCCAAAACGAAGTTGAGTTTCGGGAACAAAAATAAATCACACAACATTCAACCAAAACCACTGTACTTGTTCACTAATGTGTCTAGTGTCTTGAAATTTCACGTGATGGTCAATTACAATTGTACTAATTTAAAAAAATACACATGCAACTCCACATACATGAGTGATTTAAACTCAAAAGTTACGTTTTGTTCCGGACAGAAGATATTAAAATACTCTAGAATACTCTTTAATGACTTCTCATTAACTAGTTCTATACAAAGTTTGTATGTATTAAATTGTGAAAGTCAAAATTCTTCTTCTTCATGTGCCATCTCCTATCGGAGGTTGGATATCATCATTGCCACTCTCACTCTATTTGCCGCTACTCGAAAAAGTTTTACTGAGCTACAATTGAACCACTCTCTCAAATTTCTCAACCATGAAATTCTTCTTCTTCCGATTTTTCTTCTTCCTTCTATTTTACCCTGCATGATCAATCTAAGCAACTCTTATCGCTGGCCTCTCATTATATGTCCAAGATATTGCAGTTTCTTTATTTTTATGTTGTTAATTATTTCATAGTTTTTGTCCATCGCTAGCAATGTTTTTCTCTCCGTCCAAGATATTCTGAACATCCTTCTGTAACACCTCATTTCAAACGTTTGCAGTTTATTTATGTGTTCTTGTTTTAGTGTCCAGCCTTCCAACTCATACTGCACTGAAAACACATAACATCTTAAAATTCTCATTCTTAATTCTAGAGTGATGTCTCTGCTGCACAGTATGGTTTTCAGTTTTACAAATGCACTTCTTGCCATTTCTATTCTCGTTCTTATTTCTGTTGTTTGTTCATTATTTGCTGTTATCCATGTACCCAAGTATTTGTATTTTTGCACTTTTTCAAAATTCACACCTCGCAACTTTATGCTTGTTTGCATGTTTTGTTTTTTAGTTATTACCATATATTTAGTCTTTTTGGTGTTCATTTTTAATCCGTGTTGCTCGCAAACGTTATTTGTTTCGTTCACTAGTTCTTAGAGTTCTTCAGCGGAGCTAGCTATGATAGCAGTGTCGTCTGCAAATCTTATGTTGTTTACAGCTCTTTCGTTTATTATTATTCCGTTACTTTTCGTTAACAATGCTTCTTCGAAAATCGATTCACTGTGCACATTGAATAGTAGGGGGTGACAAAATGCATCCTTGTCACACTCCTCTCCCTATTTCAATTTCCGGACTTGTTTCGTTATCTACTATTATTTGTGCGCGTTGATTCCAATATAGGTTAGTTATTATTCTTAAATCTTTGTTGTATATGTTTTTTCTTCTTAGAATCTCGACTAGTTTTTCATGTCTAATTTTATCAAAAGCGTTCTCGAAGTCAGCATAACAAATCGGTGTTCATATCCATACATCTCTGTGAAAGCATATTAAGTGCAAACAACGCGTCTCTGGTGCCTATACCATTTCTAAATCCAAACTGACTATCATCTATCCCCTTTTCAAGTTCTTTATAAATGCGTCCGTGTATTACTTCTAAAAACACCTTGAGTACATGGCTTATCAAAGATATTGTTCTATATTCGCTGCAGTCTTTTGCATTTTTGTTTTTTGGAATAGCGCAAAAGGTGGAGAGTAACCATTCTCTGGGTATATTCCCCGTTTTATATACTGTGTTGAACAGATCTAACAATATATCCATGGTATCATCATTCATGCATTTTAAGTCAAAATACCGAATAAAAATGAAAATATAAGGTTAGTTTTCAGAGGGGATGGAGTAGATCTACTTATGTAAAAACCTATCATGCGCAATAGTAGGGAAGCCCACGATGCAAATGGTGATTTTCTCGAGCGTCGTGGAGACCGAAACTTGTGAGTTGAATAGTACAGCTAGTCAGCGGTTGCTGTATGTAGGAAGGATAATAATCGACATCGAATTTTCAACTTTGAGCTCGATTTTCTCAGAAACTATTAAACTTACAAATTTCGGATTAAGCACACTTTTTTGGGTCAAAAATATCTCTCATTTCCTAGAATTCTGAAGCGGTAGTTAATTAATAAATATCATTTCATTATAAATAAAGAAAAATAGAATTTTCCGAGAAAAAAAGATATATATATATATATATATTTCGGTAACTAGTGACGCCACCTATAACTTTAATTATATCAATCGATAGGTTTTTCAATTATCTACAACTTTTGTTTGAAATTTTTCATATAACCCTTATTTTTCAAGATAAACTGGAAAAACTGAAAAAAGTTACCATTTTTTGGCCGCCATTTTGTAAGCCATGGACCGTATGAATTTCCATCGAAGTATATTTTTAGTGATGCCAAAATATACCCTTTTTAGCAACAAAATCGTTATACAGTTATATTTTTTTCCCTACAAAAGTTTAATTTCCATGGACTATATAATTAAAAAAAAAAAAAAAAAAAAAACAGGTAATGTTTGGAAAATCCAGCCACCCGATAACAAAATGCATTTACAATATTATTATTTAAAATATGTCAAAATAGCATGAAGTCGGCGGTATACTCCGGTTTTGTTTTTCAATAAAACTATGATTAAATCGGAAACTCCTATTTCCGTTTAAAATTACGTTAAGGGGTTTTAAATGTCCCTATTAGTGCAAAAACGTCCAATTAATACGATTTTGATTGGGTAATAAGCGGTGGCACCTGAGATCTAAGTGGATTGAGTATTACGTAGAGAAAATCTCGCTCTGCCCCATTTAATGACTCTCTTTGGGTTTTTTGTTTCCCTAATGGGCCGCATGTGACCGAAAAAATTGTTTTAGCGAAAAACCCCAGGAAAATTGCTTTTATAGACTTATAAGTAGGTCAAGATGAAGGTCGGATTATTATTATTTTCTTTTTAAATGGAGAATTTCAATTTAAACGAACCAAAGAGATTTTAGATTAAATTTGAAACCTTCAAGCCTATTGCAAACTATACCATTGTTTACAATCAAAATTGCTATAAGTACATGAAGGAAAACACTATACAGTTTTATGCGTCACAACAAAGTCTGGTACTCAATCAAGCACCTCTTCTTTTTTAAGAGATAGGTATAGGCCACACATTTATTTATTTAATTACTCTAGCAGATTACGTACTATTTTACCATTGTTTATAATTTAATTCACTTTGTTTCACGAAGACAAACCAATATCTCTAAAATAGCACTAAAAATCAATTAAAGTCAAAGTGAAATTACGAGTAAAAGAAAAAGAAAGATAAGATAAGATAATTTCTTAGTAATAATATACAAATAGTACTTTTACAAGTCAAATAAATAAAATATTAAAATTTTGTTACTTAATTATTATCATTAATACAAATAAAACATTACACAATATTGATTTTTCCTTAAGAAGAAAGTTTTGGTAAAAAAAAGCTAAGAGAAGCCGACAAAAGACAAAGACAATACTACAGACTAAAATTAGATTCGAAATACTCCCCAAACGAAAAAAACACACTCAGCACAATTATAGCTGTAATTCTGGCTAGCACGCAGTTGTAGAACTTTATTGCTAAATATCTTGAACCATTTCTGGATCTCTCAAGCAGGCCAAAATCTGGTACAAGATTGTTGTTGTTACTTGTCTGATAGTTGTGAATTTCTTCGTGTGATCTGTATAGATCAAGATTTTGTTTAACTTACAACAAACACTGCATAATGTACACAAGGTAAAGTTAAAATTTTTAAACGAGTTTCGACAGTCTTCTCTATAACCAAGCCCAGAGATAATACGAATGCATTTCCTTTGTTGTCCAAATGCCTTATCAGTATGACAAGAATGACCCCAGGAAAGAATAGCTAAGCCAAAAAAAAATGAAAGTTACTGTGAAGTGCTCTCAGAAGAGTTTCTTTGGAAGTTACACGTGCAAGACTCCTGAACAAGAACAGTTGTCGGGATGGTTTTCTTTTGAGAGATTAACAAGGTGTTGCTCCCAGGTTAATCCTGCATCCAGGTGTACTCCCAGAAATTTGACCTCCATTCCACATTGAGGTAGAAAGGACTGTACAATTTCACTGTTCTTCCTTAGAGTAAAATTAATACTTTGTGATTTGGAGTTGTTCAAAGATAAGCGATTGGTTCGAAACCATTGAAATAGTTTTTTTTCTGAAGTTTGGTAATCAAGATTGTCAATCTCTGAAGAGTGATAACTTATATAAAACGTTGTGTCAAAGAGTGCCAATTGTCATAAATTACAGCAAAATGACTAATGCAACTAAGCAACATTGCCGGATTGTTTAGTAAATCTAGAGAAGTTATCTTACCAATTCTAGCTATTTGTTGTGTAAATATTACAGGCAGAAGTCAAAGACTTCTTAGTAATTTTTTGATAAAATTCAAATTAAAAAAAAACCCCAATTTTTCCCACAACGTGCTCTTTCATACAGACGCGCCTTGCATAAAACTATTAAAATATGATTTTAGGCACGTTCAATGTTTGGCAACATTGCTAATTCAAGAGTATCACGTCAAAATGTGACGTGAAAGTTCAGATTACTCGTTCATATCAGTGTCCACTTCACATTTTCGAGGAATATGCCCTAGTTATATACGAGGTTTGTCCCAAAAGTATCGACCCTGCATTCATATCTCGTGTCAAAACTTCCGAGCGACCTCTGTGGGGCATAAGCGTCACTAGTAAGTCTTTACAAACTACTTGGTGTGCACAGTTACCGACTGGACTTGGTAGTTCGTGAACAGTGTACGTTTGTTTACAGTGTCTTCGTTCGTCGCATTTTGTTGTTGTAAAAAATGACGGAAAAATTAGATCAAGAATTTGCATCAAGTTTTGCTTTAGTCTTGGAAACAATTAATATGATGAATAAGGCATTTAGAGAAACGAAGCCACAGTCTTCACAGTGGAAGCATTCTGAATCGTTAAGACCAAAAAAAACACGTCAAAGTCGGAGCACAGTGAAGACAATGTTGACTGTTGTTATGACTTTGATTATGAACGTGTTGTGCACCACGAATATGCTCCGAGAGGTCACACGATCACTAAAGAATACTCCGTTGAACTATTGAAAAGACTGCGTGACGAAGTCAGAAGAAAACAGCCACAGCTTTGGACAAGCAGTGATTGGCTGCTTCACCACGGCAGTGTACTAGCGCATTCATCGAACCTTTTGCAGCAATATTTAACAATGCACCAAGTCGTACAGCTTCGCCAGTCTCCGTACAGTCCCGACGTAGCTCCCTACGACTTTTGGCTCTTTCCCAGATTAAAATTGCAGCTCAAAGGACACCGGTTCGATGACAAAGAGACGGTTGAAACTAATGCGACGAATGCAATGAAGGCAATTCCGAAAACTGACTTCCAGGACTGCTTCAGGAAGTGGAAACACCGCTGCGAACGTGTTATTCAATTAAATGGGGACTACTTCGAAGGATATCACTCACCAGATGATAAAGAATAACACCAATGCAGAGATATGAATATAGGCTCGATACTTTTGGGACAAACATCGTATAATCGTAGTGAAACCAATGATAACCTATAACTCGGTAGTATGGTGGCGTAACATAGAATGAAGAATAAGGCATATAAAATATAATAGGAACAATCAGAACCATCCCAACTACAACAATGGAAACCCTACTAAATCTTCTTCCTCGTAGTAGCCTCATCAATGCGGATGTGAGAACGAAAGTCTAGAGTGAAACTAGCGATAAATAGCCACCCACAACTCATATTAAACAGAAATTAAGGCTATTAAGATTTGCTTGAGGAAACACCTGAGAGAGAGATAAAAAAGCGAGAAGGATCATAACTTTCCCGGATAGCCAGACGGCAATAAAAGCTTTAACAGGTCACCGGATTAACTCCAAGTAATTATGGAATTGTCTTGAGTACCTCCTTAGTCAAATTAAGTACTTACGCGAATGCCAAGTCAAATACTGAAGAATAAACGAGGCTACAGTATCAGGATCCACTAATCCTCAACCTAGGTAAGGTCAAAAAGATTCAATCAATCAATCATTGACAATCGTGAAAACAATGAGAGATACAAAGATGGTTAAATTACGTCACAGTTGAATATTTTATTTTTAATCCCATGCTGGTCATATACATATGATTCCTTTCAGAGATGTTTGAAGAAAGGCTAATAAAAGTTAGATGGAGCACCTTGTGCATAAAGAACAGAATTTATGAGAAGACTAAGTACTTGGAACAAAAGAACTACTACCGGATAAGTAAAAACACCCCGCGATATACAATACCAAGCAATCATTTAATTTTAGTTGCCAAGTGGCAATTCTTTACGTGACACGTCAAGATAACATTGCGAAGGAACATTAAAACGGAAACAGTATAGTTTCATGTAATATGCCTTGTAATACTACCACCTATCATATCTAGAATTACATTAGAATACCCGGTACTCGGTGGATTATTTATGAATTTGTACCATTTACCAACCGCGAGCTCTGAGGAAACTTAACCCTGTGGAGGAGTTTTCGGTATGATAGTATTTACAGACGAGAAAAACTGGATTAGCGGTTCTTTAAACCGAGTATGAAAACTTATTTGCATTGAACAACCTATCGGTGGTTGTAAATATGTTATTTATCATACAAAGAGCCGACATCAAAGGATTAGAAAGCGATGTCGCTATGAATTCTTAATCATCAGACTGAGCCGCAACAGAAGCTTCGTGGTTACTTTTCTGACACCTCTTGCTGAAAACTTTTCTAGCTCAAAGGATAAAAAGGCCGTGCTTTCACAGTCTCTATGCGCACTACATATCTGGATCAATCCATGTTATTCTTAAGCAACCACAGCTTCAAACAAGCGAGATATAGGACGGATAATCAAGAATACTCGTGATATCCAGTAAACATATTTTATGCTAGAAGCAAACGTAGATTTAATTGATGTAAACTTGGACAGAATGGGTGCAGTAGGTTTCTACAATGTTCTAATTAAACATGAACCGAGAAAATATCAAAAAAAACTAGACCCGACGACGATATTCTTATTATAACTCTAAAAAACTTCTCGACATCACTTGTACCACCGCTTCAAAAAATATTCCAGCATCAGACTACAGGTATTTTTCAACAATATTAGAATTTTTTTTAACTATTTTTAAGTCCGGGATAAGTGTGATGTAGCAAACTATCGTAGAATTTCAATTCTATCTGCTATCTCTAAATTCCTCGAGTCAATCCCGACCGATAAAACCTTTAATACCTACAAGCGATATATTCTTCCTGAACAGAGTAAATTTTACGAGGAATATTCCACTGCAACTAACCTTACGGTACGGTACTTAAGATTGATTCAATTTACGCTGATTTGTCTAGGGCCTTTGACAACGTTCACCACCTACTGCTACTTAAGACGTTGTCTGAAACTGAGATTATCTAATCTGGATCAAATCTTATTTCAGCAATCGACATCAGCGTGTGGAGGTGTGAGATTTACTGTCATGCGAGGTACGGCTCCTTTCTGATATTCCTCACGGGTATCACATAGAGCTTGTCTTGTTTCTTCTACTTAACAATGATGATGACCTGATTTGTCTCCTCTCACGTCCTATTATACGCCAATAATCTAAAATATTTCAGCAAAATTAGCTCCGATCATAATTATTTACAAGCTGATCTAGAGAATTTCGTTGATCCTTCTAATATTCTCAAAATCAACATCTTCAAATGCAAATGAGTCAGCTCCTATAGGTGTTATCATCCAATTTCTCACTCATATACAATAAAAGGTCAGCCCATAGAGACCGTTGAATCAATTAAGAACTTGGGAGTGATTTCTAGATTTTACAATTCAGTGCACACACAGACAGTATCACGGTCAAGGGTTCTAAAATGCTCGGTTTTATTAAAGAAACTGAAATGATATGAGAACTCTAACTTGTTTATGTAACTCCCTTATTCGTAGCATTTTGTCTTATCTGCTATACCGTTTATAATGTGTCATTTTGTAATATATGTTGTTGACATAAATAAATAAATGGACAGAAAACATAAAAATAACTAATAAGTTCCAGATGGACACCGATGCCAATTGGTTGTGCAAAAAGTCACTAGTTACTAGAATAGGTAAAGTTGCAACGCAAATGAGACATAACAAATTATGTTTAAAAATTTGATCTATAAGTTGGTAGCAAAGTAGCATAGTGTATCGGATTACAATTCTCTAGGCACGGTGGCATGTCATGTTACACCACCATTCGTGTATAATAGTTATTCGCAAGTGAAAACCACATATTTTCGTAAAACAATGAGTACACACATTTTCTACCGTTTTTCACCTAGGAAAGGAAGTGTACTTGTTGGTATCATTTAATAATTATGATCTGACGTGTATCTCTATTTTAGTGTAACCATCAGTAAGTATTGAGACGTGGGAGGTCGGAACAGCCTAAACATGTCTATGACACCCATATGGAACAAACACGAGCCTGCCTTTTCTTCTAGAATACCCATATCTATGCCATGCATTTGGTAATAGTAAAGACCGAAAACCTTCACTGAGCGAAAAAACTAATCATAGCGAGTTTTAACTTCTTAGATTCATCCATAGCGCGAAATTCGTGTTTTGGTACTCTCAGGAGTACTTAAAACTCGACCCGGCTAACTAAAAAAGCCACAAAATTAAATTCATGGTCCAAGATTCTTTTGATACGCAACCGTAACGCGTTCTGGTAATGATGAAATGCGTTTGGGGCAAAACATAATTTCATTCATTACTTCCAAATTTCCTGAAGATAATATTAGAACTAATTGCAGTTTGGATGGCTGAGGTTGACAGGGAAACACAGCTTAAAGAAATGTTGTTGTTATTGTCTGAATCAATCCATCATGACTTTATGAATTAAGTACTAAAGAAGGGCTCTTGATGCTCACAGTGAACAATGTAGTTACTGTGAGCAATTTTATTGAATTGTAAGGCTTTCAACCTCATTAACTCCTCAAGCTAGTTCTATATTGTTATCTAGAAGCAAGCCAATGCAAAAGGCAAAATATTCAATATTCAAATATCTCTAAAAAAGTATAAACTGCAATTCTAAAATCATAATAATAGTTTTTCTGAAAATAAATAATTTATTAATTTTCATAAAGACAACACACGTTGGAAGACTTTTCTCCACTGTATCGAGCAATATGCGAAGAAAACCAGAAGACGCCTTTAGCTCGGCTGCAGAAGCCCCTTCATATCTAAATGAGGTCATTAAGGAAAATATGGACGCTAGCTTTAACATTAAGGGAAATGTTTCCAGAAACCGGGAGATAATCCAGCGTTACCGGGAGGATGCTAAGCCATTACCGGCTCGAGAGAAACATGATTCAGCCCATTATCCGTAATCCGTTACAACAACAACCTAAGGTAGCAGCATAATGTGAAGATTGGAAGAGCAAATGGGCAAACAATCAAGAATATAGAGAGCGAAAGACGATTTCCATAATTCTATTAACAACTGACGTAATACCAAAGAGCCTTCTGCATAGAATATATGCATTAAAAACTTTTTAATATTAGACAGTGTCTTTTCGATTAATGCTAAATTGATACATTGTTTTTGATGAATTTAGAATATACAGAAAATCTAGTAGAAAGCTTAAAACTTCTTTTTAAGACTTACTTCCAGGATCCAACCTTGTAAATAAAGGCGAACTGCATAAGACTCAGAGGAAACAAGCTATTTACAGCTCCAACAAATCCAGCAAATGCTTGGCAGAAAAAATCTTCACTTCAGTCAAAAAACTTTAAGCGTTTCAAATCGCCCGGAAAAGTTTTTCCCGCTGTATTACAAAGGGATGTAGAAGTGCTAGATCCCCCCCCCCCCCCCCGAAGGGACAATTTAAGTCCAGCTAGTCCTTAGGTTATATACCTCAAGCGTGAGGAGAGGTCAAGGTAACGTTTATACCGAAAAAAAGAAAATGCCCAATTAGTCTCGCCTCTTCACTCCTAAAAACAATGGAGAAGCTTATTTATCAACATCTAAGAAGAGAAACACTTAAACCAGAAAAACATTGAATGCAAAAAAGATTTCCTTGAGAGCATTCCTTAACATAAACGGGGCTTTCGATAATGCCTTACATAAATCTGTAGTTAGAGAAAGTACTAGAGACAAGGCAAATAAAGCCTCTTTTAATAAGACAGAATCGATTAATGTTAAAAAGCAGGATCATAACTTCATCCTTCGGCAATGAAGCGGAGACAATACTACAGTCAAAGGAAACCCCCAAGGGGGAATGTTATCGTTTCTGCTGTGGTCCCTGGTCGCGAATAGTTTGCTAATCCAATTAAAAGAATCAGGATTTACAAGTTTATGCTGATGACCTAGTTATCGCTGTCAGTGGCAAGAGTAAAGAGACTCTTACATGCATTATGCAAATCGGTAATTGGTAAACACAGAAAGAACTACATGTTAATCCTAATAAAACAGTCCTTGTGAACTTTAAATGGAAAAACACTGAGCTTCTCAAAAGAGGTTAAATATTTGGGAGTAATAATAGACCTGAAAATGACCTAGAAAAGCCACAATAAAAAGATTTTCCAAAAGGCTAGAAAGGCACACATGCCGTAGAATTTTTGGAAAAACCTGATGTTTGAGACAGAAAAAATAATTTTATCGTCATATAAAAAACGATCACACTCATAGACACGTATGAGTCCTTGATACGGGGACCAAAGACGTACCAAGGAACATTCTTATTATCTTTCTAGCAGAAACGCACATAATTCAAATCTGTATCGACTAATGGCTGAAGAGAAACACCAAGAAGGCCAAAATATGCATATTATCAGGTAGTCAAACAGCGCTAAAAGCTCTCAGGTTCAATTCTTACAAATCAGGAAGCCGACATCCTCACAAAAGGAGGACCAAAAACTCAGTTTAGCGCTCTGGAACCTTTCTGACTACCAAAAAACCACAAAAAAAGAGAAGGAACAATACGCTTGACCTCAGACATGCAAAGAATGCAAAAATGCTATTCGATCTTTCACCAAGATATATTTCAGTGATAACAAATCTTTTCACAGTATATTGCCACCTGAGATACCGTCTCAAAAAAAAAAGGCAAAATTGAGAACCAGATTTTCTGTTTTTGTGACCGAGCAGCCGAAACAGTGGTACATCTGCTATGTGCACAGGTCTGCCAGAAACCTAAATTTCTAGAAGGCTTCACTTTGACGTCTGAAGAAATTATGCACTTACCAACCGCGAAAAGTCTAAACCTCCTGGGCTTAGACTAGGATGACGTATATAAAATCTTATAGGTCGAAGCATTGTAGAGGAGCAAGGAAAGCCTTCACAACTCACTCACAATCTATAATCTACAGGTATAGATCAACGCTTCATTTGATAATTTTAATAAACACCTTCCAGATAATAGAGTCCAATATTACTTGAAATAATAACCGAAAAAATTTGATTCTGATATGCCAAAATATGACACAGACAATACATATTTGTTAATACCATTACTACGTGGACTATGAACAAATTGGTAATCGTCTTAATAATTGTCGACCATTTTTTTTGGTATTTATCTATTTCCCGAAAAGATACATATCTTATCCGATGTTTCATAAACCACCTTGTACCGGGTGAGTCAACGATTGGATGAAGTAAGTTTGTGCCTTTTCGGTGAAATTTTCAAAGAAACTATATTTATTGTTTGATACAGTTTATTTTTACGCAGATTTTAAAAATATTTAGGACTCTACAGGGTGAGCCAAAAAACTAGGACAGCATAAAGTTGTATTTTTTTAAATAGAACACCCTATATACGAATCGTATTTTCGATTTAGCTTAAAATTTTAAATCTTTTTTATTAAGGGTTTACTATAACAAAACTTTATAGTTTCTGAGATAATTAAGTTTAAAGAAAAAAAGTCACATTTTCAAGCATCAATTCAATCCTAAATAACGTTTTCAATTTTGTGACAAATATATTCAAATTTGGAATTTAGCAAGGCCACGAACAAGTTAACATAATTTTTACCTAATATTTGCAATAAAAGCTACAGGGTGTTGAACACATCGGCTCAAATTTGAACAAGTTTAAATGAATAAATATCTTTTTTTTTTAAATGGTACACCCTGTATATTTTCATGTTATTTAATAGAGTAATAAAAACCCTAAAAGTTTTGTTCAATATATCCTATACCTATTTATAATAGTTTTTGAGATATTTCAGTTTTTCTTATTTTCCATACTTTTTTACAGAAATAGTCTTCATTATCATAGTAGCCATGGCAAAAACAATGTAAAAGAACATTTTTCTGTGTGTCAAATTTATAACCGCAATCGCTTCTTTTGGTTTTTATGTAGTGTAGTTTGGTTTTTTTTGCATTCATCTTATATTGTAAAATGAATTTTCCAAAGAATGAGTTAATAGATATGATTTATACAATAGGAAAGGCTCAAAAAAATTGCCTTCTTGCTCAAAGAATTTACAAAATGAAGTATCCTGATCGACGCCAGCCTAATACCCATACTTTTCAAAACTTAATGCAAAGATTTGATTCTACTGGTACTGTTGATTATCCAAAACGTAAAGTGGTCAACAAACCAGTAACTAATGAAGAAAAAGAACTACATGTATTGTTAAATGTTCAGGAAAATCCTTATATTGGTAGCCGTCAGTTAGCAGCATTATGTGAAACATCACAATCCACCGCTAATCGTACTACCAAGAAATATAGGTTTCATCCATATCACATGGAATTACACCAAGAATTGCATGGACAGGATTTTGAAAGTCGTGTAAACTTTTGTCGTACAATAAATGCGGAGATTCAATTAAATACAAATTTATTATGCAAGGTAATGTTTAGTGATGAAGCTACTTTTAAAAGTAACGGTGCCGTAAATAGACGCAACATGCATTATTATGCCACAGAAAACCCATTTTGGATTAGAGAGGTGCAACATCATAACCACTGGTCATTAAATGTTTGGTGTGGTATTCATCATAATCGAATTATTGGACCCCACTTTTTTAATGAACCACTAAATGGCCATAGTTACCTGAACTTTCTACAAGAAGAATTACCCCAACTGCTTCAAGGTCTCGATAGGGATGAGCTCGACAGTATGTGGTTCCAGCACGATGGTGCGCCTCCCCATTACCAGCGTGAAGTTCGTGCGTTTTTGGACCAACGATATCCGCAAAAGTGGATTGGACGTGGGGGTTTCATTGAGTGGCCACCAAGGTCTTGTGACATCACCCCATTAGATTTCCTCCTATGGGGTTATATTAAAAATAAGGTGTATGTTAATCCACCAACAATAGTGGAAAATATGCGAAACAGGATTAGGGATACCTGTAGAACAATAACGCCACTAATTTTGTCCAGGGTCCGAGAAAATCTGCAAAAAAGACTAAATTTGTGCATTGCACAAGAGGGTCGTTTATTCGAACACTTATTAAAAAGAAATAATTAATCTCAGTATTTAATAGGTAATTTTTTTGTTTCAATTTAGTATAAAAGTAAATATGTATTTGCCTTGTCGTTATTGTTGTGTTAATTTTTTCACATTATGTTTAATTAAACTATTGCCGTTGTAATATAACGAATAATGTATTTCATCATATTTAACCACATTCTGTTTGTTTCTGTAGTTTCTTTTTATTATTTTACATGGCTACTATGATAATGAAGACTATGGAAAATTATAAAAACTGAAATATCTCAAAAACTATTATAAATAGGTATAGGATATATTGAACAAAACTTTTAGGGTTTTTATTACTCTATTAAATAACATGAAAATATACAGGGTGTACCATTTAAAAAAAAGATATTTACTAATTTAAACTTGTTCAAATTTGAGCCGATGTGTTCAACACCCTGTAGCTTTTATTGCAAATATTAGGTAAAAATTATGTTAACTTGTCCTTGGCCTTGCTAAATTCCAAATTTTAATATATTTGTCACAAAATTGAAAACGTTATTTAGGATTGAATTGATGCTTGAAAATGTAACTTTTTTTCTTTAAACTTAATTATCTCAGAAACTATAAAGTTTTGCTATAGTAAACCCTTAATAAAAAAAATTAAAATTATAAGCTAAATCGAAAATACGAATCGTTTATAGGGTGTTCTATTTTAAAAAATACAACTTTATGCTGTCCTAGTTTTTTGGCTCACCCTGTAGAGTCCTAAATATTTTTAAAATCTGCGTAAAAATAAACTGTATCAAACAGTAAACATAGTTTCTTTGTAAATTTCACCGAAAAGGCACAAACTTACTTCATCCAATCGTTGACTCACCATGTATATTTTGGATATTGGAATCATTTTTTTAAAATTATTTTTCTCATATCATATAATATTTTTACTGAATCTTGAATATTAGTACAACGTCTTATTTAGCCAAGGATATCATGGCTTTTATTTCGGCCATCCTGTACATCACAGACTACTCTCCACGACTGTAGGCCCAATCTTATTCATTTTCATATTACAGTATTTCTAATGTTAATGTTGCTCGGCTGTTTGAGAAGCTGTCAAGATTCCGCTGTCATATATACAATATTATACCCAGCATTTTCCGTATTTAGCGTTTTTGTTTTGTCGTTGCTGCCTTCATAAGTCACGGGAACATTTTTAGGAAATTACACGACTCCTATAAGCGAGTTCTTGGGAATGGGTAATATTATATGAGACGGGAGGTCATGATATGAAAAAGATGGATGCATCGCTTATCTTAATATACAGAGTGTGTTTTAAGATGTTTCTTTTTTATGAAATTTAAGATTTCTAACGAAATTAATAAGAAGAATCTGAACCCGTCTAAGATTTTAATAACAGACTAGTTAGGTTATTATATGTGTACTGCACCACGCCAAAATGAATTAATTTTTTTAGAATACATGTAGAGAGAAACGAGAAAACAAGATTTTGGGGAAACGTTTGGTTTGAAATATTCCATTTGTAGAGGTTAGGTCGTCAATACTTGATTTATCTTTTTATAGCATTTTCCCATTTTCATATACTAATTTTTGGGGATATTAATTATTGGAAGAAAATATGTTATATACTTTCTGATCAACAAATACCCGAAATTTTCCTTTCAGACAAACCGCGCTTAAGATTTTTTTCTGGGTTGGTACATCTGTCATCTGGTGCTCAGATACCTATTTGACCCAGGGGCGGATCCAGCCTCTCTCTTTGAGGGGGGGCGGTGATATCACAAAAGTACAGTTGTCAACGGGGGGGGGGGGGGGTGCAAGCAGCATACTCATTCCTAATATAAAAGGCAGAATGGGTTCTATTTTCCTGAACTCAAAGCTTTTGGGAGGGGGGGCGATCGCAAGCATACAGACTCCTATACTCTATTCAAGAACTAGAGAGAGTAATAAAACTGTTACCGAAACCTCTAACGTAACTGCTCCAGTGCCGCAGGTAACTGAGAACTGCCGTTAATCTAATTATATTTCATTATATTTAAATATGTTTTATAAATTTACTGCAACATAGAATTTCTGATAGTTTAAATTTAATTTCTGTCAGTGAGCAAATTACAACTTACAGTTTTTTCTTAGTGATTTATCTTGTTTGCACTTGTTTTTATATATTATTTGAGATTAGTGAGATACCCAAAAGATATGGCTTTCACCTCTATATTTAATCCAAAATCGTTAAACCAGGGCATTTTTTCCTCAACGAAAAACTTATTACGATGAATATTTATGATGCCTTAAGATATCAATATCTAGATAATAATGTTAAAAGCTCTGTTGAGATATATTCCAACAGGACAGGATTTGGAAAATCTACCATGTACCGAATACTGAAGGAGAAAAAACGACTGGAATTGTTAGTACTCCCAAGCCACATTCGATCACAGGCAAACGAAAAACCTCGTTGGGAGAAGAGATGAAAACTGCAATTAAAGGGGTTGTATATACATTTTATTATGAGAAGCAGATCCCAACCATTTACAAAATTCTAACTAAAATCATTGAAGATCGCGATTTACCTGAAATTAAAAGAACTGATCTCTGAAAATTGCTCAGAGAACTTAAATTTTGCTGGGAAAACCAGATAGAAAATCTGTTCTTATAAATCGTCCGAAAACTGTCCATTGGAGAGGTAAATATCTCTCTCAAGTAAAAGGTAGAGTTGCTAGAAATAACACAATTATTAAAATTAGTAATTTAACTAAACTTTTGAAAAATTTTTTTGAATAAAGTTACTACGAAAAATTGAGAAAAATCCATATAATAAAAGAATAAAACAAAATGTGAGAACTCGATCTCATAATCGGTGAGATAGAGGAACCAATTATAATTAAGTTTAGCGAATATAATAGTTTCACTGACTTTGATTAGGAATTAGATACGTAATGTTTACTAGTGTAAACACAATTTATTATTTAAATTTTTATTTTTGTTGTATTTTATTGCTTAATGTTGTTTACATGTTTTTTATTTTTTTATATATTTTTATTTTAGCGTGTCCCACTCTTTAATTTTATATATATTTAATTCTAATTAGCCGTAAGTTTTTTATTATTTTATTATTGTGTTTGTGTCTTTTTCTTAAGCGTGTAGAATTAACATGTTTATCTTATTTTTTGGGGCTATCGTGTTTCCATATATAAAAGTAAATTAAATTAAGATATCAGTACAATAGAAATAAAAATAAGTTGGTCTAATTTTAATTACAACATAAAAAAAGTAATTACATTTGAATCCCTTTTTAGTGTTTAATTGTAATTCTGCAGATGGTTTAAGAAATAAATAAACTGAAACGTCAAATACCCTAAAAATGTTTTTAATTAATAATAAAATGACCGATAGCCCCAAAAATATTTTATTGTTATATGGACGAATTTATTTTTTTATATATATGTTTATCTTTTTGTATTTTTGACAATGGATATTTTGTAAGTATTTAAATTATTACTTCGAATTTTTTGAGAGAATAATCCTACGTTTTAGTCTATTATTATAGACCGGTATTTTTGATTATAAAATTTCTAACCCATTCCTATGAAAAATATATGTGTCTAACAAATTTTGCTAAAAACACCGGACAAGAAACAAGGTAGTTTGCGTAGAGGAAAAAGTTAAAAAATGATTTATTACTCTCTCTAGTTCTTGAATAAACTATAGTATAAGAGGAAAAATCGGGTCCATTTTCCTAAACTCAAAGCTCTTGGGGGGGGGGGGGCGATCGCCCCCACCGCCCCCCCCCCTTGGATCCGCGCCTGATTTGACCGCGATCTATCAGGAGTTTGTGCGTGACAGCTTTGTAAAAAAGTCAGTGTTTGTTATGTTCTGCGAACTTTGCAATGTTAAATTTAGTTGAGCAAAGAATGTTGTGTTTCTTCTGTGCGGAAGCGTTGAAAATATGAACGGTAGCCTACGGTGACTCGACAATGTCGAAAACACAAACGTATGACTGGTACAAAGAGTTTAAAGTGGGCCGTGCTGTGGTTGATGATTTGCCTTGTTCTGGTCGTCCATTCACCAGTGTGACTGAAGAAAACATCGAAAAAGTTAAGAAAATTACCTTCGCAGATCGTCGTGTAATCATTAGGGAGATAGCACACACCGATCTTGGTGTCTCGTTTGGATCGCCGTACAGCATTATGCACGATATTTTAGGCATGAGATGCGTTGAAGCGCGGTTTGTGTTGAAAGTGATGAATTTCTTGTAGATGTCGCTAAAGAAATGCTTTCTTTGGGCTAAAATGTTATCGACGGCATCATTATCGGTGACGAGACATGAGTCTACGAATATGCCATTGAAACTAACCAACAATCATTGGAATGGCGCTTCTCAGACGAGCCAAAATCCAAAAAACCATGACAGATCTAAAATCAAGGTTTTATTGACCTTTTTTTTATTGCCATGATGTGGTCCACTCCGAATCTCTTCCGGCAGTCCAGACAGTAAATAAGGAGTATTACGTGAGCGTATTAAAGCGGTTAAGGGAAAATGTTCATCGCAAGAGGCTTGAATTGAGGAGAAACAACTCGTGGTTTTCTCACCACGATGCACCAGCTCACACATCTCACGTTGTATGCGACTATTTGACAAAAGACAACGTTCGTACCATTCCGTAAGCTCCGTATTCACCCGACATGGCTCCTTATGACGTTTTCCTATTGCCACGACTCAAGTTACTACTTCGCGGAAAGCGTCTTAAGATGATTGAATCGATAAAGGGAAATTCGCAGAAAGAGGATTCCAAAATCGACCTATGAAAAGTGTATTTAAGATTGGAGGAAGCGTTGGAATATGTATATTGCTTACAATGGAAATTACCTTGAAAGAAATAAAATGAATATCGATGAATAATTGAAACGTTTTCGTTTTATTGAAGAATCCTGGGTACTTTTTGATCAGACGATATTTTTTTTTCCTTTTTGCGGTATATTAATATTTTATACATAGTTACTAATGAACCGCTTATCATACTACATTATCAAGTTTCCATTTCGGCGTTAAAATCTAAATATACCTCAACTGAAAGTAAATATCACGTCTTTTCGCTACCAGCCTTCAAAAGCACTAAAAGGCTCGTTAAGAAATTTCTCTATCGAGGAATCAATGACCATTTAGGAACTATTATTTTATATTTAAAATGCCTTTGTTTTATTTTCAGGGTTTCAACATGTCGAGTAAACAGTGAAACTGTTCCCTCCTGTGTTGGCTCCAGCTTCATGATCCTGCAATGCCGTGATAAAAAAAAAATACCTCCAACAGAACAATGTTAACTTTTGCTGCTACGCAGACCTATATGGTAGCCTTCATGATGGTGATGATTTAGGATTCCTTCAACGCTCAGCAGCGCAGTATTGAGTACAGTAACATTATATTTACAGAACCAAGAGCCGTGTGCTTTAGCACTCACTTCTTTTAAACCCTAGTATGCATATGTCCTCGCCTGTTAATTAGAATTAATTAAATTTTAATTGTAAGGTTACGTGAGCGAGAGGTACCAATTAATACCTGATAAAATGTGAATCACACACAAATATTGAGAAATACTTTACTTGTAATTGCTTTCTTTCCGTAGCTTGTCAATATCTCGTGTTAGTAGTTATTTGTTTCATTTAGTAATAATTTGGCGCCGATTTCAAGAATTTCCATATTGTATCTGCTATGTTAAATTATAACCAAAGAATCGGAGACAGAAATTGTAAATAATCTGAGAGAGAAACTTGATAACTACTTTCAAGCTCTTGAATCAGAAATTGAACATTAGTTCTTCTCCGAACAAGAAGCGGCATTAGTACGAAATTCATTTCATATATCCTTGGATGTTGCCGACATTCCCGATAAAAGGTAAAATGAATTTTTGAAGCTGCGAAATGACTTCTCATTGCGTGATAGATTTCAGGGACCATCGTCACCTCAATTTTGGTGTGATATGCGTATCCTAAAATTCCCATGCTTTCTTTCCGAATATTAGTGCCATTAGTTTCTACTTACCTTTGCGAAAGTGGATTTTCAACTCTTCTAAAGATCAACACAATAGTCAGGAATAAGCTGGATATTTAGGATAACTTTGACAAAAACTCAATGAAGAATTATAACACTTGTTACGATTGTATAAGCCCATCATCACATTCATTACACAGACCGGCAAAATTGCCCCTTACATCAGCTCTAGAAATGGAAAAGTTTTTGACGCGGTTGACTCCGAATTTGACTTCCGATTTGATCCATCAGTTCTGGTTTTCGAGATATCCTAACCTAAATGTGCAAAAGACGTTGTTTTTTGCTATTTTGAAGGTTTCAGTGTAGCATAAAACTTTTTGACATGATACGATAGGGCATCTAAAAGTGGTACCACTCATTGCCTTCAAAAAATATTTTGAATTGTCTCAAAATCTTTTTGTGAGATATCGCTTGTGGAAATTTATGGTTTTGTCGCTCATGTGCATCATATGGGCAAATAAAAAAAAAACTTGCGAAATCCGGAAAAATATTGGTTTTTCGAAAAATATGTTATAGAAAGAAAAGATGTCTGGAATGACCCAGGGAAATTGGGGGCTTTTGGGGCTGCTGACTACATTTCTGAGATCAGAATTTGACAAACTCGATATTCAAAATGACGGCTTCAATATGGCGAATGTAAAAAATCGAAGAACCATAAAAAATCGACAATTCCGGCCGAATCTTGTTACCTAAGCCCTAAATAATAAGAATCAGCCAGAATCGTTGATTTTTTATAATTATCGCGATTTTCAACTCCGCCATAATAAATCCGCCATCTTGGATACTGAAATTATCAAATTCTGACCTTAGATTTATGATCAACGATCCTAAAACCCCAGATTTCCCTGGATCATTCCAGACAACTTTTCCTGTTATATTTTGTTTTCACAAGTGACATCTCCGAGACGAAAAAAAGATTTTGAGACAATTCAAAATTTTAAAAGCAATGAATGGATGCCCCATCTTGTCGTGTTGAATAATTTCACGCTAGCCTGAAACATAACCTCCAATATAACAAAAAACTGTGATTTTTGCACTTTTAAGTTAAGATATCTCGAAAACCAGACCTAATGGAAAAATAATCGCATTTATGGGTCTAGCCTGTGTTATTAATCATGAATGGAAAAAGGGGTTGCGAACATTTTTAAATTATTGAAAAAGAGCCGTGATTAAAAAAAGATTGGGCACCACTACTCTAAAACCATGTAACGCAGAATTTTGAAAAAAAGCCTTATTACCTCACATAATCGTGTACTAAATTTTTGGTATCCTGAAATTAACAGAAATATTTATTAAGTCCAAACTATTGGGATCTACAAGTATGTTTCCAAGACAAATTTCCAACGGTTTCAGAGAAAAAGGGCTATGACAAAGAGATACGCTTTAGTACTCCTACAAAGATTTCGTTTTTCATTCTGAGGTAACAAAATATATCAAATACAGGAAATTCGATAATTATTACTCAGCAAATTTCCCAATGTCCAATAGTGTACAAATTGAGAGGGGAGTGAGACAGGGGTGCGTACTATCTCCGCTCCTATTTAATCTATATTCGGAGACAATTTCCCGAGAGGCCTTAGAAGATGTAAAAAATGGCATTAGAGTGAATGGTGTATGGATCAACAACATTCGTTATGCCGATGACACGGTCCTGATAACCGAAAATATAGATGATCTACAACAAATAGTAAATATGGTTGGACAACACAGTGCATCTATGGGTCTGAACATCAATACTAGGAAAACAAAGTTTATGATCATCTCCAGAAACTTGGATGCATTTACAAACTCCGGAACAACATTTCATGCAGCGCCCATTGAAAGAGTGGACAAGTTCAAATACCTGGGAACATGGCTTTGTGAGGATTGGACATCTGACAGATAAATAAAAAGCCGTGTTGAGCAAGCCCGACAGGATTTCCTGAAGCTTAAAAATGTGCTTACCTGCTCAGAATTCGATATTGACTTGAGGGTGAGGTTTATGAAATGCTACGTATGGTCAGTGCTTCTTTATGGCGTAGAGGGTTGGACCCTAAAAACGAGTGATATCAATAAACTGGAAGCCTTCGAGATGTGGCTGTATCGCAGAATTCTTAAAACCTCATGGACAGAGAAGAAGACAAATGAGGAAGTTCTGGGGCGTGTAGGAAGAGAGCATGAACTATTCGAAGTAGTCAAGAAAAGAAAAACAGCCTGGGACATATCATGCGAAACGAAAAATATGGGTTCTTACAGTTGATGATTGAGGGCAAAATAGAGGGCAGAAGGGGAATGGGGAGGAATAAAATGTCTTGGCTTCGGAACATAAGACAATGGACAGGGTTACGTGATGTACAAACACTGATCCACACCGCCCGAGATAGAGAAGCAATGGAGCATGTGATCGCAAACATCCATTAATGGGTATGTATCCGAAGAAATTTCCCAAAGAATTAACATAAAGCCCGTTGTGTAATCGGTAAAATATGTAATATTTTGATTTCTATTTGGAAGAGTGTCGATAAATAAAGAGTCCTTTCTTTTGTCGCTAGATCTAGCGACGATATGCTGTCCTTTTCCAATAATATTATTTAAATTGGTATATCATACTAATCGATTCAGCCACTGGGGAGTGGAACAGGACAATAAAGTAATCTTATTAATTTTTCTTGCCTAACTTATGACATTATTTTCGAAATATAAATAATATCGAACAATACTTATCCATAAAAAATTAATTTTTAAATACTTTTTTTGTTGATATTAATTATAAACTTTGCATTTTTAGTACTTTAGAACGCTTTAAAATACTCAAAAGAGTCACGACACCCAAAAAAAACTGAAAGCAAAAATAAATTTAGAATATTTGTGTCCGTCAAAATCTAAAAAAGCCATTCGCCCACCATCCTTAAATAATGACTAAACAAACTTGTTGTTGTTAAAATCTACTGGGGCATGAACAAAGTTATTGCTCTTAATTTTCTTCTGGCGTAAACAAATATCTGAATAGCCACCCCCGCTTATACCCAGGGAACATATTCCAAAAAGTGTTGTTCTACTTTGGCAAAAAAGCACGTTTACATTTCATAACATTTTAAAAGTAAATAAAATAAAATAACAAAGCCATAACAAGCCGATTGAAGGAAGTAAACATTTTGTAAATACCCTTAAAAAAACGACCGTTCCTTTTGAAAGATACACAAACAATATTTTCAACGTTTGACGTATGATCCAAGTAAAAGCATGCACTATCTAATAAGGTCGGAAAATGTCGGAAAATCCATCTTCAAAGGAAAACAAACAAATCTCGAGTCGAAAGCTTTTCAGGGCTATTATGCCGAATGAAAGCCGCTTTATGCGTTTAGTATTACGCCAAATGGGAAAAAAGAAGAAAAGTACACCCTGATTTTTAACAAATTGCTTGAATTGTTAAAAGGCTACTCTGGTTTGAATACGGATCACATACATTCAACTCCTTTTTCAATTTGTTTTATACGAGTAAACTCGATATTCGCAGCAAAGTTAAAACGAAGCAAATTTTCAGAAATTCAACTTACTAATGGCCAGTTTTCTTATTTAGTTTAATCCACAAAATATAAAAATAAATTAATGTCGCATTAGTTATCCACAAGAATAAAGTACAGGTAATTTTTTATATTTAGTACCATACCTAGAGGCTTTATTATAAGAGATAAAAAAAACCTTAAATATGAAAGTTGTCGAATTTCTTCCATATATATTAGCTTTGTTCGCGGAAAGGATTTAGAACGGATTCTGAACTAATACGCATGCGCAGTTGAAATAATAACGTTCGCGAATACCAAAGTTCTGAATTATTAGTTAGTCCCACGTTCACGGAGAAAATAATTCGGTTCGAGGTCGATTCTGAATCAGTTCTAGCGGTTTTAAGAATTGAACAAGAACTTAAGTTCGGAATTTTATGCAGCGCCAGTTTTCATGCTGCGGCCGCAATGTGCAACTATTTGACAATTCTTTTTATTTTATTTTGGGTTTCTCTTTTGTTTATGTCATATGATATTCCAGTATATATTTTATTATATTATATTGGTTTTACTTTAATTAGTGTTATTCTGCCCAGAATCTTAATTGATAAATTAAAAAAGTGTTTTTTACCTTTTAGTTTAAACCTAAAAAAATATATTTGCTAATTGTTTTGATGAAATTTTGCCCTCCATTTTCAGTTAAGCCGAGAAATGGTACAAAAACTGGCACATCTTTTCACTGACTATTGCGTTTTATTTTTAGTTTGGAAAAACCCACATCTTTTTATTAGGCGTATGTTTAGAATTAGATTTACTTTTAGGCTCCAGAAATATGAACATAGCACAAAATAAAGGGCAAACAATAGATCTCAGTTAAAATATATATTTTTTTATCAAAAATTCCATTCAGCAAAAAACAAGAAGTTTTATTCTAAAAGGAACTGACAGACTTTATATTCTTTAAGAACAACAATTATAATAAAATAATACAAGTAATAAAACCTAATAAAAGACACAGTTCTAAATGTAAAAAAAATCCTGAATGGGTTAAGAACTGAGCATGCGCTGTACGAGCATCGTAAAGTTGAGAAACAAAAGATATTTTAATTTTTTAAATGGAACACTATATATATTTTCTCCAAGAATGAACGTTATTTTCCTCCTGATTTCAGAAATGTATAATAAATTAGTGTTCGGACTAATCGTTATTTAAATATTTAAGTTTAAAGTATTAATAAATTAATATAAAAAAAAAAAACGAGGAGGCCTGGGATTTTCTCCAAAATTGGTATAAGGGAATTTTCGGGATCGTACAACGAATCTGAACTTATTTTTAAAAAATCGAATATGGCATATCCAATATGGCGAACAAAAAAAATTTAATTTTGTCCGATTTTCTCCAAAATTGGTGCGGGGGAGTTTTAGGGGTCGCACATAACGAATCTGAAATTATTTTTAAAAAATTCAATATGGAGTATCCAATACGGCGGATAAAAATTAATTTGATCCGATTTTGATATGGGGGAGTTTCTGGGATCGCAGAAATTATTTAGAAAAGAAAAATATGGCAGATCGAAGATGACAAATTAAGGATTCCACATTTCTCGATTTTGTCTAAAATCAGTAGTGAGGCATTTTTGATAGTGTTAATTATGAATTTAAAATATTTTTTAAAAAACTCAATCTGGCGGATGCAATATGGCGTCCTAAAAATTTTACATTTTTCGATTTTCTTCAAACTGGTATAAGGGGTTCTTGAGGGTGTAAATTATGAATTTAAAAGTATTTTTTTAGGATTCAATATGGTAAATCCAACATAGTGGACTAAAAATTTTACATTTTTCCATTTTGTTCAAAGATGGGACTGAATCGTTTTTGAGGATGTAAAATTATTTTAAGAAAATCTAATATGTCAGATGCAAGACGACGGTATAGAAATTTTAAATTTCCGGATTTCATCCAAAATTGATACTAGGGGGCTTTGAAGGGTTTAGATTTAGATTAGATTAAGACATTAAAATTAGTTTTTTGAAATTCAGTATGGCGGATCCAATATGGTGGGTTGAAAATTTTATCTTATTTGTATTTTTTCAGATTTGGTATTAGAGGATTTTCGGGTTCTTTAAATATCGATCGAAGGTGTTGAGGCCTATATTACCAATCTAAAATTCATTTTAAATTTAAGATAGTGGATTTACTATGACAAACTAAATATTTGTTTGACACAATTTCACTTGAATTTGGAGAACTCTAAGAATTAAAGAATTTTTAGTGGTTCATTTTAGTGTGATTTACAACTTTGGATAAAATGGGTACTTTTTTGTCACTTTGGATTCACTACGAGATACGCTAATCTCGATTAGTACTTAGTTCAAATAATTTGTGGATATCATAATGAATTGAAAACTATTTGAAATTGTTAAAGTCAGCGCCAAACTAATACCTGACAAAATCTCATTCGCATAAAAGATTATAAATAATTTATTTGTAATTGCTTTCTTACCATAATTTGTATATATTAGTAGTTATTTATTTCATTTAGAAATGATTTGGCTCCGGCTTCAAAAATTTCAATTTCATATAAAAATTTATAGTTATTTTTCACTTGTTAGCGCACTTTTAGAAGTAGGTTCAATTTTTTTTATAAAAATTATATTTTCATTGTGAGATTTTAAACATGGTTGCGAAGACTTATTATATTGACTAATACACGGTTTGACATGGGCTATTCGGAAAAAGAAAAACATCAGATAATTTGTGTTTTTTGTTCGAATAATCAAAAAAATAACCAGAGTACAGCATGAATACCGTAATAGGTATATATCGTTTTCGTCGAGTACCATATACTAGTACAGTAAGATACAAATGTCGAGAAATTTAATGAAATGAATAGTCTTAGGCGAAAAACCAGAACCGTACTAAGAAATGCAGAAGATGATATAAATAGTTAACTCTATTTTCAGGGTAATTTTTCATTCTAGTATTGTAAAACAAATTATTAGTTGATGTTATTTTTAGAAGATCCGGAAAGATCTATTCCCGATGCCGCGTCATATTTCAGTAAATTTTGGTATAAAACTTATACTACACTGCAATTTTATAAATATCATCCTCATAAATTTATGCCAGTGCAGAATTTAACACAAGAAAATATGATGCAGTGGTTGCAATATTGCTTAGAAATGGTACGCCATATTGGATCAGATGAGGAGTTCCTAAATAAAATAATTTTAATAGAGGAAGCAACATTCACGACGTCTGGGTACCTATTCTCGTTCTTGAGAGAACGATCACTTGATGGAAAGTGGGCGTGGTTCTCACGAAAAAGTATGAAACCGTATTCTGGGTAGCTTTTCTCGTTCTCGAGAGAACGATCATCTTGATCGAAAGTGGCCGTGGTTCTCACGAAAAAGTAAGAAACCCTATTTTGAATAAGTTTTCGTACTTTTTCGTGAGAACTACGCCAACTTTCCATCAAGATGATCGTTCTCTCAAGAACGAGAATAGGTACCCTGGGATGCTCTTAAGAAAGAATAAATATTATTGGACAACTGAAAACCCCCACAAAATACACGTCGTAAAAATACGGGGTCGACAACCAATTCATGTTTGGTGTAGCATGTTGTCAAATAAGGTTAGTAGCTCAATTATTTTAAATGGAAATTTAAACGGTGAGCGATATTTAAATTTAATTAAAATAATGTAGAAGATCACTTAGAGAATATCTCAGTTCAGCAATATAATAATCTGATTTGGCGACAAGATAGTGCACCACCGCACAATGTGATGAGAGTTAATGAGCACCTTAACAACCAATATAATTTTTTGATTGGAAGACATGACATAATTAGGTGCCGACCAATAATCCAGATGTGAGTCCATTAGATCTTTTTTGTGGGTGTTTTAAAAAATAAAATCTTTAATCAAAGACCCCATCACATAAAAGTATTAAAGGAAAAAATTGAACGGACAGTAATAATGCCTAATCAAGACACACAAACTCAATCATAAAATGAGAGAAATCATTTTTAAATGTTTTAATAATCGTGGAAGATACGTTGAAAATGTATAGAGATTTTTTGTGTTAGTCTTATTGTGTGCCCAATATTTTATTATACTGAAAAATATCTACTTGTTGATCTTATTACTATACTCCTGTCTTAATTATTTTCAAGATGTTTTGCTTCTTCTGAATAACTCGTTTTTAAATGTTTTCTAAGCCAGTTTAAAAACGTATATTAGTCAATATAATAAGTAATTTATTAGACATAAGCAATTACGATTGTCCATTACTCTGAAAGAAATGCCTTTAGAAATTCCGATGTAAAAATGAAATCTCGTGCTTAAATACCTTACAACTTTATCATTAAATTAGTAAGTTTTCCTTTTCAAAAAATCCTTATTTCCAATTAAAACAGCCAACCTTTTCATCCCGATAAATACTTACAAATTCAATTTAGCATTAGCTGGGACGCAAGGGAGGAGATTAGGGAACTACGGCCCGGTTAAACGGAGAAGCTGTATCTCAGGGCACTTAGGTCATGATAAACGGATGCGAGTAAAATATGTTTTTCTCTATGTTCTACTGTAATGTGGATAAAATTAAATTATAGAGTTTTACCTTCAAATTCTTTAAAAGTCATTGTTTAAAAACTTATACTTATTTTAGAAAATTTTCCCTCATTAAAAATTTTTCTTGTTCTGTGGTGACTACGGGTACGTAAAAAGCCAGCAGTACATGTTTGAGTTAGTTGGAAAAACTTATGCAGCACGCAAAGATGTTTGACATTTCTGTTTCCAAAAATTTAAAGTTTTGAAATACAAGGTGACCCAAAAAGTTCGTGTCATTTATGTTATGAATCACCAAATCTGAACTCGAAAATAATTGGTCAAAAACTTTCAAAGGTATTCAGTGTAAGAGATTAAACAATTCGTTTAAACTTCCATCAACTTAGGAAATCATGGAAACTGAGGCAATAAGTCCCACATACACTAACAGATGACAATCAGCTTCACAGAATAACAATTTGTTCCTCATTGTTTTCACGTTAAGAAAAGGTAACCTTTTTGATAGTTTGATTATCTGTCAAGAAAAATAAATTATGTATTCAAATACAAAACCTATACCCAATAATGTTATGAGAGAATGAAACAGAAACATCATTTAAAAACTTAACAGGAATTTCATTAAATGTTATACAGATGGCTCCAAAACAACAGAGGGAACTGGAATAGGAGTGTATGAACCCAGAACTCTTCCAGGCGGAAATATAGGACATCAGGAAATACATTCGATTCAGCAAAGAGAAAAACTATCGCGGTCAGGAGATTATTATCATGTCGGATAGTCAAGCAGCCTGTAGTGCGCTGAATTCTGAAGTGATCAGCTCTAATATGATCTAGAAATGCCTGGAGGAACTAAACGAATTAGGCAGGAATAATGTCACCCTCATGAGGGTACCGGTACACACTGGGGTAGAGGGGAATAAAATAGTAGACATTTAAATAAAAGAACGAAAAGGAAAAGAAAATAGCAGGAGATCCAATTATTGGATGGACCTGCGAGGATTAATACAAGAGAAGATACTTTTTGTGAACAACGACCAAAAGGGATTCAAGAAATGCTTAAGCTTAAGCAAAAACCAACTTGAGTTCTGACAGCAATCCTGACGGGGCATTGCCACGTGAAGGGACACTTTAACAAACTCGGATTGGCAGAAAGAGAAGACTGCAGATTTTGCGAGGAAGTGGCCGAAACCTTTATTCACATCCCTTCAGAGTGCAGTGCTTTAGAAAACCTTAGAATGCGGTTCTTTGGAGCACACCAAATCGAAGAAGGAGAATTACCCACTTTAAAGCTGTCCAGTATCCTAAGGCTCCTATGGGAAATAGGACTGGATGATCTGCTCTAGTCGGCAAAGTATCCCTAACGACTTAGCAGCTGATGGAAGCACAGCAGACCTCTTACGTCGCAGTTTACTGATTCTAACACATATACACAACGTTATGAGCATTTACATTAACCCTGTGAGACATTTTTTTTCCAGGTCCGTCCTGAAGCCTATTGTGCTCACCTTAGATTTACAATCAATCTGTTAACTAGCCTCCTGGATTAAATTTGTACAGGTCTGCTAAGAAATTAGTGTGTACTTCCCTCGGTTCCAGGTTTTTTGATCCGAAGGTTTGTTGTCGCCTTCTTTCTCACAATCTCATATGATATGCTTTACCATTTCCTCGGCTTGGCCGCATAGTCTGCTGCTGATGTCTCCGTTATACATGTTAATTTTATTTAGATTTACTTTGAAGGCTATATGTCCCGTCATTATACCTGTTTTCTGCTCATTTGGAGTAATTTCTTTGCTAATTTCCGGTCAAGGTTCCCAATAAATAGTTTACCGTGATTCAATCCCTGTCTGACTATTCAGTGGTTCTTGTGCTCTTTTTTGATCCATTGATTGATTGCTTCCCGGGCTGCATATCGCGACACCCCAGAAACTAGTTGTGGACCAGTATATTGAGATGCTGAGCTAGATTTTTCGTTTTCATGTATGTCTTCGTGTCCCATTTTAACATAAATCTGTTGTCCTTCGCCAGAGTTGTAAGTTCACTCTGATATTCCCAGACCAACCTAGATAATACCTCTTGGCCCTTAAGGGCTTTTAGAGCTGCTTGGCTATCAGAATAAATGTAGACTTGCTTCCCCTTGTAAGCTCTATTCTTTATCTCATCTGAACATTGTAAAATTGCATATATTTCTACCTGCAACACTGTTGGGTATTTTCTCAAGCGAAGAGTTATCTCTTTCCTTGGTTGTAATCCATATATTCCAGCTCAAGTACCCTCACTGGTTTTTGAACCGTCAGTGTACCAGATAATTTCACCAGAAGATATTTCCGGTCTTACTTTTTTACTCGCCATTCGATCTATTATGACTTCAAACAGTATATTGTAGAGGTAGCCCGAGAACATATTGTCCGTGTCCATTTTCAACTCTGGGCTCCTGATTTTATTTTATATAGTTTTGTCCAGTCAAAGGCATTTGTGTTATTGGCGTTGAGTAGTATAGCCAGAAACCTTTCAAAGGGTTGATCGGGATTCAGTTAATTTACAATGTTATTAAAATGCAAAATTAGTGAAAATTGTTAAATGTTATTTTGGCAAATGTTCAATATGGGCTCCACGTACTTCGATACATTTTCTTATTCTTCGAATATTTTCACGCTGCGCTGTAAATAATATTCCGGCATTATTAAGGGCTTCGTTAGAATGCTGTGCTATTATTCCTTCTCTAGTATTTACTGGTGTTGTATAAACTGGTTCTTTTAGATATCCCCAGAAGTAAAAATCTAAGGTATTTAGGTCTGGAGACCTTGGTGGACATAAAACAAGCCCACCTTTTTTTTGTGTTGCGAGCTTTCTTAGTCTGTTTGAATGGTTGTCAGCAATATCTTCCAAAGTTTGTTAATCTATGTGAGGGTCTCGTACTCTCCCTGAAAGGCCCTCACCGCCACGTCGCGGTAAAAATGACTCTGAATAAAACATGTAAAAAATTAATTCGTTAACTCTAATAATTATTTTCTAATCATCTTCTATCTGTTTCCCTTTGAAAGGTTTTTGGACTTGGCAATGTTCGAGTTGGAAATCTTTCAGCATAAAGTATTTTCGTCTTCGAAGAATTTAACAGTGCTTCACTATAAATTAAAGGCATATCAGCATACTTTGCGTAAGAAGTTTTTTAAAATTATATTTACTTGAAAGCGGTTTTGACAAGTTTCGTCAGTAGTACATAATGTAGGTAATAACAATCCAATTTTTACCTATTTGTGTTTAGCATTAGCAACTTTTGAGTTTTTCGCATTAAAACCGATTTGTCTCTTTTCAGCTGTGTAAAATCACACTTGTCAAAATTTAGGCCCAACAAGTGTGGCTGCAAGTCCGTGCCTGACTTTTCTGATGATCTAAAACATCTACTGTAGTATGGTTTAATGAGTCTTTATGGTCTCTATAAAATATTAAAATTTCTTTAACTTATACAAGTCGGTTCAAAACTTGGAGCCGATAAGGTAAATCACTGGGTAAGGCTCTGTATCTCCATTAAGGGGCCCTTTAGAAATTTTTTTTTCTAGGAAAAAGTAGGTTTACCTGTACAAAAATCAACATATGGAATCCATCTGTTTCAGCCCTAAGGAACCTTTTAAATAAAGGATTTTCCTTTAACCTACTAACCATTTCTCATAAATCATATAACTATATTCTAAATTGGCCACAAACTCGTGTGAAATGTAGTCATAAACGTAATGGTTCACCAATTAAAAAAGAGGTAGAAATAACCTCTTATACCGCCATCGTCACTGCTAGACTGGCCATAACATTCAATTTCCGATTTTGAGGATTTAATTATTGCGACTATAATATTTCCAGCGACTTCGTATTATCGAATCGCCTCCATCTCCCGAAAAAGCCCCCAGGAAAGCTTCTCTCTTTCCCGGTAGATTCTCCAGGGAACAGGCGAAAAGGAATTACAGCTTATAATTACATCGAGGACGCGAGAGATTTTCTTTTATAAGATCTTTTTCCGGAAAAAAGGAGCCAATCGAATAAAAGTATTTACGGTAAATATGTGTCGCTTTTTCCTTGATGGTGTCAACTTTTACTTAGTAATTCAACAGGTCGAGAAAAGTTTCCGTTTTGCTTTTCTGTAACGTTACACTCTTGAGGGTAGAACAATATAGAAAAAAGTTCGTAACAAGCTTACAGAAAAGTTTTTTCATTAAATAATTTAGCTTTGGCCATCATCCATCCATTACTATTAACAAACAAGTGTGAAAAGCAACCGTTTTTCAACCAGTTCAAAGGGCACCTTATCCCGAAAGTCTTAAAAATTTCTTGAGAATTAATCGAGTAAGAATTGCTTAAAATTAAATGAATTAATGAATAAAAAATGCTCTCCACCTGTTTTGATGAGCCACTGCATTCAATTGGATTTATTTTTGACCAGTAGTGCATGTTGTGCAAATTAACTCTCCCACAACTAGTAAAAGTTGCTTCGTGAGTACATAAAATCTGAGAGAGGAATTGGCGATTTTCGTTGCATATAACTCTGAACTAATAACAATAATTGAGCCACCTGTGAAAATCAGTCTCTGAAAAAGCCCAGATAGCACAAGACTTCCAATGGATATCCAAAATTGATCCATATAATGTCCTGTATGTCCATAGACCCTTTATGGATATCCATTAGATGTCCCCGATGTCCAATGTAAGTCCATTAGACGCCCATTAATTTATTTTTTAAAAATTTCCTGAAATAAATGAAATTTTATCCCACATACATAAATTGATTAAAAATTTGCTACAATATTTGGCCTGTAAACTTATATTATTATATTGTACTAGCGACCCGCCCCGGCTTCGCACGGGTGCAATGCTGATACTAAATACACTACAGAAAAACTGTGACTATTTATTTTATTTTTACAACAATTATTACATCGGCCTCCGACGCGCTATTTATAGGCACGCTGCCGCCGCCCCGGTCGGCCAGTACCGCCGCAAGCGCTACTTCCCGCTTAACGACATCACATTAGAAACCTCAAAAATAACAGTATTTCTCCACTATTTAATGGATGTTATTATACATATAAACCTTCCTCTTGAATCACTCTATCTATTGAAAAAAACCGCATCAAAATCCGGTGCGTAGTTTTAAAGATTTAAGCATACAAAGGGACATAGGGACAGAGAAAGCGACTTTGTTTTATACTATGTAGTGATTATAAGGTTAATTATACAAAGGAATATAACTACTGAACTGTAGAATATCGACTGTAATGATTATATTGCAACTTTAGCTAAACTAACTACTAAAGATTTTAATAAAATTTTGATTCAACATAGATTTTATACATTTCTCCTCAATAATTTAAATTTCGGATTGTAGGTAAAATCGGATACTGTAATATCGGTCTGTGGAAATGTCATTTCTTAGCCTGTCTCCCGCCATTTTTGTGTTGACGTCGGGATAAAAAAGAGCTTTTGTATTTTAATCTAGTTAAAATGTACTTTTTATTTGAAGAAGATTCCACAGTTAAATGTAAGTATAGTTATCTTTAATTTAATTTTTTTAATTATGCAAAAAATTACCAAACGAATCTACACACAAGCGAGAAGCCGGTAATTTACCATCAATTCCTCTTAAAATGCCACAAATTTTTGGTGAAGGATACTAAAATTCTAAATTTTAGAGAAAATTCTTCCTGAAAAAGTCATTATTGAGTAAACAGTCTAACAAGATTGCTGGCATTATTAAATGTTATCAAAATTTATAAAAGAAAAAAGCTAGAGCAATTTATAATATATTTTTTTATGACTATTTTGGATTAAACGTTATTACAAGCTTACATTGATGTGTATTTTTATGCAGTATAATTGTTTAAAAAAATATATAAAGGTTTGACCGTTCGACTCTAGGTTTTTACTTATGATTTAATTTATTTTAACTGTTTTTTAGATGAACTTTCCAAAGATTGGTCCAAAAAATTTCCTATGTGAAAGCCAATTTATACCAAATTAGAGAAGATATTTAGGCAATCTTAACCACGGAGCAAATCAAATACAAGATTAGACTAGAGAAAAATAAATGGCTGCAAAAAGAATATGTAGAAATAGAAGAGTATCAGAGAAAACATTATAGTTTTAATATGCACAAAAAGATAAAAAAGATAACTCATAGTAACAGAAAGAGAGAACCGACACTGCTTAAGAATGCAAAAGGCAAGCTAATCTTAGACACCCAAGAGAAACTTAAAAAATGTTTAAAGACAATAGAGTAGAGCAGATGGAGATTGAAGTAGAGATAACGAGGCATTAACGATACTGAAAGATGAAATAAAAGCCGCTATAAGAAACAACAAAAATGGAAAAGCACTAGGTCCATATCAAATCCTAGTAGAAGTCTTAAAATGCATGAATGAAGATACCATGGATATATTGTTAGACCTGTTCAACACAGTATATAAAACGGGGAATATACCCAGAGAATGGTTACTCTCCACCTTTTGCGCTATTCCAAAAAACAAAAATGCAAAAGATTGCAGCGAATATAGAACAATATCTTTGATAAGCCATGTACTCAAGGTGTTTTTAAAAGTAATACACGGACGCATTTATAAAGAACTTGAAAAGGGGATAGATGATAGTCAGTTTGGATTTAGAAATGGTATAGGCACCAGAGAAGCGTTGTTTGCACTTAATATGCTTTCACAGAGGTGTATGGATATGAGCACCGATACACATTTGTTATGTTGACTTGGAGAAGGCTTTTGATAAAATTAGACATGAAAAACTAGTTGAGATTCTAAGAAGAAAAAACATATACAACAAAAATTTAAGAATAATAACTAACCTATATTGGAATCTACGCGCACAAATAATAGTAGATAACGAAACAAGTCCGAAATTTGAAATAGGAAGAGGAGTGAGACAAGGATGCATTTTGTCACACCTACTATTCAATGTGTACAGTTAATCGATTTTCGAAGAAGCACTGTTAATGAAAAGTAAGGGAATAATAATAAACAGAAGAGCTGTAAACAACATAAGATTTGCAGACGACACTGCTATCATAGCTAGCTCCGCTGAAGAACTCCAAGAACTAGTGAACGAAACAAATAACGTTTGCGAGCAACACGGATTAAAAATGAACACCAAAAAGACTAAATATATGGTAATAACTAAAAAACAAAACATGCAAACAAGCATAAAGTTGCGAGGTGTGAATTTAGAAAAAGTGCAAAAATACAAATACTTGGGCACATGGATAACAGCAAATAATGAACAAACAACAGAAATAAGAACGACAATAGAAATAGCAAGAAGTGCGTTTGTAAAACTGAAAACCATTCTGTGCAGCAGAGACATCACTCTAGAACTAAGAATGAGAATTTTAAAATGTTATGTATTTTCAGTGCTGCAGTATGGGTTGGAAGGCTGGACACTAAAACAAGAACAAATAAATAAACTGCAAGCGTTTGAAATGTGGTGTTACAGAAGGATGTTGAGAATATCTTGGATGGAGAGAAAAACAAACGTAGAAGTATTGCTAGCGATGGACAAAAACATTGAAATAATTAAAAACATAAAAATAAAGAAACTGAAATATTTTGGACATATAATGAGAGGCCAGCGATACGAGTTGCTTAGATTGATCATGCAGAGTTAAATAGTAGGAAGAAGAAATATCGGAAGAAGAATAATTTCATGGATGAGAAATTTGAGAGAGTGGTTCAATTGTAGCTCAGTAGAACTTTTTCGAGTAGCGGCAAATAGAGTGAGAGTGGCAATGATGATATCCAACATCCGATAGGAGATGGCACCTGAAGAAGAAGAAGAAGAAGAACCACAGAAAAACAAGAAGAATCTACAAACAATTTTCTGCGGGAGTTTAACTTGGCTTTTACAGAAGAAAATAATCAGCTGCTTGAAGTTAAATTATACCTTCAGGACAATTAAAACTTTAAAGATGCAGTAAGTTTATTACATTTCTTCTAAGATAAAAGCTGAAACTTATCCTAGTAATGCTTTTATATGTGTATCAGTCTATTGGTAAAAAGAACTTAATTTCTTGAAAAAAAAACAAGTTTTTATGTAAGAAATGCATGCATAAGAACTTACTTACCTGTGAGGAATTTAAATACGGTATTTTTCCATACATGTAGCAACAATGCTAAAATCAGTTTCATTTTACAGGATTATTTTATATTTTTTTTTACTTTGATTCTTGCATTTAAAAAAACTTTTTCTAATAACATTTTTCGATATCTTAAGATACAAACCCACTTTTGAGTTAATTATTTTTTGAAAACAATTAAAATTTGACAGATAGTGCTAATCACGGCACTACTATTTTTTTGTTAAATTTCATCTCGATCGGAGCACAAATTGTTGCCTAAGTCAAATTTCAAATTAAACTATTAATAAAAAAAATTCCATATATATATATATATATATATATATATATATATATATATATATATATATATATATATATATATATATAAATGCATCTCCTTTCGGCTAGAATTGATCGATAAAACTGACACACTCATGCATTATAGTATCATCGGGATCATTTCAATCAATCCAATTTAATTTTGTGTGTGTATATCCAAAAAGCTTTTATTAGCTTAAGTCACCCTTTACCAATAAAACATGGCTGCCAATAAAGTACAACATTCTTTTGCTTCTAACATCCGAGGTAATTAAAGGAGGTATTTCATTAGAGGCATTTTTGTGGCTATTGTATCTCTATAACTCTAATATTTGCCAGATTATAAGACAAAGTTCCGAAGGGACTGGAGTTCACGTGGTCGTCGGAATCCCAAAATTAAATTAATAAAAACAAGGAATATCTATTTCGGGTAGTATATAAATATTACTGGGAGAGATTTAAGCAAGGTGGAAACAGAACGCGGAAGGATTTGCTAACATCACCCTTAAATGTGTTTATAGGAAGCCTGATTTACTTCTATGTTACAACACTTCAAGTTCTTAATTAATTCAGTGTTCCAAACCAAAAACTTGACCTTTTGTGAATAAAGTCCAACAAAACCAAACGAAATTATATTATACCCACAGAGCTGGTCCAATAACTGATATCAATAGTATACCCACGAACTTGAGGTGTAAAACTGGACTGCTCGTGTTCCATATCTCCCTTATAAAAAAAAAATGACCCCACCGTGCTCCGTGCCATTTGGTGCAAATAATTGCTTTGGCAACCATGAATTCCCTAAGTTTTTACTATATTAGTGAAAATGTATTTTTAACATTGACTGAATACTTTTCGTTTTGAGAAAAATTTATTTTTGATTTTGCTGTTTTATGGATTTTATCACATTTTATGTAACGTTTTACTGAAAATTTCAAACAGGAATGTGAACTTTAAGTTTTTTTTTTGTATTTTAAAAAATGTGATTCTTCATCGTAAGACGTGCAAATACCTCATTTGGTAAATTGGAGTTTATTTAATTGGTAAGTTATAAAGCATTCAATAATAATTATATAAAATTTTACCTTAGAATCAAATTGTAAATCTAAGGGTAACAAGTTTAATCTTATGGATATGATATATGATAATTATTAAATGCTATCAATATTTTAGTTTCTAAGCAAATTGGTCATGATCATAATTCTTTTATACATCAGATAAGTAACTCTGTTCAGAGCATTTTTCTGGAAATTGTTTTATACAAGAAGATGAGCAAACAATTTGTGTTGTGCTTCTTACAAATAAACTGCCTGAAAAAAACTACGAAGCACTGTTTGACGTAAACATTTTGAAGCAACTAAACTTGGACTTAATAACATACACTGGCTCTACAAAAAGAAGTCCTGAAATAGGTGTGCATTAACCAACAACAATATCGTTTTACCATAAAGTTAATGTTCCACTGACATATAAAGCTGAATATCGAAACTGGTATGGTGTTAAAATTTAAAATGAAACCAATATGCCATATTAAAATAGATATAAATGATTGCATATAATAAGAAATTTTTCAATATTATTAAGAATGTTTGGAAATTACATAAATTTTACTTTTATGTATTTGTTTTGTCTAAAAATAAAATAATAACCTTTCGTTTGAATATGTTAATAATTAATAAAACAAAAAGTCTTGATTTTAGCTTAGATAGGAAATTTGTGTCATGAAAATCCTTTGTCAAAGTAGTGAGAAGCTGCGATTGATTACCATTTCAAAAATTCAACTCTACGAAAGGTCAATTCCAGATCCTTAAACAGTTAAGTAAATTGAAAGTTTGACCTAGTGTAAAAATTAAAAGTTGCTAGTAAATTTTTATGTATATATTTAGATTAAAAATGATTATATTAATATAAGAATTCTCTTGTATTTACAAGCTTCTTTATATTTAAAGTGTTTTAATAAATATTGTTTTGTTTACAATTGAATATAAACTGCTTTAACACTATCCCCTTTAGAGTTTAATTTTTTTTTATAAAAAAGGTTTAGTACATAATGTTACTTTACTTCATTTAAATTAAAGCTCTGTTTTTATGAAGGAAATGTCAACATTATTATGAATGTTGTTAACCCTATATAAATACCTAACATATCAGTTCCCTAAAAGCATCGAGGAGAAAATAATTTTAACAAAGACCTAATCGAAGCTATTTTTAAATGATGAAACTATCTTACTTCGTAATAGATTATGTGGACATTTCGATACCTTACATTAAACAATATACTATATTAATTCATGATATAAAATTTTTAAAAATAAATGCCTTAATACTTTTTTTCATTAACTTCTTATTCTCTATATTTCAAGAAAAAAATTAGTCTCGATTTGTTTTTGGCGCATATTTCACATTTTAACTATTTTGCTAAATAACAGTTTTATTGTAAACAATAAAATATGTAAACAGTCATAGAAAAAGCATTTTCATTTATTTATAAGAACTGACATTTCATGCTTGTTATCTAAAAATAATAAAATTGTTACATATTTACTCTGTTCTAAAGAAGTTAAAAAAATTAGCTTTATTGAGTTGCTTTAAACAGAAAAATTATAATTTTGAGGAAACTAAAAGTAGAAATTCAATTTAAATATTGTTTTACAGAAACAATTATCCTGGGTTGCGATTCTATAAGAGTAAAGGGAAAGAGAATGTCATAATAAGGATCTTCTATCTTTGTTCAGTCTGTATTAATTCATAAGTATATCACTGTCCTAAAAGAGATAAGGAAAGAGAATGTCAAAAAATATGCTTACAGAATTGGAGCTCTGGTCTTTTTTATTGAATATACTTGATTAACCTGTCAAGTAAAACAAGGAAGAGCGATTTATTGTTTAAGATATAGTATAGAAAGAGATAGTTATTCTCTAAACCTGTTAGTTAGAATAATAGAATTGACATTCATACACGACACATTCACGCCAATGTAAGAAACTAGCAGGGAATTCAATGTTGCCATACAAATCTTTGCACCGAATGGCGACCAAAGGAGGGGTCAAAAATTATTTTCATGAGCAGTCCAGTTTTATATCTCAAGTTCGTGAGTATACCAGAGTAATTATAACAGTATACAAAATCTTTCACAATCTACGCCCATAATACAAAAATGGTTTATTTTAGTATGGTGTAACATAATCAAAAAATTACGAAAACTACGAAACTTATTATGTTGCAAATGAATACACACTCACATAGGTATGTTAATATTATTTAACGAGGCCTAACAAAGAACGCGTTAAAATTCATTCCTGACAGTACCGGTTAAGGTCACAGAAAATCTTGCGATTTTATAAATAGATTTTCGCAATTTTTTGATTATATTTGTAGACTTTTAGGTTATTTTTTTATTTATTTATCCCAAATATTATTTTTATTCTTTCTTTATATTACCGAAACATTCAAAACGGTTTAAATCTCGATGATATTTTAAAACGCAAAACATTTTTAATAATAAAACTGATTAAGTCAAGAAAAAAAATAAATCTACCTATCTCGATAATAAGGCTTATGAGACGATACGAAGGATGATAGGCGGGATGTATACAGAACATAATTCGGCCGAAATTGTGCGCTTGGCTCAGTTTCGTTGTGGAGTCTTCCTAATTGAAGTTGCCTTAACAACGAATATGACGCACCCGAATAATTTCGCCAATTAAGGGCCGCCAAGGGGATGATATTTGATACAACTCTGAAATATAGGGTGAGCAAATTTATATATCTTCGAGAAATGTTTAAAAAGGAACTACTATATTTTATACCACTAAATTTATTAAGAAAACAGTAACTGCAGTTTCAACTCACAGAGTCATTTTCAAACTGAATTACAAAGGTAGACTAAGTATTCAATACAGAAACATGAGAAAATTTAACAATAAATAAAAACTACCTGAGAAATTACAATATTACAAAGGGGAGGTACTAAATTTTGGGAACTAATTATTAATTGGCGACAACAAATAACGGGGAAAACCCAAGTTCTGTCTGATCATTAAGCAAATTTACATTTTTATTATATTTATATATTTCTAAAGATTCAAGAATATTTAACTTTTGGCCCTTTGTTGAATAATATAATATGTCAGTGTTGCTTAAATTAGGAAAACTGTGGCTGTGTTCTAAGCAATGGTTGGCAAAGCTCGAGTCTGTTTTTCGTAATCTATATGATCGGTGGTGTTTTGAAAAGCGAGTTTTAAAGCTTCTACCACTTTGTCCAATATACAAGCTATCACCCTCTGAACATTTTAACTTATAAACTCCTGATTTATCAAATTTATTAATTTTATCTTTAGCATTGTAAAGAATAGTGGACAGATTGTGTTGAGATTTAAAGGCTACTTTTATGTTATGTTTGGAAAGAGTATTAGCTATGTTTTCTGATAGGGTACCACAGTATGACAAAGATATATAAGATGAACTATCTTTATCATTTTTTATTTTGGGATATATTGAATTAAAAGCTATTTGTTTTTGTTTTTTTGTTATTAATTTATTTATGGTTTGTTGGAAGAAATTGTTTGATATTGCAATCCTTTCAATGATATTTAGTTCCTCTTGAAGATCTTCTTCAGAGAGAGGCAAAGAGAATGCTCTATGTATCATTGAATTTTATGCAGCCATTTTGTGTTGTAAGGGGTGAAAAGAGTCATTAGATATAGTTTTACCTGTAAACGTTGGTTTTCTAAAAATTTTAAAATTACACTGATTATTGAGGTGAGATATGGTGAGATCAAGAAAATTTATTTTATGGTTATTTTCAGTTTCCAGAGTAAATTGAATTTTGGATGCCGGACAGTTGACACGCTTGCTCGTGCTATTTAACTCCCGTAGATTTCTTTTAATGGAGCTTTATTAGGTCGTTGGTTAACAGTAACAAACCAAAAACATTAGATAACTTAAGAACCAACATGGATCACGTAATTGCTAACATTGGGGCCGATTTATGCAAAAAAAAGTCGTGAAAAATTGGATTTGGCGACTTCATGCATGCAGACACATAAATTTAGTGGTATTATAAAATATAGTAGTTCCTTTTTAAACATTTCCCGAAGATGATTAACTACCACACAGTAACGGCTACCAGTATCAACTTTTTAAATTTATATATCTTTATTAAACTTTACAATGGAGAGTTAAAATTTTGGTGGCAACTATAACCTAACGGATTTCAAAAAAGTAACTTTAAGCACCGGGATTTTAAATATTTTAAACCTGTGCAAGATTCTTATTCGTTACGTAACGGTTATTTCAATAGGGATGACGTATTTTAAAATTGAGGTTATGAAAATATGCGTAACAATTTGTTATGATTCCTTTACCAGTTGAATACTCCAACGTTTACAAATTGATCAGATTTTTTATCAAAATTCTCTCTAGTCGAAAAACAATTGAACAATTATGGAAAAATCACCGTTTTCACTGCATAATAGTTGGCTCCATGGAGGAGAACGGCAAGAAGCCAAGCCAATATTAATGCTGTGTTCGTGAATCCACTGTGACCTCAGGAATCCAGAGTCTCTTAAACGACTGTAGCGAATTTTGCCTAAAGATCTTGATTTAAATGCCTTCTAGATTCATTTGACTCGAGAACTAAAGCCAAATGAGCAATTGTATCGCACATTGACGTTGACCTAATTAGGTTTCATAAGAAAATCATTTTCAACCACAAGGCTAATTTCTACACCAATGTTTCTTTACCGAGCAGAATTGGCATATTTCGTGTGAAAATCATTCACAAGAAAATAAAAAACAACCCTAACATCTTGTTAAGCTGATTGTTTGTTACGCACTTCATGTTGGATGCCTCAATGGATATTATTTTTTATTTCAAGATGTTGAAAACTCTGTTATTGTTAGTAGAAATCGTTATCGCTTGATGTCGACTGAATTTTTTTGGTCTAAAGTACATGTTCGCGACTGATTTGTGGTTTCAGCAGGATGGTGCCACTTGCCACACCGCACAATTAGTTTAATGATACAAAAGTTTGGTAAGCAAATTATTTCAAAAAATGGACCTGCCAGTTGGCCCGCTTGCTCATGCTATTTAACCCCAGCGGATTTCTTTTTATGGGGCTTTATTAGATCGTTGGTTAACAGTAACAAACCAGAAACATTAGATAATTTAAGAACCAACACTGACCTCGTGATTACTAATATTGGAGCCGATTTGTGCAAAAAAAGTCGTGGAAAATTGGATTTAGCGACTTCATGCATGCAGACGCTATCGGGAAGGACATGTAAATGGTATTGTATTTCATAAGTAATGACAAAAAGTATACTCTACTTCAAAATAAAAATTAAGCTGATACCTCACATAACCTTTGTTTTATTTAAAATTAAAAATAAGCTGTTCTTAATGAAAAGGCCATTATATAACTATAAACTTCTAAAAACTTCCTAGTAGTAAGAAAAATTTCTTCGCTGTAGTCCACGTCATCTTTTGAATAATAGACATAGTTTTATTCTTGGACTTCTATAACATTCATATATATATATATATATATATATATATATATATATATATATATATATATATATATATATATATGCTATGGAATCGCCATTGCTCAGTTAGTTATGGGATATTTAGAGGAAAAAGTTTTAGAAAAATTAAATTTTAGTATAATATGTTTCAGACGGTTTGTCGACGATTGCATAGCAGCCGGGCCACAGGATAAGATCAGTAAAGTTCTCCCAGAGTTTAACAGTTTCAACGAAAAATTACAATTCACGTCCGAAACAGAAAATAATAATAAAATAAATTTTCTAGATATGACACTATACGCAGAAAAAACAAAATTTTAACTGAATAGTACACCAAACCAACTTGGTCAGGTAGATACCGAAACTGTTCTCCAGAATTCCGACCAAGAATACAGCAAAAAGTGAAAAAGACACTAATAAATAGTAATTCCATAAAAAGACTATCACCGAAACAATTAATAAATGAACATATAAATTTTATAATAACCTAATAACAGCCAGTTACTAAAGGACATATTGAATGACCATAAATATACGAAAAACGCCTCAACAGCATTAAACAAACACATAAAAAGACAAAAACATACCTTTGATTATAACAGTATCATAACTAAAAACAAAGATACGAATTACCAAAAATTCCAGATAAAGGAAATGATTTAATTAAAATTTTAATTAAAAAAGATAAAAACACTGTTAACGACAAAACGGATATAGGAAATTTGAGCCACATTTACACCAGCCTAATTTAAATAAGAATAATAAGTATTCGATCCTGTTAATAAATATCAAAAATTGAATATCCTCTTAAACATAAAATTAAATGTATGCGTTCTTTCGGTTTTTTTGGTACATTGTAAAACATAAAAAATAAAACACATACGCATTCCATGTATCCACACTAAAAGTTGCATTTCATTATTAATAAATAAACAAGGGGTGTACTGGTAAACTTAAATATTTTTTTAAAAATTTGAATAGTGTTTTAAAGTGTTTGTTTTTTAAAATTGTAGATATGTTCCTTTATGAATATTATTAATTACATAAAAAATATTTTTGGGAAGATAAATAAAAAAAAACAAAAAATTAAATTTAAAAAATGCCTTAAATAAAGGACGAAACGTCAAATGTTTTAGATTTTTTGTTAAATAACGAACCTAAACCCAGAAAAAGACAAAATAAAAAAGGATATATTTATATATATATATATATATATATATATATATATATATATATATATATATATATATATATATATATATATATATTAATTTATTGTAAAAAAGTGTTAATAATTGTATTTATCATAGTATGCCAAAAAGTATTCTGTACCAACAATATGAAAAGAAATCTACGTATTCGTAATAATTATGACGGAATGATAATTTTGGCTTGTACTTTCATCGTCTTTATTAAAGCATTAACGTTGAAAAGTGGTTATTATTATTGATAAATGTAATAGAAGTCCAAAACAAAAGAACGAAAGCGTTCAAGCCGTTAATCTAACATTAAGTGAGATAATTATGCCTAAAGTAATAAAGTGAGGATTCCTGAAGATTCCAACATCACATGGTTCACAGCAAAAAAAGATTTCTTACTTCTAGGAAGTCTTTAGAAGTTTATAGTTATACTGGGTGTCCAGCAAAATGTGGGAAATCTCCCAGAAATGAAAAAAATACGTGAAAGGTACACTACAAGTTCATATAAACTTTTTTCGTATAGACTTCTTCTTCGGAGATAATTATTAAACCACCAGGTATATTTCAATTTTTTTTAATATGATTTATACCAGGTAAGACCCTAAATTAATATCTAAGAAAATGTTATGAATTACTCACAGCTGCAGGGACGGACTAGCTGTGACAGTCATGATCCCATTTTTTTACCCCCTATATGATAAGAACATTGGACGTTTTTTACATTCTTACATACATTTAGCTATTCACTAAAAATTAACGGTTTTCGAAAAAACGTCATTTTATTTACATCATGTATTTGGCGTATTTTGATAAAAGACACATCTTTATTCCTATCAAATGTTTAACCTTCAACCTTATGATAAATAATTAAAATTTTTTAACATAATGCTCTAGTAAAAGTTTCAAGAAGAACATGTGTTTAAATTTTGAGAAATTAATTGTTAAAGTTGAAGAAATTAAGTTGCATAATATGTTGCAGTTCAATAAAAGTTTTGACATTAAAAGGCTAATATCTCAACAATAAAAGAAGATAAGCCAGTTTATCTTATCTCATTTTAAAGCTTAAGTGATGTAGACTACCAAAAAAAAATCAGAGACAGGGTGAAAATGCCACTATGCAAGAAAAATGGAAATAAATTATAAAACAGCTTTTGTATTCATGAGTCATATTTTAAGCTGACCATAGAACAGCAATTGCCATTCATTTATGGTTCGTTATTATTGACGTTTAGCCTCTCATGGGGATGAAAACAACCCCTTACTGTCGAAAAAGCCAAAAAACATTTGAAAAAATTAAAAAAACAGATTTTCTGCATCATATAAATTACGAGAAATATGAATGAGATATTTGTATCAGATTCAATACAAATACACCTTATAAAGAGGGCAAAACTACCCCCAAACCCGATAAAAGACAATAAGTTGTATAGTACATTATGCAGCTAGGGAGCAAAAATAAAGAAAAACTTAGATTACATAGAAATTATGACCCAAGCAGAAAAATAAAAAATAAAATTCTAATGACACCCTATTTTTTCCGCTAAGGAAGGGTTGCTGTCAGTAAATCGCAGTCACACTTTTTTTACGGTCAAATGTCATTGAAAAAAATAATTTCAGAAAAATTAACGTTCAACCTTTCCTAGAGAGTCGAAAAAAAATTCTAATCTCACCCCTATTTTTTCCGCCAAGGGTAGGTTCCTGTTAGTAAAGCGCAGCCAAACTTTTTCTACGGTCAAATGTCATTGAAAGAAATAATTTAAGAAAAAATGTATGGGTTGTTTTCACCCACAGGGAACGGTGAATGTCAATAAAAAAGAACCATAAATAAATGGCAATTGCTACCTAATAATACTTTTTTCAGATATTTTATAATTTATTTCCATTTTTCTTGCATGGGAGTAGTTCTATCTTGTCTAAGGAGTGAATTTAACAATTTTTTTATGTCACTGATATTTTTTGATATTCTATATGACCTAAGGTTTAAAATGGGATAAGATAAACTTGTTTATTTTCTTTCGTTCTCGAGATATTAGATTTTCAAAACTGAAACACATTTTGCAACTTTGATAATTAATTTCTTAAAATTGAAATTTTTGATGGTGCATTATCATACCATAAACTTTCAATTAGCACACATTTAGGTTTCAAATACGAAGTTCACGAGGGGCTAATTTTTGCGGCCACTCTTTCCAGTTTTAACGCCTGCAATTTTAAAACTAGTCTGTTGAGAGACAATTTACATAATTTAATAAGCCTATTAATTACGATTAGTCATTCGTTACAATAACCTAAGGTATCTAAGTTATTATAAAATTTGTTTACAGAGTAATTTTCTAGTATATTTTACTAGTTAACATCCTTTCGTAGACTCGTACACCGTAAAGATTCTCTGTTTTTACTACAGCAACATCATAGTTGCAAATTTACATTAATAAATGTTAATTTGCCTTGTTATGCAGCGACAAAATTACCTTGAATATACATTACCTACTATACTATGTAACAACAACGTCACAGTATTATTGTGTCACATTCTGCAGGTGTAATATAGTTTCTGAAACTTGGGCTAAACTTAACCCTTAACCTAATTCATCTCCATCGCTTAGAACGTAAAATTTTCTTGTTCAGTATACCTGTATAATGCCTGGCCGCTACTAATAGGCGATAAGAAAAGTGCTTAATCAATATTAACAAATTATTGGTTATTTAGGCTTATCTAAAAATCAGTTGAACCGTTCTTACTATGCATGGCAATTTATTATATCTAAATTCTTATCTAACATACATTTTTTAATTACAAGATCCAAATAATTATGATCATTATTTCTTAAACGTTACACCTTGAGTAGTACCTGGAAGGAAACAAAGGGAATGGCAGAAAAACAAATACCACAGATTTATAACTGGGTGAATAGCAACTTACTAAATCTTTCCCCTGATAAAAAAAAATACAAATCCTTCTCGTTTAATATTAGTGGACAACCAAGTTTTGATTCATTAACATATCATATATGTCATAATAATGACTGTGCAGGTAAATGTAAATAAAAATACGCAACACTCATGACATCCAATGCCTAGGATTATAGATAGACCAGCATCTTAAGAAGAATCGTCATGTTGATATTTAATTAATAAACTGAGAAGTACTATTTATAAAATTACGAAACTTAAGGACTTTCCTGACGTTAAGGGTTAATTTATACCTCCAAAAATTAACAACTAACAACTAAGAAGCTGACCAAAATGTGGTTATCGGAATGACTTTTGTTTTTGTTTGTTTGCATGATGTTCGAATAGGTCGTATCTATAATCGTTATCAAGTATAAACTGAATGTTTTGTCTTAACACTACGAGCTTACATAAGGACTGAGAGATTAGGAATCTCAACACTGGGTTTATTGAAGCCAAAGCCACGTGCTTAAATAGCGGTATGCTTGCTTGCCAGTACCGAAAAATGCGACCCCTATCTTTTGGGCAGCGCGTTTCGTGTACTCGATTTTACATATTTCTGTTTTAATTCAGCGTCACGCCACCATATGACGGTTCTCTTACAAACTTTGTTAATCTGTATGGTTCTTGTATTATCAAGTGGACCATCGAGATGTCGCCTTTGTCGTCTTATTTGCCGTATCTTGATTATAAGTATGGCTTATACGATGCAAAGGCGAGATGATGGTTTGTACCGACTGCAGTGGCCTGACGAGTCCCATATTAGGACGAAACAGCGCTGTCGCCATCTGTCGGACCCGGAGTTATTCCATACTTTGGAGTGCTCCGCACTTTTTAATACGAGAATCATGTAGATTGACAAATTTTCACGTCCGCTTCGCCAATATTTTATTCTATTTTATTTTAAATTACACGGACAAAAACTTATCTACATATTTATTTACTTGTTTGGCTTTGAAACACGCTAAACGATGCTCTCATGGTGGGATCGTTTGGTGCGGCACCTGGCTTTGGCTGCTTAAATAGCGGTATGCTTGCTTGCCAGTACCGAAAAATGCGACCCCTATCTTTTGGGCAGCGCGTTTCGTGTACTCGATTTTACACATTTCTGTTTTAATTCACCGTCGCGCCACCATATGACGGTTCTCTTACAAACTTTGTTAATCTGTATGGTTCTTGTATTATCAAGTGGACCATCGAGATGTCGCCTTTGTCGTCTTATTTGCTGTGTTTTGATTATAAGTATGGCTTATACGATGCAAAGGCGAGATGATGGTTTGTACCGACTGCGGTGGCCTGACGAGTCCCATATTAGGACGAAACAGCGCTGTCGCCATCTGTCGGACCCGGAGTTATTCCATACTTTGGAGTGCTCCGCACTTTTTAATACGAGAATCATGTAGATTGACAAATTTTCACGTCCGCTTCGCCAATATTTTATTCTATTTTATTTTAAATTACACGGACAAAAACTTATCTACATATTTATATATATATATATATATATATATATATATATATATATATATATATATATATATATATTAAATGCGCCGTGGCAAATAGCAGCAGCTGTCCAGCAAAAGTGTACACTGTTAAAAATAACCTAAAATTTAAGGTCCACCCAACATTAAATTTAATGACTTTGTACCAAAAATCGAGAATAATTTACATTTACTTTGAATTTAAAGCAATTCATTCAAATATAAATTCGTTGTACACTAAATTTGATTAAATGGTATCTTAAATTTCAATAAAGTAACTGAAAAGATATTTTAACTTCTGTAAATTAAAATTAATTCACATATACCCTAATACTAAAGGAATTTACATTATTATTCAGTATACATTACATGAGATTCCGGGAGATGGCGCAACTTGTCTTAATATTTTTATTTTGTATGATATAAGTTGCTTAAATGATTCAATTTTCTTATGGTGAGGTGTACATGTCTGCCAATGGCATAAATTAATTTAGATTACTGTAAATTATTAAATTTAAAGCATTACATTAAATTCATTTAATAAACTTTTGTGAAATTTGCTTCCAACACATTTACATTAAATTTAATGCATTTCCTTTTTACAGTGTAGTAGCCGGGATAAACCGGTGGCTGGTCTTAAAACTAGAGTTCAAGTTAAGTTTTTCTTTGGTCCTTGCGGTGTGACCTTTAACTGCATATGAGGAAACTTTGCCGGCGCTTGATTTAATTAGCAGGGAAAAAAACGATCAAAAAACCTCTCTGTAGTTCACTGGAGCAAAGTAGAGAACTTATATGCACATAGGATAACGATATCCCAACAAGTAACCTGAGGGAGTTTGCTAAGACCATTTTATCGCTTTGTATACTGGGACTACAATAATAAATTATTCACTAAATTTGTAATGAATGTTTAAAAAACATATTTATCATTATTACACGGAGAGCTTTAGAGTAGTTTTGCATCGAAACCCCCTGGCGTTGGTCAAAAGCAGGTTAAAAAATTGTACCGGCAAAACCGCGACCGTTTGTAGTAACCACAGAGTTATTCCACATATATATGACTAGGAAGCAGTATATCAAATTTTTATAGCTCAATAAGGTTGTCTTCATATACCTACTCGAGAACCTCAAGATTTTCAAGTTAAGTAAAATAGTTAACGTTTAGTTTACCTTTATTACTTAAATACTCGTGAATATGTTTAAATTACGCAATTCAGTAAATTGTAGGCGGTGACCAAACATATAGAAAATTAAATACCGATCCCAAATAAGTATATACGGTATTTAAAAAATTGTAAGAAGTATTTTAGCCACCAGGCAGCTCGGTACCGTATGTTCAAATAAGGCAAAATTAGAAAATATTAATAAGCAACGTGCTTATTAAGTCTTAACACATCACTTGAGCGGTTATAAATGACTTCGACTCGATACGTGGAAATTTATTACTTTGAAATTGGTAAATTTGCAGCGTAAGCAGTTAACGTGGCGAAATTTATTTAATCTTGTTCTTACACGTTTTACAGATTCCATTGCGGACAAAAAAGGTAGACCTCCAACTTCGTTAATAGCAGAAAATTTTTTAAGGCGCTATACGAGAAGTAAGTAGGAAAAAATTGCTATAAGGTTATATTCGTTGGAAAGGACCAAATTGAAAATGTGACGGTGATTATCAGAGGAAAAGCACTTGACCAAAAATAGGCTACTGACTATTAGTCCAAACCATAAATAAATATAGTGACGTATTTTCTGAGATGGATGAGACCTACCCAGGGGTGTTGGGGGCAATGAAAGAATAAACTCTACATAAAATGTAAGAGCAAAAAATAGGTTAGGGCCAAGAAGGAGGGGGTCAAAGTAAGCTAAAATAGTTTTTTCAATCTATAAGTCCAGGAACATATTCTGGAAAAAAAGTTTGAAATAAAAGTTGCTAAGATTGTAAAAACCCTAAATCAAGATCGGCCGTTTTTTCATATCAATTATTTATTGCAAATTAACTTTTTTGCGCTTTTTTGCTTTCAAAGAGAAGGCCTCATCTTTCTGAACAAAATGATGTTAGATAATAGTAAATCGGACAATTTGTTGCTGAGATATTGCTAATTGTTTATTCCAAGACGCAAAATGTTGATTGCTATAACTTTTTTTGAGTGAACATTTTTACCTTGATAAAAATTTAATCTCAAATGAAAAAATTAATTTCCAACCCCTTAGATATCGCTTTATTCTTTTTTATATAGAAATAGAGCACTCACGTGGGCGAGAAGACTAAACTCGCAGCTTGAAATCAGCAGCGCTCGGAAAAATTCGACATATTTCAGCAACAAATATACCAATTTAGGTGTTTTTTTTTTAATTTGGTGTTTTATGCAAGCTTTCTTTAACTAAATTAATAAATGGTGCATAAAGGAAGGACTACGTCGATGATGCCGAAGAAGAAAATGACGCTGAAATATAGGACGAAAAAAATAGCGCCTTAAGATTTGCAATGAAAAAAACACATTTATAAAACCACAGCGAAAATCATCACTTCTCCATATATGCGGTGAAAACTAGAATGCTAAACAGCATAACGGCGAAAAAAATTACATCTTTAATAAATGCGGCGAAAAAAATTACATCATTAATAAATACAGCGAAAAAATTACATCTTTAATAAATGCGGCGAAAAAAATTACATCATTAATAAATACAGCGAAAAAGTTACATCTTTAATAAATGCGGCGAAAAAAATTACATCTTTAATAAATGCGGCGAAAAAAATAACATCATAAATAAATACAGTGAAAAAATTACATCTTTAAAAAATGCGGCGACAAAAATTACATCTTTAATAAATATGGCGAAAAAAATTACATCATTAATAAATACAGCGAAAAAAATTACATCTTTAATAAATGCGGCAAAAAAATTACAACTTTAATAAATGCGGCGAAAAAATTGCATCATTAATAAACACAGCGAAAAAATTGCATCTTTAATAAATGCGGCAAAAAAAATTACATCTTTAATAAATGCGGCGAAAAAAATTACATCATTAATAAATACAGCGAAAAAATTACATCTTTAATAAATGCGGCGAAAAAAATTACATCTTTAGTAAATGCGGTGAAAAAAATTACATCATAAATAAATGCAGCGAAAAAAATTACATCATTAATAAATACAGCGAAAAAATTACATCTTTAATAAATGCGGCGAAAAAAATTACATCTTTAGTAAATGCGGTGAAAAAAATTACATCATAAATAAATGCAGCGAAAAAAATTACATCATTAATAAATACAGCGAAAAAATTACATCTTTAATAAATGGGGCGAAAAAAATTACATCTTTAATAAAAGCGACGAGAAAAATGACAACAGGGAGAAAACTTCACATAAAAGAGAAACTCTGGAGCTGAGAACGGAATAAGATAAAGTAAAGGTGGTACAATACGCCTGGTCTCAGACAAGCGAAGAAATTCAATAATCCATCTCTACAAGAATACTTCTCGGCCTCCGGCACTGCCCCTTAGAACATCATCTCAAAACTCTTGTAAAAAGGTTGTATTTTTTATTAGTAAACAATATTAAAAGTTGTTAATATTTCATATGACTGACGTATTGACATGACGTTTATTTTGTTGGCCAAATTTTGTTCAATTGTTTTCATAGCATTCTTTATTCTTTAGCACTAAAATCAACTGTTTTGAAAATAATGGCTGATTTTTTTATTTAAAACAATATTTATTATTAAAACACAATTTTATTCGGGTTTGCTTAAATTTTAAAGCAGATTAAAAAATAAGCTGTACTAGCGATAAAAATTAGTACACGAAAAGAAAATTATTTATATATACAAGGTTAAAAATAACCTTAAATTTAATGCGAATTTAATGGCCATTCTCCATTAAGTTTAATGATTTTGTACCCAAATTTGATTAAATGGTATCTTTAGTTTCAAGATATTTCAACTTTTGAACATTTAAATTAATTTACATATACCATAATACTTCAAGAATATACATTATTATCCAACGTACATTGCATGAGATTCCGGGAGATGGCGCAACTTGTATGGAACTTTTTATTTAGTATGATACAGGTTGCTTAAAAAACTCAATTTTCTTATGGTGAGGTGAACATGTCTGCCCTGTACTGACGGAAACCAATGAGTTCAAAAACGGTCTACAGATGGCGGTACAGTACCTGTGGAAAAATTTCCACCTTCTCCTGGTAGTTTCAGAATTTTTTGAACTCACATTAACGTTGGTGCATTTTATTTAATGTACATAGTCACCTAAAAAGGTAATGATCAAACTTTAAATTTAATACACGATTACATTAGATTTAATGTAATCAATTAATTTAGATTAATGTAAATTATTAAATTTAATGCATTACATTAAATGCATTTAACAAACGTTTGTGAAATTTGCTTCCAGCACATTTACATTAAATTTAATGTAATTCCTTTTTACATTGTAGTTTCAGCATATTTTGAACTCATTGGTGCATTAAATAAGTGATAACATATCTCAATTTCAATGAACACTAGCTGTACATTTAATGTACATACATACATATATATATATATATATATATATATATATATATATATATATATATATATATATATATATATATATTCGAAATTTTAAAATTTCCGGTGCATTGGTGCATTAAATAAGTGATAACATATCTCAATTTCAATGAACACTAGCTGTACATTTAATGTACATATATATATATATATATATATATATATATATATATATATATATATATATATATATATATATTCGAAATTTTAAAATTTCCGGTTTACCAAAAATTGCAAGAACTTTCAACTTTTAATATATATTTTTTTGAATAACGTCTGTATAAATAAGCCAATATATATTACAAAATCCTGTATATTCATATCGTATATTGAAAAATTATGATATTATCAACCCCTCTAAACTAATAACCTAGTAAATAAGTAAATCGACCCTGCGGGTTAATATATTACACGCACATCTTAAACATACAAATCCATAATATGGAATACATTAATTTTCCGGTAGCGGAGCCGTAACCACGCCATTTTCAAAATTGAATTTTATTTATTTCGTGGTGTTCATGTGCCGTAACAGTTCGGGCGAGGTGCTCGTTAATCATCGCCGACTTGACAGCACGAATCTTTTTTAACAAAAACTCGGTAATTTTATGAAAAGTTCCGTATACAGCATGATGCATTCATGCCCCGTTTTTTGGTCAAGCTTTCGGTTTGCGGGTGTTTTGGCCTTTGATAAAGGGATTTTTCATATATGAAAGGCAAAAACCTTGCGGGTTATTATATTAAAGTAAAATGCACGTGACAGGAGAGTATACACAGCTGATTTATTAAAATTTTTGTCGTTAACTCTGCATGTATAAGGAAAAAGTATAGCTGTGTTTAATAATGGCGAAAAAATCCAAATATAAAATGAAGAAATTGATGTGATCCTGATCAAAAGTTATTATTGCGTAACTCGACCGTATTACTTGGAAAAATTTAATTTTAATTTATTAGTCCTTAAAAGCTCGTGTGAGGTTGCCAGTCCTCCATCGAGCGCCTCCCAGGTGGCGGATAGGGAAATCCTCCCAGATATGGGTCGTATCGGGGAAATGAAATTCCCGGGGCGGACCAACACTAATACCACAGCAGCGTCTGACTCAGAATGAGCGGCTGCAAATAGCGTGTGACCTTAAAGGGGTGGCTGAAATACAAACTAGCCAATCCGCCAGACAAGCGTGGCGTTTTAATGTCAAAACACCCCCTAAAATGAAAAATGTCGAATTTTAAAACAAAATTACCCCAGGTGGGTAGAGGAAACTCGAAATCCCATACCGGGAAACCTCAACAATTCTGGGGAAGGAAAATATTCGATAAGCCTTAACATCGGTACATATAATATAAGATCCATGAGCGAAGACACAAAAATAAATAAACCAGAGGAAGAACTCCCCGAGATCCAATGGGATGTAATAGGAATAGCGGAGGTTAAAAAAAAAGGAGAAGCCCGAATGCAACTGAGTTCCGGAAATACACTCTACTTCAAGGGAAACACAGACGATTGTAAAAACTGAGTAGGGTTTATTTTCAACAAAAGGATCGTCAAACATGTCCAAACAATAAAAGGCGTATCAGACCGAGTAGCATTTTTGACCATCACATTAAAAAGAATGTTGAGGATTTGACTTGCTCTCAACTCTTTGCGCTTTGACCTTTACTCAGCCAAAGACCCTTCTTACTGTTGGGGGTTTAAGGGAGTTTTTCCATAGGCGAAGTTCTACTCTGGGAAAATTAAATCCAATACACTATTTTAATACTTTATTCTAATTGAAAAAGGAATAGCAAATTACACTACTTTTTTACAGAGATATTGAGAATACAATGAATTTTTGTGCTTATTTTTTACTTTGCGGATTTGACCGTTTATCAGGTCGAGTCAAGAGAAACACACTTATTAAAAAGTTTTTTGCTTGGAGAACTAACTTTTAACTTCAGCAAAAGGAGATCTATCGAACCGCTTTTAACACTATGTCTCCCTTACCGGACTTGAATCCACAAATCGCACTATTACCAAGGATTAATAATTGCCAGTCTTCCTTTTCGCTACACATAACAATTTTTATAAACATTTATTTATCAAGATAAGAATATTAAAATAACGTTGTATTTTCACAACAAAGAATATGTCTGAAAATTATCCAAGTTTACGCACCTACCAGCGCATCTACAGACGAAGACACTGAAACCTTTTATGAAGAAATAACATCAGCATTGGAAGAACAGAAGACTCGTTTAATAGGTGACTTCAATGACAAACTGGGGAAGAGACTCAATGAAGAGGAGACGAAGATTGAAAAGTATGGATACAGCATAAGAAATAAAAGAGCAACTACCTTGATCAATTACCTAAAAGACAGAAAACTCTTCGCAATGAACTCCTTTTTTGACAAGGAACCACTACAAAAATAGACATGGATAAGTCCCAGTGGTTAAATCAAAAATCAAATTGACTATATACTTTCGACACCAAAAAGCATCGTTACAGACGTGACCGTGCTTAACCAATTTTCGACTGGCAGCAACCACAGGTTTGTAAGGACAAAGATTCAAGTCAAGAGCTTTTTTAAAACCAGAAAAAGAACCAGTCAAACACAAAAACTAGATATAGAAAAGCTCAAACAATACAGACAAGTATAAAGAAAAAATAAAGGAATATTTACCAAATATAAACAACCTGGAGAATAAAAATATCAATAAAATAGATAAGGTATGGACGAACACACTATTACAAGCCGGAAAAGAAGTAGCACAACCATCATCGAAAAAGGACAACTATATCTCTCAACACACAAAGGAATTACTAAATAAAAGAAGGGCGCTGCTAACAAAACAATTAGAAAAGATATCAAGGAAAATAAAAGAAGGAACCAAGAAACAAAGATAGAAAGAGTAATTCAACAAAACAAGAATATGAAATGCCTGAAACCACAATTGGAAAAAATACAGATAAATAGTATAAAAAACAACGAAGAGATAGAAACTAGCGACATGGAGCAAATTATACAGATACCGCAAGAATAGTACACAAATCTTTGTATTACAAAGGAAAAACCACCACAAGAAATCCTTAATCGATTAAACACTAAAATAAAAAACATCAACTCTGACATTAAACTAGAAATTAGTAAAAATGAAATTAAAAAGGCCCTGAAAGAAATGAAAAATAACAAATCGCCAGGTAAAAATGGAATCCCAGCAGAAATGGTGAAGAGTGCTGAAAAAACAACAAGAACATTTTGTACATCCTTCTGAACAAGATACTTAGTATAAAACAGATACCAACCAGTTGGAACGAAGCAATGACCCTTTTACTATTGAAAAAAGAGATCGAAAGAATTTGAAAAACTACAGGCCAATAACGCTACTTAATATCATGTATAAACTGCTAACTAAGATACTGACAAATAGAATGACCCCAAATTCGATGGCTACCAAACACGAGAACAGGCTGGATTTAGGAAGGACTTCAGCACATGCGACCACCTACTGACGATAAAAATTCTAATTGAAAAGGCCAACGAATATCAGATTCCTCTATATATATAGCATTCATAGATTTTGAAAAGGCGTTTGACAGCGTTGAACATGGGACAGTTAAGAACTCGTTGCAAAATAGCAGGATCGACCATAGATACACAGATTTAATAACAAATATATATAACAATGCAAAGATCAGTATCAAAATAACAGAGAAACACAGCACTAAACCAATAAAAATAGGACGAGGGTCAGGCAAGGAGATACGGTGTCACCGAAACTATTTAACCAAGCTCTAGAGGATGTCTTTAAAAAATTACAAGAGAGAGAGAGAGCTATTGAATAACCTAAGATACGTGGATGCTATAGCTGTGATAATAAATAAGAAAAATGAATTGCAAAAAATGATTGAAGAACTGGATAACGAAGCGTCAAAAATAGGATTAAAAATCAACTATGACAAAACGAAAGTAATGAAAAATCACACTATAACGGACGCACAAAGAAAATTGGAGGAAGTGTCAGAGTAAGGTCAAGTAACAAAACTAAATAAAGACAATTAAACTGAAGAAATAAAAAAGAGTCAGACTATCCTGGATATCATTTGGTAAACTCTCATACATCCTCAAAAAATATCCGCAGTATCTAAGAACTAAAATGTTCAATCAATGCATACTACCTGTCTTAACAAATGGATCTCAAACATGGACATTTTCCAAAGAGAATATAGATAGAGCTACCAAAATACAAAGCAATGGAGAGAAAAATGCTGGATATCAGACTTATAGATAAAAAGAAGAACACATGGATACGGACAAAACAAAAGTAAGCGATGTCTCGACACAAATAAATGGAAATTCGCCGGCCGTACTTTAAGACAGAAAGAGAAGAGATAGAACAAAATAATCCTAGAATAGAGACCCTGGCAACACAAACGAAGAAGGGGAAGACCGCAAATGAGATGGACAGTCGACTTAAAAAAGCAGGTCGGACAAAGATGGGTACAAACCGCTCAAGATAGAGAACAATGCAAAAAACCAAGGGAGGCCTACGTCCAAAGATGGATGATTGAGGCTCAGTAGATAGATAAGTCCTTAAAAGGCTTCGGGGATTATTTTCTGACCTCTTTTTATCATCTTTTAAACGACAAATAATTATTATAGGTAAAAAGGAGGGACATAGGTTACCGTGATCTTATTTGTAAGGGCACAATCTCTTCATAACTTGTTTTGATGTATCTCAAACGGTTTAATCAACGAAAGCCTAGAAAGCGCGCGGACCCAACAACGTCTATAATAAAGACAGTGCTGAAAAGAAATTTCCCGATGACGTCAAGGTTCGGCAGCTTTTGATTTTTATAATAATTTCGATAATACGGTCTTAGAACAACTTCCATAATATGTCGTTAAAGTGACACTGTCAGACGATTTCGAATTTATAAGTATAGAAGAGCTTGGAGATTTTTCTTTTTGTAACGTGTTTATTATCGTGTTAAAATAGTTAATAACACATGCGACAGTATTTTCTTGAGATTATTACTTCACACTAATTTTTGTTATGAATCGTTAAAAACTAATGTCTTAAAAGAGAAGGACGATATGAAATTATTACACGTTTTGTACGGTTTCTTATGATTTTCTCGGTAATAATACGAGGTGTGGCTATAAAATAAATACACTATTGCTGTAAAATATTTTATTTTAAGTTTATACATATTAACCTATTATCACCTTCAATATACACCCCTCCTTCCGCGATTCGAAACAATGCTGGAAGTGGAAAAGTTATTTTATTCTTCTTATGACCGTTAAGAAAGGGGACAACTCTACTGATGAGACCAATAGATGGTCGAAACTAGTATGGAGAGAGAACCAGAGTGGAATTCGCAGAGAATATACTGTTTTTCCCCTTTCTTAAAGATCGTAAGGAAAATAAAATAACTTTTCCAAATACATAGACCGTGAAATAGTTTATTTTTAATGCTGGAAGTCTTCTTCTGTGAGCTCATTCATGATGCATGTCGCTTTTTCTTTCACAGCTTCCATGGCCGGAAATATTGTTCTTTTAGTGAAGATTTGACCTTGAGGATTAGATAAAATTCACAAGGGGGAAGGTCAGATGAATAACTAGGATGGTCCAACACTGGAATATTGTACTTGGCTACAAAAATTTTGACAGACAATGAAGGATTATCCTGCGTGTCGTCTTCATGAAGAACCAATGACTTGTTCTTCCACAATTTGAGTCGTTTTTTTATTCTTTCCCGAAGTTGAGCAGGAACCCCAAGATAGTAAAATCAATGAAGGTCGTTTTGACGTGGAAGGGCGACCCGGCTGCTAATTATCTTCAACGTCTTCTGGAAATGGATAAACCACTTAAAAAATCGCGCACGTAATGAACATTCATTGCTATACACTTCGTTTAAGGAAAGATATGTTTCAATGGCGATTTTGCCAACTTTCATGTGAAATTTTACGATAATTCGTAGCTCTATAAAAAATAGCTCTTATACAATCGAAGGCTACGGACAGACTGATTTATCTACAGGCACGAGAGGCACCGCATTCGAAAGAGAAGTCTCCACGTTACACAGATGTCGGTTGATCGTCTTTGGCGCATGCGTACTTCTTCTGTAGAGGCATAAGTTTCGTTACTTTATAGCTACACCTCGTATACTTTGATGCTGCAATACACACAGCAAAAAATGTTATTAATATTTTACGCATTACTATTATGAATTGTGATTAAAAATTACAATGGTAGAAAAAATCACCGATCAGGCAAAGGCCATAAAAGGAAATTAAATACATTTACCAATTAACTGTACATAAGATGCAATAGAAAGCGTCAGATAATTCAATGGCGAAATACAGAAAAGTTTTCTCAGTACCGCTTAACCGTAAATCATCGAGACACATAAATCTCTGAAAAATTTTGCAATCCAAAGGTACACAGTTTATATTAAAATCCACTTTAATACATTTATCTAAAAAACTACTATAAAACATTTTATGTTTTTTATTACTTATATCTTTAATACTGTTAGGACTTAAATTACTTAAATATAAGTTTAAAATATTTAAATAATGATCATCTAAAATTCATAATCAAACTTAAAAGTAAGCAAATCTATAAATCAAATAAAAAACCAAGTAATAATTTTCTTGTTGTTTCCATGACTCCGGATGATGGTGTCTCAAATCAGCGCTGTGTTCTTGTATTGTAGGAGTTGTTGTCTACCTACGTAAAACCAAATTAAAAATATTTCACTATCCTATTTTTTTAAAAGATCATTGATTTCTATAATTGACATTTCGGTATTTTTGTGCTGAACTACCTAGAGAAAACGAGAGGGAGAGGAGGGGGAACAGTGAGGAATGGTTTTGGGGGGGCAATAATTAAATCAATTTTTTCCCTACAAAGGGTATTAATTCTGAAATTATTTTAATATTTGGAATGAATGGGGTCTCCCAATCCCTCTGGTACCTTCACTGAAAAGAAATAAACATTACTTCAATAACAATTTATTATTCGTTAGCACTTCGACGTATTTTTCAATCACAATTTCATTACCTTTAATATTACAATGTAAAAAATTAAGTGTCGTTCTATGCCCGCCTTTCCCATAATTTATATTGACTTATCATAACATGTTATTCGTACATTTAGGATAGATCTTTCAATGTCTCAATATTTATTCAATCGTGACAAATATACATTTATAATAAATAAATAAATAAATAAACATAGCCCAATCCTTTCCCAACTTGAAAATGTAAAGTTACTCTTACTATAAATTTCTCGATTTTGACACCTCCATTCTTCCATCGACAAAAGCCAGGAGAAAATTATTATTCGACCTTAACCTGCGTTTAACAGTTTAACAACGAGTTAAAATTCGGCCTAAACTTCACCGAAATAATATCAGAGACGTAGGTAGGATAAAACAGAAAAAAGACGAAACTTTAAAACGAGCTTATGGTAGGTAAAACAAAAAAAGTTTTCTATTTAGAGCCTCAGAATTAGTTCTCGAAACAACTATTGATATACACGGTGGTTCATAACTTCCTAGGTCGATTTCATGCTTTTCTGTATTGAACAGGAAATAAAACTTTTGAAAATCTTAGGTCAATTATTACGACTCACAGAGCATATCGAAGACTTTTTGTATCAGAAATGTTCCATCTGAGATGACTATAAACGATCTAAATACGAATTTTTAAATCAAAGTTGTACGGTTGACATACCACGTTCCAGTAAACCACAGTTCAAAATAACAGTACAGAATATTCAGTACATACAAGCCAGCATGAAAGAAGAAGCAGGAACATCTACTATATGACATTTAGTGAAATGAACTTAAAGCAGACAACTGTCCAGCATGCTCTAAGGTATCTTGGTTTATATCCGTATAAAATTCAACTTATATATCCCTTATATGCTCAAGATTATCAATAGAGGCTTCACTTTAAATTTAACCTTTTTAGTATATCTTCCACCAGTACTCGGTGCAGAACTATCCTTTACCAATTGAGTATGAACCGCCGAACAAGTTTAGAGCCGAGTCGGCGACCCACACTCAACCAGTTGTCCATCCTACAGGGCAGAGAAAAAAAAATTTAGATAGAAAATTCATAAAAAACATACACAATAAAGGTAAGCAAAGAGGGTAACGAAAAATGAAACGAAAGAAAGGTACGAAAGAAAATTAATATTAATAAAAGATCAAAATACTTAACCCTCCACTGGTTATCCATCTTTACGTTAAAATAACAAAAATCAGTAAACCAATAATCTATATAAATATAAATAACTAGCCAACACGCAAGGATAGATAAATTCATAAAAAAAGTAAAAGGTAACATCAATAAATATGATAGGTAAATTATCAATCAAATAAATTCATAACGAACTACTACCGAGTTTTTTTTGATCCACATGCTACTTGTGTTTCAATATGTTATTTATAGTTGATGGCTAATTTTAAAGAGTAAAGTTGAAATCTAGTTCCAAACAACATCGTGCCTCTGTATTCAGCCTGGCTCCGACGCAGTAGCGCCCTGGATAACCCACCTTTATTCTCCGGCATAGGGATTAGCGAGGCATTTTTGCTCGCTGGTACTGCCACTAGCTTTCCCCTATACTCTAGTGATTTGATGCAATAAATCAAGATTCGTTTTTTTTCTTTTATTGTGAGATATTGCGCCTTTTCTTTGAAAACCAGTGTAGCAAAACTGTTTCATGTGCAAGCCCGTTTTGTTAATTTTAGCTCATTAGGAAAGAACCATACGATCGAATGCTATTTACTTTCGACTTCATAAACTAAGATTTTTTAAGAATCCCGTTCCTATTTTTTGTGAATTTCCTTGCATTAACACACAAGAGCCTTTTTTTGAGCGTTTGTCAATTTATATGGGATCCAAGCGAACAAAGCTTTTTCACAGGTAAATGATTATTCAATATTATACTCTGGTTTTACTAATGCCTAGGAAGGTCTCAACCTCAAGGTCATATGACGATCTAGTTAAATCCATTTTTTGGCCAAGATGAAATTTTGAAGTTTCTATAAATAACTCATAGGGTACATATCTCAAAACTTTCTGAGTAAGTATACTGTCTAAAATGTCGAACTTTACAATGGATATATCAGATGCCACCTAGCAACATCAATGTTGCCAGTTCCCGATATACAAAAGGTTGGCCTCGCATTGAACTATCCGGAGGTGGAAAAAAAGAGAGGATATCTGGCAACATTCAGAGGAATTAGTCACAGGGCTTCTTGCAGGACGTTACCAGATATAAGATAAAAGTTTGCGACACTCCTGTATATCGGGGTTGTAGAATATGTACTATGCGACTGTATTACTCTTTTACTAAATAAACGATCCATGTTCAGCGGGTACCGGCCCACTTTGGCCGAAATAGGGGAAATGCCGCTAGGTAACATCATCACCTACTTTAAATCTGCAGGCTGGGCATCGACGGTTTGAATCAGGCAAACCCCTATAGGAGGATGCACTACTACATGAGGAGGTTTTTAGCCCATCATCTTCAGTTTCCAAATATAGACACTTTCAGAGGACGATGTTCCAAAATCATTATTTCCACTTTTCTGTAAAATTAAAGAGCGGCTGATTCATCTTCAATAGATTCACATAATAATTCAACCAATGAATTAATAGTAATACAAAAGCTTCGTGATACATTTGGGTATCTACAAAAACGACTGCTATGGCTAAACTGTTAAAATTTAGTTGTAAACTATAATTAAATCAATTAGTGGTCTACAAAATCCCCACAAACCTGTCACATAACCACCTCTTATTGCAATATATCAATCAGAATATTTATCAAAGAAGATGAGAATATTGCAAAAGCTGGCAACAAAACCTCAACATACACTAAAACCCGCCTAATACGATCACGTTTAAAACGATTTCCGGCATAATACGCCATTTTACATTGGTACCTGCAACTTGAGGCATATTTTCATATATTTTATCATGCTTAATACCATTCGTCTTCCCGCTTGATAATCATCTGCCACCCGCTACACTGACCACTGCCTACGTATTATCTCATGAGGCAGCGGTTAAAGACTGGTTAAAAGGTTTATATGATCACTTCTAGGTGAAATGTAGATAGATAATACTGTTCATTTATAATTGCCCTGCTCGGCCCAAAAATATTGAGCTAAGGCATGTCAAGCTTGTTTTCTTACCTTCAAATGCGACGAGCAAGTTCAGCCGACGATTCAAAGCATTATAAATGTCCTCAAACCAAGTGATAGACCAAGACTGATACATTGCTTTCTGAAAGAAATGGACGACTCTTTTTGCAAAAGACTCCTGGAAGCGCATGATGCGATACTAAATATTGCAGCGGCATGAAAAGCAAATAAACCCGAAACTATATTAAAATTGTTCCACGAAAGCGGATTTTCGATATAACGAAGATAATATCATGTTGTGAGAAGAAGAACCAGCGATACTTTAAAATGTTCCTGGATATTCTTCCATCGATGACAAAGATGCGAATAGCACCCAAAAAAAGATGATAACGATGTGAATTAAGAGAAGACGGCTCCAATTTTACCAAACACTCAGTCTTTGTTAGCAGAGGACCATTTAAAGCCTCTGTATCTTCTTTGGATGATAACGAAGACGCACTTCAAAAGTTAAATTATATTGAAAGTGTTCTAGTTACTAATGCATCCAAATATCTTTGTCAAATCAAAATAACTGATTACTTTAAGTCATATGGAAATAATTATACAATATATATAGTGAACTTCTTCAAAAATAAATAACTTTATAAATACACAAAGTAGTTACGCATTTTTATATAAATGAACTTTATTTTTTTTTTCAAATTGATATATAAACTTTATTAAAAATTATTTAACTTGCTTTCCTACAGTAATGTCTAGTCAGTTTAATTACTTCTTTGCAAGAATAAGAAAATGGCTGCCCAACCCAAAACCCTCTTTACACACATACAGTATCTTAACTTTCATTATAAGAACGAAGTTTTGGAACGTTGTTATTTCTAATAATGATGCATGTAATATTTCTATAATAATTGCTTAACTATTATGTTCACAAACTATAAAACTAAAAAAAATATTAAGGATCGTCAATTGCAGCTGCCTAGTCGCGGAAAATTAACTATCATAATTTAACACTTTAACACGGTAAACGAGGATTGCTTACTTATTAAAAGAACAGCATGATATATGATTACGGTTTCTGTAAAGGCTTTTTAAGAAGTCACGTAGTCATATTTTAAAGATGTAACCAAAAAAACACAAGACTGTAGCGACTACCCCTTCCAATTCGTTTTCATACAATATTCGAAATATGTCTCTATTGATTCATTAATGTTTCAAACCAAAAAGTAGCTTTACTATTCCTCTTGCCTCCCCACGAACACGTCCCTGAGTTGTAAACATCCGAAGTGCATCGTCTTCCATTGTGGTCCGTCCGATTCCCATACGGTGTGTACACGCCCTAACTACATTAAATCATCGTAATACGACATTTAGTACGGTGTAAGTTACTACGTTAAAATGTTGCGTCATGTCGTAGAAACTGAAAATTTACAGGGTGGTGTAATGTACCCAGCTCTTTATGAGACGGCATTCCGCGAAGACCACTAACAGAGGTCAGGAGTCCAAAAAGAACATCAACCTTAACAATTATTAACGGTTTTATTTTTTTAACAATTTATAAATGTGCAATATACAAAAGGTGACCATCTGTACTAATTTGAGTAAGAGAGAATGTATTTTTTAAAACTTTCAGCCTGATCTAAACTTTTTTCTGAGATACCCATGCATATATATATATATATATATATATATATATATATATATATATATATATATATATATATATATATATATAATATGTATATATATAATAATTATGGGACAATCCGGATCAGAGCTACGACCAAAATTAGAAGCAACCAAAAAAAGTGCACCTTTAAAAAATACAATATGGCGACCGGAAATCGGAAAAAATCGAGTGCCCAGCAAAAAAAACTTGTAAAATTAAAACTTCGCAACCAGTCGGGTCGTTTTTTACTCATATTGTAACTAGTGGACGCACCTAAAAAGCTGGTGTGGTAAGTTGACAAAATACAACATGGCGGACCCATAATTTCAACATGGTGGCTGAATTTTTGAAAATCAACCGATTTGCACCAAATTTAGAATACGAGATTCTTGGCGTCATGGATCACGAATCCGAGGTCAGATTTGCAAAATTCAAGATGGAGGATCCAATATAGCAGACGATTTTTTTAAAAATCAACCGATCTACACCAAATTTGATATATGGGAGTTTTTAGGGCCACTTATCACGAATCCTAGATAGGATTTTTGAAATCGAAGATTACGTACCTAATATAGAGAATTGAGTTATTGAGTTTCCGCTTTATTGGGATTACCATCCTGAATTTTGAAAATCTCACCTTATATTCGTGATCAGCAACCTCAAATTTTGTACAAATCGGTTGATTTTCAAAAATGTCATCCGCCATCTTGGATCCGTCTTCTTGAATTTGGCAAATCTGACCTCGAATTCGTAGTCAGGAACTCCCAAAATCCCCGTATACCAAATTTGGTGAAAATCGATTGATTTTCGAAAAATACGTCCGCCATCTTAGATCCGCCATATTGGACTTGATGATTTTGGAGATTTGAAGATTCGTGATCAGCGACCTCAAAAGCCCCTGTATACCAAATTTGGTGCAAGCGGTTGATTTCAAGAATTCAGCCACCATATTGGATTTTTCACCGCCATATTGGACCCGCCATGTTGGATTTTGTCAATCTACCACACCAGCTTTTTAGGAGCATCCATCAGCTAAAGTTTGAGCGAAAAACAACCCCATTGGTTTGCGAATTTTTATTTTTATAAGCTTTTTTTGCAAGACACTAGATTTTTCTACGGTTTCCGGCCTGCATAATGCAGTTGCCATATTGGAGTTTTCAAAGGCGAACTCAGCATTTGAAAATAGACGGTCTAGGCTTTAAGATGAGCTCTTGGTCGATTTTTTGATTGCCTCAAATTTTGATCATAGCTCTGATCCGGTTGATGTGGATTGTCCCATATATATGTCGGTTTAGGAACCTTTGGCGACGTTGTTCGATTTCTAAACTCTTTTCCTTGCTACCACCATCTTGAAGGTTACGACCACTCATAGCTATCTTTATTCCTTCCGTTCAATGTTTCCTAGGTCTTCGTCTTCTTCTTTGGTATTCAGGATACCAATTCATGGTTTGTTTGGGCAGTCGAGAGTTAACCATTCGTTGAATATGACCGTACCAGATTAACGGTTTTTTTTTCGTTATTTTTCATGACGGAACCTTTTATTTTCACCTAAACACCTGGATTTTTTAAAGGCTTCTAAAATAAAATCTTGTCAAGACAACCATAGTAAAAGCATTAAGAAACCTGGGGCTTATCATGGTAAACGCTACGTAAATTTACATGCGGACGGCAATAAAGAAGTTATAAAAAAATGTTGATTTAATTTTTGCGACAAAATCTCAGTTACTTGATTATCATGTTAAGCAACGATACTCATCTGATTGGCTTGAAAGAAAAAATTCAATTTTATGTTTGTTTGAAAAACATACGCCAAAAACAGAATTGCGTAGTATTGCCCAATTACACCAACGAAAACCAAAAAAATATATATATCATAGATGAACCATGGAGAGGACATGGCCACGAGATATTATGATTACTAACATATCATTGTGAATTTAATGCCATTTATTAATTATTGGGGAAAATGGATACAAATATGAAAAACCACTTGCAATGTAAGAAAAAGCTTTGGAAAAAGGTATACAAGACGTTTGGAAAACAATTTTTCTTGAAACATGCTAAATTGTAATAACTGTCTGTGCCGAAAACGAAAATGAAAATTATGAGAGCAATTTTGTTGAGCATAATAAAATATATAATAAAATTTTATGTTGATTACAAAATATTATTAATGTTTATGTGTTTTCTGTCTTTTATTAATATTTGAATTATCTATCTAAGACATATTATTTCTAAATTGCTATGCCACTGACTATAATGACAATTAGATTGATTCAGAAAATTTAATTGATGATGTGTAAAAAATTACACTATATCTAAATAATATAAATAAAATATGTAACATGAAGTATTAAATTGCACTGTTGAAAACTTGTTCTACGATAAGCAATGGGTGAGCATAAAAAATTGACTCCACTTTTTTACATATTGAGAAGTACTCACTTTTTGTCGGTTAATTAAAAGCATATTTCTGTAAGATTTTATTGCAGAAGAAAGAATCATCCTACCGATATATTCTAAAGTAAAATAACTTCAAATAGAAATTCCAAGTTATAGAAAGCAAGAGTGGTAACATAGAAATGGTCATATGAATAAGACGAAATATTAAGAGTTCCTGGAGGCAACGAAATCTTAACAAATTAGATGTTTCTTCTTCTTCAAGTACCATTTCCGCTGCGGAGTTTGGCAATAATCATTGTATTTTGGATTGGCTTCTCCAAACCACTCTTTTAGGTTGCGAAACCAAGATATATATAAGCTGTCGTTCAACATTTCCCTTGCTCTGAATTTTTCCTTGCATGATCAACTTCAATAGATGGTATTTTTGCCTTTTTATTACGTGACCCAAATATGCGATTTTTCGTCGTTTGATAGTAATTAGAATTTCTCGATGTTTGTTTATCTTCCGTAATACTTCAACATTTGTGGCTTTATCTACTATTGTAGTACGAACATCCTACCGATATATTCTAAGGTAAAATAACTTCAAATAGAAATTCCAAGTTATAGAAAGCACGATAAGGGTGCCTGGGAAAGGCGCCAGCGGACCCACTGATAAATCCACCGCCGGTTAGCGAGAACGAAACATCCAACTTTTAGTGGTGGTCGAAATTAGTCTATAAATTATATGTCCTTATCATCAGGGGCATGATTGCAACACTACCCATGCAATTCTGAGTATCCTTCTATAACACATCTCAATAAGTTTCCGGTCTGACTTCTAGATGGTGACTCTGTTGACATACCCATATGATTTCTCAATAGTACTCATCTTCAAATAATGTGTTTTAAAATTTCATATCACTTCGACAAGTTACAGTGGTGTTGAAACAAACAACTTGCGTTATTTCCAAAACAGTGGATAAAAAAGAGTTTCGTGTGTTGATTAGATTGTTTTTTGATGGGAAAAATACTGTTGAAACCAAACAGTGGCTTGTTAAGCGTTATGGAGACTCTGTACCAGGGAAATCAATTATTATTGGCAGGTATGCTGAATTTAAACGCGGTCATACAAACACCAATGATGCTGAACGCTCTGGTTGCCCAAAATCAACAGTTTTTCAGGAAAACATAAAAAAAAGTCCACCAAACAGTTTTGGTTAATTGTAAAGTGAAGTTGCGTGAAATAGTTGACGTCTTAAAGATATCAGAAATCTGTCCCTTAATAGTTATATTTATGTACTAGTTCAACGGGTTTGTTATGAATGAAAAGATTTCCGTTTACTATTTGTTTTTCATAAATTCACTTAATGTAACGGAAACCAAATTTATGATTTATGTAAATAAATAAGATTATAAAATAGTAAAAGGGGGAAGGGAACCTGCCGCTTTTAGAATAGAATCCCATGGTGTAATGGGTTCATATTAACAAATATTAGCAATTTTCTTATGACGATTAAAGTGACATCATTCAGACGAATGAGTTATACTATATTTTTAAAATCAGATAGCTCTCAGAATTTCCCAGTTTAAAATTTCCTTCGGAAAAATACTCACCGCCAAGACACTTTCCTTATAATTTCTCTTCAAATTGATATTATGGTACAAACTAACATAGATTAGGAGCGGGAAATTAATTCGCTGTTATTTGCCAATGCTAATAATTTCGCTAATTCGACTAATCTACTAATTTGCTTTCCCAATTGAAATAATACTGGTTGTACTATAATTGGTTTAGACGAACTAATGACTCTAATTAGTTAATTAGTAATTGTTGTTACGCGAATGTTACTAGGTTAGGTATCATTTACGTGACTGGAGAACCATTATATAACTAATAAAAATAGATATATAAGTTTCATTTATAAAGGGGTAAATAAAATTACCTAGTTTATACATAACAAGGTGAAACAATAGAAAATTCCTATATCGATGCATATGTAGAAAATAATTCTTAACCTAAAATAACAGGGAAAGTGAAACTAAAAATAAAGTCCTATTATTTTTCATCCTTTTACCTACACTTTTTAGCCTCAATACCACTGTAAAATTATTATATATCTGTATTGTCAAAATAGCTATGGTACAACTGATTGAATTTCGTACTAACTACCAAATTTCTTTTCCTCTATGCGACAGCTTTGGCATTTATCCTTGATGTTGAAGTGTCCACTTTTCGTGACATTGTTTGCCTAGCAATCCGCCGTTACACTACGAGAAATTATTAAATGAGAAAGAAGTAGTATATGATATACTTTTCTTACGATAAACAGTAAAAATAGCATCCTAAAATATGTGTTAATAATTCCTCTTTTTGTAAAAAATACTAAATTTAGTTAGAAGAGAAAAACTGATTGCGATAATGAGAGACAGAAAAGATTTTTTTCTCTTTGAATGTTCGTAATCTTGCATTTTTTTCCCATACATAAGATAACTACTACTGCAATATTTTTTTCTGGTTGCATCTTATTTAAATTTAATTTTAAAAAATTGGACGATGATTGTTAAAAATCGCACCCAGGTGCAAGGAATTCCTTTTAAAAATATTCCCTGCTACTGACGAGAGACAAGTAAAAATTAATATCATAACTTCTTGAGCATGATGCATTCGGCTTGATTTAAAAATGCTCACAATTTACCAACAAACCGAAATTCTATTTGTTAATGTCATTACCTGTCGACAGTTAAATATTGTATAAAAAAAAATATATTAAATATTGCGGCAGTCCAGTGGTGATTTAAATTGCAATCGTCAAATTTTTATTAATGTCGTTCTACAAACTTATATACAGGGTGAGTCAACGATTGGATGAAGTAGGTTTGTGCCTTTTCGGTGAAATTAACAAAGAAACTATATTTATTGTTTGATACAGTTTATTTTTACGCAGATTTTAAAAATATTTAGGACTCTACAGGGTGAGCCAAAAAACTAGGACAGCATAAAGTTGTATTTTTTTAAATAGAACACCCTATATACGAATCGTATTTTCGATTTAGCTTATAATTTTAAATCTTTTTTATTAAGGGTTTACTATAACAAAACTTTATAGTTTCTGAGATAATTAAGTTTAAAGAAAAAAAGTCACATTTTCAAGCATCAATTCAATCCTAAATAACGTTTTCAATTTTGTGACAAATATATTCAAATTTAGAATTTAGCAAGGCCAAGGACAAGTTAACATAATTTTTACCTAATATTTGCAATAAAAGCTACAGGGTGTTGAACACATCGGCTCAAATTTGAACAAGTTTAAATGAATAAATATCTTTTTTTTAAATGGCACACCCTGTATATTTTCATGTTATTTAATAGAGTAATAAAAACCCTAAAAGTTTTGTTGAATATATCCTATACCTATTTATAATAGTTTTTGAGATATTTCAGTTTTCCTTATTTTCCATACTTTTTTACAGAAATAATCTTCATTATCTTAGTAGCCATGGCAAAAACAATGTAAAAGAACATTTTTCTGTGTGTCAAATTTATAACCGCAATCGCTTCTTTTGGTTTTTATGTAGTGTAGTTTGGTTTTTTTTTTGCATTCATCTTATATTGTAAAATGAATTTTCCAAAGAATGAGTTTATAGATATGATTTATACAATAGGAGAGGCTCAAAAAAATTGCCTTCTTGCTCAAAGAATTTACAAAATGAAGTATCCTGATCGACGCCAGCCTAATATCCATACTTTTCAAAACTTAATGCAAAGATTTGATTCTTCTGGTACTGTTGATTATCCAAAACGTAAAAAAAAAACAAACCAGTAACTAATGAAGAAAAAGAGCTACAAGTATTGTTAAATGTTCAGGAAAATCCTTATATTGGTAGCCGTCAGTTAGCAGCATTATGTGAAACATCACAATCCACCGCTAATCATACTACCAAGAAATATAGGTATCATCCATATCACATGGAATTACACCAAGAATTGCATGGACAGGATTTTGAAAGTCGTGTAAACTTTTGTCGTACAATAAATGCGGAGATTCAATTAAATCCAAATTTATTATGCAAGGTAATGTTTAGTGATGAAGCTACTTTTAGAAGTAACGGTGCCGTAAATAGACGCAACATGCATTATTTTGCCACAGAAAACCCATTTTGGATTAGAGAGGTGCAACATCAAAACCACTGGTCATTAAATGTTTGGTGTGGTATTCGTCATAATCGAATTATTGGACCCCATTTTTTAATGAACCACTAAATGGCCATAGTTACCTGAACTTTCTACAAGAAGAACTACCCCAACTGCTTCAAGGTCTCGATAGGGATGAGCTCGACAGTATGTGGTTCCAGCATGATGGTGCGCCTCCGCATTACCATCGTGAAGTTCGTGCGTTTTTGGACCAACGATATTCGCAAAAATGGATTGGACGTGGGGGTTTCATTGAGTGGCCACCAAGGTCTTGCGACATCACCCCATTAGATTTCTTCCTATGGGGTTATATTAGAAATAAGGTGTATGTTAATCCACCAACAACAGTGGAAGATATGCGAAACAGGATTAGGGATACCTGTAGAACAATAACGCCACTAATTTTGTCCAGGGTCCGAGAAAATCTGCAAAAAAGACTAAATTTGTGCATTGCACAAGAGGGTCGTTTATTCGAACACTTATTAAAAAGAAATAATTAATCTCAGTATTTAATAGGTAATTTTTTTGTTTCAATTTAGTATAAAAGTAAATATGTATTTGCCTTTGCCGTTATTGTTGTGTTAATTTTTTCACATTATGTTTAATTAAACTATTGCCGTTGTAATATAACGAATAATGTATTTCATCATATTTAACCACATTCTGTTTGTTTCTGTAGTTTCTTTTTATTATTTTACATGGCTACTATGATAATGAAGACTATTTCTGTAAAAAAGTATGGAAAATAAGAAAAACTGAAATATCTCAAAAACTATTATAAATAGGTATAGGATATATTGAACAAAACTTTTAGGGTTTTTATTACTCTATTAAATAACATAAAAATATACAGGGTGTACCATTTAAAAAAAAAGATATTTATTCATTTAAACTTGTTCAAATTTGAGCCGATGTGTTCAACACCCTGTAGCTTTTATTGCAAATATTAGGTAAAAATTATGTTAACTTGTCCTTGGCCTTGCTAAATTCCAAATTTGAATATATTTGTCACAAAATTGAAAACGTTATTTGGGATTGAATTGATGCTTGAAAATGTGACTTTTTTTCTTTAAACTTAATTATCTCAGAAACTATAAAGTTTTGTTATAGTAAACCCTTAATAAAAAAGATTTAAAATTATAAGCTAAATCGAAAATACGATTCGTATATAGGGTATTCTATTTAAAAAAATACAACTTCATGCTGTCCTAGTTTTTTGGCTCACCCTGTAGAGTCCTAAATATTTTTAAAATCTGCGTAAAAATAAACTGTATCAAACAATAAATATAGTTTCTTTGTTAATTTCACCGAAAAGGCACAAACCTACTTCATCCAATCGTTGACTCACCCTGTACAAGGAAAAATGTTAATTTTAAATAATACATCATGTCCATGTATTTCTATATATTTAACACACATACTTAGAATTAATAAAATACATAAGTGTTTACTATTATCAGAAATACTTTATATTGTTGTACATATTTGGAGAAAACAAGAAACTAGCAACTTTATAGACTCAAAAGAGTTAAAATATGTTTTCACTATTTTGCCAGATAACGCCAAGACTATTGTATAGATTTTGTTCTAACTTTATTATACGATAATCAATAGAGAAAAAATAAGTGATTCAGTGATAAAAATACTGTTAGGATACCGACTAGGCCATCACACTAAAAACAATTGGTGGTGATACTTTGATCACTTAATTTGTTATCAACAATTACAACAAAAAAATTGCGTTTTTTCTTATTCTTTTGCCTATAAAATCAAAACTAATGAGGTAATCTTGATGATAAAAACCGACGAATAAACACATCAACACACGACTGAATCGGATCATTAGTAACAACAATTTTGTTAATGATGATAATTTGGATATTGACCTTAAATTCAAAATGCTAATTGATGCGTTAACACATTGCATAAATATCTCTTTTCCTAAAAAATCAAGACTATTCAATAAAAATTATCCCAATAAAGGAGTAAACTGGTTCAATGATAACTTAAAAGAGATGCGTAATATACTTCAGTTTATGATAGCATTAAATAAAAGTGATTCTATTACCATGCCAACGAGTACCATAATTGAATATAGAAAAAATTACAGAAAATAAATTAGGCTTGCAAAAATTAAAGCTAATGACGAATTTATAAAAAAATCCAGTAACCCTCAACAAGCAATGTGGAAACTTATTAATAACAAAAGCAACAATAATACCCCTGACTCTAATTCAAAACCAAATGCAAATGATTTTAATAACCACTTTTGTTCAATTGCTGAATGTGTGATGAATAAACTTGAAAGTTCTCAACAGCCTTTTGAAGATTACCTAAAATCTATGCCACTGAAAAACATCCCGTCCTTTAAATTTCAATCAGTTAGTTTTAGTGATGTCGACAAGGCAATTTCAGAAATAAAAAATAGTAACAGCAAAGATATTGACGGAATTAAAACAAAAATTATTAAAAAAATTAAGGATATAATAGTTCAGCCCCTAACAAAATTGATAAATCAATCTATAGCTTGCAGTACATTTCCTAAAGTTTTCAAAACTGCAAAGGTGGTACCCTTCTTCAAGAATAAGGGCTCTATTGATGACTGCAACAATTATCGCCCCATATCTTTATTACCAATCTTGTCAAAAGTCTATGAACGAATTTTGAAAAATCAGGCTAATGATCACTTTGAGTCAAACAAATTGTTTGCCTTGAACCAGTTTGGAGTCCGAAAGAACAGGACCACAACTTTGGCTATTGATCACTTCACTGTTTTAAAGGGCTTTGAAAAATATCTTGACACTCTTGCATCTTTTTTAGACCTCACAAAGGCATTCGATTGCGTTACACATAGCATTCTTCTAAAAAAACTACCATTCTGCAATTTTCAGGCTGATGCCATTCAACTACTTAATTCATATCTATCGGATCGTGATCAGTATGTTCACTTTGGGCAGTGTAATTCTAAAAAACAATCCCTAAGGTATGGCGTACCTCAAGGGTCGGTATTAGGTCCCATCTTATTCCTCATCTATATAAATGACCTGGCATACTGTAAGGGCAAGGGAGTCAATACTGTTTTGTTTGCTGACGACACAACGTTTTATATAAGTTATCACCCTTCAGAGATTGACAGTCTTGATTACAAAACTTCAGAAGGAGAACTATTTCAACGGTTTCGAGCCAATCGCTTATCCTTGAACAACTCCAAATCACAAAGTATTAACTTTACTCTAAGGAATAACAATGAAATTGTACAGTCCTTTCTACCTCAATGTGCAATGGAGGTCAAATTTCTGGGAGTACACCTAGATGCAGGATTAACCTGGGAACAACACCTTGTTAATCTCTCAAAAAAACTATCCCAACAATTGTTCCTGTTCAGGAGTCTTGTACGGGTAACTCCCAAAGAAACTCTTCTGACAGCATATCACAGTAACTTTCATTCTCTTTTGGCTTATGCTATTCTTTCCTGGGGTCATTCTTGTCATACTGATAAGGCATTTGGACAACAAAGAAAATGCATTCGTATTATCTCTGGGCTTGGTTATAGAGAAGACTGTCGAAATTCGTTTAAGAATTTAAAAATTTTAACTTTACCTTGTGTGTACATTATGCAGTGTTTGTTGTACGTTAAACAAAATCTTGATCTATACAGATCACACGATGATATTCACAACTATCCAACAAGAAACAACAACAATCTTGTACCAGACTTTGGCCGGCTTGAGAGATCCAGAAACAGTTCAAGATATTTGGCAATAAAGTTCTACAACTGCGTGCCAGCTAGAATTAAAGCTCTTAACTTCTATCAGTACAAAAAACAAAACAAGAGCTACCTTGTACTGAACGCGTTTTTTTCGTTCGAGGAGTATTTCGAATCTACTTTTAATCTGTAGTATTGTCTTTGCATGTTGTCAGCTTCTCTTGGCTTTTTTTTACCAAGACTTTCTTCTTGAGGAAGAATCAATATTGTGTAATGTTTTATTTGTATTAATGATAATAATTAATTGACAAAATTTTATATTTTATTTATTTGACTTGAAAAAGTACTATTTGTATGTTATTACTAATAAATTATCTTATCTTATCTTATCTTAACAAAGAAAAAACGAAAAACCTCAAAATTAAGCGTTTTTTCAAAAATTCATATTTCCATTATTTTTCAAGTTGTAGCACTGGCTCTTCGTGAAATAATAGTAATTTATATGTACTTTATGTGTGCCAAAGCAGGTGTTGTCAAGTCAATATTTTTTGCACAATTGCCATTTGAAATTTTAGGTGCAATTTCAGCGCGCCTAGATGCGTCATGGATGGTCCGATTTTAATTTTGTAAAAAGATTTTGAAGGTAGAAGTATCATTCTGCAAGCCTATATTTTCAGTTTACATCAAAAAGACTATCCATTTGGTGAAAAATGCTAGTAAACCTGACCCAAAACAGCCGAGCGTGTGAAAGTTGAAGAGTAGTGAGGGCAACGCGACTGCCGAGGTGCGGCATTTATTTTGAGACAACGAAATATCTCGGTGGGGTCAGATTTTTTGAAAAATATTTGTACTGACCTTGAAAATTACTTTGATCATGATCATTTGAAGGTCAATTTTAGAATTTTAAATGAGACTTCCCAACTTCGATATCGGAAATAGAAGGGGAGGGAAATTCTACCATCGGACAAGATCTTGTCCTCAAGATGAAGGCCAAGTTTCAAGGTCAAAACATGTAGTACATGGGTTAAAGCGGTGGTGACTTTGAAAATAACCTTGACCTTAATCTTTAAGGTCATTTAAAGCTCAATTTCAAAATTTTGAAAAGGAAACCCTCAATTTGACCCTCGGAAATGGACAGACTGATCCATTTCACAGTAATTTCATCATCAGATATGACCTTGACCTCAAGGTTATAATCTAATACCAAGGGCATTTTAAGATTAAACGAAGATCTTCAACGTCATAATTTTATAAAATATTTCATATTAAAGTTGTAAGATTGCAAAGTTGCTATAACATTACCTTGATCTCCATCTACAGCTCTATTTAGAGAAATTCATTCGTTCAGAATTGTTATGGTTACCTTCAACTTCAATACACTTTTTGACCCGCACTTCAAAAGAATACACAGAACCGCGAAGCATTTCAGGTGTTATTTGGCACAAGCGTCTCTCATTCGCTGCTTCATGTTTTCACATCTTGATAAACTTCGCTCTTCAAATAACCCCATGACCAAAAATTTAGTGACGTAAGGTCTGGCGATCTTGCGGGCTAATTTCCTGGACCTCCTCTACCAATCCACGGTCCGTTGAATTCGCGAATCGACACTTGACGAGCTAATTGGGAGTAATGCGCTAGACATCCATCGTGTTGAAACCATATTTGTTGCTTTACATCTAAGGGTACATCTTTAAGCAAAAGCGGAAGTTGAATTTCTAAAATATCACAATACTTTGAGCCGTTCAAATTACCTTCAAAAAAGTATGGACCCACAAGTAAGTCATCAACTTGCTTCTTGTTAGCTATCTAAGACCAGGTTATTCCGACAAAGAACTATCGGAAGTTCATCATTAGAGATCTCTCAATAGAAAATGACCAATGCAGATACGGCTGTCGAACATCAGAGACAATCCAGCCCACGACTCAGCCGCTAAGATACTCCACCAAGAGTTAGCAGAAAAGTTAAACCTATTACAGCGCCGTATTACAAATACAATTTGGAGCCTGTTCTTGAGAACAACCTTCTTCTTAAAGTGCCTATCCTCTTTGGATGTTGGCTATCACATTGGTCCATATTACTTTATTCACTGCTGCTCTGAACAGACCTGTTGATGTCATTCCAGTCCATGTTCGTAGGTTGCGCAGCCATGATATTCGTCTTCGTCCAGCTGATCTCTGGCCTTCCATCTTCCCCTGCAGGATAAGTTGGAGCAGGCGATATTTCTCATTCCGCATGATATGTCCAAAGTATTCCAATTTTCTGCGTTCGACATTTGTAAGGTATTCCAGTTCTCCACCGATACGATGTAAAATGTTTTCGTTAGATACGTGGTGTATCCAAGGAACCCTAAGCATGCGGCGGTAGCACCACATCTCAAATGCATCTATACGTTTACATGAAGCATCGGTAAGGGTCCAAGTTTCTCCTCCATATAAGAGAGTTGAGAGTATATAGCATTTCAAAATCCTGATCCGCGTATGTATATTGAGGGATAGGTTGCAGAGTATGTTGCGCAGCTTATTAAAAGTACCTCTTGCTTTCTCGATTCGGCTTCTTATTTCTCGAGAGTGGTCCCAGTCCTTATTCAACGTGCAGCCTAGATATGTGATCGTCTCGGCCATTGTGAGAGTTACGTTGTTGGCAGTAAACTGTATATTGCCGACGTCGTTTTTACTGACAATAATCGTTTGCGTCTTCTTGCAGTTTATCTTCATACCATATCTGTTGCAAGCTGTCACTATTCGGTCGATAATTCTTTGAAGTCCCTCTGCAGTATCGGCTATAAGAACGGTATCATCCGCGTATCTTAGGTTGTTTATTACTTCTCCATTTACAATAATTCCATCTTCTATGTTGCCCAGTGCTTCTTAAAAGAGATGTTCTGAGTATACGTTGAATAGAAGTGGCGACAGTATACAGCCCTGGCGTACTCCTCTCTTTATATTAAATTCTTCTGTTGTCTCATTCTCAACTCGTACAATAGTTTTTTGTTGTGAATATAGCTTTGATATTATCTCTGTGTCTCTGTCGTCGATTCCTGTCTATTGTAGGATTGAAATCAGTTTACTGTGCTGCACGTTGTCAAATGCCTTTTCAAAATCTATGAAGCATGCAAAGACGTCGGCATTGATGTCACGTGCTCTTTGAATAAGAACCTGCATGGAAAACAAGGCCTCTCTAGTGCCAAGTCCCTGTCTGAAGCCAAACTGCGTGTCACTTACGTTTTCATCGAGTTTTCTATATATTCGTGCTTGAATGATGTTAAGAAAAGCTTTTAAAGCGTGGCTCATCAAGCTGATTATTCTATGATCGGAGCACTTAGTTGCGTTCGTTTTTTTGGGAATCGGGATGAATGTCGACAGTAGCCAGTCTTTTGGTATTTGACCGTTCATGTAAATTTTGTTAAAGAGGGTGGTCAGTAATTTTATTTGTTGTGAGTCAATTAATTTAAGAACTTCTCCGTGTATCTGGTCTGGCCCGGGGGTTTTGTTATTTTTAAGTCTATTTATCGCTGATTCCACTTCCGCCTGTGTGATGATAGGCCCCTCCCCGCCAACGACTATATTCACAGTACTGTTGTTTCATCTCCAAACAATTCCTCCATGTATTGCTTCCATCTTACAAGTTTTTTGTCAGTTTCGCTGATGATGTTGTTGTCCGAGTCCAAGATTATTCCAGGACTCTGTTTACGGTAACTTCCTGTTGCTTCTTTTATTTTTTTATGGAGGTTGAAGCTGAACAACCAGTTCAAGTTATATTGGGTCCGAATGGTTCTGACGGATCAGACAGTTGCTCATAATATACCAGATATACTAATAGATAAAATTTCTAGGCGAACTACACTAATAGACATTGCTGTACCTAACAACAACAACAACCTAAGGCCAAAATACAACGAGAAGATTCCCAAATACAAAGATCTGGAGGTGCAAATCCGAAGACAATGGGCAATGAATAGCATCCAAGCGATTCCCATAATTTTATCAATAACTGGACTGATACCAAAGAACCTCCTGCAGAACATCAAGGGACTGGGCCTTAGTGAGCATCTGTATAAGCCGGTGCGGAAAGCAATTCTCCTTGCAACCGCCCGAACCGTCCGAAAGTTCGTGGGAAATACAGCAGACCACGTCACCTAGGACCCGATAACATGGAAATGGTTCCCATAGAGCTTTATACTTTTGGTATCTTTGTGTACCTGGTATGAGTCAATATTTCCTGGAGGGAGTGCGAAGCGATTTAGCTTGTAAATCTAATGTATATTAAAGGACCAGCCATTTTACAAATAATTAATAATTCATAAAACACAGTAAAATTACTTAAAATAATACAAATCAAATAATAATAAATGTCTTTATTTCTAAATATTCAACTACAAATTACCGGAAATTAATTAAAAAAAAATTAACAACATTTAGAAAAAGGAGAAGTTCAGATGAGCCATTCTTATGTGCCTCCCTGATCATACTCAACCCATGAGTTATTAAAATTTTTACCTTATACTAACTATATGGCTCAAGTTAGGCGAATATGATAAGGAAACTAAAATAAAAGTTGTTATCCAAAATAGAAAAAATAAGATAGATACAGAAGAGATGATCAGCGCTCACTCACTACAAATTTAAGATAATTTATTTTAAAGGCAGATTGTGAAAGCCCTTTTAATTTATCGGGCAAAGAATTGTAAAATTTGGCAATGTTATATGAAAAGCTACGTTCAAATATTGCAGTTCGATGATACGGCGGTTTCAGAGTACCTTTAAATCTAATATTAATATTATGAACATGAGTTCTAATATAATACGTTTATATAAGTATGTGGAACATTTTAGAGAAATAATGCATGAACATAGACTCTCTGTGGCATATGTCAACGAAAGAATTATATCAAAAAAGATTGATGGAAAAAATTAAAAGAAAACCAATAAATGAAGAGGAAGATATAAATCATAGCTGGGAAAAAATTAAGGGAAACATAGAAGATGGTTCAAATGAGTCATTGGGCACACATACAATCACAATCAACAACAAAAATCCTAATAAAACTCCATGGTTCCGTAAAGAAGTTAAAGATAAGTGTAACGAAAAAAGAAAAGCATATTTAGCATATAGAACGTCAAAAACGCCGGAAGCATACAATAGGTACAAACTAATTCGTAACGAAACTAATCTACTAGTCAGGCAACTAAAAAGTGAACATTGGGAGCAGTTCTCTAAAAGAATGGAAGGAGACTTCTATAGTGTACAAAAACAAATGTGGCGACTGATAAGACAACAGCGCAAAGAAGTATCTGAACTTTCCGAAACAAACAAAATAGCAGAGGAGAAATGGATAGACTACCTAACAAAATTATTTGAGGGAGATGCTAACATTGGGAAAAACAACATACCAGCAATCAGGAATAATGTAGAAGTCACCATTCAAGAAGTAGAGAAAGCTATAAAATCCTTAAAAAATAGAAAGTCTCCCGGACAAGACGGAATTCATAACGAATTGTTGAAATACGGAGGACAGCGACTGACACAGGAACTCACAAGCTTTATTCGAAAAATCCTGACACAATGCAAAGTACCAGATAGGTGGAGAACCAATACAATGATGCTTATGTTTAAGAAAGGTGACAAACAAGAACCAGGGAACTACAGGGGTATTAATCTACTGGATACAACTCTGAAAGTCGTTACGAAAGTAATCAAAAATAAAATTAATTCGGGTACAACACTGGAAGACGAACAGTAGGGATTTAGATCAGGAAGGTCTTGCGTGGATGCAGTATTTATTCTACGACAGATAATCGAAAAATCTATAGAATACAATAAAACAACATTTTTATGCTTTATAGATCTAACAAAAGCATTCGATCGCATAAAGCTAGATGACGTAATCCACCTGTTATATAAGAGAAATATTCATATCAATATAATTCAGACCATCGAAAACATATACGCAAACAATAAAGTTCAGATTCGCACTAACGGTAAATTATCAACACCCATACCAGTCAACAGCGGTATTAGACAGGGAGACTCGCTTAGTCCTTTGTTGTTTAACATGATAATGGACGAAATAATAAAGGAGGTGCGACTTGGTAGAGGATATAAAATGGGTGATACAGAAATAAAAATTCTCTGTTACGCTGATGACGCTGTGATATGTGCCGAAAATGAAGACGATCTCCAGAGATTGTTAAATACCTTTAACCTTACGGGAAGAAAATATAATATGATTATCTCAGCCGAAAAAACTAAATGTATGACAACCTCAAAAGAACCCCTCCGATGCAAACTAGAACTAGACGGTCGAATAATACAAGAAATGATTTTCAAATATCTAGGAATCGACATAACTAGTTATGGCAACATCGAAGATGAAGTAAGAGGGCAGGTGGCCAAAGCAAATAAAGTGGCGGGTTGTCTCAACGACGTGATCTGGCGAAACAAACACTTACAACAAGAAACAAAGGTTCGGATCTACAAAACCACAATTAGACCTATTATGACATACACCTCAGAAACACGGCCAGAAACGACAAAAACGAAACAACTATTGGAGACTACAGAAATGAGAATACTTCGACGAATAACAGGAAAAACGCTACTAGACAGAGAAAGAAGCGATAACATCAGGCAGTCATGCAACACAGACTGCATTAATGAGTGGGTCCTACAACGTAAGACACAATGGAACAAACACATAAGCCGAATGACAGAGGATAGACTGGTAAGGATCGCACGAGATAAATCGCCTAGTGGTACACGCAGTAGAGGTCGACCACGGAAAAGGTGGAGCGATAATTTAAGTCCAAAATGAGGAAAATCGAAGAAGGAACAGGTCAAGGACCTATTATAGAAGGTAGAAGAAGAAGAAGATGCAAGATGTAAATCTCTTCGCTCTTCCATGATTAATCGGCCGGACTTCAGTTTATGTGAAATATGTTGGTATTTTCTCACTCCATGGAAAAGTCTCAAGCAAGAATTTTGCATAAGTTGGATTCTCTGTTTATCTACAGCAGTAAAACATTTACCATAAATAGTGTCCCCATAGTTAAACACGGAGAGCATCAAAGAGTCACACAAGAGGGTCTTCACATGTGGTGACAAAAAATGGCGATTATGATACAGTATTTTTAATTTCACAAAAGTCCTCTGTATACAATTAGATACATGGGCACTAAATCTTAAAGATCTGTCAAAAATAACACCTAAATTATGCACATTGTCTTTTATCGGCAACACTGTATTATCTATATTTAACGTATTTGTGTTTTTTTTAAATGTGTTATAAACGGTTTTGAAAGTACCATCACAAAAAGCCGCTTTGTGAATGAATCTGATAAGTGAAAACGCGTTGTGTTCGGTTTTTTTTTTTCAATCAGAGAACGTTTTTGGGCATATGTAAGTTTTCAAATGAAATATATTCTTTTATCTGAAAGAAAAATAATTGCATTAATAACTACTATTATTTAAGTCAAATAACCACTTAGAATTTTCCTTATTTGTTTAATCAGCATTTGTACTTGTCAAACACTAATAAATAGGATGCTATTATAAATGTTTTCTCAACACCCAATTAAATGAGCATCCAGCATGTAAGTACAGAGAAGAGAGAAAAAAAGTGCGCGTCACGTAAAACTTGTAGAATCAATAAAATCGACAGATTACACGCATTAAAACTTATTAAAAAGCGGCAATTACCGCCGGCGAGGTATAACATCCTGTATAAGTCAAGATTTGCATAATGAGGCATCGGATCGAATTCTTAGGATATTATCGAGAATATTTCAATGTTTGTTTTACTTTAGCCACACATCCTTTCTTTTGTTAGTATGTTTTGTCGGGTTTTTAGAAAAGAAGAGAGAATATGTAGACATAATATTTCATGATAAAATAAATCATTTTCATTTCCTTTAAGTGATTAATTATCCTTAAAAATAAGGGGTAAAGAAACCAAAAACATTATTAAAGGTATCTTAATAGGAACTTCAATTTCAAATACCATCTCATTTCGTCACAAATTACCAAATACATATTTGGTAATTTGTGAAATAAAGCATAGACATTCAGCAAGTTTTGTGATACGGTAAGCAAGTGTCAAATTCGTGGAATCTAGTAGCTCTTACTCCTAAAGGTATTCCGAAATTTCTTCAAAAAATTACATATCTGCTGTCAAAGTTCAAATTTCAGTTTTATTTTACTATGGCTAATTTGATTAATTTTACCTTTCTTTCTGCAAACACTCACGTTATGGAGAAACACAATCTCATTTTCTTTAAGTATCAGAATTTTTGATTTTACTACAAATCTCCGTAATTCTATTTATTTGTTAATTTATTTCCCTGCTCGATTGGTTTATCTTCCTTACACTACAAAGTGCGATTTTATGTTAGATTTGATTCTTATTACCGATAGACCTCTATTATGTTGTTTCGCTGGAGATTCACTGGACTGAGGGTGGTTGCATTTATTTCTATTGATGTTGAATTTACTATTACCTTTTAGCAGACTGGATGTACTTGCCGGTGCAATAAATGTCTCCTTCCAACAGGGTAATTTTCCTTCATATCTCAAGACGGCCGTTGTAATTCCTTCGGATAAGGGTGGTGATTTGGATGACCCATCCAACTATCGCCCTATATCGCTGCTTATCAAGTTGTCCAAGGTTATCGGAAACCTAGTAAAGGTCAGACTACTCCATTTCTTAACGACCAACAACTTGATATCAGCATGCCAATTTGGTTTTCAGGCATCTAAAAATCCTAATGATGTCATATTCTCGCTTTTTGAAAACATCTATATTAATATCAATGAAAGAGAGGTTGTTACAGCAGTGTTCTGTGATTTTTCGAAAGCTTTCGATTGTGTGAATCACGAAGTGCTTCTGTAGAAGCTTCAGCATTATGGTGTTCGTGCTGTACCTCACAGTGGATCTTTTGGGAAGGTCACAAGTTGTGAAGGTTGGCGACCACTTCTCTACCTTGTTTGGTGTGAACCATGGGGTATATTCTGCTACCCGGAAAAGGTGAAAATTTTTCCCATAGGTAGCGTACCATCATCGGTAGACCGGTTTCGAACTCATTGGTTCCCATCAGTACGGGCAGACATGTACACCCGACAATAAGAAAATTGAGTCATTTAAGCAACTTATATCATACTAAACACAACGTTTAATACAAGTTGCGCCATCTCCCGGAATCTCATGCAATATACGTTGAATAATATGTAAATTCCTTTAGTATTAGGGTATATGTGAATTAATTTTAATTTACAGAAGTTGAAATATCTTTTCAGTTAATTATTGAAATTTAAGATACCATTTAATCAAATTTAACGTACAACGAACTGACATTTGAATGAACTGCTTTAAATTCAAAGTAAATGTAAATTATTCGCGATTTTTGGTACAAAATCATTAAATTTAAGTAGAATAGACATTAAATTTGCATTAAATTTAAGGTTATTTTTAACAGTGTGTTTTACATGAAAGTGACAAATCTAAAGGGCCACATATTGAGCTAACGTTGTGTAAAGTGGTTTCATTGATTACCTCATATAGTTCAGGAATGAAGTCGGCATCTTTTACCATTTGAATGTGATTTGAGGTGATCAAGAAGAACTTTTCTCAATCCATTTTTGATTGGCTTTTTGTGTCCACTCATTGGATCAGAACATTTTCTTCCAAAAATATTATTGAACTTGTCTAAATATTTAATTTTATGATAATGGAAAATATTACTGATTTCATTGTTAACTCTCAATTTTAGTAATTTTTATTTTTCTAAAGATACGTCTCTCATCATGGTGTCGTTTTATAGTCCTGTTTGCTCACGAACTAGTTCTCCGACAAAACAATTCATATTTTATATAAAATCTCTAGTCATGTTAAAAAATATATACATATTATGTACAAATTACTTGTTACGTGAAAATGTTATTTGCAAATCTAAAAATTTGAGAAATATACGAACACTTTTAGCACAACTCTTCCACTTCCAATGAGCTCAATTTCAACTTGAATAAGGCTAGATTATCATTATAGTGCCGCTCTCGATACGCTCTGGGTTCGCTCTCGGTTCTATAAAATATTTTTAAAAGAAAAATCGAAATCTCCACGATACCGATAGTGTGAAAAGTTCATTGTTTCTCCTGTAAGAATATTTTACCGGACCGAGAGCGTATCGAGAGTGTATCGAGAGCAACCCTCTAGTGAGAATCTGGCCTTAGTGGAGTAGATTGTTCAAGTCTTAACTTGCAAGCTTCTTTTATCAGCAGGCAAAGAACAAGTATTGATATGACAGTTTTAGGAACTTGAATTAAAAACTTTAACCTATATGCATTAAAATGGAAATTTCCAACTAATGCCTAGTTAAAAAGTTTAATTTATTATTTATGAAGATAAAAAAATAAATATTTCAATTTTTTTTATAGTTTATTTTTTTCTAATGCTATCTTATTTTTGGCCAATTTAGGGCACATGTTTTGTATACTGTAAAAAGAAAAGCATTAAATTTAAGGTAAATGTGCTGGAAGCAAATTTCACAAAACCATTTCTTAAATTCAATTAATGTAATGCATTAAATATAATAATTTTTACATCAATCTTAAATTAAATCATTCCATTAAATTTAATGTAATCATACATAAAATTTAGAGTTTGATCGTTACTTTTTAAGGTGACTATCTACATTAAATATACAGCCAGTGTTCATTGAATTTAAGATATGTTATCACATATTTATGCACCAACATTAATATGATATCAAAAAATTCTGCTGCCAGGGAAAGGTGGAAATTTTTCCCATAGGTAGTGTACCGTCATCTGTACACCAGTTTCGAAGTTATTGGTTTCCGTCAGTACCGGCAGCCATGTACACTTCATCATAAGAAAATTGAGTCCCTTAAGCAACTTATATCATACTAAATAAAAAGTTCAATACAGGTTGCGCCATCTCCCGGAACCTTATGCTACGTACCATGAATATTACCGCAAATTGGTTTAATGTTAAGGTACATGTGAATTAATTTTAATGCACAGAAAGTTGAAATATCTTTTCAGTTACTTTATTGAAATTTAATAGAATTTAATGTACAACGAACTGATATTTCAATGAGTTTGCTTTAAATTCAAAGTAAATGTAAATTATTCACGATTTAAAGTACAAAATCATTAAATTTAATGTAGAATGTACATTAAAGTTGCATTAAATTTAAGGCAATTATAATAGTGTACAGTTCTATTGTCTGAATTAAGTTTATTGAATGACAAAAACATTTTGTTACTGTTAAACATTAGGAAATTAACCCCCTAATTCACTAACATGGTTTAATTTTAAAACCGGTCTAGATTGACAGTAGAGAATTTAAATTGACAAGGGTAACAATAAGTCAAGCAAGTTTTGAACCTTTAAAATACAATTAAAACAATATCATAAGTAAAACAAAACTGGTCATCTAGAAAATCTAATTTCCAAGGCAACTAGATCGGGTTTAAATCTTAAATCGTCTTAGTGAATCTGGCTATAAATGTTTACCATTAATTACCGTTAAATTTTGTATCCGTATAAGGCCATTTTTTTGCTAACTTTGATGCACTTTAACTCTGGAACCAGTTCCAAATCTTTATCATATATTTATTGTATATAGTACCGAGTCCTATTTGAGATATTCAACTTTAAATATTGCCACAATACAACTTCAGCATTTTTGAAAAATTACATAAAAACAAATCTATACAAGAAAAAGAATTAAAGGTGAGTCTTTATTTCTTTCACTAAAAGTTCCCTTTAAAGCTAATTTTCACTTTATAGTTGTGAATGTTTTTCTTCAATTTTCCTCACTATTTAGGTAATATTATATAAGAACAAAAACCTAGAGCATATTATTCTGATAATTTTGGTTTTTAACTTGTCTTGATATCTTAGATACATTTGCGTGAAACTTGTTTTCAGGCAAAATACGATTCCAAATTTGAAATGGACGCCAAAAAAGTATGAGCCTAAAAAATTTTTAAAAAATGAAGAAAATCAAAAATGTTGAACAACATTTCTAATTGACTGACCCTACAACTATAATAAAATTCCAAATTGTGTGATAGTACTCAGAATATAAATAAATATTTGTAAAGACAATTTCCACCTTAATAACAGTCAAAGAATTACAAATAAACTAAAATAATGCGATTTCATGTAATTAAACAAGAGAATCAAAACCAATGTTTTCGAAACGTATTAATCAGCTAATTTGTAAACAAAATCGGTCCCATACACACACACATACACACACACAGACATTCTTACACCCAATTAACATAAACAATGAAGACGATTATAATTGTTGATTTATATTAACGAGATGAACGCAAATTTATGCTAATTTATCGTTCGGTGTTAATTAATTGCTTTATATGCTTTACCCGAGACCCGTTACCGGCTGCATATGTGCGGTTTCCGATAACGAGGTTCCAGCCACTGCCAAATTTAAAGATATTAGTCCGTCGTTCCATCATTTTGATACTTCATTAACTTCCACTTTTTTACACGAGTGAAATCTCGAACTGTATTAAGAGTTCCAATTTAAAATTAAAAGAAAAAGGCTTTTTGATTTATACCGTTTAAATAACCCTTTTTTTAAATAAATTATTCTTTTTTGTAATCCTGAGGCGAATATCTTGTTATTTTTTAATTTTCAAAGTATTTCCTTTTAACTTTTTGATTCTGATAAGTTTGATATTTGAAATTATGTTCAGACCCTTAAAAAACCAAATATAAAAAAATGAAAATAACGAAAATTTATTGCGATATCATTTATAATTTCTAACTCTGGCTATTAGCTATTACATTGAGACAAGACTAACCATGATAATGACTATCAGATAAAAAAAAAACACGACAATCCAACATTTTAACAACCACAAATTTTGATATAATTACAGAACACCATACTAAGAAGTCAACCAGCAAAAGGCGGTAACAATCTCATCATCGATCCTAAAAAGTTATTTTTAGCCCAGATTACATTATTTAATTAATTTCGCAACCATTTCCGTACTTGTTTTCTAACTAAATTATGACATAAAATTTCGATTTTCGTTAATTTTGTTATTCCCTTTATTTCCTTAACAAGCAAAGTTTTTGGTTTTCAGTTGCGAAAAAAGTAACAATTAACATTTAAAAAATTCACTTCGCCTTTATAATTAAGGATCGTAACAAAGAAAATAGCGAAGATTGAATCAGGAGGAGTTGTTGGATTTCCATACCCTTTAAAGTTAAAATTATCACAACGTTTCTATCAATATATCCTTACAAGTTGCCATTAGAATTAAAAAGTTTGAAAGATGAAATACCCAGACTTCTGTGGCCTAGTTGCTACAGGCGCGGATCCAGGGGGGAGCGGGGGGGGGGGGAGCGATCGCCTCGCCCTTCCCCCAAGAGCATAGAGTTCAGGAAAATAGACCCGATTTTGCCTCTTATACTATAGTTTATTCAAGAACTAAAGAGAGTAATAAATCATTTTTTACTCTTGTTTTTTTGCAAACTACCTGTGTTCTTTAGTCCGGTGTCTTTGGCAAGATCTGTTAGACACATATATTTTATAGGAATGGCTTAGAAATTTTTTAATTAAAAATACCGATCTATAATAATGCACTATTTGGGTTGGATAACAATAGATATTTGGACGTGTGAAGTGTTAAAAAGGATTTTAATCCATAGGCGTCAGAAGGAGGTTTATTTTATCACTAGGTATTTATGGCATCGAATATTATTTCGGTAATAAACTTACAATAAAAAGTTTTTATAATATTATTTTATTTGTTATGATTTCCTAATAATTCACATACATTAGAAAATATAGATAATTTTGACATATATAACACAAATCACAACTGTATTTTTAATTTTGGCATAGAAACCGTTTTAGGCACATTCAGACTAAAACGTCGCCTTTTTCTCTAAAAAAATTCTAAGTTACAATTTAAATACTTACGAAATACCCATTGTCAAAAATACAAGAAATTAAACATATATGAAAAAATAAATTCGTCCATATACATAATATTAAAATTTTTTTGGGGCCATCAGTCATTTTCTTATTAATTAAAACATTTTTAGGGCATTTGACGTCTCAGTTTATTTATTTCTTAAACCATGTGCAGAATTAAAATTAAACACTAAAAAGGGATTCAAATGTAATTAATTTTTATTATGTTACAGAAAATTGAAATAATAAATTGTATTTACGTTGGTAAACATTACCTATCTAATACGTAATCAAAGTCAGTGGAGCTATCTTCGCTCAAATTAATTATAATTGGTTCCTCTATCTCACCGATCGTGAGAACGAGTTTCCACATTTTCTTTTATTCTTTTATTACATGGATTTTTCCCAATTTTCTGCATTAATTTATTTAAAAAAATCTTTCAAAAGTTTAGTTAAATTAATAATTTTGTAAGTTGTAGTATTTCTAGCAACTCTACCTTTTACTTGAGAGAAATATTTTCTTCTCCAACGGACATTTTCCAGACGATCTATAAGAACAGATTTCCTATCTGTTTTTTTCCCAGCAGAAATTAAGTTCTCTGAGCAATTTCCAGAGCTCATTTGTTTCAATTTCAGGTAAATCCCGATCTTCACTGATTTTAGTTAGAATTTTGTCGACGGTTGGAATCACCTTCTCATAACTAAATGTATGTACAACTCCTTTTATTGCCGTTTACATCTCTTCTTCCAACAAGGTTTTTCGTCTGCCTATGATCAAACGTGGTTTGGGAGTACTAACAATTCTAGTCGTTTTTTCCTCCTTCAGTATTCGGAACATTGTAGATTTTCCAAGTTCTTCATGTTGGAACACATTTCAACAGATCTTTTAACATTACTATCTAGATATTGATATCTTAAGGCATCATAAACATTCATCGCAATAAGTTTTTCGTTGAGGAAAAAATGCCCTGGTTTAACGATTTTGGAATAAATATAGATGTGGAAGCCATATCTTTTGGGTATCTCACTAATCTCAAATAATATATAAAAACAAGCACAAGCGATATAAATCACTAAGGGCACACTGTAAGGTGTACTTTGCTCACTGACAGAAATTAAATTGGACTATCAGAAATTTTATTGTTGCAGTAAATTTATAAAAGCTTATAATATTTAAATATAATTAAATATAATGAGATTTACGGCAGTCCTCACTTACCTGCAGCGCTGGAGCAGGTACGTTGGAAATTTTGGTAACAGTTTTATTACTCACTCTACTTCTTGAATAGAGTATAGGAATGGGTATGCTTGCGATCGTCCTTCCCCTTCACAAGAGCTTTGAGTTCAGGAAAATAGAACCGATTTTGCCTTTTATATTAGGAATGTGTATGCAGCTGGCACTCCCTCCCCCCCCCCCCCTTTAACAAATTGTATTTCTTGCGATAGCCCCCTCCCCAAGAGCACTGAGTTCAGGAAAATAGATCCGATTCTTCCTCTTATACTAGGAATGTGTATGTTGGTCGCATTCTCCACCCTTGTCGGCAACTTGTTTTTTCTTGCAATCGCCTCCCTCGCCAAGAGCTTCAAATTCACAAAAATAGACCCGTCCCTGCCTTTTACACTAGAAATGGGAATGTTGCTGGTGTCTCCCCCCCCTCTAGTCGACAACTTGCTTTCGCTTGCCATACTGTACCTTTTTTTATATCACCCCCCCCCCCTCTCCAAAGAGAGAGGCTGGATCCGCTCCTGAGTTGCTATAGCATTTAGTTTAGAAGCAAAAGATTCTGTGTAGAAAACATTACTAGTACCAGCCAAAAGGAATTTAAAAATTTTCGAATTTTAGTCGGTTTTAGTACGCAATTTTTAGTGCTACTAAAGCACGCCGCAATGTTTAAACCGGTTAGCGTAAATAATCAGACAGAAAAGTAAACTTTTATTTTACAAGGAACATCCTGATTTGATTAATTCTTATTTTCTATTCTATCTGCGCGCAGTGGATCATGACAGGAAGGATGCAGCAATCATACACTCTGGATCTCAAACACCACGGAACTTTATCATTTTTTAGTATATAGAACAGCTTTTTGAATGCTTTCCAGACTTCTCTGTTCTACTTTTATTTCTTTGTTTGGTCTACGCTGTTAAAAATAATTTTAAATTTAATGCAAATTTAATGTCCATTCTACATTAAATTTAATGATTTTGTACTTAAAATCGTGAATAATTTACATTTACTTTGAATTTAAAGCAATTCATTCAAATATGAGTTTTTTATACATTAAATTTGATTAAATGCTTTCTTAAGTTTCAATTAAGTAACTGAAAAGATATTTCAACTTCTGTACATTAGAATTAATTCACATATACCCTAATAATAAAGGAATTTACAATATTATTCAATATATATTGCATGAGATTTCGGGAGATGGAGCAATTTATAGGGAACTTTTTGTTTAGTATGATATAAGTTGCTTACAGGACTAAATTTTCTTATGGTGAGACGTACAGGTATGCCCCGTACTGACGGAAATCAATGAGTTCGAAGCTGATCTAGATGGCGGACACTACCTATGGGAAAAATGTCTACCTTTTCCTGGTAGTTTCAGAACTCATATTAATGTTGATGCATTAAATATGTACTAACATATCTCAAATTCAATAAACACTGCCTGTATATTTAATATACTCATTTAATTCCATTGCCGGACGCTGTATAATTGTCAGGTAAAAGAAAATAAAAATAAAATGGCGAAGCCAAGATTAAAGGATAAAATTTTGCAGCGAATAGGGTAGTACGATTCTTATATCTATCAAATAACAGATCTTGTAGATCTCTTAAAAGTTCTTGAAGCAGAATTACTATAATCAACGGTTAAAATTATGAATAATCTTAAATATAGAGAAACAAATATAGCAAAATTATTGATTGATAATAATTAACTTCCGAGATCGTGCTGCGGGATTTACAGAACAAATTCATACACCCATCTATTGCTTTAAACAAATAGTCTGAATAAATATCTTGATAATATACACAAACACTAACTTTGAAGTCTCATTAATAGTACTGCAGGGCACAACAAAAAAAATTATAATAATGGTAAGTGTCGCGGATCTAACTAACGAAAATGAACGAACAAACTAGACTAGACTACGCTGAGATGCTACCAAGTCCGCAAAGCCTACCCTGGTTTTCTTATTACCGTGTTGCCAACAATTTTCACAACACATTTACTATGAAAATTACATGTGCGTAGAATCCATGTAGCAGTTTTATGTCGATTTATGACATTTAATTTCTGCATGTTACAATAACCAATACATTTCCTAAAAAAAGTTAAATTTTAAATCGGCTCTGGTTACCGTGGGAGTAAGATCTAGTTAACAAGTATTATTTTGCTTATGATTATTATAATTTGTCTTATATCAAGAAACAAACCACTAGATAAGAAAATTAAGGATAAAGACCAACAGATAAAGCCTTGCTCTCGGTAAAAACAATAATTGTCTCCCGAAAATAAGTGAAATATTTATGTCATTATTACTCATTACTATACGGAAACATTCTGTGCTGTACAGGGTGAGTCAACGATTGGATGAAGTAAGTTTGTGCCTTTTCGGTGAAATTTACAAAGAAACTATATTTATTGTTTGATACAGTTTATTTTTATGCAGATTTTAAAAATATTTAGGACTCTACAGGGTGAGCCAAAAAACTAGGACAGCATAAAGTTGTATTTTTTTAAATAGAACACCCTATTAACGAATCGTATTTTCGATTTAGCTTATAATTTTAAATCTTTTTTATTAAGGATTTACTATAACAAAACTTTATAGTTTCTGAGATAATTAAGTTTAAAGAAAAAAAGTCACATTTTCAAGCATCAATTCAATCCTAAACAACGTTTTCAATTTTGTAACAAATATATTCAAATTTGGAATTTAGCAAGGCCAAGGACAAGTTAACATAATTTTTACCTAATATTTGCAATAAAAGCTACAGGGTGTTGAACACATCGGCTCAAATTTGAACAAGTTTAAATGAATAAATATCTTTTTTTTAAATGGTACACCCTGTATATTTTCATGTTATTTAATAGAGTAATAAAAACCCTAAAAGTTTTGTTCAATATATCCTATACCTATTTATAATAGTTTTTGAGATATTTCAGTTTTTCTTATTTTCCATACTTTTTTACAGAAATAGTCTTCATTATCATAGTAGCCATGTAAAATTATAAAAAGAAACTACAGAAACAAACAGAATTAAGTTAAATATGATGAAATACATTATTCGTTATATTACAACGGCAATAGTTTAATTAAACATAATGTGAAAAAATTAACACAACAATAACGACAAGGCAAATACATATTTACTTTTATACTAAATTGAAACAAAAAAATTACCTATTAAATACTGAGATTAATTATTTCTTTTTAATAAGTGTTCGAATAAACGACCCTCTTGTGCAATGCACAAATTTAGTTTTTTTTGCAGATTTTCTCGGACCCTGGACAAAATTAGTGGCGTTATTGTTCTACAGGTATCCCTAATCCTGTTTCGCATATCTTCCACTGTTGTTGGTGGATTAACATACACCTTATTTTTAATATAACCCCATAGGAAGAAATCTAATGGGGTGATGTCGCAAGACCTTGGTGGCCACTCAATGAAACCCCCACGTCCAATCCATTTTTGCGGATATCGTTGGTCCAAAAACGCACGAACTTCACGATGGTAATGCGGAGGCGCACCATCGTGCTGGAACCACATACTGTCGAGCTCATCCCTATCGAGACCTTGAAGCAGTAGGGGTAGTTCTTCTTGTAGAAAGTTCAGGTAACTATGGCCATTTAGTGGTTCATTAAAAAAGTGGGGTCCAATAATTCGATTATGATGAATACCAAACATTTAATGACCAGTGGTTTTGATTGCACCTCTCTAATCCAAAATGGGTTTTCTGTGACATAATAATGCATGTTGCGTCTATTTACGGCACCGTTACTTCTAAAAGTAGCTTCATCAGTACGATTAGCGGTGGATTGTGATGTTTCACATAATGCTGCTAACTGACGGCTACCAATATAAGGATTTTCCTGAACATTTAACAATACTTGTAGTTCTTTTTCTTCCTTAGTTACTGGTTTGTTGACCACTTTACGTTTTGGATAATCAACAGTACCAGAAGAATCAAATCTTTGCATTAAGTTTTGAAAAGTATGGGTATTAGGCTGGCGTCGATCAGGATAATTCATTTTGTAAATTCTTTGAGCAAGAAGGCAATTTTTTCGAACCTCTCCTATTGTATAAATCATATCTATTAACTCATTCTTTGGAAAATTCATTTTACAATATAAGATGAATGCAAAAAAAACCAAACTACACTACATAAAAACCAAAAGAAGCGATTGCGGTTATAAATTTGACACACAGAAAAATGTTCTTTTACATTGTTTTTGCCATGGCTACTTTGATAATGAAGACTATTTCTGTAAAAAGTATGGAAAATAAGAAAAACTGAAATATCTCAAAAACTATTATAAATAGGTATATGATATATTGGACAAAACTTTTAGGGTTTTTATTACTCTATTAAATAACATGAAAATATACAGGGTGTACCATTTAAAAAAAAAAAGATATTTATTCATTTAAACTTGTTTAAATTTGAGCCGATGTGTTCAACACCCTGTAGCTTTTATTGCAAATATTAGGTAAAAATTATGTTTACTTATCCTTGGCCTTGCTAAATTCCAAATTTGAATATATTTGTCACAAAATTGAAAACGTTATTTAGGATTGAATTGATGCTTGAAAATGTGACTTTTTTTCTTTAAACTTAATTATCTCAGAAACTATAAAGTTTTGTTATAGTAAACCCTTAATAAAAAAGATTTAAAATTATAAGCTAAATCGAAAATACGATTCGTATATAGGGTGTTCTATTTAAAAAAATACAACTTTATGCTGTCCTAGTTTTTTGGCTCACCCTGTAGAGTCCTAAATATTTTTAAAATCTGCGTAAAAATAAACTGTATCAAACAATAAATATAGTTTCTTTGTTAATTTCACCGAAAAGGCACAAACCTACTTCATCCAATCGTTGACTCACCCTGTACATCAGCGATCAGTTCATCAAATTTCATTAAATTTTCCATGAACCAATTTAAAAAACCTAAAGCGTACTCCATTATTTTAAACAAGTTTTCAATTCGGCCCAATTAAAATGTAAAAAGGCTCTATAATTGGGCTCAATAGAATAAAAACGAAAAACTAGCTGAATTATTTTACAAAAGAGGATTTTCAAACCCCTACGTTCTGTCCGACATGACAGTGAAAATTGGGTCCCGATAATGCCATCATCAAAGATTAAAAACGGGTCGAAATGCAATTTTTAATAATAAAGTGTCTATTAGGCGAGACAATGGTAAATTTTGTTCTGGTCAGTTTGATTGTAATTGGTTACAAATAGTCTGGGGAAAATATGCATGTTCTTCTCGAAAATCGATCGAGTAAATAATTCCACTTTCTAGATGAATTTTTAATAACATTGCTCAAAAAATTAAAATCTTTTTGCCAATGAAATGAAGGATACTAATTTTTAAAGATCACAAATAACGATTTACTTTCATATATATAGCTCAAAATTGTGGCCTTGAATAATTAGATTTTGTCATTTTTAATCGACTTTCTAAAAAGACATATATATTGTTACGAATTTTACAGCGTAGTACATTTCATAGCATTAGTTTGTGTTTGTAGTTTCTAGGGTTTTAGGTTTATTTTCTAATGTACCGAACTTGGTAGCGTTTTATATTTTACAGTGTTAGTTTGTGTTCGTAATTTGTAAGGTTTCTACGAGTTCATAATTTAGTTGATTTTACCTTTGTTAATTCCCTCAAGAGATGTCTGGAACTTTTTAGAGAATTCTATTTCCTTATTTTTAACATGGAAATCCTTCTAGAGAATTAGGGAATCTTCCGGTATCGACCAAAAGGGTATATAAACGCTCCAAATCGATTTTCGTGAACAATATAGTTTGTCGACGCAACTTGAATTAGTTTGACAAGTGTCCCAATTAAGGTTGACAATAAAAAGATTTCAAAAAATAACAGAGTGTGTGCAATAATACAGTGTGTGTTGAAAAATCGGCCGTCCGGAAGAATATATATATATATATATATATATATATATATATATATATATATATATATATATATATATATATATATATATATATAAACACGTACACAGTGTTATGAGTAAAGTCTGCACTAGGTGGAAAATAAATTTTTATTTAACTTTACTTAAAATAAAACTCCATTATTAAAATTTGTTATGAAGCTATGTTATTAAAAAAGTTAAAATAATCTTTTGTTATTTAAGTGCAGTTTCCAAAAAATTTGTGATTCGAAACTGTATTTTAGAAAGAAGGCCCCTTAGTATCAGAAAATCCATTAAAGATATGTCAAGAAGAACAATTGTTTGTATTGAACAAAATGGAAGGCACACAGAAATGTAATTTTAAATTTTAAGTTTTTGAATTGTTTTTAATTTAATATTCAAACATTAAAAATAATTTGTTGTGTATTATGATTTTTTTTATTAGAAAATTTGAGTCTTTTCAATTAAACTATTTAATAATATTAATGTGTATTACTTTTAGTAATAAACTACGTTTCCAAAAATAGTTATTTTATGAAGTTACCTTATACACAGGGTTGTCAATTTGCCAGTAATTCCTGGAATTTGCCAGCTGTGCCAGTAATTTTACCAGGGATACTATCATGCTAGGGATTTGCCAGGAATAGATGTCTGGTACTCAGAAACTGATAAAATATCAAGGCAAAATGTACATACAATTGATGGCAAGTGTATGAAAATCGATAAGATGCCCCATCTCTAAAAATAAATCTCTCTATTATCTCTTTTTGCTGCTCACATGTAGTTCTTTCCTTATTTTATGGTTTTGCAGTCTAAAATTTAAAGGATGGACAATCTTATTATCATCTGTCTTTTTCTAATATTCAGCAATATCAGCTTTTTCTTATCACACGAATTTTGCTGAATACTGAGACATTTTAAAATAACAGTTTATACACTATATCATGTCCAAAAGGTTCAAAAACTTTTACCGATTCATCCCCCATGCGCCTTACATTTTCTGAATTTATTCGAAACAAAAGCATTCGTGTTCCAAATTTTGATAAAAAAATTTTGTCTACTGAAGAAGGGTGCTGGGGATAAAAATTTATTAAAGTTGCACATCATCAGCATAATTTTAAAATAAATGTTTGGACAGGCTAAATTTAAATATTTATCCAAATTTTTGCAAAACACATTACCAGTTATTCTTTGCTTGTTTTACTTTAGCAAGAACTATGGTATATGCATGATGGTGTCCCACCCCATTTTTTCGTTGCTGTTCGGCAATATTTAAACGACGAATATCTTAATTGATGGAGTAAAAGATGAAATGAGGCACCAGTAAGATTGCCACGATGTTTCCCAGAGTTAAATATGTGTAACTATTTTCAGTTAGCACCTTTTCAAGAAATTTAGCTAAAAATCAATATTGTCTTAAAACTTCTACCGCCCTGACAAAGCAGTGTCGAATATAACTAAGTCAGCTCACATCGACCTATTTTGACGTCAAGAGTATGACATCAAATGTACACGTATTTTCCGGACACAATTAAAAACATTTTTAGGACATTTGACGTTTCAGTTTATTTACAATGGACAATCTTATTATCATCTGTCTTTTTCTAATATTCAGCAATATCAGCTTTTTCTTATCACACGAATTTTGCCAGGAATAAATATAAAACTTGCAAATGTTTTTCTGTGGAACATTTGACAGCACTGCTTATACAGGGTCAAAAACAAATAAATTTTGTATCACATATGACCAAATTTTACTAACCCTATTTGGATTTTGAGGAAAACACACATTTAATATGGCGCCACTTTAAACAAAATATCTCTGAAATGAAGCATTGTCAAAACTAAGAAGTTTTATGTAGGTTATGTTGAGTCTTATTTTGCAACAGTGGTGCAATTTACAAAAAAAAAATGGGCAAAAAATCTAAATTATCTTATAAAGTTGAAATTTTGTATATGGACTAAAAATTACATTTAGAAAAAGTTTTTCTAATAACTTTTTTCGATATTTTGAGATTTAACCCCAGTTTTGATTTTTTTTTTGAAAAAAATTACTTGACAGATAATGCTAAATACGTGACTACCATTTTTTTGGGTTAACTTTCATCTCGATCAAAGCAGAAATTGTTACCAAAATCAAATTTCGAGTAAATTTATTCATATTATTAATAAAAAAAAATCCATATCATGCGAACTTTACTGGTCGCACTGTATATATATATATATATATATATATATATATATATATATATATATATATATATATATATATATATATATATATATATATATATATATATATATATATATATATATATATATTCAGAGTGTTCGAAAAATAGTGCACAACGTTTGATGACAGCCTTTTGACGTCAAAATAGGTCGGTTTAAGCCAACTTAGGTATATCCGATACTACTTCGTTTAGGCGGTGCAATACGTCAAAGTTTTAAGAAAATATAATATAGTATTATACGTTTTTTAGTGGTATAGCGACCGGCTATAAAGTTGTGTAGGTGTTATAAAAGTGATGTCAGTTATAAACATCACTTCTGATTTTTTATGTCATTAACGTTACGACAATCTTAATATTTCTATCGGATAATCGCATGTATTTATAAGGTTTCCTACCACTTAAAAAAATTTCGTTGGACGAGCGGTTTTCCCGGAAAAAAAAATTTTCATTTACATGCCTACACCAATTAACTGTAATAGTAAAAAATACCTGTAATAATAATTTTTCGACTGACTTTGCTGCCATGCCATTTAATAATTTGACTATTAACAAATTGACATAACTGTCTAAGAAGTCGACTAAAGTAAGAGCAGCATTTTAAATTTCAAAGCTTATTTTACTTATTAAACATGGACAACTACACGCACTCCGAGAAGCTTGACATGCTCTTGGTGTATGGGGTTTTTGAAGGAAATGGGCATCGAAGTGTTAGGGTATACATGGAAAGATTACCAAACCGCCAAAAATCAGACCGTCAAATATTTTCCAATATTGAATGTCCTCTCCGAGAAATGGGCAGCTCTGAGAAAAAATTTGAAGATAGAACGCGTATTAGAACAACCCGAATAGTCGAAAAAGAAGAGGAAATTTCGAAACGAGTTGAAGAACAACTTCCCCGTCGCTTAGAATGCCCGCCCTGAGACATTTTAAAATAACAGTTTATACACTATATCATGTCCAAAAGGTTCAAAAACTTTTACCGATTCATCCCCCATGCGCCTTACATTTTCTGAATTTATTCGAAACAAAAGCATTCGTGTTCCAAATTTTGATAAAAAAATTTTGTCTACTGAAGAAGGGTGCTGGGGATAAAAATTTATTAAAGTTGCACATCATCAGCATAATTTTAAAATAAATGTTTGGACAGGCTAAATTTAAATATTTATCCAAATTTTTGCAAAACACATTACCAGTTATTCTTTGCTTGTTTTACTTTAGCAAGAACTATGGAATATGCATGATGGTGTCCCACCCCATTCGTTGCTGTTCGGCAATATTTAAACGACGAATATCCCAATTGATGGAGTAAAAGAGGAAATGAGGCACCAGTAAGATTGCCACGATGTTTCCCAGAGTTAAATATGTGTAACTATTTTCAGTTAGCACCGTTTCAAGAAATTTAGCTAAAAATCAATATTGTCTTAAAACTTCTACCGCCCTGACAAAGCTGTGTCGAATATAACTAAGTCAGCTCACATCGACCTATTTTGACGTCAAGAGTATGTCATCAAACGTACACGTATTTTCCGGACACTCTAAATATTACAAAACTAATAAAAGTACACAATTAAAAATAAACTTAAACGTTCCCTAATCAAATTTAATGATTTTGTACATTAAATCGTGAATAAGGTAAATGTACTTTCAAATTAAAGCTTTGTACATTAAATTTAATTCAATGTTACCTTAAAATTAATGTGAAGTTTTTTTACAGTGTACAGAGAACCACAGTAAAATATTACATCACGTCCAATTACATGAAGAAGGATGGCAGATGCAATGTGGCGTTCTAAAAATTTTAAATTTCCTTATTATGCCCAAAATTGGCACTGGCTGGGGGGTTTCGGGGGTGTTAGTTAAGATTAGATTGACAGTTTAAAATTATTTTTTTTGAAATTCAATATGGCCGACCGATGAACCAAAATAATTTTGTAATCGAGACCCCGAATACAGCCAGTAAGAAACAGAGGACGACCATCAACAAGATCGATCGATGATATAAAGAGAATAGCAAAAAACTGCACGTGGTGCAAGACCCGGACTACGTGGACGAAAATGCAAGAGATGTTCAGCAGTGGACATTAGATGAGTATGCTGAAAGAAACTGCCTTGACAGTGGTCATTTTGTGCTTTACATATGACTGATTTTGAGACAGGTAAATCTCTCAATTTTTTACTACTTGCACACGTTTCCTGTGGAAGCCCGGGTTTATCATGTTTTTTTACTGTGACACCAAAGTGAGGATTTCTGGATCAACAAACTCTAGAGGTTAAATTTTCACTCTTTTCTATGGGTGAATAATTTTCTCAGACATGACAAAATTGTGCGTGTTAATACTACACAAAATGTTGTAATATCGACAATTTCTAAAGGCTCCTGAAATATTCCTTTAAAATTAGATAATAAGAACCAAATGAATATATGATCTTTAGTCGCGTTTAACAATCTAAGGGGTTTAGCTTGCTTCACTCATTTGATTTTCGTGTTTTTCTATTTACAACAGCGACGATTGTAAGAAATGTCATGCGGTTTGGTGCATCCCTAACCAGTCCAAACAGGCATTAAATCCGAAAATCAAGCAACCAGCTATAACATGCAATTAATAGGCACTTCAGTTACTTAGTGATTTAGTCATGTCTCCCTCATTAAATTTGTACATTAAGTCTCGCTTGGGCACTAAATTTCAGATCCGTTAAGATCCGACAGGAAGACAGTCTAGTTTACATAACACTTTTTCTAAAACTCTACCAAAAATTTATGATTCCACAAAACTATTTACATACATAAAAAATTCGTGTAAAAAATCACTACACTAATAATTTAGGAGAAAACCTCTTATAATGAAATCAATTTATAAACTCTAATTTATTTGTGTCTAAACTAAACATCAAAATAGGTTTATGATTACTACAAATTTCAAGCGATAAAACATCAAGTACACTGTTAAATTAATCTTAAATTTAATGCAAAATTAATGTACAATCTACATTAAATTTAATGATTTTGTACTCGTGAATAATTTACATTTACTTTGAATTTAAAGCAAATTCATTAAAATATCAATTCATTGTACATTAAATTTGATTAAATGGTATCTTAAATTTCAATAAAGTAACTGAAAAGATATTTCAACTTTCTGTACATTAAAATTAAATCACATGTACCGTAACATTAAAGGAATTTACATTAATATTCATGAGAAATTGAATGAAATTCCGGGAGATGGCGCAACTTGTGTTGAACTTATTATTTAGTATGATATAAGTTGCTTATTAAAGAACTCAATTTTCTTATGATGAGGTGTACATGTCTGCCGGTACTGACGGAAACCAATGAGTTTGAAACCGGTGTACAGATGATGGTACACTACCTATGGGAAAAATTTCCACCTTTTCCTGATGGTAGAATTTTTTGACCTCATAATAATGTTGGTGCATTAAATATGTGATAACATATCTTAAATTCAGTGAAAACTGGCTATATATTTAATGTAAATAGTTATCTTAAAAAGTAATGATAAAACATTGAATTTAATGTGTGATTACATTAAATTTAATGGAATACATTAATTTAGATTAATGTAAAAATTATTAAAGAAACTCTTTACTCCCAGCACATTTACAGTGTAGCTTATGGTTAATGTCAAAATAATAATCACAAGATATTAAATAAAAACCCATGTTCGATGGCCACCTTTAAATGGCCGTAGCTTCCTGACGGCGCATTTGTGGACCTATGTCCATATGGAATTTTTTTCATATATTCATATCTAGAATCCCCCTTCAAAGTATACGAACGCAAGATATTTACTGGGTGCCGGTAGACTATTGTGACTGACTGTTAATTATAAACATCTTTATAGAACTGTGTTGAACTAGCTTTTCTATATTATCCAAGCGTAGTGTTTTTCTGTCTGTCCATTTAAAACTCGAGAACAAATAGATAATTTTGGACAGAATTACGATATTGGTAAAAATATCTCCAGTTGGATCGTGTACATAGAGCAGAAACGCTTTCAATTTAAAATGCCACAATCTTAACAGAAATATTTCACATAGGTGATAAAGAGACCCTTACGAGATCCCGATGGCACACTCGAATGTCTATCTTATTACACCTTAAACACCAAAGTATATTTTCACATAACTTTCCAGCCTACAAATGCATCCAAATATAAAAAAAGCAATTATTCTAAAATCGCTTTCACGGAAGTTCTATTGATGTTATCGCTAGCAACAGGACAATAGTAATATCTACTCTAAATCTATGAAATATGAATTGCCTACCACTAAAAATTCGCGAAATATAAAAAAGTTACCATCAGCATCAAATTGACCACTTTCCAGAGATTTCCAGGAAAAAATATGCTCGCGCCGGGATTAAAATTAAAGCCATGTTTATGTATGGTGGGATCAATTTTTAAATTTACGACTTTTATTTGCTGTTTCACGGAGAATACATAAAATCTGCCTCTTTATTGCAAAAAACAAATTAGATTTTTTTATGTTGCATTTGAATATTTCGCGTTTCGAATTTCCGTACTATTGGATTTTAATGTGCCATGGCTAAAGAAATAAGTTTAAATCCTGAGTGTTAGTTTTATATTTATGTATCCCAATGCAATAAAGTGTCTTTCTATTTTGTTCCTTTATCATCTTCGTTTACAATCTCGTCAATTGTCTTCGAGCTTATCCAGTAGATTTCGTAGAAAATTGGAGGTTCGGTCAAGCCGCAATGTGTTTTATATGTATTTTGAGCTGCTGAAGTCGAATATGCAACCTGCCTTTCGAGCAGATAATAGAGAAATGTATTATTAACAATTTAAATGTTTAAGTGGTTATAATTACCAACACAGCCACAAAAAAATAATTTCTGGCCTGGGGTTCTGACGATGGCTACTATCTGTTTTCGGAGTCGCTTAATTTGAAACCGGGGTCCATTAAATCCCATCAGGTTAGGGTTTTTCCATAACCTCAAAAAACCTCAAAATTAAGACTATTGAGCATTACTGAACACTTTTAACCCAAAACTAATACTGTTAAACTCCTAATAAGCCCATGACCAAAAGACCCCTTAACCCAATAACCCTAGAACTCCCTGACTCCATAACCCCATAACTCTATAACCCCATAATCATGACACTAAAATTATTGCACTCAATTTCTCATAGCGAAAAAAACTTGTAGTAGCCTCAGTTTTTTTTTAACTGCAGCTGTTGTTGTGCTCCATGGCCCAATAACACTCATTCCACCATTGGAGAAGAGTTTATCGTGATTTCAATTCCTCTACACTATGGCTGTTGAACCCCATGACCCAATAACCCCATAAATCTATAACACCATAACCATGATGACGTCATTACCCTCAATCTCCCATCGCGGAAGAACTTGTCGTGGCCTTCATTTCTTCAAATCATGGTTATGGGGTTACAGAGTCATGGAGTTATGAAGTCATGGGGTTATTGGGTTATGAGGTTATTAGGTGTTTGACAGCATTGTTTTTGTGTTAATAGCGTTCATTTTTTTTTTTTTGGGGTTACTGTGCAGAACACTGGGCTGATCCATTAAGCCCCATCATATTAGGGTTTTGCCAAAACTCAGACTATTAAGTATCACTGAACGCTATTAATCCAAAACAAATGCTGTTAAATCCCTAATAAGCCCATTATTTAAAATCCCCTTAATCGCCTAATTCTCTAACTCCATGACTTTATAAATCCATAACCATGTTACTGAAATCATTGGGCTTATGAAGTTATGGAGTTCAACAGCCATGGTTTGGAGAAATTAAGTCCACGGCAAGTTCTTTCGTTATGAGATTGAGTACAATGACTTCAGTAACATTGTTACGGGGTTATAGAGTCATGGAGTTATGGGGTTATTGGGTCATGGGTTCAACAGCCATAGTTTAAAGGAACTGAGACCAAGACAAGCTCTTCCGCAATAGGAGAGTGTAATGATTTCAGTAACATGGTTAGGGTGTTATAGGGTCACAGGGTTATTCAGTTATGGAGCTCAACAGCTGTAGTTTAGAGAAACTGAGGCAACTACTGGAGTGTATAAGTTACGATATCAAGTTACTAAAACAAATATTGAGATTTTTTCACTATATGCATGAAAATCGGCTCTGGCACGTCTTACTGACTCCTATGCAAAATGACCTCCTAAATCCAAATAAGACACCCGTTTTCTTCCATCAAGTACCGTTTTCGGGGGACCCCTGCCTTTATTTCTATCACTTCTCAATAATAATTTTATGGACATGAATTTGACTTAGTGACGCTCTCAATACCTGGTGCGAACAGGTATGCACAGGTATTATTCTGCTTTGACAAGTTAAAATTTGCATTGCTCTCATCAGTTGAAGCCTGCACTGTTTCTTTATCTTTTGTCAGTGTACCTATTGCCATCATAGTCAAAATCGGAATTCTGTGTTTTCAACTTGTGTGAATCGTGTAAAACGGACAACATTTTTCCAAGTGAATTACAGTACGTGAGTCAGGGGCGGATCCAGCCTCTCTCTTTGGGGGGGGGGGGCGGTAATATCACAAAAGTACAGTATGGCAAGCGAAAACAAACTGTCGACGGGGAGAAAAGACCACAACAACATCCCAATTTCAAGTGTAAAAGTTCTTGAGGGGGGATCGCAAGAAAAAAACAAATTATCGACGGGAGGGTGGAAGCCAGCAGCATACACATTTCTAGTATAAGAGCCAGAATCCTAAACTCAAAAAAGCTCTTCGGGGGGGGGGGGGGGGGTCGCAAGAAAAAACAGGTCGTCAGCGGGGGGGGGGGGGCACATTCTTAGTATAAGAGGCACAATCGGGTTTTCCTGAACTGTAAGCTCTGGAGGGAGATCCCCCCTTGGATCCGTGTCTAACGTGAGTGTGAGTTGTAAATAATATCGAACATTAATTTGCCGTTTAGTATTATTATGCCACGCCCACCCGAATGAAAAAGTCATCCCGATACCTTCTGCTATGTTTGCGGAGAATTCACTTTAAAAGCGCAACGAAAGCCCTTTTGTTATATATGTAATTCTACTTTCAGGCAGAGAAAAGGAAAAATATATACAAACAGTTTATTTCCTGCACATCGAGGGCGGTAGGTGGCAGGTTGCAATATCCTACAGACATACCTTGAAATTTATATTTCACATATCAGTTATTTCCTGCGAATATTTTTTTCAGTCCGATACAGCTCCACTGACGAGATCATAAGGTGATCGAAACGCGTATGGAGAGAGGACCAGAGCCGTTGACCAAATTACTCAAAGGAACCCGTAAATCAATGTCATTTGCCGGACCCATGATTTGGCTAGAACCCCGTTGTCATCTCACAGATTGTTACTTTCGTATTTTCCACCGTAGGGTTCTCTAGCAAAAGTAAACATTATGGACGTCACGTTATGAATTTCAATTATTGGAAACCAAATTTCCTCGTCTTCATGGCCTCCAGACATGACACCTTTTCCAATATTCGACATTTATTGAAGATCTGAATCGAAAAGAAAAACGAGCCTGTCCAAAACGTGTATGACAACTTTTTTGGAAACAACAAAAGTTATGATTGTCGCTCATCTCGAGGAATTATTGTCAGCGTATAATACCATGGGGTGTAACATGTCTTTTAAAGTGCATTTCCCACAATCACACCTGGACTTCCTACCTGAAAATTTAGGGATAGTTTCGGATGAACACAGGGTACGGTTCTATCAAGACATCACTACGTTCGAGAGAAGGTTTTCAGGAAAGTGGAATGCGAGCATGTTGGTAGACTACTGCTGGGGATTGGTACAAGAAACTTCCATTTTCGGGTACAAAAGAACAGCAAGCACCAAATCTAGATATTTTTCTTGTTTCAAAATCAAATTTACAGCTACAAAATTATTATTGAAAAGTGATGAAAATAGAGCCCCTCCCCCCCCCCCCCCCGAAAAGGGTGGGAGACTGGGGAAACCGGGTGTCATATTCATTGCAGTAGGTCATTATACTTTAATTAGCAAAAATGGTGCCGACCGGTATTATCAGGGGACTGTTTGTAAAAATTACATTAATTTAGTTTCTTTAAGATACTTCAAAACTTTAAAGAGAATAAAAACTACATAGTGAATGCGAATTTTTTTAATGTGCGTTAATTTATTCGCGACAGATGACGTAAGGTACTATAATCTACCGCTTATGTCATATCCAATTAATTAAAAATTCCGTCTCGAAGACAACCGAGACGTTGAACATACATATCTAGTATGAAATATAAAATAGGTAAACTGAGCATGAAAAATGACGTGTAAAAAACGGGCTGTGATTTCGAGACTTTTTTTTGCCGACTTTTTTTCGAGATATCATATATCAGCTCCGGTACGAAAACACATCTGTTTGGTAAAACAGAACGCTGCTTCCATCGTGAAATCTGATAGCCGTATCCCATGTTCACGAAATGTGTTTATACGATGAATCACTGAAAACAATGATTATTATTAGGTTTTTTCTTTATTTTATGATAGAAGAAGATACATTGCGGTTTCTGATTTTAAAAACTGAATGGGTAAAATGTCTATTTTACGAAGGATTATTAAACTGATCATAAAATTGCATTTCTTCTAATTTCAATTAGGTAATTCACTCGCTTTGCCCTAAAATCTTGGTTTAAATTTAAAATAGATTGATTTTTGGACGGGGTTAAAAGGAATAAAATATCGAAGTCATAGATAGTTAAAAGGAATAAGAGCACTTTGTTACTCTACTTGTGACCAGGCACGGATCCAAGGGGGTGGGGGCGATCGCCCCCCCCCCCCCAAGAGCTTCGAGTTCAGGAAAATAGACCCGATTTTGCCTCTTATACTATAGTCTATTCAAAAACTAGAGAGAGTAATACATTTTTTACCTTTTTTTTCTTCGCAAACTCCCTGTGTTCTTTAGTCCGGTGTCTTTGGCAAAATCTGTTAGACACATATATTTTTCATAGGAATGGGTAAGAAATTTTATAATCAAAAAAAACTGGTCTAAAATAATGTACTATTTGGGTCGGATAACAATAGATATTTGGATGTGTGAAGTGTTAAAAAGGATTTTAATCCTTTTCCTAGGCGTCGGAAGGAGATTTATTTTATTTCTTATGATTTCTTAATAATTCACATACATTAGAAAATATAGATAATTTTGACATATTTAACACAAATCACAACTGTATTTTTATTATTTTTAATTTTGGCATAGAAACCATTTTAGGCACATTCAGACTAAAACGTAGTATTTTTCTCTGAAAAATTCTAAGTTATAATTTAAATATTTACAAAATACCCATTGTCAAAAATACAAGAAGTTAACCATATATGAAAAAATAAATTCGTCCATATAATATTAAAAATTTTTTTGGGCTATCGGTCGTTTTATTATTAACAAAGATTATAATAGCTACTGCTCAGCTATAATAATCTTTGTTATTAATTAAAAACATTTTTAGGATATTTGATGTTTCAATTTATTTATTTCTTAAACCATCTGCAGAATTACAATTAAACACTAAAAAGGGACTCAAATGTAATTAATTTTTATATGTTACAGAAAATTTTAAAAATAAATTGTGTTTACGCTGGTAAACATTACGTATCTAATTCATAATCAAAGTCAGTGAAGCTATCTTCGCTCAAATTAATTATAATTGGTTCCTCTATCTCACCGGTCTGAATTTCGACATTGTGTTTTATTCTGTTATTATATGGATTTTTCCCAATTTTCTGCAGTAACTTTATTCAAAGTATTCTTTCAAAAGTTCAGTTAAATTACTAATTTGTAAGTTGTGTTATTTCTAGCAACTCTATCTTTTACTTGAGAGAAATATTTCCTTCTCCAACGGACATTTTCCGAACGATCTATAAGAACAGATTTCCTATCTAGTTTTTCCCAGCAAAAATTAAGTTCTTTGAGCAATTTCCAGATCTTCATTGATTTTAGTTAGAATTTTGTCGACGGTTGTGATCTACTTCTCATAATAAAATGTATGTACAACTCCTTTTATTGCTGTTTATATCTCTTCTTCCAACGAGGTTTTTCGTCTGCCTGTGATCGAATGTAGCTTGGGAGTACAAACAATTCCAGTCGTTTTTTTCTCCTTCAGTATTCAGTACATAGTAGATTTTCCCACAACTGTCATGTTGGAACACATCTCAACAGAGCTTTTAATATTATTATCTAGATAGGCATCATAAACATACATCGTAATAAGTTTTTCGTTGAGAAAGAATGCCTTGGTTTAGCGATTTTGGAATAAATATAGATGTGGAAGCCATATCTTTTGAATATCTCACTAACCTTAAATAATATATAAAAACAAGAACAAACAAGATAAATCACTAAGGAAACACTATAAGGTGTATCTAGCTCACTGACAGAAATTAAATTGAACTCTCAGAAATTTTATTATTGTAGTAAATTTATGAAAGCCTATAATATTTAAATATAATTAGATTTACGGCAGTCCTCAGTTACCTGCGGCACTGGAGCAGGTCCGTTGGAGGTTTCGGTAACAGTTTTATTACTCTCTCTAGTTCTTGAATAGGGTATAGGAATTTGTATGCTTGCGATTGCCCCTCCCCTTCCCAAGAGCTTTGATTGAGGAAAATAGAACCGATTCTGCCTTTTATATTAGGAATGTGTATGCAGCTGCCCCCCCCCCTCCCCGTTGACAACTTGTTTTTCTTGCGATAGCCCAAGAGATTTGAATTCAGAAAAATAGACCCGATTTTGCTTCTCATACTAGGTATGTGTATGCTGCTCGCATCCTTCCCCCTGTCGGCAACTTGTTTTTTCTTGTGATCGCCCCCCCCCCCCCCTATCCAAGAGCTTCAAATTCAGAAAAATATACCCAACCCTGCCTTTTACATTAGAAATGGGAATGTTGCTGGTGTCCCCCCTCCCCCCGCCGACAACTACCTTTCGTTTGCCATACTATACTTTTGTGAGAGGCTGAATTCGCCCCTGCTTGTGACCTATTAGAAAAATTAAAAATAAACTAGTCGTAACCAGGGTTTAATCGATTTAAAACATTTGATTTAAATCAAGATTTTAATCAACGATTTAAATCACATGATTTTTTTTATTTTAATTAATGATTTAAATTGAAAGAAAACCAAAACTAAAAAGATAGGTGTAAACTTTGTTTAATATAAAATAAACATAAAACATTACAAAATAATCATAAATAAGAAAAACTTTCTTAAAACAGGTAGACAGTTTATGAGCGATAGCACACATTTTCAATTTTTATTATATCTGTAAAATAATATTAATTTCCCTGCTTTTTCTATTCCTAATTGATTTCTAACATGCGAGTGAACGAGCCCGAATGTAGGAAAAAAACCTTTCTACTGAAGCTGATAATGAGACAGCACATAAAAACTGCTTCAGAATTAGGAGAAAATATTCATCATCAGGAATGTTTTTTTTGTGAGACCCACCACTGTAGGATACTAACATTAGATAAAACCTCCTCCGAAAATATAATTGTTGAAAATGGTTCCATTTCAGCTTAGAGTTTTATAATAAATGGAAGAAATCCAATATTTTCATACATTTCTTTCACAGTATTTAAAGCTTGGTTCTTCTCTACATCAGTCTGTTAATATTTGGTTTTAGTTACATCTAAAATATAGCTATAAAGTGATAATCTATAAGTGCTTGTTTAAATCATTTTTGAACAATATCAAGCTGGGATAACAATAGTTCTAATTCATCTTCGAATATACTACTCAATTCCACGGCTATAGTTTTCAAGATTTTCAGATATTCCTTAGTTGATCTTTCAAGACCAACGTTTGAAACTTTCTGATATATGGTCGAGTCTATTTATTTTCTATTTCCTTCACAAATTCTTCCCATTGGCTTACATATACATCTAGACAATCTGCCATATTGCTCCATCTTACGTCACTCAGAAGTACTAGTGCTTTTCCATCAGCATATTTGTACTTTACTCCTGCCAAGTGGTTATTTCTGAAATATTTGTGTACTATGTTCTTTAACGTCTCTTATTTCGAAGTCTTTGCAGAGTAGGTTTAGAAGGTGAGCTAAACATCCATATGTTATGACTCTTCCACTAATCTCTAACTTGTCTTCTATAGTTCTTCTCATGACTGCCATGTTCTCACCATTTAACGTAACACTTATATTTAGATTTACAAAATAAAATCAAATGACAAGCTATCTCAGTTAAATAATGGCCAGTGTGAGGATTTCCCGAAGTATATATTGTTTCATATAAGAATGCAAGCCCATCTTCAGTCGTTATTGTGGCACAGACTTCAGGCTCAGTATGCATATTAGACCAACCATCAAATGATATGTTAACACACTGTCCAAAGAAATCTCCAAAACATTTTGCTTTTTCATTATTACAAATTTGATCTAAAAGGGCTGTAGAAATTGTTTTTGCTGAAGGAGGACTATAACCAGGTCGCAACATTTCAACCACCCTTTCTACATGCCGATTGTCGACACATCTAAAGCTACTGTCAGTTGCAAATACAGCTTTGGCAATTTGTGTGTCTATTTCTTGCTATTTATTTGCAGGTGTTCACACAACGAAGTTCTCTAAATATGCTGAGAAACTGGTTTTTCTTTTCTTAGTGAATTAGTAAATTGTATTGCCTCGGGTAATGATAAACTTACAAACAAATCTTTGTTTAGAAATAATCGTTCTTGATACTGTTTGAACTTATTGAAGCCGCAACGCCTGGAATATTTGCATTGCTTGAGTTTTCATTTTCTGTAAAAAAATATAAATATAAATACAAAATACAAAAATGCAAACCTTCACAGTTACTTTCAACTCCACCACTCAACTTTCTAAAAGATCTTAAATTTAGTCAAAATTTGGTAAAATTAAAGGAATTATATATATTTAAAGTTTCAAAGCTAGTAATGTCAAAAATAAAATACAATAATTTTAAAACCAGTGTACATATTTTTAATTAATTCCAAATCTACACTTTTTCGGCTGAAATCTGTGTGAAAACCAAAAATTGTCATCGTAAAAAAAATTCTTGCATGTTTTACAACAATCAGTCAAATTTGGTTGGAATCAGCACGTAAATAATGGAGATATCAACGTTTTAATTTTGACAACTGTCAAAAATCACTTTCCGATTGGCGGTTCAAACTCAAAATCAGTAAGGTTCATTTTCGGTTTTTCTTCAAAATTTGTTTGAAATCGGTTAAAGGGTTTAAGAGACATTGTGAAACCTTCAGACAGACCGACAAACAAACACTTTTTGAAAATGGTGTAGATCCACTTAAAGGCATCCAAAACATGCATTTTGAACGGAATCCAAAAACATTTTTTTCCGAAAACAAGAACTATCTTACTAGCATACTAAGACGGTAAAAATAAATCACATTACATCCAGGTCAGCCGAAAAAGTTTGAAGGTGAAGTTTTGCAAAAATTATTGAATGAACAATCAACTCAAATGTTAAAACAATTGGCCGCAGCATTGAATATTCCGAATCCACTATTTCCGAATGTCTACACACATTGGGCAAGATCCAGAAAGAAGAAAAATGGGTTCCGTATGAATTGAAGGAACGAAACTATGAAAGGCGAGAAACCACTTGTGAAATTTACTTGCCCAAAGGAAAAGAAAAGTGTTTTTGCATTGGGTTGTGACAGGTGATGAAAAGTGGATCTATTTTGACAACCACCCCAACATCACAACCAGTGTGCAATATGCATGGGAAGAAGGCTTTGTTGTGTGTTTGGTGGGATGATAAGGGAGATATGTATTACGAACTGATAAAACCTGGTGAATGAGTTACGGGCGATCAATATCGACAACAACTCATAAAATTAAACCAAGCATTGAAGAAAAAACGACAATGTTCCAGGTTGCAAAATGTGAAAAAGACTATTTGGAAAACTTTTAATGGGACGTTCTTTCCCATCTACCAACTTTACCGTACTTAGCCCCTTCAGACTACCTTTAATTTCGATCAATGCAGCACGGACTTTCAGAACAACACTTACATTCTTAAGGAGTTAAAAATTTGGCTTGATGAACGGTTGGCCTCTAAAAACGAACAGTTCTTTTGGCGCGGAATACATTCTTTGACAGAAAGATGGGAAAAAGTCATACCTAACGATAGCCAATACTTTAATTTTTGAGGAGTTCATTTGTTCTGGACACAAATGCTCATATTTTCCGAAAAAAATCAACAATATTGACCGAAACACATATTAATATCAAAACGTTGTTATCTACGGAATAGAACGTAATAAAATGGTAACACTAAAATAACAAATTATTAGAACATGTTTTTGACCTAGTTGGGCAAAATGTAGTAAGTATAGTTACTATACCCTTAATAAAAATTCTTCTACGTTGTTTTTTTTTTTGGCAGATTTTACACCGTTATATTGGAATAAATACAACTGACAGTAAGAATAAATTACTTACCAATTTTTTTTTTCTAATAAAATAAATAAAAATATGACATGGCAGTACTGTATTACAAAACATACCCATTTTGAATAACAAATCTTCGGTCTCTTACGATCGCTTACCTGAAAAAGAAAGACAAGTATAAAAATGAGGGAAATTTTTGGCATTTGAATTTTTACTGAAAAGTTACATTTTTCCAAACTTATTCATATAAATTTTCTCAAGAAATCATTCAATATTGTGTCTTATATACAGAGTTCGGAAAATGGGGCTTATATGTGTGAAAATAAAATAATTTTTTTGGAAAATCTATTTGAGACAGCCAAAAAGCAAATTTGTGTTATACGACTTCAAAATAGCCGATACGCTAAATATTAGCGAAAAATTCGGTGTTTTTATTCTTTTCAAACACACCAGCAATAAAATATATTATAACAATTCAACTTCAAAATAAGGGTGTGTTTTTAAAATGAGTAATAAAATAATGAGACAAAAACTACGCAAACTAAAAGAGAGGTCGAGGTAGGAGTGGTTCACAGTGCATATTTATTATTTACAATATTGCTCTCAAATAATTATTTCATTTTATTAAAAAATATATATACACAACCCACAATTATTTCTTTGAAAGACTCTTATTCCCCAGATTTGTTTCCCATATTTTTTTATCTCAACAGCAAATTTTTTACGGAAAAATAATGTGATTTAACTAAACTTATCCCAATTCAGCGTTTCTCAACCTTTCCGTCTTTGTGCCGATACCCCACCTTACTTCTATAGGATTGCACGTCCAACAGGTCGAGCCACTGCTTTAGTCCAACTAATAGCAAAGATTATTATGGCTAACGCTCTTAGCTATAACAATCTATGCTAATATTAACCAGGATATAGGGTGCCAAACCTTAAAAATTGCTTCTTATTTTTTTATATACCTTTCGAAAAATTCAAATATTTAAGAAACATTTGTTGAGCCGAGGTTTCTTGAGCCTGCCAATTCATAGTTTGCTTACTGATGTTGCGAATCCAGACAAGACAGAACTTTCAAGTTTGTCGATAAAAATAACGTAGTAATTAGCTTTTGTCTAATATAAGGACATAAAATAAATAATGGCTCATAATTAGCTAATATGAAATAAAACTTATGAATCTAAAATATGCGCCGATTAACTGTTTCACATCGTTCGATACGTTTTTCCTTTGTCATCTAAAAGAGGAAGCAATAATTAAAAAAAGAGACGTAGGTACTTTTCATTGATCTATTGAGATGCACAGATTTTATGACATAAAACCGTTAAAATGAAAAAATATTCTTATATTAATTACGATTATCTAAAAAGTAACTTCTGCATTTTTCGAAATTCATTTTTGTAAGGCTGAAAATGGTTAAAATGTGTTTTACTATTTTATCAGATAACGCTAAGACTACTGCCTAGAGTATTTTCAAATTTCATTAATATGGGGTGGCAAATTGCAAAAATAGTATAAAATTTATTTCACATTGACATCATAAATGGAAGCCGAAAAATAACGAAAAAAGCAAATTAATTATTGAGGCGTAATGTATCAGCATCCCAAAACCGTTCCTCACTAGTCTTACGAGCGAAGCCGTGCCGAGTAACTGCTAGTATGAAATAAAACTGCTGACTTAAAAAGTTCACAACGGGTGTTTTCTTTTTTCGTTCTGAAGGAGAAAAACATTAACTAGTTAAAATTAATTTAAACAACCATAAAAGTTATCTAATTATCCTGTTAGCCGTAGAGGGCGCCACCTAGAGTATTGTGCGTGTGTTTAAAACATTAGAACTTTTGAAATCTTAATGTATCTTCCTTTTTAATAAGAACACCTAAGGCCTGATTCTCTAAACATTTTACATTTCTTTTCCTTATTTATTTCAAGACAGTGGCGTTACCACAAACTCGACAATGTTGCAAATTCGTATCTGTTCTACATAAAAATATATACCCTGTAAATGTCAATTTATGCTGTTAAAATTGTCAATGGGATCAACTTTAAATAAATAAAAGAGTATCATATTGATATTTAAGGCAAAACGTATAAAAGATATATTTTATTGGTAAAAAAATATTTTTAATTCATTAAATTACACTAAGAGTCCATGCCATAGGTAAAAATTAGTGCTGTTTTTGACGTAAATTCTGAGATAGATGAGACGTATGCAGGGGTATTGAGGGCAATGTAAAAATAAACTCTAAATAAAATGTAACAGCAAAAAATAAGTTGGGGCCAAGAGAGGGGGTCAAATTTGGCTAAAACAAGCCAAGAAGCGCATTTTGGAAAAATAAGTTTGAAATAAAACCTACAATTTGAGCTTTTCTACGATCATTTTCGTTCATTTGTTATTGTAAAAATGCTAACAAAACCTTAAAATCGGCCATTTTTTGCATATCAATTATTTATTGCAGAATTAATTTTTTTTTTACGTTTTTTAATTTTAAATGGAAGCTCTGGTCATTTTGAACAAAATTATATTTTATAATGGTAAAACAGATAATTTGTTGCTGAGATTTGTTTATCCCAAGACGTAAAATGTTGATTGCTATAACTTTTTTTTTTTGATGAACATTTTGATCTCCACAAAGGCTCAATCTCTTCATAAAGGCCTAAATTTTCATATCTTGTTAAGAGCAAATGAAAAAATTAATTTTTAACTCCACATACCAAAATTTGTCCATTCATTGCTGAAATACGGCGAATTTTTCCGAGCGCTGCTGATTTGAAGCGCGCGAGAGAGCTCTATTTCTTTATAAAAAAAAACACACCTCTTTTTAAAGCGATATTTAAGGCGATGAAAATTAATTTTTTCATTTGCCGCTAACAAAATATGAAAGTTTAGACCTTCACGAAGAGACTGAATCTTTGTGGAGGTCAAAATGTTCACTCAAAAAATAGCAACCAATATTTTACGTCTTGAAATAAAGATTAGCAATATATCAGCAATAAATTTACTGATTTATTATTCAGAAAGACGAGGGCTTCCGTTTAAAAGCCAAGAAGTTAAAACCAAAATGTATTTTACAGTAAATAATTGATATGAAAAAAGGCCAATTTTGAGGGTTTTTTAGCCTTTTTGCAATAACAAATTAACAAAAATGATCGCCCAAAAACTCAATTTGTAGATTTTTAAAATCTCTACAACTTTAATTCGAAACTTTTTTTTTCAAAATATGTTCCTTGGCTTGTAGATTCAAAAAACCTATTTGGGCCGCCCTTCTTAGTCCCAACCTATTTTTTTGCTGTTACATTTTATGTGGGGTTTGTTCTTACATTGCCCCAACACCCCTGGATAGGGCTCATCCATCTCGAAATTTACTCACTATACTTACCTATAGCTTGGACTATAAGAAAAATTATGAAAGCCAATATTATTTTTTTAAAATCAAAATTTCAGTAAGAAATAAAGAAATCTATCTGCCGTATTTCAATCGTTGTTTTTATGTATTATCCTTTCAGGCAGAAAAAAACGACGGAATATATACTGTTCGGGACGGCCGATTTTTGAACACAAACACTGTATTACTGAACACACTCTATTATTTCAAAATCTCTCAAACTATACTGTCCCCGAAAGCCGATCAGGACCCTTTATATACTCTTTTGGTCGATACCGGATGATTCCCTAATTTTCTAGAAGGTTTTCCATACTACATTATGTAATAAAAATAAGAAAAAGGAATTATTCGGCGATGTCTAGACCTTCAATCATAGGCGTTCCATGTTAAAAATAAGGAAATAGAATTTACTAAAAAGTTCCAGATCTTCTTTCGTCGACGTCTCATAAGGAAATTAACAAAAGGTAAAATTAAATAAATAAATTATAAACTCCTATAAAATAAATCTAAAATCGTACAAATTACAAACACAAACTAATACTATAAAATCTATAACGCTATAAAGTTCGTTGCAATACAAACAGTTTATTTCCTGCAAATACCACTCTGGTCCTCTATGCATATGCGTTTCGGCCGCCTTATGGTTTCGTCAGTGGAGCTGTATCGAACCAAGAGCAACATTCACTATATGAAATATAAATTCCATGATATGTCGGTAGGATAATAAAAGCCTGTCACCTGTTGTAACTACTGTAACTTACAGAACACCTTGTATATTTTAAAAGCTTATATCATGATATACGTGAGTTAAATAATTTATTTTTAAGTAGAGGAAATATCTTTGCCAATTTACCAATACAAAGCAATTGAATTTAACGTAAAGCGAGCTACTTTAATGACACCCCGTATAACGTTTATAATTTGAAATTGGCAAAGCCTGATTATTCGAAATAAAATGTTTGATGCGTGCAATAATGGCCGGTAGCTTAAACGCTCGAAACAATTTCATATCTTTTATTAGAAATTTAAGGAGCTATTATTAACACGAAACGGTCGTCCATTCTTCCATTTTAAAGCCAAAATACCGTCTAAAATATTTTGTAAACAGTACAAGCAATAATTTCCCGAGCTAAAACGTCCCATTTATCTCGAAATTGCCCCAATATTAAACCGTTTTCGAGACTGAAGAAATAAATGGGACAAATTATATGAGGCGTTACTAATTTTTCTCTTTTCTCAAACTCTAAATGCTCCAGAATATTCCTTCTGTTTTGTGTTCCTAAAATAATACACATTAAAATTGTGGTGCCATTCATGTTTTTGGAAGCATGTAGTTTACTTAAATGATTGTATTTAAGAAGACAGATTTTCTAGTAGTGAATAAAGCTTGTTTTCGGGATTTGTTTTGTAATCGTATCGTACACGAAAACTCATGTTTTGAAATATTTGGTAAATAACCAACTGTTGTATGGAGTAAAAAAAATTAAGGAGAAAAAGATTTGACCATTTTTTTGAATAATTAGATTAGATCTTATTTGTCATTTTTGTCGAACTAAGTCCCTGGGTCCATAGACTTTTTTCAAATATGATGATCCATAATAGGTTAGAGAGCCTATTATGGATGGATGGTTGATTTTAATCAAATGATTTAGATCTTGATTAAAATCACGAATAAATAACCTGATTTTTTCAGTAAAAATCATGATTTAAATAAACAAATATTTATTCATTGAAGAAAACTACAAGTAGTACGACAATAAATTTATATTTTGAAAATAACATCACTGGGATGCGAACCATCTAGACGTACACATGCTTCGAATCTGGACCTCAAATTTCAGAAAACTCTCTGACACATTGTCTATGAGATACCATAAACTTCCTCGCAAATGTTACTGGACAGGTGGACAATAGTGGTTGGTTTATTACCGTAAACGTGACTCTTGAGGTATCCCCAGAGAAAAAAATCGAGCGAAGTGATGTTTGGGCTCCTGGGAGTCCACGGAATATACCCTCGGCGCGATATCAGTTTTCCCTCAAACACTTCGTTTACGACTGTCAATGACTCGTTAGACGTTTTGTTGAAACCATGTCCTGCTGTAATAGGCTTCGAAATGGTACAATTGTGGGAAGAAAATCTTTAATAACATTGTTGTGTAGCGATAAGAATTTACTGTTACAGATTGACCTTGCTCGTTCTCAAAAAAACTAGAGACTCACGATTCCTTGGACCGACATGGCCGCCCACACTGCAACTTTGAGCGAATGCAGAGGCCTTTGATGATTCAATTTAGGGTTATCTGTGGCCCAATAACGACAATTTTACCTATTGACGAACCCACTTAGGTGAAAATGCGCTTAGTCCGAAAAGAAAATATTGTTACACTGTGAAAAGTGCTCCAACATTCATTTGGTTTCAATTCTAATTGCAGTTTATAAGGATGCAATTTCAGATCTTTAACTGAAATTCGCCACAAAGATTATTTCGATATAGTGACCTCCGCCGATTTCTTTCGAGATGATATTCCGAGATCGCGCTGTACGGATGCAAAAACTTGGCTTATAGTTTTCACCACTCGTTTCGACCTTGGCCGACCCGCAGGTTTCTGATTAAGCGTCGAACCTGTAACCTCGAACTTTCTGACCCACGATCTAATCACACTTTCACAAGAACATTGTTTTAGATCATGTAACTTAAACTCAGAGCGAAATAGACGCCGCGTAACTGTACATGAATCGCCATTCTTGTAATAAGTCTTTACACAGAACGCACGCTGCTGAAACGCTCTATTGCGACTAAATTTCCGAGAACCGAGGTACAAATCGCCGCTACCCGCGCCCCCTTCCGCGTGCCGTTCAGAAGCAGTGCGCCTTTCAAAATCGTACGTTTTTCTAGCCCACCGTCTATATGGTTGAAAACAGTCTATGGATCTTAGATTTGCGAATAATATAATACTTATATCAAATGATCTAGAGGAATTAAGAACAAGGTTGCATGAATTCCAAACTCTCAGCTCTAGTGCGTTTAACATTAATTTTTGAAAAACAAAATTTATGATCAACCTAATACCTAATGAGCATATCAAAATCAATAGCAACGTTGTTGAATTAGTGGCAATGTATACATACATATTTAGGTCATGAAATGAGATTAGCAAAAGATAACCAGACTTGCGAGTTAAATAGAAGAATTTCTACCTCTTGAACTGCTTACAGTAAATTGGTTGAAGAGTGACTTTATAATGTGTTTCACAACAAAGGTGTTCAATCAGTACATTCTACCTATTGTAACGTTCGGTACAGAAACCTTAAAAACTGTGACTGCCCATCAGATAAGAATTGCAGAACGTAGAATGGGTTTGTATCTAAGAGATTATCTTGGAAATGAAGACCTAAGACACGAGTTGTTAATGTTGTAAATAATATTTTACCTCAAATGAAATTGGGCAGGTCACATAGTCCGAATGGCAAGCAACAGGTAGACTAAGAGTCTGTTTGAATCCTAAAGCAGACAAATGGAGCAGAAAAGACAACTTGCTTGATTGTCTGATGATATCAAGAAAGTTGCTGGTACTTGAGTTAAAACCACACAAGATAGAATAAATTGGAAATCAATGAAAGAGGCTACAGTCTACAGTGGACTCAAAGAGTTGGGTACAATTAGGGTTCTAAATGAGAGCTAAGTTATACTAATGCGAAGGGTTTGCTAAACCCTCTATCAGGAGCCTCCCCAGTTGGCGGATTGCCGAATGCCTTACTTTCAGATATAAGTGGAATTGGGGAAATTATATACCAGGGACGAACCAAAATCTAACATAACAGTTTTACCAAAATCAAGCATTAGCACCAAAACCACCAGAACAGTACTGAAATATTAGAAGGAAAATGGAGTACGAAACATTTTTTACAAAAGGAACATGAGGTACGAAATCGCAAACACCGTCACCAATAATAGATAATATCAGTGAAACAGGCCCAATTAAAAAAAAATGGCCAAAACACAAACAGAAAACTGGTGCCGATGTTGTTCAAATTTTCTTTTGGGTAAGATGAACATTTGTACTAAAAAATATAATTCCTCTCATTGTAGCGACTTTCTACACATTAAAATAAAGAACTGGATTTTTAAAGAGGTCCTGGGTATAAATTATGTGAGAGCCCTTTTAACGAAATGAAAATTTTTCTGAAAAACTTTTAAAAACTCAGATTACCAATAGATGATTTAGTAAACAAATATATTATTTCAAAACAATCTAAACTATCGAAAAAATCCTTAAATTTAAGGTACATTCATTAATTTAATTTAATGGATTCGTATCTTAAATCGTGAATCAGTCACATGTACTTTGAAATTAAAGATTTGTACATTAAATTTAATTGAATGTTACTTAAAGTTCAATAAAGTTACTAAAATTATTGGTATAATTACATTAGATTTAAGGTAAAAATTATTAAATTTTATGTATTAACATTAAATAAATTTAAGAATTATGAAATCTGCTTCCAGCATATTATCTTAAAATTAATGTAAAAGTTTTTTTACAGTGTAGTGTTATTCAGAAGACACTTCATTAACGAATAATTACATGAAAGATAAACTTAACCTTAGATTCAAGCTTGTGGAGGCCTCGAGCGAACCTCCCCGATTGCCCGTATGCAAATCTGGCCCTAAGAAACACTACTAAAACAACATCACAAGTGTTTTCGAAAAGACGATATACCAGAATTTCCTTCTATGAAGATACGGCATGATTCCCAGAGAATGAAATAAATGAAAATATTAAACACGCATACATATAATCATAAATTAAAATTTCAGTGGAAATATATATATATATATATATATATATATATATATATATATTTATATATATATATATATATATATATATATATATATATATATATATATATATATATATATGTATATATATATATATATATATATATATATATATATATATATATATATGTATATATATATATATATATATATATATATATATATATATATATATATGATATATATATATATATATATATATATATATATATATATATATATATATATATATATATATATATTGTAACAAATATGGGTAGTATTGCGCACCCCGCACAAAATATTTGCCCGGTAATAAAATTAAATTTAGGAAACTTTGTTATTATTTATCTCCGAATTTTTTTTTTAATTTTCAAAATATTGTGAAAATTTAATTAAAAATTTGTAGTTATTTGTTGACCGCCAGGTAAAAAATAATTATAATAAATTATAACTATTCTTTGCCAATTTTAAATATTTTCAATTTTCAAATTATCTATATAGATATAGATGTGATTCTACCTCTAAACAGACTCCTTCTCAGGTAAGTTCAATTGTTTATTAGATATCAATCAGACAATCAATACACAGAATGATTAAAATACAAAATATAAATTTTATTTAACAATATAAACAAAAGGCACAATATTATTAATAATTATTAGATGAAATTAAATGGTCAAATCTTTTATCTTTCAACTAACACTATTTCTAATCAATCTTACTTATTATTTACTTTTAACGACCATGCATTGTCCTTTAACAACCTGTATCACAAATTTGATAACGTTTTAGTTTCGCAATTGTCTACTAGATGGCTATCGTGCAGTTTTAGATGGAAAGCGTTGTTATTTCTTAAAAATTATATTATTTTAAACAAATTATCGTGTGATGTGTTGTGATTCAAGTAGTTAATATAGTTTCACACATAATATTGATGGTGATAAATATTATTATTGTTCTAGCAGGTTAGTATAGCAAAATATAATTTATTAATTCAATTATTTTTATTTTAAGAATAGTTAGGTTATTATTGGATGCTAGTATCAATGTCTACGAAAAATTAAAAGCTTTCTACTGCCTTATCTAATATAAATATCTTGTTATGTTTTCTTTTACTTGGTCCCAATATAATATAAAACACCATTACAGTTTTTTATTTATTTTCTACGATGAATGTATAGATGTCGTTGGACTGGCAATATATTTCATTCTGACATCGACAAGTTGGCAGGTTTAATATTCTGCCGACTTAACTCGAAATTTATATTTTATAATCACAGCTTTTTCCTGCGAATATTGCTCTTGGTTCGATATAGTTCTATTGACGGGACCAATAGGTGGTCGAAACTCGTATGGAGAAAGACCCGACTTGTATTTGCAGGAAATAAACTGTTTATATATATTCTTTCCTTTAACTGTCTGAAAGAAAAATAAATATAGGCATTATATTGGAGGTTAAAACTTATAAATATCAATCCTTCTTTTCCCATTTAATATATGTAGCTTAATAAATTGTCTTAAAAGTATAGCTGATTCAGACTATAGGTAACCGCCCCAATGATGAGATATAACATTCCTGCCAATATTAATGTATAAGTATGTTACGCATGAATTTCATGCCTTAATGCTGTAACAAATTTTCTTATTTTTTAATAATTCAAACTGCAAAAACATCATTTTCCCATCGGACCCTGTCAATAAGGCGTCATCCTAACAAATGATTTAAAGGCATCCTTCTTCGCAACAGAGAGCGTCCTGTCAGAAATTGCCGCTTATCATCGGCACGATCTCTCTCGAATAATAAAAAAAGTGTGAAATTTATGTTTTTCCCAGGTCGGGGACGGTGACGAGGGAAAATTGTGTATAATTTAAAAACAAAGGCGCTGTTGATGGGCCCTTCTACGAAAAACAAATCATTCTGCAATAGGCTGTTGAATGGACATTAAAAATGCATATGAATTAAAAGAATTGTAAAGATGAATTATAAGAAATATTATGTTGTTTTTCGGCTTTTAGCACCATACAGATAATTTTAAATATTAGTTTAGCAAATAAGCTCCCGCGTTTCAACTTAATACACTTACTAGGTTTCCTCAAACAGTTCTAGGACGAAGTTACAATAAAGTGCAGTTTAAAACACGATATCTCGGATAAATTATTCATTTATCTCTCAAAAATGTTAAATGTCCATTATTTGCTGCAAATTTCGTTCTGAAGCGAAATCCATAATAAAGCTATAGTCTAGCTCATTAATAACCGTTGAAACTAATATTCGCATAAAACAACTATAACAGGGATGCAATCGATAGGATACACCAACTTTTGATTGATAGTGACTGTTTTTTTTTAAGTGGAGGTCTTGCTGTTGAAGAGACTCTGGCGGAATTTTATCAGCATATAGATAAAATTTTTAATAAGACGGTACCAAGGATTTCAGGAATAGTAAGTACCCACCTTGATGAACTAAGGAGGTAATTCGCTTATTAAGAAATAAGGAGGTGCTATGACAGAAATACAAAAGATCTAAGGAGACTTGTAACTATCTTTCAAGAATGCTGAGCTAAGACAGTCGTAAAAAATCTTATCCATAAGTATTATAATATTTATCTTGCAAATGTTGAAGCGAAATTTAAAAAGAACCCCAATCGTTCTGGTCCTACATCAATCTTAGGAAGTTTAACAGTACGCTACGAGCTGCTATGACTCTCTCAGGAAGTAACTAATCCCACTGATATCATAAATTATTCAAAAAGTCCTCTATTTTTTCTACTCCTACTTCTAGTCAAGCTTGCAATTCTTACTCTGTCTCTAAATTATCTAAAATAATGCTTAAAAATGTTGAAAAAGCCGTTCATAAATTGAGAATTAAAATAGGATGATAGAACCAGTGTCGAAAATTATGGCCCCATAGTGATTATGTGCAATTGTGCGGGTTCTTCAGGAATAAATACCCTTTTACACAGCGCCTTTTGTGATAAACCAGCAACATGGGCGTGCTTCTGGAAAGTCCACTGTGACCAATCTTTGTACTATTGCACAGTATGTCTCAGAGTGTATTGATTCTAGTACTTAGGTCAATGTCGTTCACACAGACTTTTTCAAAGCGTTTGATCGACTTGCCCATGGTGTTTTACTTTCCAAATTGTTGGACTTTGATTTTAATGACAATCTTATTAGATTTCTTGAAAGCTACCTATTACACCGTTCTCAATGTGTTGAATTACGATGTTATAAATCTAGTAATTTTGTAGTAATATCTGGTGTTCCTCATAGGTCTGTTTTAGGTACCTTACTTTTGAACCTTTTTATTAACGATATCACATGTGGGCTGAACAACACCTGCCTACTTTCTGCAGACGATTTAAAGATTTTGCGGGATATACGAAGTCCTAGCGATTGTTTGTGCCTTGAACTTGATCCATGAAATTAAATGTTTGGTGTTTAAAAAACAAACTGCCTCTAAACGTAGACAAATGTAAAGTTATGCCATGACTATGGGAAAACCGGTGCTTTTTTAATGCGGGTTAACTACATTAAATATCTAGGAGTCATATTTGACTGCAGACTTACATTTGTCCATCATAGTAATGATATAGTGTCGAGATCTTACTAAACGCTAGGCTTTCTAGTGAGATCTAGTCGAGAATTTCGGTAGCTCTAGGTCATAGCCACGTTATATTATTCTCCTATAACAAGCAAACTGGAATATGCCTCAGTTATCTGGCATCCGTATTACCATGTACACTCTGAAATTAGAAACAATTCAATATAAAATTCTTAAGCTTTAAATCGGATGGGTTTTATCCACTGGCTACTACACCTCTGGATGACAAGATTTAATTTCACCACTCTCTTTTTGTACAAACTGATTTTGGCAACTGATTTGCTCGCGAAAGTTCATTTTCAATTCCCAGGGATAACTAATATATTACAATTCTCCCCACTATACTCTCTGTGTTCCCCTTATGATCACCTGAAAGACAAATTTGACATATTTCGCTGTAATTATTCTGAAGTCAAATTGTTTATTTACAATTATCTGTGATTGATTTGTAGACTATGTTATACTTATTGTACTGTCTATATTATGTATGTAATATTAGGATTTGAATAACAATGTTATTTTTCCTGTCTTATAAAAAGGACTCTGGTCCTGTAGGGCAGTTTAAATAAATAAATAGAATAAATACAATAATGTTCCTCAAATCTTACAGATCAGAGCCCTTTTTGAAAGATACCTAAATAATGAAATATACTGAAAAATCATTTTACTTTTTTAACATCTTTATTATTTAGTTAACACATAATTATAAATCTTATTACGAAAAGTAGCCAAATTACACCGTTTTCATTTAGTATTATATACAGGGTGTTCAAAATATACCATGCATTATTTCAGGCTAGTACAGGTGAGTTACACAAAAAGTGATAATTATTTGATACAACCATTTCCACTGATGTGACTATCAATTTTTCAAGAATATCAGGTTCGAGCATGGAACCACAATATCTTCTTTAAACTTTACTAAAATTGGGGACATCTTTGCCGCTGTGATGCTTCGTTAGCGCTAAATTAGACTAAATGCTCATCACACAGAGTTGTAATGATTTTAATTAGCCTCCGTTTAGACGTCAAACCTCATGTTATTTGCAAAGATCGTCAGCAAAAGCAAAAAGCTTGATGATTACGTAAAAATCTCATTTGGGTAGAATCACCCCCTTACACGGCTTAAAACTAAAGGCCGGCTCTAATTGGCCACGTCCGAGACATTACGGCATCGGGGCCAGCAAACAGGCGGCCAAATTATAGAGCCGCCCCGGTCCGTTACCGGTACCATCATCATCGCTCCGGAATATACAAGGTGTTAGCGAGCGCGTCAAAATTGGCCCCGTCACATCGCCATCTTGGTTGACCAGGATCGGACCATCTCAAAGCAAAGCCAATCTACAAATGGCCAAAATGCTGCTAGGATATAAATATTCACAAACAGCATTCCTACTTCAGTCTTTTTGTTCATCAATCCATTTATATCTCAGAAACGAAAAATAGAAAATGGAAAAAAATGGTAAAAATAAAAAGAAAAAATAAGAAAAAAGAATGTTCTCAAATTTTCAATGAATGTGAATAAACTACGTATGTAATACAGTTAAAAATAAAGCTGTTCAGGTAATCACATTTATGTTGTCAATTTTAGCAGAGTTTTCTAACTACTCCATTAGCTCCTTTAACAAATACTATGTTAATTGTTACTTCTGGCATCAAGGAAAAGTATACTAGGAATTTAAGTATCTTATAAAATAGTGCCATGTATTCGCATGCCAGGTATTCCGCTGTCTCGGCTGCACGATCGTAGAAACGACATATCTCGTTCACAGTTTTGCCAGAGGGCAGTGTCCTATTAAGAGAATTGTTATTATTTAAATATCCATTTTTAAATTTATTTGCTTGTCTTACAAGGTCAGGTATAATTTTCTACCTGAATTTCTGACAATAGGTATATTTTGGTTTTCTTAGTATTTCTATTGAGACACTTGTCAGCGCAGATTTGAATCAGATAGTAAGGGGATTTTGCACACCTAAAGCATAGGTCTGATAGTCCAATCCCCTCCTCCGCCCATGGATCAATTAGTAGATCACATCAATGAATTCTTCTGTGGTCGAGGTAATCCGCCGTTCGCTTGGTAGCATTCAATAACTACTTCATAATTCTTATCAGTCATACCTTAAAGTTAACAACAAAGTTTTTAGGGTGGGAATTTTCTATTTGGAATAAATTAAGGGCATTTGTTGCCGCCTCCCCATCACAACGATGTGCAGAAGAGAGAGATCCAGCATTGCTTTTATTGCTGCTTCCTTTGAGCTGTTACATCAAATCGAATTGAGAACCTCCTTCTTTTAGAAGTTGATTAAAAACCATTTCGTGGTATCAAACCAGCAAATATGGAATATTTTATTTATTTTCAGAAGACAACTAACCCTCTTACCGATTCCAAGACTTTTCTCTACGTTTTATCTGTAATTTTCCTATAAAAAGGATTTGTTTGCTGACCTATATAATAAAAAATATAACAATATCACCATAAAAACAAAACCGATCTACTAGAAGTTCTAAACCCCAAAGCAATTCGATTAAATTTAAAGGTTAAACCTTTTTAGTGAATCTGGCTATAAATCTTTTGTCAAGCAAATTGTGTACCCTTCTCCTTTCTCTATAGAGAATAATATTATCTGAAAAAAAAAACTATTCTTAAATATTATTTAATAGAGATCAACCTAAATATATAGATAATTAATATTAATTAATTACAAAGAGACAGAACAAATCATGAAAACATTATCCAGAAACTCAGAAGGGAACCAGAAACTTGCCGAAAGATGTCAAAACAAAAAACATCTAAACGATTGAAAGATCTATCAAAAAATACGCCTTCTTGGCATTTATTTCGGTTTAAAAATTCTCCGGGCCAAAATATCTGCAGATTCCAGGGCTAGTCCAATCCTGCATTCGGTTGTAGCGAGGCGTAAAAATGTCTGCCATCAGCTGGTGCTGTTGATTGCTTGTAAAACTTGCAAAGTACTTCGTAATTCTCCGGTACTTAACAATATTGCACATTCGGTTTAACAAGTGCTATTATACGCACCTTTTACAAGGTTTTAACACTTTTCCTAGTCATCGGTACTACGGTCACCACGCTAATTTATTTTCCCACACTAAACGAACCATTATATTTTAATTTTTATAAGCGAAGAAAAAAGGATTTAGAAAAATTAATCAATATTTTAAAACATGCAAATTATATAAGAAATATAGTTTAGTTACATGTCGTTGTAATAAATTCTGTCTCAAAATAAACAAATATTTTCATTTTAAACCTCGCACGTATGTAAAAGAGTAAATTTCGTTTAAGTTTGTTCCTAACGCTACACACACACACACACATAGGAGCGCATGAAAAACAAAAAAGGAAGAGCTAAAATAGTAAAATATGACAAAACAAAGTCGAAAGCAATAAATAAAATTAGGAGAAACATGAAACAAATAATCGAAAAGCAAAAAGTGAAAAATTAACACTCTAGAATAGAGTGTATGTCCGAACAGGGACGACAAGTTATACGTACGTAAAATACCGAATGAAGAATTAAAATAATTGAAGAAAATAAGAGCTGTAGAGTACAAAAGCGTAAACTAAATTAAGATAAAACATGATGGACATGTAATACCAAACAAAATAGAAATTATGAAAATTGCAAAAAAGTTTTACACGAACCTATACGATGATAATAATGATCAACGGGAAGGAAACATTGCTAGAATATTAAATTAAAGATCCGAAAAAATAACAGATTACCATAAAAGAAGTTCCTGTTCAAGAATAAGAAGAACTATAATCTTTTATTATCAAGCTTTTTAACAGATGCCCGATGGAAGGAAAAATGTCATCCTCATGGAATAAAGGCATCACACATAAAAAGGGTAGTATTATCAATCTTCAAGCCTAAAGACCAATTAGTTTGCTCCCACATCTTTATAAGCCCTTTAAAAAGTTCATCAAAAATCTCGAGCTTATATTAGATTAAGGTAACGCAATAAAGATCTTATTGGTCGAGATATTGTAGAGGGACAAGAAAAACTCACTAATAATATACAATCTAAAGGATCGTATAAATCGTATAAATTCAAAATTAGATTTTTACCAATCCACAGAGCAGACTGAATTTCAAGTAAGTTCTGGTACAAATGATCACGAACCTGCAAGTCATCAAAATATTAATCTAAAACTAGTGGAATTCAATAAGCTGTTGATTGATGAAACTTTTGCAGATCTTGAAAAGACATATGATATTGTTAACAATAGGGAGATGTGTAACAAATACCGAGTAGATCATTGATACATGGGCATTATTCAGCATATTTATCGAAATCTCACAGCTTGAATGCAGCTTCACGATGATATTAAAAGCTTTTCACTATCCTCTTAGAATCCAGAACAGAATAAACTTGACTGACATGGGTGTAAACACATCAATGATGAGAAACTAAATCACCTCCGTTACGTGAAGGATATAATCATCATAAGAGACGGTTTGGATCGTGTCTGTGAAATACTTCACAGATTGAAGTACACATCATAACAAATCGGACTGCGATCAACCTCATCACTAGCAACAGCCCCACTACTGAGGGCACACCAATTGATCAGGTCATATGCAATAAATCTCAGGCAAGAAATTAAATTAAAGCGTGACAACCTGTGAAATCCGCAAGAGGATTAATTTGGCATTTGCTGCGTATGGAAGAATAAGACATGTTTTTAACGCAAATATCACAATGTAGCTAAAAACTTTTTAATCAGAATACTTCCAGTGCGTAAGGAGCATAAACTCCCATTAACAAGGAGAAATATAAATAAAATGTAAATAGTGAGTGAATTCATTATTTAACAAAATCTGGATTTTTAAAAAATCGTTCGAACAAATTGAATTTCCCTTTTTGGTAAGAATTGTTTCCAATATATTGAACCATAAAGGATGAAATATCGTTATAGGGCCGCCCTTTCTTCATAAAAATTTAATTAGTGAAATATATTTAGTTTCTACAAGAAGATCTTATGTCTGCTCTTCCGACGCGGTTTCCTGAAAAATAAAATCTAAATTAACCCCATCGAAATATATGTTTCTACGAAGACGGTGCTTAGCCACATTTTGCGCCTTGAATTGGAAAAAGGGGACCTATTGTGTGGCCGCCGAAGTCTCCAGACTAAAACCCTCTTTACTTCTTTTTGTGAGATTAAGGTAAAGTTATTCAAACACAGCCAATTGACATAGAAGACCTGTTGGCTTAAAAAATACGCAGCGCTCTTATGGGGAAATCATTGGTGCGACACCTTGCTTGAACTGCAAAAGCTCGTTATCTCACCTCTAATAATTTTGTTTAGCATTAGGCAAAAGAAAAATATATGTATGAAAAATATTTAAATATAATCTTACACTACTAAGATTTTTACTTTGCAATGAATTTACAGAGCAGAAGCATATACACGACGTATCGCATTCGTGTCTTTGAAGTAGATTAATTAAACATATTAAAGAATTGTTTTTTTCTTAAATAAATTTTATTATTTTAAATCATATTTTAACCATAACACAGTAATTTATTTGTTTTACTACATGTGATTAAAAAATATGTACAGGGTGAGTCAACGATTGGATGAAGTAAGTTTGTGCCTTTTCGGTGAAATTTACAAAGAAACTATATTTATTGTTTGATACAGTTTATTTTTACGCAGATTTTAAAAATATTTAGGACTCTACAGGATGAGCCAAAAAACTAGGACAGCATAAAGTTGTATTTTTTTAAATAGAACACCCTATATACCAATCGTATTTTCGATTTAGCTTATAATTTTAAATCTTTTTTATTAAGGGTTTACTATAACAAAACTTTATAGTTTCTAAGATAATTAAGTTTAAAAAAAAAAATCACATTTTCAAACATCAATTCAATCCTAAATAACGTTTTCAATTTTGTGACAAATATATTTAAATTTGGAATTTAGCAAGGCCAAGGACAAGTTTACATAATTTTTATCTAATATTTGCAATAAAAGCTACAGGGTGTTGAACACATCGGCTCAAATTTGAACAAGTTTAAATGAATAAATATCTTTTTTTTAAATGGTACACCCTGTATATTTTCATGTTATTTAATAGAGTAATAAAAACCCTAAAAAGTTTTGTTCAATATATCCTATACCTATTTATAATAGTTTTTGAGATATTTCAGTTTTTCTTATTTTCCATACTTTTTTACAGAAATAGTCTTCATTATCATAGTAGCCATGTAAAATAATAAAAAGAAACTACAGAAACAAACAAAATGTGGTTAAATATGATGAAATACATTATTCGTTATATTACAACGGCAATAGTTTAATTAAACATAATGTGAAAAAATTAACACAACAATAACGACAAGGCAAATACATATTTACTTTTATACTAAATTGAAACAAAAAAATTACCTATTAAATACTGAGATTAATTATTTCATTTTAATAAGTGTTCGAATAAACGACCCTCTTGTGCAATGCACAAATTTAGTCTTTTTTGCAGATTTTCTCGGACCCTGGACAAAATTAGTGGCGTTATTGTTCTACAGGTATCCCTAATCCTGTTTCGCATATCTTCCACTGTTGTTGGTGGATTAACATACACCTTATTTTTAATATAACCCCATAGGAAGAAATCTAATGGGGTGATGTCGCAAGATCTTGGTGGCCACTCAATGAAACCCCCACATCCAATCCATTTTTGCGGATATCGTTGGTCCAAAAACGCACGAACTTCACGATGGTAATGCGGAGGCGCACCATCGTGCTGGAACCACATACTGTCGAGCTCATCCCTATCGAGACCTTGAAGCAGTTGGGGTAGTTCTTCTTGTAGAAAGTTCAGGTAACTATGGCCATTTAGTGGTTCATTAAAAAAGTGGGGTCCAATAATTCGATTATGATGAATACCACACCAAACATTTAATGACCAGTGGTTTTGATGTTGCACCTCTCTAATCTAAAATGGGTTTTCTGTGGCATAATAATGCATGTTGCGTCTATTTACGGCACCGTTACTTCTAAAAGTAGCTTCATCACTAAACATTACCTTGCATAATAAATTTGGATTTAATTGAATCTCCGCATTTATTGTACGACAAAAGTTTACACGACTTTCAAAATCCTGTCCATGCAATTCTTGGTGTAATTTCATGTGATATAGATGATACCTATATTTCTTGGTACTACGATTAGCAGTGGATTGTGATGTTTCACATAACGCTGTTAACTGATGGCTACCAATATAAGGATTTTCCTGAACATTTAACAATACTTGTAGTTCTTTTCTTCATTAGTTACTGGTTTGTTGACCACTTTACGTTTTGGATAATCAACAGTACCAGAAGAATCAAATCTTTGCATTAAGTTTTGAAAAGTATGGGTATTAGGCTGGCGTCGATCAGGATACTTCATTTTGTAAATTCTTTGAGCAAGAAGGCAATTTTTTTGAGTCTCTCCTATTGTATAAATCATATCTATTAACTCATTCTTTGGAAAATTCATTTTACAATATAAGATGAATGCAAAAAAAAACAAACTACACTACATAAAAACTAAAAGAAGCGATTGCGGTTATAAATTTGACACACAGAAAAATGTTCTTTTACATTGTTTTTGCCATGGCTACTATGATAATGAAGACTATTTCTGTAAAAAAGTATGGAAAATTATAAAAACTGAAATATCTCAAAAACTATTATAAATATTTATAGGATATATTGAACAAAACTTTTAGGGTTTTTATTACTCTATTAAATAACATGAAAATATACAGGGTGTACCATTTAAAAAAAAAAGATATTTATTCATTTAAACTTGTTCAAATTTGAGCCGATGTGTTCAACACCCTGTAGCTTTTATTGCAAATATTAGGTAAAAATTATGTTAACTTGTCTTTGGCCTTGCTAAATTCCAAATTTGAATATATTTGTCACAAAATTTAAAACGTTATTTAGGATTGAATTGATGCTTGAAAATGTGACTTTTTTTCTTTAAACTTAATTATCTCAGAAACTATAAAGTTTTGTTATAGTAAACCCTTAATAAAAAAGATTTAAAATTATAAGCTAAATCGAAAATACGATTCGTATATAGGGTGTTCTATTTGAAAAAATACAACTTTATGCTGTCCTAGTTTTTTGGCTCACCCTGTAGAGTCCTAAATATTTTTAAAATCTGCGTAAAAATAAACTGTATCAAACAATAAATATAATTTCTTTGTTAATTTCACCGAAAAGGCACAAACCTACTTCATCCAATCGTTGACTCACCCTGTACACAATAATTGATTAACATTGATCAATAATGTGCCTATATGCACACCAACAATTTAATAATAACACCAAAGTCATAAGATATTTTTTGATAAACCTTTTCTCTCATCTTAGTATCTCAATCTCCGCTAGCTTTAAAGCCAGTACCTAAAACTTATTTAGAAATACAATCATCTTAAAATTGATACCTCAAGATGTCATAAAAATAAGCTTAGACGCCCCTATTATCCTTTCAGGGGTTGAATTTCGAAAAAGTAATTTTTTAGTGGGTGTCAAAAGAGAAATATGCTTCCTAATGTTTCCTGTTTGGATTGGGCTGGGAATCGGTGAGTCAAGTCTTTTTTCACATATACAATAAATTATCATTAAAATAAAAACAGACATTTTTAAATTCCTCAAAAACATCACGATGAAATAACATGTATAACAATCCATAAAATACCGTACTATCATAGGAAATACAGAATAATTTAAAAGATTACCTGCGAAAATTTTATTATTTATATATGGTAAACATTATTATCATAAAATTAATGCTAATTGCCTATCGAATTACCTTTATTATATTATGTAAAAATCTTGTCTTTTAAATGATAATTTGTCATAAATTTTCATATTTTATTTGATATTATAACCGTAACTTACCGTAATTTATTTGTTAAACTGTTTTACTACATGTGATTAAAAAAATGTGTACTTAATACTTAATTAACACTCACGAGTGTCGTGCGTATATCCACACCTACAATTTAATAATAATACCAAGGTCGTCAGATTTTTTTGATAAAGGTAGCAAAAAGCAAACTTAAAAATAGCCCAAGATGTATTAACTTTTCCCTTGCATTTTGTATTTTTTCTGTGAGGAGAGAAGATTTAGCATTTTTAAGCTGGGGATATGATCCAAACTTTAACTCGAATCTTATCTCCAATATGCAATATTTGTCATGGTGATATAGACCCGTATTCACTTAAAAGAGATTAATATTCCAAACCAAATTTTTTTTGGTGCTTCGTCCGTAATTCAAAATTTGCCAAGACTTTCTTCGTGCTTTCACATTCCTACAACCAAGCTGGAAAACTGGAATTTGGATGAGTCAGGTCAATAAAACAACGTAAATGATCAATTTCCAGTATTTATCAACGTTTCTAGGATGCACTCTACAGGATAACACCATTTTATTTCTACAAATAGGGACGAACGGGTCAGAACCACATAATACCAAGTAGTATTGACCTGGTCTAACCAAAACTCCGGATTTATAATCAAGTGAGGTCACTAGCATTCGAAAAAAAAACAAATTTAAGTAATCGAAGGATAGATTACTTTATTTTACTTATATTACTTATAATTATATTATATAAAATTAGAGATCACGTTAAAAATGATTTCAGAAATAAAAATCATAAGGACATCATTGTATTATACTAGTAGGGATCTTAATCATTTGTTTTTTGAGAAACATTATTTGTAGTACCCGTTATCTATCGCGTACTATCTCCTTATTTACGAATGAAATAATGTCCATTTTTTCAAATGGAAAATTCACTTTTCGTTGTCTATTTTACAGTTTATCGTTCATTTCTCTTCGTAAAACCTATTGCTCGCACGGTATGTATATAAAATTTAGTTGACAGGGTAAGAGATGTAGCTCTGATACAAGATGGTCGAGGATAATATGAAACTACAAGAATTATTGGTAACAACTTTTGTGCTGTACAAAATGTGTACCAGCACTGTGAGGAAACCAGCTTCATAACAAGAAGGCTAGAGTCCGGTTGAAAAATAATCACCACCCAAAGAGATAATCATTTTTTGAAGTTCGCAAATGTTCCGAATAGAACAACTTCTGCAGTTTTGTTGCGAAATCAACTTCAAGAGATCGTGTAGTTCAGATGTCTTATAAAAGTAAGGTTTTGTTTTCAGATCAGTCGCGTTTTTGCCTCACAGGATCAGATGGACATCGATAAGTATGAAGAAAACCCGAAAAAAGTTTGTCTTCACACAGCATGGCTTCCTGAAAGCTCACAGGTACATTAGTGAAGTTTTTACGCAGCCAGAATTATCAGAAAATATCCGGATGAAGTGGGAATTGGCCAACACTCATTCTAGAACGAGTTGGGGTGATGTATTCCAAGGCATGTATGTATGTATGTGCGTAGAATTGGGGGCTGTACACTGCGACCTGGTAGATCTATTGTGCCCCCTATTACTGCCAAATCATAAGAGTTACCTTATCCGGTAGAGCAGGTCCTCCAGTTCTATTTCCCTCAAGAACTTGCGATGTTGAACAGATTCAAGGTGGGTAGCTCCCCTTCTTCATTTTGGTGTGTTCCCAAAAACCGCGTCCTAAGGTTTTCTAGAGCTCTGCACTCTGAGCGGTTAGTTTTTACTTAGACTTATGGATTCGAATGCATACATCAGCTTCGATAACTGCCAAGGAGCTGAAAAAGTTACTATTGCATATGTGGAACAACACCGTCCAGAATGTGATTCCCAACTTAATTGAAAGTAAGCCTCGATGACTTCACAAATAAGAGGATGAAATACAAGTTATCAATGAATAATTTTTTTATTAATGTTCGGTTTTTTTTATTTCTTTAAATATAAATTGCTTTTTTTGAATAAATTTTAAAAACCAAAAAATATTCCTCAGTGTAGTTAAGGCATAAATATAGAAATACAATAAAACCCGCTTAATACGATTTGCTTTCCAGCTTAATACGCCATCCGCAGCGGCCAGCAATGGGTTAAAAGCTTCAGATGACCACTTTCAGACATTAGGACAGACAGGTCACTGATAGATGCCCTGCCCTGCTCATCCCAAAGATGTTGAGCTAAGAAATTTCAAGCGTGTTTTCTTACCTCCAAATGTGACAAGCAAGTTGCAACCAATGTATCAGGACATTATAAAAGTCCTCAAAAAAGGTTATGGAACACAACTGATACCTCGTTATCTGAAGAAAATGGACGACCTTCTTTAAAGACGCTCCCGAAAGTGCATGATGCCATACTAAAGATGGCTAAGGCATGGGAGGCAGTTAAGCCCGAAACTAAACAAAAAAGCAAATAACGGAGGAATTATAGTGTTGGAAGAAGCAGAAACCACGCTACTGTAGAGTGTTCCTGGATATTATTTCATAGATGACGATTGCAACCTACAAAATCCGTTTAATCGAAGGTCGTATTAAAGGTGCGAAAAGCACCCAAAAAGTGACTCTAAGTAATGATGACGATGTTAATAAAGATGGGTCAGCTCCAATTTTGTCAAACTTTCAGGCTTTGTCAGGAGTTTACGAATTAAAACGTTATGTATCTTCTTTGGGTAAAGGCGAAGGCGCACTTTAAAAGGTAAATTATATCGAAAGTCTTGTAATTACTAATGCATCAAAATCTCGTCGTCAAACAAAAATAGGTGATTACTTTAAGTAATATGGAAATAATTATACTATATGTATAGTGCCTACTTCAAAAAAGATCTTTATAACATAACGTTATAAATACACAAAATAATTATGCACTTACGTATGTATGTACTTCATTTTTTTCCTTTCCCGCTTAATACGCTTTCCGCTTAAGACGCGTTTTTTGCTGAGTCCCTTTAGAATCGTATTAAAGGGATTTTACTGTAACGCTAAATACTGTTATGATTTTGTCTCTCTAAAATCGCTCACTGGGTTCGCAGAATAAAACACACACTTCTAGTATTTATTTATATTAACTACTTCTTAACATGGCTAAAATACAATTATCTTATTACAACTAGTTAATATCTTCATTAATCAAATACCACTATACAACTATCTTAAACTCATATCCTATCCCTATTTATATACCTATGGAATTCCCTATATAAATCTAGAACATAAAAGTTGAGATCTCTCTACGAGAACGTACCACTAAGTTTCTCACAGTCGTTCGTAACAATACGATAACTCAAGATAATTTGTGCCTTATTTACTGCTGGCTTTAAAAAAAACTGAGTTAACAATGTTTATTATTATTTTCAGCGATAAATTTCTTTTTGTAAGAACTGGTTTTGGCTTTTGCCTATCGTGATCTGTAGCAAAATATCAGAAAATTCAAGGTGATCCTTAATTCATTTTTCGCATCATACTTAAACCCCCGTGATAATTTATTTACCGGGTTATTATTTTTCGCTTTTTAATTATCGTTTTACACCTCATTAGTTTCAGCTTAAATTAGTCTTCCGTGAGAAAATTATATTTATTTTTATACATTTCTGCAATGATATTCACAACATGCAAACAACAAACAAAAAAAAACTCTCAGCAAAATTTAAAACTATCCTGCTAAATTTTCATCGCAAAATGTGACCATAATAAGCCTTTTTAACTCAGTTTTGAACTGATTTTACTGATCTGGTTTACCTAATAGAAAAGACCCTTCAATTAAGAAAATTAGTTTATATATGGGTTATAGTCACTTTTAATGCAATACATCCGAATTCGCTATAAATCTCCTAATCTGACACAATTGAATCCGAAAATATAACAGATTTTTCAATAAACTGTGTACTCTTTAGACCGTTAAAGGGCCAATGGGGGGCTGAAAATATGCACAGAGACATCTTTTGAAATTGATTATCGAACTGACTATTTTATCCCGCTAAAGCCTCTATTTAAAATATTGCAAAGATAACAAAAACATAATACATCTCGGATAATCCAACAAAATATCAACAGCAATAAATAAGATATTCCTTTTTTGCAGTGTAGATTAAAGAGTCAACGCTATAAAACATAAAACACAATACAAAACAATTATTATTTTTCATGCATTCAAAAACAGATACAAAAAGTTATTATTCGACCACCTCTTAATTAAATCTTTTTACCAGATGTTTTCGGAGTGCATTTCTTTCTCCTGAATGCCTTTAATGCCTCCATGTCTGATGTTGTCTCTAATATTGTTCAGAGTAGTCGGAACGTCGATTCCGCGCGTTTCCATGGGGTCATTTCTCGGAAATTATTATATTGTATTTTATTGTATTGATTTTTTTGCTTGTGAGCCTTTACGAATATCTTTCTCCTTTTTATTGTTATCTGTTGTTTTGTTGTTGTGCCGGAGGCCGGTTACTAAGGCGGAGTTGTCAAGTTTATTAATATTTTTGTAAGTCTACTATAGGGTATTGAACCAGTGTTTTTGTGCAGACATGTGGAAATGTTCCCAATTAAAGCTATGCAAAATAAGAGTAAATAATAAAAATAAGTAACAAATTTACTTTGTTAGACTTATCACTTTTATTATTAAATTGGCGTGACCACTGTTTAGTAACACTGTAACGTTCTCAAACTCAATGTCTTAAAAATTCCGGATTACATCATTCTATAGGGCTTTTTAGTTTTACATATTTTTTATTACTACTATCTAGGTGCTAAAGGCAGAACAATGAACAACGGAGAATTTCGTTGGACCATTAAAAAGGTTAATTATACTGGTCTTATTGCACCTAGAAATTTCAATGGCCTCTAAGGTATTAAATTTTTTACTTTTGGGTAACGTATGCAGAATTTGAATATTGACTTTTTAATAAAAATGCAGTTTTGTGTTTTTTAAATTTTGTATGGAAATTTCTTCCTGTTTGTCCGATGTAGCAACTATTGTTCAGACTGCAATACTCTAGATATATTTTTATTATTCGAATAAAAAAGACTGATGTTTTTCTTCTCCCGAATAGCCCATATCAAAATGTGTACTAGTCAATATAATATATCCATATAATTAGTACTCGAAGCCATATGAAAATGTCACAATGAAAATTAAAATAAAGTATTTTTTTCCAGGGTCCAATGTTTTTTTTTATCAGTTTATTAATAATTTAAACTTAATAAATATTTCAATAACGGCTAGTCCGAACACTAACTTATTATACATTTTGGAAATCGGGAGGAAAAGAACTTTCTAGTAGAGAATATACCGGATGATCCATCTAAAAAATGAAAATAAAAGGAAAAATAAACGCGAAACACTATCACTTACTTATATCACCATAAATAATTATAATGTTTTATGATAAGATGTCTGTGATACAATAAAAGTCATTATGAAGTAAATATATCAACCGACTAAATGAATAACATTAGCACATACAGGGTGAGCCATTTTAATCTAAAGATCTAAATATCTTTTAAAATACTCCAATTACAAAAAAATGGTTCAGACAAAAAGTGTCAAGGAAAGAGGAGGTCATTTATCTATACCAATGACATTGACCTAGAGGTCAGTTTTCAAGGTCAAGATGATTATTTTTAAATAGAAACCCCCATTTTTTTATTGCAGAAATGAAACGCGGAGAATTCGGTGTTTGAATAAGAGTGAAAAATTTTTACTTTTGAAAATGACTTTCAGTGGCCCCCTCTTAGACCTTGCGGGCCATCGACAAAGTGAAACAGCTAAAAATCCACTAAACGAGGACAGCTGAAAAATTCAAACGATAAGGGAAAATAATTAAGAATGACTTGATTGAAATGGACATTTTTTCAGGAATAATAAACGTTGAAGATGCTTTCAACAAGTTGCTAAAATGCAACCGTGTGAGCGACATATACCATCTTCCCCTTCCGGTAATTTTCAAGGTCAATGCAGGTCGAGTTCGTTTTCTTTTAATGGAACCCCAATTTTTGACGTTTGACTCAAATAAAACGGGAAATTTTACGTCAGAAATGATATTTTTATATTTGTTATTCTGTTTTAGGAAGGCCACATCAAGTTCAACTGTTTAAAAAGCACCCAGAAGCTTTTTTGATGAATTTTTCACTCTCATCTAAATTTACAATGTTCTAACTTTTCCCTAAGCTTTGAACAATCCTAAATATCCTGCCTTTTGGGGATTTTTTAATATTTGACTTTGAAATGGCCCTGACCTCGACTTTCGAAGTCGTTTCAAGGTCATATTCGATCGAAAAAGTTTCTGCTATCTCCATTTTCGGGGTCAAACATACCGGGTTCCAGTTAAAAAATTATCATGACTTTGATGTGACATTCAAGGCCAAGATCAACGTCAGAATTAAAGTCCACTTAACATACACAGTATGATTTCCAGAAATTTTTATAGAAAAAGTTTTTCTCCATCACTCTTAGTTGCTTAATTACTGGTTCATGCACATCAATTGAAAGTACGAATATATTTGACCTTCAAATGACCTCTAGATATGGTTTTACCCCTTATTCATACCGTTAGATGGAAAATTTTCTCCGAGTTTCATTTTTGCAATAAAAAATGGGGTTTTCCATTTAAAAAAACCACCTTGACGTTCTAATGACCTTAAAAATTGCCTTTAACGTCAAGGTCGTTAGTACGGATAAATGATCCCCTCAATCTCTGACAATTTTTATGTGAACCATTTCTTTGTAAATAGAGTATTTTAAAAGACATTTGAATCTATAGATTAAAATCACTCACCCTGTATATACGTTTACAGTGCTATTTAAAAAATATTTCCAAGCAACACTAATAACATAAAATATTAATTATAAACATATTAATGTCTCAAATCACAATTTTTCAGTTTTTGCAAATATCTATGAATCAGGTTAAAATATTTATCTGTTTAGTTACATATATAAATAAATACAATGCACAGTAGTAAATTATTAATCCTGATTAAAAGTAAAGTAGATTTGACAACGCTGCATTTGATATTTTTGGAGTAATTGGGGGAGACAGACATATTAAAGAAAGCGTTCCTGTTCATAAAAATTTAACATGATGTTTACAATAGTGACATATTTTATATTTTTATATATTCTATTATTCAAAACATTATAATGGAATTTAATTTTTAAAGGAAAACGTCATGTAAAAATGTAATTTTATAGCCTTTATTTTAAATGTATCAAAATATTGGAAAAACATGAAATGTCTTTCTAGGAAAAAATAATTATTTTAGAGCGAGATAAGTGAAACATATTCTTACTTAAATTTCCATTGTATTTCTTGATTGTACGATATGTTTTACTGCAGGGCGGCTTCTTTAGGTACGGTATAAAATCTTGGGAAATTATGCTAGTAACACTGTTAAAATAATAAAAGAACGTGATGTTATGTATAAACATTGGGTCCTTAAATTTTATGATTTTACAATTTTATGATTTTACAATTCAGGAAATTCCAATAAATTATATTTTCTTTTGACAAAGGAAGGACAAAGAGTTATGGCGATTAGTGCATTAAAAAAAGTAGGGATTGCAATTTCAATGGTACATTAAAAACATACATATGTATAAAACTTGTCATAGGCAACAGTGGATGAAAAAATAAAAGTCTTTAAAAATTGAGTTAGTATGAAACAACTAAACATAAATATAGCAGTAAATTTTAAAAATACAGCAGTCAAAACAAAATGCATGTAAAACTTACTGTATGAATTATTTATAAAGAAAATTCATAAACCGATCTTTGGCATTAGCAAACTTATAAATAACCCGCTGATTGAAGTCAGGTATGCTTTCGATAGGATCCTTGTCTTTAGAAAGCATTGCGAAAGCAAAAAGTCTTTCTTGGCCCATAGTATTCCGTAAAAACGTTTTTATTCTTTTGAGGGTAGAAAAGCACACAAATTTTTTTAAATTTTAGAACACTAAATGTCTCACTTAGCTCGATATTTTACAAAAGATAGTCATAAAGTGCAAGAAGTACCGAAATTGATCTAAACTCTTCAGTTTTACATATGACGGTCAGTTGTGTACGGAGTTTTTGTTTGATAAAAAAAAGGGTAAATTTTAATCGTATCCATAAATTTTTGTTCGGGAAAACATGTCCTACATTCAACATACTGTCCTGAAAAAAAAAAAGACTGACTGCTACCAAGTGACCTTGTAAAGCTAAATCGTTCTTTTGCTCGACAAATAATTATATCATAAACTTCTTTTGCTTCCCGAAAAAACTCCGCAGCATCATCGAACTTATGTCGTTCTGAAGTAGATGGAGACGGCTCAACATCGCTTGAGGTAATATTATTTCTAATGTCTGTTAATTTTGATTCAACTAATAATATATTTTTATTTGCGGTAACAACATCAATTTGTCGTGTTTGAAACTTAGCAAATAACAAATCAACTTGAGGCATTATTTTGTAAAATAAATTTAACCACGAAAGGAAACTCTAGTTTTTGAGAATCTTGACACACCTTGATGATTGGTTCGTGGTATCAACGTTTCACTACCCTCTAGGCTTTAATATCCTACCGATAAGTCTCAAAACTTATATTTCATATAGACAGTTGTTTCCTACGAATGTTGATTTCGGTTCTATACAGCTCCACTGACGACACCATAAGATGGTCGAAACGCGTATGGAGAGAGGACCAGAGTTGTAGTTGTAGAAAATGAACTATTTGTGTATATATTTCTTCATTTATCTATCTGAAAGGAGAATACATATATATTAGCAACTATTTATACACGGCAGAAAAATTAATTTATTAATTTTTCAAATCTATTTGTTATTTAATAATATATTTTTAGTTTTAAGTTTGTTTATTTCCAGCTATTCAAGCAGATTTAATTTGGGTCCTTTAGCTTCGATATGTAAAGGTTTAGAACCTTGATTTGACTCTACGAGGGCGGACCGATAAGTACTTAGCCTCACCGCCCGATGGCGCCACTATCGCAAGAGAAATTTACTATCGTGTAGTACATTCTCGTAGATGGCTACTGTCAAAGTTTCAGCCGAATCGGACTCGCAGTTTTGTTTTGACCGCGTGTGGAAGAGCCATATTGGTCGGTAATTCGATTCTTGTTTTTGGAAGGGAAATCGCGCAGCGAAATCAAAGAGCGCTTGGATGAGGTGTACGGTGAATCTTCTCCTTCGATGGCGACCGTCAAAAATTGGTTTAACGAGATGCAACGTGGTCGCAAACCGTTTTGTGATGAGCCACGCCCAGGTGCCCCGAAAACGGCTACCAAGGAGGATAACGTGACAAAAATCCACGATATCGTGGCAGACCCGATTGAAGCTGCGCGAGATAGCTGAGACAGCAGACATCTCAAAAGACCGCGTGAGTCATATCCTGCATGAAATTTTGGGCATGAGAAAGCTGTCGGCGCGATGGGTGCCGCGTTTGCTCACTCCGGACAACAAGCGCAACCGTGAGACCACTTCAGAGCAGTGTTTGATGCTGTTTAAGCGCATTCCGAAGGAGTTTCTGCGTCGTTTCATGACCGACGACTCAACAGAGACCAAGGCACAGTCGAAACAGTGGACTTCACTCGGCGAACATGCTCCGAAGGAAGCGAAGATTGTCCTATCGGCTGTTTTCTGGCATTCACACGGTCTGACCTACATCAACTACCTGGAGAATGGCAAAATGATCACAGGGCTCTACTATGCCAAATTATTGGGCCGATTCGACGCCGAATTGCAGAAAAAAGGCCCCATTTGGCGAAGAAAAAAGTGCTTTTCCACCATGATAACGCACCGGCTCACACCTCCGCCGTCATCACGGCCAAATTGGTCGAATTTGGCTACCCCCTCCACCGTATTATCCAGATTTGACCCCGTACGACTTATTTTTGTTTCCAAGCTTGAAAAAGTCACTCGCCGGGCAGAAATTGGAGTCAAATGAGGAGGTTATCGCCGCCACGGAGGCCTACTTTGTAGACCTCCAGAAAACATATTTTTCAGACGTGTTAAAGAAGTTGAAGCATCGCTGGGTCAAGTGTATCGAGCTAAAAGGAGACTATGTTGAAAAATAAATCGCCACTTTTCCAAAATTTTCGTTTTTCTTATGTAGGCTAATTACTTATCGGGCCGCCCTCGTATTAGATAGTTGGCGTAATTTAAGTTTTTAATAGAGCTACCAAACAATCCCTTGAATCTTTTTAAAAAACTGTTACCTGATTCACCTACATAGGTTCTTGGACAATCCCCACGAATTATCTGATAAACACCTGATTTATCATTTTAGAGAAATTTAGTCTTGTTTAATTTGCCTACTGAATTCTGTGTTTTGGAAGCTGTGTTAACACTGAGACTTCTTAAAAATTCGATTTTTTTAAAATCCATTTTCAAAATATAATATAATTTACTGAAATTTCCTAAATTGTAAAATCATAAAATTTAAGGACCCAAGTTTATTCATAACATCACGTTCTACTATTGAATTGATAGTTTAAATAGCAAAACTACACAAGATTTTATATGATACACGAAGAAGCTGTCGTGCTGTAAAACAAACATGTCGTACAGTCAAAAAAATAGGGATGAAATATAAGTAAGTATTCATTTTACTTGCAAATTTAAAATTATAATGGATTTCCAACAAGTAATGTTGAACAAATTCGAAAAATAAATAAATATGTAAAATATTTATTTCTAATCTTGACTTTTGTCTTTAATATGCGCCTAATGACAAGAATGAAAAGTTGATTTTCGAAATTCCAGACACAGATGCTTGAATGACGAAAAAACACAAAAGCGCGCTCCCCCTCTTCTTTTTATAAAATTTATCGATACCGCTATTGAAACGTTGCCATTTCGATGATAAAAATCACATAGCTGGTATTTTTTACGATTTTCTTTGTTGTTCGAACTTGAAAGAATTATCATTTCTTCAATCACACGAGGAAAAAACTGGGTGTAATATATACAAGAATTTATTTGTATTAAAGCTAAGCAAAGATAGTAACAAATTTATTTTATTGATGTCGAAATGGAAATTTTTGATCTCAATTAAGTATATGTATCAATACATTTGCTAAATATATTGATAAAAAAAAATATATAAACTAGGTACAAAAATTTCATTACTCCTTTAATTTATTAACTAGTTTTCTCTTGTAATCATTTTCAATACTATAATCAAGAATAAATTTACTAGTCTTTCAAGAATTTACTTATCTTGTTTTAAATATATATATATATATATATATATATATATATATATATATATATATATATATATATATATATATATATATATATATATATCATTTTTCTTTTATTTTGTCTTTTCTTGGGTTTAGGTTCTATATTTAATAAATACATAAAACTGTTTGACGTTTCGCCCTTTATGCAAGGCATTTTCAAAATGTTTGCCTCCTAAAAATATATAATTAAATTACATCACATAAAAAACATATTCAACATTTTCGAAAAACAAACAAGACACTTAAATAATAGTTAAAACTTTAAAATCTCTTAAAAATACTTAATTTTACCGGTACGCACCTTGACATTTTGCTGTTTTGTTTCTGAATAAAATTTAAATTTTGCATCGTTTACTGAGGATACGTGGAATGCGAATGTGTTTTATTTTTTTAATATTTTTTATATTTTACAATGCATAAAAAAACAAATATGGTATATGTTTGGTTTTATGTTTAAGAGGATATTCCATTTTTGATTCTTATTTGACTGGATCGAATACTTAATGTTTAAATTAGGTTTGCGTAAATGTGGCTCAAATTTCCCATATCTGTTCTGTCGTTAACAGTGTTTTTATTGAAATTAAAAAAGATAAAACCACTGTTAACGACAGAACAGATATGGGAAATTTGAGCCACATTTACGCAAACCTAATTTAAACATTAAGTATTCGATCCAGTCAAATAAGAATCAAAAATGGAATATCCTCTTAAACATAAAACCAAACATATACCATATTTGTTTTTTTATGCATTGTAAAATATAAAAAATATTAAAAAAATAAAACACATTCGCATTCCACGTATCCTCAGTAAACGATGCAAAATTTAAATTTTATCCAGAAACAAAACAGCAAAATGTCAAGGTGCGTACCGGTAAAATTAAGTATTTTTAAGAGATTTTAAAGTTTTAACTATTATTTAAGTGTCTTGTTTGTTTTTCGAAAATGTTGAATATGTTTTTTATGTGATGTAATTTAATTATATATTTTTAGGAGGCAAACATTTTGAAAATGCCTTGCATAAAGGGCGAAACGTCAAACAGTTTTATGTATTTATTAAATATAGAACCTAAACCCAAGAAAAGACAAAATAAAAGAAAAATGATATAATCTATGGTTCAAGAAACAAGAAAATAAATATATATATATATATATATATATATATATATATATATATATATATATATATATATATATACATATATATATATATATATATATATATATATATATATATATATATATATATATATATATATATATATATATATGTGTTTATGCGGCTTTCACGGATTCCTCCGTGTGAGATGCAATAACAGTGGATTTATCCACATTATGCCGTTGTAGTGCTGAAATCACATTCAGCAAACCTAAAACTATATGCAGCTCCATGTATGAATGAAGCAAAATGCGAGCGGTAAATGCAAACTTCATTCCAACCATATCCTTTCCGTGTTAGAGGTTGCACAGTTTGAACAAATTGCTAAGAAATACAATTTATCTCATTCCACCACCATCGAGATGATGGCCTACCTGTACCACCATACCGAGAAGAAAGTCAAAACTTACCCTCCCCGCCACAGTGTTGCGGCAGAGGTACATGTTTCGTCTCTACTAGACTTATCAGGGTACCGACATGTGGATATATCCACTGCTATTGCATCTCACAAGGAGGGATCCGTGAGAGCCGCATAAACATATATACGCCATCCAGCGGGAGGTCGGCGAAGCCGCGTTCAGTATTTACATGCTTCCTTCCGATCTGTCCTTTGCATAGCCAGGTGCATGTCGGTACCCTGATGAGTCTAGTAGAGACGAAACATGTACCTCTGCCGTATCACTGTGGCGGGGAGGGTAAGTTTTGACTTTCTTCTCGGTATGGTGGTACAGGTAGGCCATCATCTCGATGGTGGTGGAATGAGATAAATTGTGTTCCTTAGCAATTTGTTCAAACTGTGCAACCTCTAACACGGAAAGAATATGGTTGGAACGAAGTTTGCATTTACTGTTCGTATTTTACTAAATATATATATATATATATATATATATATATATATATATATATATATATATATATATATATATATATATATATATATATATATAATAATAATAATGGAAGCTTTTTAGGAGAATAGAATATACGTGAACCAAATATGAACTTGTAAGTATAAAGGGTCTTTTTTATCTAGTATAGATAATAGGTTCCCAACGTTTTTTGGAACACCACACCCTTTGCAAGAAAAAATAAACACAATAAACCTAATATTAACGTTAAAAATTAAAATTTTAATAAGAAATAAATAAATCTTTTACTGCCGTGTTTATCAAGTTGCCTATATTCTCCTTTCAGGCAGTTAAAGGAAAAAATATACAGATAATTTATTTCCTGCAAATAGAACACTGGCCTCTCTCTATAAGCTTTTCGACCACCTAATGGTCTTATCAATGGAGCTGTAATAAACCACGAGCAACATTCGCAGGAAACAACTCTCTATATAAAATATAAATTCCAAGATATATTGGCAGGATATTAAGCCTGCAGACTTTTTGGATGTCAGATTGAAAAATATTACCAGTCAAACGACATTTATACATCCAATGGAGTAGTGCAAAACTTATCATGTCCTTTATAACATATTATATATCAAAATCGGAGCAAGACACTTCGGGTACATTCTTTGTTAAATTTAGACATGATGAAAGACAAATCTCTACTTTTATAGATTTGAAGCATGCAGGGATCCTCTTGTATGCCTTCGTTTATTTAGTCTGTTCACCAAAAATGTAACCGCGACTATTCAGAAAAAAAACACCACAGCGCCATCTCTTTTTTTTTTGTAGTAATTTTTGACTCATTCTCTAATACGCAATATAACTTCAATCGGTGTTTAGCATTATTAATTCTAGTAAATTGTTTATTGTTACAATGAGTGAAAGTACTCGAAACGTTACGAAGCAGTGTTTCTTGTTCAACATGCTAAAGGACCGAAACTATCCTATAAATCAGCTGCAAAATACATAAAAAAGTCGGAAAGTTTCGTCAAGAAATGAGCGAAACGATATTTAGAGGTTGGGAACGTAGAAGACTTGCCAGAGAGGGGATCAAGCCGAGTGACAGCTAAAGAGCAGGATAGAGCGATCCTTCGTCTTTTTCGAGATACTCTAGGCCTTTCACTGCATTCTGCTCAATCAAAACTAAGTCAGAAAGGAATAGAAATATCCTTAAATAGAATCCGCCGTCGCATCCATGAAAACGATGTATCTTTTCGGGTTACTTTGAAGATACCTCATTATCTCAAAAACATGTTCAAAAGCGACTCAACTGGGCAAAGGAAAATTTGGATTGAGATTGGAGCAACGTTATTTCCACCGATGAATCTTCTTTCTGGGCATGATCTTCTCTGTTGAAAGCTTGAACAAGTCACGTTGCTTCAACGTACGATAAAACACCCTATAAAAGTGTGTGTTTGGGGGTGCTTCTCCAAACATGGATTTAATCGCCTTTTTTCGGGTAGTTTGAATGCTGAAAGAATGTGTAACATTTATAAAAAAAGCTTAACGAGGTCTGAAGAAAAGTTTTTTGGGTCGGACACAATAACCTGGG